>CM035434.1:136086436-136686436 GCA_020310875.1 Ceratopteris richardii
CGAGTATGAGCATCTCCACGTATGTCTAAAGTGTGGAGAAAATAGATTTAGAGAAGGTCATTCGGAACGAGTATGAGCATCTCCACGTATGTCTAAAGTGTGGAGAAAATAGATTTAGAGAAGACCTTGTAGGCGAATCAATCCCCACAAAGGTTCTTCACCACTTTCCTATCATTCCATGAATTACGAACATGTTGAGATGCAAATCTATAGCTGAGTTAATGTCATGGCATGCAAAGAGCAATTCTACAGATGGTGTAATGCGAGTGCCTACTGACTCTGATGCTTGGAAGCACATAGATAGTAAGTGGCCAGAGTTTGCTAGTGAGCCTTGGTCCATACATCTAGGCCTGGCTATGGATGGAGCACATCCATTTGGTTTACGGAGCTCTTCATGGAGCACATGGCCTGTATGTTTGGATAATTATAACATCCCACCATGGTTGACCACAAAGAAAGGTCATTTATTATTAGCTCTTATTGTACCAGATAAGTATAAGGTAAAAAACATGGATATATACTTTGCACCACTTATGGAAGAACTGCACATTTTATGGGATGGGATTACTGTGTGTGACATGTTTGAACCTATAAGAAGACGAGACATGCGAGTGCAAGGCATACTTATGTGGACGATGCATGATTGGCCTGGTTATGGTGAACGTTCATGTTTGTCCATTTTGGGTTACCATGCTTGTCCCTTATGCGGACCACGACTCAAAGCACACTATTCCAAATCACTACGTAAAAACTATCTATGAAGGACACCATAGATATTTGCCTGATGGACATGCTTAACATGAAGGACAAATTGGTCGACAAGCCCAACCCCAAATGAAAGCTAGTGATTGGAAACAACTATGGGATTCAGAAACTCTAGGCACTCCCATGAAACGGTTGTTGATTTTTCATGAACTCCCTTATTGGAGTGAATTATTGATGAATCATTTGGTAGACCCGATACATATCTTTAAGAATGTAGGAGAGATTCTCTGGAAGACTTTGATCCGAAAGAAAGAAAGCAAAGCACAAAGGCAGGACTTAGAAGAGCGAGGTCGTATGCAAGAGTTGTGGGCAATTACTAAGCCCAATGGAACAGTATCATTACCAAGACCTCCTTGGGTGCTTTGCAGGATGGAAGAGCAACAAGTGAAGAAAATAATTTCAGAGTATCGGACACCTACTGGATGCATGAGATGTCTAAAGAGTGCTTTCACATGAAATGATGATCTTGGAGGGATCAAGTTTCATGATTGGCACAAGTTCTTATAGTTTGTGCTCCTTGTAGCCTTAAACGATTGTCTTTCGGAGGATGTGCAAACAACCATTTATAAAATTAGTTCCTTAGTATGGTGGCTCTCTTTTAAATAGATAAATAGAGATAGCATAGAGAATGCGAAATGCAATGCTATCGAGGTTGATTGTATGGTAGAGAAATACTTTCCCATAAATATTCTCACTATTCAGCTTCATTTACTGGTTCCTATGGTAGATGAAGTCGCAATAGCAAGAATTGTCCATAGTCGATGGATGTTCTTCTTAAAGCCCTTTATAAAGACATTAAAAGGGTTTGTTCGACAGAGAGTACGTCCAGAGCGTAGCATGGCAGAGGGATGGCTCATACAAGATCCTCTTGTATTCATAACTGAGTTTCTACGTATGTTGGATCCAGAAATACCTCACTTATGGAGCAATGATGAAGATGTTAATCTCGTAGGCGATGAACCACAAGGTAAAGGATTGCAAAGAAAAATGGATACAACTTTCAGAGAGAAGGCAATGAAGTTTTGCATAGTTAACTCTGAGCCTATGCAAAAGTGATTAGAAAAGTATGATATTGCCAAGGAGACCAACGCAAAGGATAGATCTCAGTTTCAAAGGAATTGTTCCACTCGATTTTTGCTGCTTTCAAAAATTCTTCGTCCTCTTCCACCTTTTCCAACGAGCAAATGGATAGATACAACGATTTCACAAGCAAAGGCAGTGGGTGAAGATATCTTTGAAGAAAAAGAGGAACTCAAAAAGCGATGTGATTGGGAGTATACTAAATACGATGCACTATGGTCTCATGGATGACACTTTCGAATCACACGAATCGATAAAAAAAGGTCTACTTTTGATAGTGGGGTGATGGTGAAATTTTTGCAAAAAAGTACAGGGAGTGAAAGAGATGATAATGCTCATGAAGGCCATCTAGATTATTTTGTAGTGATTCAAGATATCTTGAAACTATCCTTTAGAAAGTTTGATTACTTTGTTTTTTATGTGAAATGATTCAAAGTAGTCACCTCTGGAAGAAACGCAACAGTGAGGCGGGATAAAAGTGGTTTGCTTCAACTCGGCTCCACAAAATTATGAACGGATGGAAGATATACATTTGTACTTCCCAAACACTGTGAGCAATTTGTTTTCATACCAAATTCTAAAGAACCAGAGTGGCTATTTATTTTACAAGTTGCCCCACATAGTACACAAATTTGTGAGAACATAGATGTAGAAGAAAGTCCATCTGTAGTGGACTCTCAGATTCATTCGATAGTCGATGAGGAAGAGATAACTGTTCGAGAAGATGAGGTCCTTGAAGAAGATGAAATACAAGATGAAGCAATAGATGATCATCAAGAAGAAGCTAGCATACCAAGTTATCCAGAAGTCATCAAGATAGAGATAGATATCCTCTATGCATCAGATCTCCAAGAGGATGCTAGAATAGAGGAGTTTTGAATCAAACACTTGTACGTACTAATTTTTGTTTTTTTTTACTAGGTGCTTTTGTAGACTACCATTTCTCTATATTACCTTTATTATCATATCCTAATTATTTGAGTTATATTGTTAAAGAGCACGATGGGAGATAGTCCTCTAGTCACTCCACATTCCATGACAGAGGAGGAGTTCTTAGAGTTCATCTCTGAGGTACCTCTTGCATATATGGCCGCTGCATCAGAGTACTAGATCGCTCATGATAGCAATCCCCCCAACCTCACTCCTGCCGGCCTCACTCCTTCCAGTCTCACTCCAGCCAGCCTCACTCCCACCGGTGTCACTCCTACCGGTGTCATTCCTGCCAGTGTCACTCCTTTCAGAGGTATGTGTCCTAGTTTTATGACTCCACTACGAGTGAGGTCCTACTCGAAGCAGGAGGTTCTAGGAGTGGATCTACAGGTAGGTTTGGAAGAGGTGGTTGTTGTGGAGGTAGTGCAACAAACGTTGTGTCGCCCACTTTTACTCCTAGAATGAGTACCTCATATGTAGGTACGCCACATGGAACACCACGTACACCTTGGGATGTTCATGACCATGATGACTCGAAGGTGTTTAATATCAAAGATGGAACTCCGGTGATGGATATGGCCAGAAAAGCAATGCATCAGCATATACGACAGCTTTGATCCATACACTTTGGACACTCTATCATGTTGAAATGGAGTGAACAAGATAAAGATCGGAAGAATTATATCACATAGATGATTTATCAAGAGTTTCGGCTAGCACATGGGCAGCTTCTTGTAAGTTCAGAGTGGATTTCGCACACCGCACGTGAAGTTATGTTCCATGGTTGATCCGAGGCTCATGATGCTTTCAGAGCAGGCTTACCAAATCGTGTATGGTTCGATGCTGAGGAGTGGGATATGATTTGTGATGAGCAGTAGTAGACTCCTGACCGATATCACAAGCAACACGAGATGCCATAGCCACACGTTTAGATACTGTTGGACCGTCACATTTGGGTAGCGGCAGATATGACATGATGCGTCACGAATTTGTAAGTACCATTTGTTTTATTGAATTTGTTTGTGTTAAACTTGTCATGTATGTTCCTCTAATGTTTTGTATATTTGTTGCACGAGCTCGCAATGGGTCATCCTCCAACACAAATGGAGGAGGCTTATGGATATCGTCATGGATTCACAGCACTAATGGAGGACTTGGAGGGACGCAGTGCGGTCATTTCATGGGAGCATTTGTGATGAGGTGATGAATTTATAAACTTAGTTTTTACTTGTTGTTTGTAAATCTCATGTGAATTTATCTCATTTCATGAATGTTCTTTGTTGCAGGGCTGTTGATATGGAACATTGTCTGCATGTGTATGGTAGTGGTGCACCAAAATTTTATATTTGATTCTTATATGGCAATGCTTTGCCACATTTTGTAAAAGCCTCATATATGACAGTGGTTTGCCACGCTCTTGTACATGCTTCATTTATGAAATATTTAACTTCTTTTGTACATGGTTCATGGTTCAAGGTTAATTCTGATTATCTCTTTTGTGTCCAATAATATTTTGCTTTATGAAATCATATTTCGGTTGCCATTAGAGTACACTTCACATGTACTCAGTTTTTTTTGGCCAGAGTGTATTGTCTTTTGCTAAACAACATCATGGTAATTTTGTTGTAGCAAAAGACAACACACTACACCCAAAAAAACTTTGCAGAAATGGTCATTGGTATAAGCGACCGTTGTCCCAGCAAGGTCATCGGAATAAGCATCAATACACCTAGTGGGTGCCGGTAAACACGACGCTACACCCAGCACAGACGTCGGTATAATCGCTAGTATGTGCATGGGTAATACCGATGATTATAATACCGATGATTACACTGACAATTATACCGACAGATATATCAATGTCTATACCGATGCTTTAATTCTTATGCGCATACCGACACCTACACCGAAAACCGGGCAAAAATGCACCCATTCAATTGCCTCGCTAAAAGCCTGGTATACGGCCGATCTTTTGTAGTGAAAGACCTTGAAATAAAATGGGAGTAAATTAGATTTTTGGAATGAGACAAAATGAAACAAGTACACTTCCATTTTAATTTCCAAAGCTTCCAATGTGAACCTCACTTGGTTGGAGAGGCTTTTGAGCCTTGTTCCATGTCCTTCTCTTTCCAAAAGCGAACTTGGAAATGTCTCGTGGGCCCCTTTAAGCTTTGACATACATTCATCTACAATTGCATCTTCAAAAACAAGTTTAAATCATGAAAATGATGTCAAGTTGTACACGTTTCCTCAATGATGCTTCTCCAAATGAGGGAATTAAGTTCTGGCACTTTGGTCAAGACAATGAGAAATTCTTGCCTAGGCTACATAGAGAGTTTGTAGATAACGCTTGACCTATAATATCGATGTTTTTAGAACGTATTTTAGATAGGCTTTGTTTTCCAACAGAAGACATCGTATTTTAGCGCAAAATGATATGCCTTAAAACCTCATCGTCATAGATTGTTGAATAAATCTCTATAGAACACTCATGTTTATAATGCAGAGTACGTAAATGCATGGAAACCGCCTAAAGATTTCTAGCATAATACCCTCTATTTCCTTCTCCCAAAGTGCCTCACGTGATTAAATGGTCCCTAGATATGGACTCGAATGAAGCAAACTGTAGTGAAATGATTCATTTCATGTTATCAAGCTTTTTTATTTTAGAAACACACTCAAAGTGGAAAATAGGTATATGAGATTTAGAGACACAAATTCATCAGATATGTTCAGACTTTTGTTATGCAGAATCGATGTGTCGAGATTAAAAATAATAGGCCCAATTTTAGCAGAACATGGATTGAGTGTAAAGCCCATAAAGTCGTGCAGGCTGAGATATTTTATGTCCTGTGGTTCTTAATCTTTTATATGTCCTGTGGTTCTTAATTTTTAGGCTGAGATGTTTGCGAATTCGGTGGCAATATCAGGTTGAGTCAAGCACCATAGTTCAAGAATCATTAGACAATAACAGAAGGGTATATGTCAGCCAAGACGTTCCCTATAAAATGAGGGCTCAGAAGTTCTATTCTCACGGCTCTTTCGGTCTCAGAATCGTCCATCAATAGGAAAGAGGCTGTTGGATTGCGCAGCAGCTAACTCGTATACGCATCTCAGTTATAGCAGATCAGTGAGAGTGAGACAGAGAGGAAAGCGAAAATCTTTCGCGTGTCGGCGGCGGTCTCACTTGAAACATTAGTGGGTCCCCATGAAGAGGACAAACAGGTTATGAACGATCTTTGAAATTCTCTCTATCTTTCTTGTATTTTTTCTCCATATCTAGTTTAAAAAGAATTTCTAAAAGAAAACGCGTTGTCAAAAAATGACACTTGTCCATGACCTTTGAAACATATTCTACATTGATATTTTTGTTGTCTTGATTTCTCTTAAAAAACATTTAATGAAAAGAATGAACAGTTTTTCAATAGCACTAATGCATTGATGACATTACAAAGAAGGTTAATTACTTTTTCTAAGCTCTATAAAAGCTTCCCCTGCTTTGTGGGATTTGGGGGGTCTCGTCGGCACTAGTCCCCTTCTCTTGTACTTTTCTTTATTTAATTCAAGTCCGGGAGAGTAGGCAATTGCCGAACTTCCTTTATATTAAAAAAAAAATAGCACTAATGCATTCGTTTGGCGTTCTCCTTGGTATGTACTTCATGCAAAGAAAATACATTTTAGATCTTTTGAAGAAGTTTGGCTTGTGTGATTGCAAGCCCATTTCAAATCTATTAGAAGTAAATGTTAAACTAAGTGCTCATGTGGGTAAATTAGAATTAGAGACCATGTATAGATCAATTATTGGTTCTCTAATGTATCCTACTACTAAAATTGCATAAGTAATTGGAGTGTTATCTCAATTTGTAGGTACCAAGGGTATCTCATCTTCTTGTAGTCAAAAGGGTAATTAGGTATCTTGAAACATCAATGAATGAAGGGCTCTCTTATGTATTACATGTAAAAGCTTATTGTGATGTTGATTGGGTAGGTTCCAAAGATGACAAGAGTAGCACTAATGGATATGATATCACATTAGGGAACACTACCATCTCATGGATGTCAAAGAAACAACCAAGAATGTATATGTCCTTGATCAATGTAGGGTATAGAGGCTTAGCACAAGTTTCATGTGATTATGTGACTCAAGAAATTGTTTGTCGATCTTGACTTGCAGGTCAAGAAAGTATCTTTTTTTTAATGAAAACATAAGTAGCACATGCTTGGCACAAAATCCGGTCTTTCATGCAAGATGCAAGCATATAGACATGCATTGACACTTTATTTGAGAGAAGATCATGTCAAAGGATGTAGAGGTGGAGCATGTCAATACAAAGGACAAATATGAAGCTATGCCTACCAAAACTTTGGATGGAGCAAAGCCACAACTAAGCCCATTCACTGTGCAGATATTGTTATTAATTCAAGCATGAGAGATTAGGCTCTTGAACTTGCTTTTATATATAAGAAAAAAAGAACAGTGAACATTTTGAAGCTTCTTTAGTTTATGTCGCTCAAGTGGACCGGTGATGATGGTGATAGGAATAACGAGACTATGAAGACTATGGTGATAGGAATAACGACACTATGAAGACTACGGTGATAGGCAATCATTTTTATGATGAAGGGGATAAATGTAAACGAGACATGTGCAAGGCGCTTCAGAGAAAAAAGAGTTAGTCCACAAAAGAAAAAAATAAAATTCGAAGCGTGTCTTTATGATACAGAGCATTTCCATTGCATTTCATGACAATCAAAACGACTCGCCTTGACCTGCTTACCTTGGAAATAGATTTTTTATTTTAATTTGTTTTTTTTTTTTTTTTTTGGGGGGGGGGGGGGGGGGGGGCAGGTGTCATCGGTCATTGGAATGTTGGTGAAGGACTCGTTTGAGAGAAACCAATGAATAATGTAAGCAAAGTTCCAAGAAACTTCTTAAAGTCATTGGCAAAAAATGAAAAAAATTAAGATCATTAATTTGACAGACTCACGATTCAGCTTTATGATTGTTGCGATGTTTCTTGATCTCATAACTTCTCATTAATTGAGAATTTCATGTCCGACTTCTTTCTTTGGTTGTGCTTTGCAATTTCGGCTACACTCCTTTCTAAGGCACGCTACCTTAGAAACTCTTGGAGAAACTCTTGTAGCTACCTTTTTTCCGTGACATTGGGCAATGAGTTTGATGGGAACTCACATGTATCCAATGAGTTGATTGTACAAAGAAAGAAATTCTGAGCGATTTTTTCTTTGAGAGTACAATGGAAAGACACACGCTCGACCTCCTAAGATAAAGGCACCCATGTTAGAGAACTCATGGATATGTCCAGGCCGATTTGAACTCAAGATTTCTTCATAAAAATCTAAAGCAGCAACGACTAGGCTACACAAACTTGGACAATGATCCCTTATTTTGGAGAAGACTCAACTTTGAACACAGTATGCCACTGTTGAGATGTCGGTTCAAGAAGACGAATATCAGGGAAGCAGCAAATTTCTGAACTCGGATTAACAGGGTGTCCTTTGGATGACATTGTGAGATGTGAGTTCCACGTGCCTTGCGTGCAATCGTGCGATCATACGCTGCTCGATTTTCAAAGCTTATTCCTACGACTTCTACCCGCAACTGCACTTGAAATAACGAGAGAGAGAGAGAGAACTAATTCCACTTTTTCAACCACGCAAAAAGAAGCTAGATATATATTTCTTTTGCATTATGAACAAAATTATTCTCACCTTCTAAAACAAGTAAAAAAACTGATACATAGATAAATAAGTAGAGAGAGAGATGTATCATCAACAAAACTATTCTCAGCAGCTTCTGAACCACACAAAAAGGGTTCTCAACGACCCAAAACAGAAGATCAGTGTATATATATATATATATATATATATATATATATATATATATATATATAGAGAGAGAGAGAGAGAGAGAGAGAGAAAGAGAAAGATCGTTTAAATGATCAACAAAAAACTATTTTCACCTTCTCAAGCATGAAAAAAGAAAAGATAAATAGATGGAGAGAGAGAGAAGGGAAGAGATTTTTTGCATCATTGACAAAACTATTTGCACCATTTCAATCATGAGAGAGAGAGTGAAAGATTTTGTAGATTATCAACGAAACGATCGCCAGCTGTAACCCATATTCCGAGCTGTAACCACAACTATTTGGTAACTTTTTCTTTTAGTAGTAGGACCTTCGTGATCATTTCGAAGAGATATTTCATTGACAGCAAAAATTATTTCATTGACGGAAAGTGTAAGTCATTGTGTATGTTTTGGAATTTATCTCAAGCCATTATTTCATTATGAAAAAGAAAAAAGCATAATATGTTAACCGACAATAAAGGGCATCTTTAGTCTCAACACAGGTAGCATAGGGGTTAAGCTCAATACCCCCAGGGCAGGAGGCATGGGTTAGACCCCCCTGATTGTGGATACTCTTGTCTATATGGGTGTATCAAGATTGGCTTTTGGGTTGTTCAATTTTGATCTTTGAGGACCCTACGTTCGGGCTCGTTATTTTCGTCTTTCAGGTACCCTTGTATCCAACATGTCAATCAAATTAGTCTCTTCATTGAGCTTTAGCACCATCCCTTTCCAACCTCTACCCTAATGGGCCTTTGAGCTCGGAAAAAAAATCCTAATCCTAACGTGACAGGCATCTATCCCGCTCTTCATGAGATACAAGGGGTCCCATTGATAGTAAGTCTGCTTCACTTGCAATTTCAATTAAGTCAAGCACATCTAGGAGAGAAAGGCTGCAACCAAAATTCTTTTAAAGATAATAATAATACTTACAGAATCGAGAGAGAGAGAGAGAAAGAGATTAAAAATAATAATAATAATGATTCATTAGTATGTCGTAACGAAAGCCCTTTAATGCTTCAATGAAATACTGAATAAACGGAGGGAGTGGAAATGTTAACTGATTTTTGACCGCCCAAAAAGTAGTCCTTCGAATCTGCCAATGATACGGTTCTTGAAATTAATGAGGAATCTTGGAATCTTAAAATTAATGAGGAATCTTGAAATCTTGAAATTAATGAGGAATCTTGAAATTAATGAGGAATCTTGAAATTAATAAGAAATATCTTGAACCAACCGATCTGTACAACACCAATATAGTATTATCTTTGTCTTTGAGCTCCAAGAGTGTCAAATCAAAAGACTTGGAGGAGGATTTTAAAGGGATAAATACAAGAAGATAGACCTGATTGAGACATTCATAGCCTAACAAATCATATATGTTTCGGGAAAGTTTCCTAAGTATCGAATTTTATTCTCTGCAATTGGATTATTTAAAAGTAAAATAAAGGAAAGAAAAAGCAATTAAAAGATGTTGAATGTATGGAATTGCATAGTGTGAAAAATGGAAAATTTATCAACTATTGTGAATTGTGATGGCCAATGTAGTACAGTTGCGACACATAAGAGATATCTACTATGATCATTGATATGGTTCTTCGCATAAATGAGGCCTCACCTATCACCTCTAATAACATAAAATCATTGTGATCGCCAATGTAGTAGAGTTGTGATGTAATATATCTCTACGAGAAATATCCTCTCGAGCGACACATAAAAGATAGTTTTGCATCACCCAATGTGTGGATAAGAATCTGCTATGAGCACTTTATTTTTTTTTTTCAATAAAAGGAAGTTCGGCCTTAGCCTATTCTCCCGGACTTTAATTAAAGTAAAGAAGAAAAGTTACAATTGAGTGGGACTAGTGCCCATGGGACTCCCCCAATCCCACAATGCAGGGGACGAGTGTGGCAAGCTAGAGTTCTTTTTTGCATTTATTGCATGAGTTCTTCCAAAGCTCCTCTATGCTTTCACAATTCAATATTGTAAAGTATACATTATCCGCTAGGTGCAATTGAAGTGAAGACCCACCCATTTAATCTAACTCATCCCAATCATCATCATCATCCATATCAAAATGCTTATTTGAGATTCCATCTATTGACTTCCATTGTCTCCTTTGAATCGGCATATTTTTAATTTGATTCTTCCATAGAGCAAAGTTTGTATCATCAAATTTTCATATCTCAAAATGCTCTTTGCACTAAAAGTCATAGATCCTCTTGGAAACACTCACTCTAGACCCGAATCCACTAAACTTGCTTGAGATTTCTAATGCCATGATGATAAAAAATTGACTAGAATGATAATGGATCATCTAGAATAGTCCAAAACACCACTTAGGCTAAAAATGGATAATTCTAGGAATGATTCTATAGAGTCTTTCCAAGAAAAAGAATTAATGAATAGAAATGACCAACAAATAGGATTATGTGAGAATGTATGTGTTCACACCAATAAGTGTGCCAAGGAGTAAAATCAACCACTGTATAGTTGAAAAACAAAAAGGTGGTAAAATTTTGCTAGAGTCTCCATTGCAAAATGAGCATATGAGTAGTGTCAGAAACTAATAAAACTTTGTGCACTCACATGTAAGCATGCATAGTGAATGAATGCCTCCACTACATGTAAACACTTAATCAAAAGAAGCCAACTAGGCTTATCGAGCACCTATGAACAACTTACATATGTCTCCTATGGCAAGGCTCTGTAAGTCTTCCACCTAAATCATTGAAGAGATCCTCACATCTTATTGTCTCCCAATTAAGAAATCCTCGCAATGACCCTTTTTATCAATGTCAAAGGCTTTATGCAAAAATGTAATTGCTATATCAATGATCACATGGATGTACATAAGTAGTATCCACAGAGGTGTATATAGTGCATATGTGCTCAATATATGTAATAAAATGTAACTAAAGGATAGAACTAGCCAAGACCACTTGCTAGTCTATATGATTTTTAATTTTTAGGCTCAAAAAATTGCATAAACGTGTAGTGGTTGCTCTCACCACAACTCAAAACCATTCAAGAAACTTGTAGGTTTACTAGTGTGGTGGAAAAACATAGCCCCAAAGCATAATACGTATTTTTAGAGAAGTACAAAGAACGCTTTTCTTCTTGTTCTTGAATATTTTTAAAGAGAACTATGCATGAAAGTACTCCAAGATGGCTCCGAGAATTATCCCAAAAACACTTCAAAGCAAGCTTCAAAGCACTCAATGAAGCTTTGAGGGCCCAAAATGTGTTCAAGGTAATGTGAACCTTGGTCTTCTCCCTTCCTCAAACACTTTCTAGAAAACATTACAAAGAATATTGATAACCCTTTTGTCCCCCCCATGCGAAGCCCACTTGCTGTTAATTTTGCTGCTCTTGAGGAAAAACACTCTATGTTGTTTAAAAGGTAGGGGCTTCTTACAATTGGAAATTCTTTTTCTTAAAAGGAAAAGAGATTTTTCGATTGACCCTTCTTTAGGAGGGCTACAAAGTTGAAGGCACACCTCTCTTTCTAGATCTTCCATAGGGTCACACCTCTTATAGCATTCCACAATGTTGAGGAATAGCTTATCACTTCACCCAATAATGCTTGTTTCCAATTGCTTTGTCGGTGGAGTAACATGATACTCGTGAGTGTTGGTGTAAATTGCAAGCCTACACATTTTGTTCAAAGGATGCATCGAAGTTTATACATACATGAAGAAGCATAGGAACATGTGCTAGTGGATAATTACCACTTTACCTTATTGTAAAAGTCAGATTGACATGGAATCTTTTGTAATCACCTACCAAAGTGAGTCGTGGAAAAAGTAGCATATTTGATTGAAGGAATATCTCCAAGCATTTAGGAGCTTGATCATAGGGAGCCAAAAGTTTGAATTTGACTTCAAATCTTTTACTCATTCCTATAAAAATGGTCATGAAAAGTCGCGGGGAGACAGAGCACTCCCGAGCCTAGCATTATTGATTTTTGAGTGTGTGTGAGGTCTACACTCAAGCCCACACCTCTCTATACCATTTGGCAATGACATTCATGCCAATGGAGTTGTATACAAATGTTCATTAACACATACATTCATATTGTCCATCTTTGAGTTCTCTGTTAGTCTACTCAAAAGTCTGTCAACTTGTCAAGGGCATATCTCGGTCAATTCTTCACCAAATGCAGTGATTCAAAGCTTGTTGGATTCCGCTTGAAGTAATCTACATGCTGTCAAAGTTTGAAGACATTATATTCAGTCATTTTGGAGAAATCTGCATCGATGTGAACTCTGGTCATTTTCTGCTATAGTCCTAAAAAGTCGGGGGTATAGCTTAACTTGCTAAATTGATTTCTCTTAGCATAGTTTATCATTTTACATCATTCCACTTGGAATAGGCAGCTTACTAAGCTAGTTAGATACCCCTAAAAGGAATTTTTCCAATTCCTACTGTACTGTTCAAACTGAGCAAAATACATAGCAGGTATCAAGACATAAATAGAAGGTTTTCTTGAGTTTGTGACTTCCAAAGTTATTTGTTTTGATTCAAAAATTGCACACATCACTTCCAAAGGACATAGGACATTTTATGGTGTCGTTGGAAAGCTAAGGGAGTCTAGTTATCAACTCTGAAGCAAAAGAGGGCTCGTACAAAGCAGGTTTAGCAGTACGTACTTAGTCTATTGGAGCATCCATCCATCATTCCCAACAATGGTATCAGAGCAAACTAAGGTAAAATGGGAGATGGTTTTCCTTCATTCATTGATAAATTGGACAGGAAAAACTAGCAAGCATGGTCTCTAAGGATGAAGACCTACCTACAAGGAAGGAGTCTCTATGGGTACATCTCAGGAGATGAGGAATTGCCCTCATTCAAAGCAAGAGGATTACTAACCAAGGAAGAACATGAAAAGCTCAACACATGGTGTGCTAAGGATGCATTGGCAAGGTCTTATTTACTCAACTCTATATCTGATTTTCTTTTGCCACATATTAGAAACTGCAAGACATCCCAAGAGACTTGGGAAACCTTGTCATCATATTTTTCCTCCAACACAAGGGCTAGGAAAAATGAGTTGTGGATTGAATTCACAACACAAAGGAAGCAAGCTGTTTTAGAATTTGTGACCAAGATTAAAGATGTAGCAGATCAGTTAGCAAGCATAGGAGAAGAGATTGAAGAAGAACAAATTGTAAGGCAAGTGATCAATGGGATCAAGGCTGATGAAAAATGGGAAAGCTTCACCACAGCTATGGATCTTTACATGGATATGCACACTCCAGATCTTACAACTCTCATGGGACAATTGTTTACTCATGAAGCAAAGCTCAACAAAAATGGAGACACATCCAAAGGTAATAACTCTTCTGTCCTATACACTGATAAGAAGTCTAAAGATAAAGGCAAGAGCAAGAAGGTGGAAGATAAAGGATCAACCTCTCAAGCCAACTATGCAAGGAGAGGTAGATCTTCAAGAGGAAGGGGCAGAGGAGGTAAGCCAGGTAGGGGGAGATCTTATAACTCCCCACCATGCAACATTTGTGGTCTATCAAATCATACTATAGATGAGTGTTTCATGAATTACAAGAATCAGAGAGGAAGAGGATACCAAAGAGGTGGCTACTCACAGTCAAGAGGTAGATTCAACCATCACCAAGGCTACAAGAACAATTAGAACAATAACTACAATGGCAACTACCAAGGAGGTTTCAAATCTAAGAAGGATTACAACAACTACACAGAGGAGCAGGATGACTCTCTTCTGATCATGAACATGACTTCAAAGTCAGGTACAAATGATGAACACCTATTCTACATTGACTCAGGATGTTCAAATCATGTGGCTGGCAATGTAGCATTACTCTCTGATCTTGAGGAACCAAAAGGTAAGCATCATGTCCAAACATGTGATGATACAAAGCATTCTATAGTTAAATTTGGAAATGTTAAGACTTGTGATGGAAATCAGAATTTGTTGAGCAGGGTACTCTATGTACCAACCATTACAAAAAATTTGATGAGTGTTGCTCAGATTGTGGAGAAAGGTTTGCGGGTTAGATTCAACCAATATGGAGCATATGTGGAGGATCCAAGACATGGGTTCAAGAGGATTGCTAAAGGAGAAAAATCAGGTAGACTTTTCACTTTTGAGTTGGAAGATACAAAGAACATTGCACTATACAGTTATAAAGATCAAACACTTTCAGAGCTTGAGATTTGGCACAAAAGGTTAGGGCACATAGGAGAAAGAACCTTGAAACAAATGTGCAGGGACCAAAGTGTGCTTGGGATACCTAATGTATCCAAGAAACATATGATTTATAAGTGTGGTGCTTGTCAATTTGGGAAGTCTCATAGGTTACCCTTCTCAAGGAAAGGATACATGCATGAAGACTACCTAGAGCTTGTACACACAGATGTATGGGGACCAAGCAAAGACCCCTCAGACTCAGGATCAAGGTACTATGTTTCTTTCATTGATGATTATAGCAGATGGACTGTATTATACTTCATGAAGCACAAGGATGAGGTATTTAGTTGCTGTAAAAAATATCTTGCATTAGTTGAAAATCAGACACGAAGGAAGTTGAAGAGGCTAAGGTCAGATGGAGGAGGTGAGTACTTCTCCAATTAATTTGAAGACTTCTTGCAGGACAGAGGCATCAAAAGAGAGATAACCACAAGGTATTCTCCTGAACAGAATGGGGTAGCTGAGAGAAGAAATAGGTTAATTGTGGAGACAGCTAGATCTATGCTTAATGAGAAAAAGTTACCTAACTATCTATGGGCAGAGAGTGTTTCTACTGCCACTTACCTCATAAACAGGTTACCATCTAAATCTCTTGATGGCATGACACCCTATGAAGCATGGCATGGTAAGAGACCCTCACTTGACAATTGCAAAATTTTTGGATGTGTAGCATATGTACACATTCCTTCTGAAATAAGAGGTAAGCTAGACCCAAAGGCTGAAAAATGCATCTTTATTGGGTATGACTTAAATAAAAAAGGTTATAGGTTTTAGAACCCTACCGATAAAGGATTTATGGTAAGCAAAGATGTTGTCTTTGATGAAAATGATTCGTGGTATGAGAATGAATGCAGGAAGGTCAAATTACCCTATGATTTGGAAGAGGAATTTCCAAGTCTTACAAAGGAAGAACGTACTCAGAATGAAGCCTCAAGTTGAGACGATGAAGACACTATCAATCTTGAAGAATTCAAAGCATGGAAGTCCAAAGGAAAAATGAAGATGAAGAAGCTTGAAGACATACCTGAATCCTCAACTCAACCATTTAGAAGATCACAAAGAGAAAGCAAGAAACCTATGAGATATGGGTATGATACATCTCTTGTTACTAAACATTCTGTTTATCTTGCCAAAGATTTGTCAAATGAAGAACCAAGATCATATGAAGAAGCATAACCAAATCAGAATGGAAAGAAGCTATGGATGAGGAGATTGATGCTCTCAAAGAGAGTGAGACATGGGAGTTAGTACCTAAGAAGGACTCAATGAAGGTAATAGGATCCAGATGGATCTATAAGCTTAAAAGAAATTCTGATGGCACAATCAATAGGTACAAAGCCAGATTGGTAGCCAAGGGTTTTCCACAAACCCAAGGCATTGACTATGAGGAGACATTCTCACCTGTGGCCAAGATGCCAACCATCAGAGTGTTGGTAAGTATGGCTGCATCAAAAAATTGGAATATGTACCAATTGGATGTCAAGAATGCCTTCTTGAATGGATGGATTTCAGAGGAGGTATATATGTCACAACCTCCTGGCTATGAGGATCCTAATAAGGTAACATATGTTTGCAAATTAAAAAAGGCTTTATATGGATTGAAGCAGGCACCTAGGGCATGGAATTAGAAGTTAACTACATACCTCCAAGACCAAGGTTTTGTCATGAGCAAGGTAGATACTTCTATGTTCATTAAGAGAAGCAATTCAGAGGTAATATACCTTTGTGTTTATGTTGATGACATCATCATTACAGGTAATGATGTTTGTGGAATTAAATATATTAAAAGTGAAATGACGAAGGAGTTCAAGATCAATTATCTTGGTCTATTGAAGTATTTTTTGGGACTTGAATTAGTCTACACTAGTTCAGGGATATACATCACTCAAAAAAAGTATATACAGAACATGTTGAAGAAGTTTCAATTGCAGGATGTCAAAGTAGCAAGCACTCCAATGGAGGTAAACCTAAAGCTAAGTGCCCATGAAGGAGATGAAGTCAAGGACATTACAGGTTATCAAAGTATGGTAGGTAGTTTGAACTATGCTACCTTAACAAGGATAGATATTGCATATGGAGTTAGTGTGCTAAGTCAATTTATGCACAAGCCAAGGATACCTCACTTAGAGGCTGCCAAAAGAATCTTGAAGTATCTCAAGGGTGCACAGAACCATGGTTTGTATTTCCCTTACACTTCAGATATTGATATCAAAATTTATTCAGATGCAGATTGGGCAGGATGCAAGGATGATAGGAGGAGCATATTTGGATATATTTCTTTTGCAAGTGACAAACCAATTTCATGGTCTTCAAAGAAGCAACCTACTGTTGCTTTGTCTTCCATAGAGGCAGAGTATAGAGGACTAGCTAATGCCACACAAGAAGCAATTTGGATTACGCTTTTGTATACAAAATTGGGATTGTATACTAGGTCACCTATTATCTTTGGAAATAATACAAGTTCTCTTCACCTTGCAGCTAATCCTATTTATCATGCTAGGACCAAACACATAGAGGTCCATTACCATTATGTGAGAGAGAAATTGATAAGCAAGGACATTCAACTTACCTATGTATCAACAAACATGCAATGTGCAGATTTGCTGACTAAAGCTTTGGATGGAACCAAACTTTGCAGGTTCAAATCCATGATTGGATTGCAGGATATACTTGAAGATTGAAGATGAAGACTTAAGCCAAAATGTTTGGCTTGAGGGGGAGCTGTTGGGGTAAATTGCAAGCCTACACATTTGGCTCAAAGGATGCATTGAAGTTTATACATACATGAAGAAGCATACGAACATATGCTAGTGGATAATTACCACTTTACCTTATTGTAAAAGTCAGATTGACATGGAATCTTTTGTAATCACCTACCAAAGTGAGTCGTGGAAAAAGTAGCTTATTTTATTGAAGGAATATCTCCAAGCATTTAGGAGCTTGAGCATAGGGAGCCAAAAGTCTGAATTTGAATTCAAATCTTTTACTTATTCCTATAAAAATGGTCATGAAAAGTCACGGGGAGATAGAGCACTCCGGAGCCTAGCATTATTGATTTCTGAGTGTGTGTGTGAGGTCTACACTCAAGTCCACACCTCTCTATACCATTTGGCAATGACATTCATGCCAATGGAGTTGTATACAAATGTTCATTAACACATACATTCATATTGTCCATCTCTGAGTTCTCTGTTAGTCTACTCAAAAGTTTGTCAACTTGTCAAGGGCATATTTCGGTCAATTCTTCACCCAATGCAATGATTCAAACCTTGTTGGATTCAGCTTGAAGTAATCTACATGCTATCAAAGGTTGAAAACATTCTATTCAGTCATTTTGGAGAAATCTGCATCGAGGTGAACTCTGGTCATTTTCTACTACAGTCCTAAAAAGTCGGGGGTATAGCTTAACTTGCTAAATTGATTTCTGTTAGCATAGTTTATCATTTTACATCATTTCACGTGGAGTAGGTAGCTTACTTAGCTAATTAGATACCCCTAAAAGGAAGTTTTCCAATTCCTACTATACTTTTCAAACTAAGCAAAATACATAGCAGGTGTCAAGACATAAATAGAAGGTTTTCTTGAGTTTGTGACTTTCAAAGTTATCTGTTTTGATTCAAACATTACACACATCATTTCCAAAGGACATAGGACATTTTATGGTGTCATTGGAAAGCTAAGGGAGTCTAGTTATCAACTCTGAAGCAAAAGAGGGCTGGTACAAAGTAGGTTTAGCAGTACCTACTCAGTCTCTTGGAGCATCCATCCATCATTCCCAACAGTGAGGGCCTGCCAGACCGACATTGACTTGGGGCATGAAAAGAAGAGATGTCCCAAGTGCTCATTGCCATGAAAGCATTGTTTACACCACAAAGGCACTCCACAAATTTTTTTCTCTTTTACATTGGCCAAATTCCCTGGTGGAAGCATTAGGGCAAAAAACGACCCAAAAAGGGCCATGTAAGGATTTCAATTAGTTGTGCTTAATCTGGATTAAAGTTGTGAAATCCTTTAAGAAATTCCATGTAAGTTCATTTAAAACGTATCTTATGCAAATTTTGAAGAGAGAGAAACTCGTATGATAATCATGAAAAGTTTGTGTGATATCTTATGCCTTGAAGTTTGTGCTCACCGGGCGCTGATCAAAATTCGAATTTTCCTCTTGTTCATGGACCTATATAATGTGTGTTGATGATGTTTTGTGATTTTTTACTCTACTTTACATAGCAGACATGTTTCTCTCTTTCATGTCTTTTTAGACACTTGCCAGTCATTTTTCATAGACGACCATGGAGAACCTTAACCCAAACACTCTCGCCGAGCTTTTAGACAATCAAAATCATTGTGAAAAGTCCCATATCAACATTGCAGTTAGTCAGGAGTATGCGACGACAAGAAAAGTATTCTGAAGGGCTCTTCATCCTCCTGAAGTGGATGGATTGCGAAAGAAAGGCAAGAAACATATCGACATATGGACAGATGGATCTGTTTATCCAATTGATCCACAAACTGGAAGGTACCCCCCTTTTCATAATCTTCATGATCTAATTAGATTTGTAGGAGATGGTGAGGATCGTTTATGAGGCTATTGTTCAAGGCTCTGGGATATTTCAAGGAATTATGTACAATACATAAACTATCTACAAAACACACTACATCAGAAGGATTTACATGAGGGAGCTAGAAAACAAATTATCCACTTTCTCTTCTTAGTTAGAGTCTTTTAGAAAAATGAAAGAAACTCCTATAGGTTTGAGAATGCGGTCAAAACGAGTAAACCTTTTTTAGATTTGACTGAAAAATCTAGCTAGAAAAAGAAAAGAATGAAAATTGTTAGAGATCATGTGACAAATGTGCTAGGTTTCAATATGTCGAGTAGTTTTGAGCGCGTACATTTCTGTAATGAAATTTTGAGTCAAAATGATGTTTTAAGACTATTGAAGCTGAATGAAAATGCATGCTTGAAACGCTTTGTTTTTCAAAAACTCATGACAGAAATGAATCTGTTACTAGAACCATCTCAAATTTAGAAGATTTGTGATAGTGTCGGAGTGAGTAGGAAAGGTTATAGAGCAATTTCAAAAGTTTGGTGTGAATTTTTAAATTTTAACAAAGTTAGAAGTTTTGGATTGCCTAGACCCCATCATGTAGGAAAGTTTCGGCACTGCTTGAATAAAAAGATCACATCAGTATTTGGTGAATATAAATATATTCACGGTAACATGCCTTACAAAGTAGGAAAACAAAAGTTACATTTCACTTAAAATGCATTTAACAACATATGGATAGATATTATAAAAATTCAAACATACATGGTTCAGTTCTATTATATAAAAGAACATGAATGTTCTGGTCTATTGAAATTTGTAATCAAACTTGATGAAGGTGAGCTTTAAAAACATCAAAACATGGAGAGAATAAGTATTGCACTGATGAAAAAAGCTTTGGACTATAGCCTTGGGAAATTGGATACTCCATCTCTCAAACTACAATTAGAAATGGAGTTATGGTGGGTTGGCTATGCTCAAGTTCCATCTGAGAGCCATAAAACACTTAAATGGTTATTCTCACAGACAAACATTCCAAATGTCATCAAAGGCATCATGCAGGAGAATCGTTAAATGTCAAAGACTACGGGAACTTTCAAGTTGAGTGGCATTTGAGTGGAGACCTAAAGACGCTCAAATGCATGTTTGGTATAAGTGGGGGAGCAAATTCTAAGTACCCTTGCTTGTACTGCATGCAAAGCCCAGGCACAAATTGATGGATTGCTAGAGCTGAGGCTGAAGAGGCTTCTTCCAGACAAAATGTTATTCTTCATAACTACTCATCTTCTTCAATGATTTGGGATCCCATACTTCCAATAGCATTGACAAATGCACACATATGTACACTACATGGAGAGTTAAGAATCATTGACAAGTTGGTCCGTATTCACTTGGATTATGCATATTCTATCAAGCCTACAACTCTTGCAGATGAGTGCATTAAAAATGTGAATGTCTTCTTTTAGAAATGGGATTTTATGGTGGTGATGTTCATCCAAGAAAAGATCCAAAGCTTTCACAAAATACAGGTGATGTACTACATGATGTCTCAATGGGAGGTGCAAAAGCAAGGAGATTCTTAAGCAACCATGATGACAAACAACAATGCCATGTGGAATTGTTGGAGAAAATTTTGTGAGGTCACGACTAATGAAAAAAGCAAACCAGAAATAGCAAAAAGAGAATGGAGGTGTGGGTCAAACTAGATAATCTTTTTAACGTCATGAGGTAGCAGGTAACATCAAAAAGTTATGTGAAAGATTTCTGAAAGGCGACCACTGAGCTTATAGAAACCATCATAGAGGCATGGGGTGCCAAAGACATAACATACTACTTGGTGAGCTCCAAAGATATTTTATTCAATTTATTTATTTTTAATTGAAATAAAGATATAATGAGATTCTTTTGCTCTTCTAGCATATTCTTCTTGTGCATGGTGCATTCTTTGCAGAAAAAGAACCACTTTCCATGTGGAACACCCAAGGCATGGAAAAATCTCATTATCAAGCAAGGACAAGCTTTTTTATGTGTACAAGGAAAGGAGGAGGAGTAACAAAGAGCAATGCCTTCAGAGAGCTTTTTGATTGGTTCTTTAGAAGACAATTACAAAGGACCTCATGCCAAATATAATCAGAAGGATATGACTATCACCAAACAAAATCATCATGTATCAATATCACAAAATGAAAGAGAATACATTTCAAACAGAGCTTTAATATTTGCAATGTCTTTTATTTCTTTGAGAAATAAAGATGTCATGTATGTACATTTCATGATGTATTAAGCTTTGAAAAGAAATATGTCTATTACCATCAGATGACTTTGACCAGAGAACAGATCATGGCTCAATAACAATTAATATTAGGCCATGGATCAATTACACCAAAAAAATTTACAATGTCTTATATCACATTGGGAAATTTCTGTATATGTACATTTGTTGAGATATAGAATTTGAAAAAATGAAGTCATTCCTTGAGCCTCTCTAAAGAGCTTGGCTCTGGCAAATCACCTCTATATCTGAGGAACTCTGTTCTCCTGTATCTAGCAATGCATTTTAAATCTGACACCCCTGCAGCCATTGCATAGCTTGAATAACAAAGAAAGTACCTTGCCCTTGAAGCATAGAGTCCTGGGGCATATCCAAAAATTCTGAATGCAGCTGCTCTTTCAAGCAGCAAAACTCTGAAATCATTAAAGGGTATTGGAGTAAAACCCATTTATTTTGATAGAGTCCTCAAGCAGAACAATGCAAAGTCTAGCTCCTCACTATAGTGCTTGTGAATAACACAAAAAGTGTCTGGGTTCAAGTTTGGAAGATAGTGGATAATAGAATGAATATCCACCTTTGCTTTTTCCTTTCTCTTTTATGGCTTTTCTTGTTCCCTTGCCCCTGCCAAGGTAATTGTCTTCATCCAATAAAGTTAACTACGATAAAAATGAAAAACAAGGTCAGATGAAGTGCAAGCACACTTTAGGAGTCATGAAAAGTAACTTGAAACAATTAGATAAAAAGCAAGAGACATGACTGATGCAAGCGATTAGGGACTTTAGAGAAATTCAGACGGTCATTATTGCTAGCATCAGTCGTCATCAATATCTCTTTGCAAACTACCTAGAAACATGTTATATTTGTTGAATGAGGGGAATTCTTACAAGCCAGATATCTATTATCAATGTTGCATGCCACTCTTAGACACGACCAATACAAGCTATAACGCCCAACGGAAAATATCCGATGGATCTTATCGCTTTGCATCCGTCGTGATCGATTTTTGACACTTCTAATGGAGATCTTGGACAAATCCGATACAGGCTAGAGATTTTGCATCGGTCCCATCTCATATCCTTAGCCTAAAATTCTTGAGAATATAGTTAACTGTATACCTTGACATCATCTTCCTCAAGTCCAAACACGACTGATGCAGGCGATAAGGCCCAATGGAAAATATCCGATGGGCCTTATCGCTTGCATCGGTCGTGATCGACTTCTCACAGTCTAAATGGAGACCTTGGAGAAAAGTGATTGTCGCATTTCATCTCCTTAGCCTTAAAATCATGAGAATATATTTTACTACATACCTTGACCTCATCTTCCTCTTCAAGTCCGACATGACCGATGCAAGCGATAAGGCCCAACGAAAATTATCCGATGGGCCTTATCGCTTGCATCGGTCGTGGTCGATTTCTCACAAAAAATGGAGATCTCGGACAAAACCTTAAATTCATAAGAATATATTAAACAACATACCTTGACCTCATCTTCCTCCTCGATGAGCTCTTTTGAGTCAATACAAATCGTTCCTTTGCCTTGAGCAATGTAGAGGAGGTACTGGGGTATCCGCTTTTAACAAAAGTAGAGAATGAAAATTAAACACGTCCAGTACATCACCTACTCAAGGGGGGTTCTCTTTAGGGAAGTATACCCTTTAACATTTCTGTGAGCAGGTAGTTAACACGGATTGCACAGAGTGGTACATACTTCAGAAAATATGAACAACTATTGACCAAGGAAGACCATACACTTTTTGATTCGATTCAGATGATTACAAGATTTGTCAAGGAAATGCTCAAAAACTAATGCTCAGAGCTTTGCGGTACTCTATGCAGATAAATACAGATCAATACAAATGATGAAGGAATTGCTCAAGAGAATAGAGCTTAACACCAATAGGTCTCACAGAAAAGAAAGAAACTCCAAGACACTCTCTTACACTATAGTGCTCATAGCCCTCCACTGAGAAGCCTACCCTCTGTATCCACACTACAGAGTAGCTCCTACAATAGGCCTGAAACCACCAAGTGCAAGAGAGAACTTCTGCACGTATACACGCGTCAAAGTAACTCCAAAAAAAATGTGTACCCAATGAGCACAAATCCATTGTTTTTATAGGCCTCAATAGGCCAAGAGGGCCTTGCCGATTCTTCACATCCACTGATCACGTGCCGGTTGATTGCCCAAGATTGGAGGGGTAAATCAAATATGCCACCAGTCTTGAATTGGATCCTCAAAAATAGGCAGTCGTCATGAATGGTTCGTGGCAACACTCATTTCTCCACTTTTACTCTTACCACTTACACCTTTACTGTCACTTTTGATTGCAAGCTGAGATCCTCATTTTGTGTCGGGCGTGGTATTGGAATGACCTATTTGTCATTTCCCCGTTGAAGGAATCCCTAGGCAATTCAAATGAAGCTAATTGGTTTACGATTAAAGGAAGTCCCATTGAAACGCTTTGCCCTTTAGGGTAGTACTTTGGAAAAATGGCACTCAAGCAGTTGTCCGACTGTCTGCCTTGATGGAAAAGCATGTGGATTGAGAATAACATCTAGAGTCATGCCTTGAATTGGAAATGGAAGGTCATATTCATGTACAAATAAACCCCCTTTTGATCATGGTTGCGGGGCAGGGGAAGAGAGAGAGAAAGAGAAAGAGAGAGGGGGGGGGGGGGGTCGTGGGATGGAGGGGCACGGGGGAAGAGAGAGGGGCTGAGGGGGAAGGGGGGTGGCGGGGGCTGAGGAAGAGGGAGGGGAGGGGGCTGAGGGTGGTGAGGGGAGGGGAGCGGGTTGGCAGGAGCTCAAGGGGTGGCAGTGGGCCGATGGTGGTGAGGGGAGGGGAGGGGGTTGGCGGGGGCTGAGGGGGGCAGTGGGGCGGAAGGGGTGGTGAGGGGGCTGGCGGTGAGGGGAGGGGAGGGTGATGGTGGTGAGGGGAGGGGAGGGGGTTGGCGGGGGCTGTGGGGGTGGCGGGGGAGGAGAGAGAGGAAAGGGGAGAGAGAGAGAGAGAGAGAGAGAGAGAGAGGGGGGGGGGAAGCGCGTGGGGGCTGAGGGGGCAGTGGGGCGGGAGGGGTGGTGAGGGGGCTGGCGGTGAGGGGAGGGGAGGGTGATGGTGGTGAGGGGAGGGGAGGGGGTTGGCGGGGGCTGAGGGGGGCAGTGGGGCGGGAGGGGTGGTGAGGGGGCTGGCGGTGAGGGGAGGGGAGGGTGATGGTGGTGAGGGGAGGGGAGGGGGTTGGCCGGGGCTGTGGGGGTGGCGGGGGAGGAGAGAGAGGAAAGGGGAGAGAGAGAGAGAGAGAGAGAGAGAGAGAGAGAGAGAGAGAGAGAGGGGAAGCGCATGGGGGCTGAGGGGGCAGTGGGGCGGGAGGGGTGGTGAGGGGGCTGGCAGTGAGGGGAGGGGAGGGTGATGGTGGTGAGGGGAGGGGAGGGGGTTGGCGGGGGCTGAGGGGGGCAGTGGGGCGGGAGGGGTGGTGAGGGGGCTGGCGGTGAGGGGAGGGGAGGGTGATGGTGGTGAGGGGAGGGGAGGGGGTTGGCGGGGGCTGTGGGGGTGGCGGGGGAGGAGAGAGAGGAAAGGGGAGAGAGAGAGAGAGAGAGAGAGAGAGAGAGAGAGAGAGAGAGAGAGAGAGAGAGAGAAAGAGGGGAAGCGCGTGGGGGCTGAGGGGGCAGTGGGGGGGGGAGGGGTGGTGAGGGGGCTGGCGGTGAGGGGAGGGGAGGGTGATGGTGGTGAGGGGAGGGGAGGGGGTTGGCGGGGGTTGAGGGGGGTAGTGGGGCGGGAGGGGTGGTGAGGGGGCTGGCGGTGAGGGGAGGGGAGGGTGATGGTGGTGAGGGGAGGGGAGGGTGTTGGCGGGGGCTGTGGGGGTGGCGGGGGAGGAGAGAGAGGAAAGGGGAGAGAGAGAGAGAGAGAGAGGGGGCAAGCGCGTGGAGGCTGAGGGGGCAGTGGGGCGGGAGGGGTGGTGAGGGGGCTGGCGGTGAGGGGAGGGGAGGGTGATGGTGGTGAGGGGAGGGGAGGGGGTTGGCGGGGGTTGAGGGGGGCAGTGGGGCGGGAGGGGTGGTGAGGGGGCTGGCGGTGAGGGGAGGGGAGGGTGATGGTGGTGAGGGGAGGGGAGGGGGTTGGCGGGGGCTGTGGGGGTGGCGGGGGAGGAGAGAGAGGAAAGGGGAGAGAGAGAGAGAGAGAGAGGGGGGAAGCGCGTGGGGGCTGAGGGGGCAGTGGGGCGGGAGGGGTGGTGAGGGGGCTGGCGGTGAGGGGAGGGGAGGGTGATGGTGGTGAGGGGAGGGGAGGGGGTTGGCGGGGGCTGTGGGGGTGGCGGGGGAGGAGAGAGAGGAAAGGGGAGAGAGAGAGAGGGGGGGGGAAGCGCGTGGGGGCTGAGGGGGCAGTGGGGCGGGAGGGGTGGTGAGGGGGCCGGCGGTGAGGGGAGGGGAGGGTGATGGTGGTGAGGGGAGGGGAGGGGGTTGGCGGGGGCTGTGGGGGTGGTGGGGGGAGAGAGAGAGGGAAGGGGAGAGAGAGGGGGAGAGAGAGAGAGAGAGAGAGGGAAGGCAGGCGAGGGAACTGACGTGGTGATGGTTGGAGGGAGAGGTGAGTGGAGGGAGCTGGTGGGTGGAGGGAGTGGAAGAGAGAGAGCGGATACCCCTGCTTAATGAACATGAAGCTAAGAATGAAGCCTTACATTATAATGATGCTATTCAGAGTGAGATAAACTGACATAAAACACACACAGAGAGAGAAGGAGGGGATGGCATATGCAGGCTCTATAGACCCCCACATCAAGCCTTTGCAACGTCCCTGGTGCAATTCCTTCCTTATTTTGCTTATTTCGATGAGATCTAGGTAAAGTGCAATTACTGAAAAGAAACACAGTATGTACAAGGGGTGGAGTGCTTCCATTTCGACCTAATTCAGATACTTCTTCACCCTGGAGATATTGACCAGGGGAATCTTTTTACCCTGCAGATCTTCTAGATGCACTGCGCCCTGTTGCAATACTTTGATTACCTTATAAGGTCCTGCCCATTTGGGTGCCAATTTAGTTGAAATTGCTAGAACCTGATGCACTAAAACCATAGACCCTTCCTGAACTTCATTGGATCTCAGATACATGTCATGCAATCTCTTGCGCTCTTCTTGTGTTACTTGAAGTTTTTGCATTGCTCCTTCTCTGTATTCTTCTAATGCCACCAATCTCTGAAGGGGGGGTTCAATTCCAATGGTTTTGATTCCTATTTCCTTTCTGATAATGAACTCAAATGGTGCCAATGCCTCTTTTCCATAAACTAAGCGAAATGGAGTCTCGCCTGTGGTTCCCCTCTTCGTGGTTCTGAAAGCCCAAATTGCACCAATTAGTGTTGGTGGCCAAGAGCTTTGATGATCAAAAGATAATTTGCGAAGTTGTCCAATCAAAACCTTATTGGAACTCTCTGCTTGGCCATTTGCCCTTGGGTAATAGGCACAAGATTTTTTATGGAAGATTTTGTACCTGTCAAATATAAACTGGAGCAATTGATTTACAAAATGTGTGCCCCTGTCACTAGTAATTTCCAGAGGGCAACCAAATCTTGAGAAAATACGTTTATACAAAAATTTAGCTACTGTTAAAGCCGTGCAGTCCACAGTAGCTTTAGCCTCTATCCATTTAGTGGCATAGCATGTGGCCATCAAAATATACTTTTTACCTCCTGGTTGCCCAGTTGGGCTAATTGGCCCTATGAAATCAAGACCCCATCGTTCAAATGGAAGCCATCCGGTAGATATGACTAACGGTTGGAAGTTCAATCTGGTTGGCGTGGGAGCACATCTCTGACAGATGTGGCATTCTTTTGCAAACTTGATTGCATCCTTGAAAATATGGGGCCACCATAACCCTTTGTGGATGATTATGTGAGCCAATTCATCGCCCTTTAGGTGTCCTTCATTGTGTGCAGCCTCCAGCAAAAGATTTACCTCTTCTGGATAGACACACCTTCTCAATATATCATCCTGACAGTATTTATATAAATTTCCATTTATAAGAGAATATGCTTTGGTTTTCAGGAGCAATCTTCTCTTTTCTACAGGTGTCAAGTGTTCTGGGATCTTTCCAGTAGTGAGAACATGAAGAATTTCATCATACCAACCTGTCTGAATTGCTACTAGGAACAGATTGCTATCCACCAGTTCATCATTAATCCCTGTTGCCTTTTCGCTCATTGCGGTCCTGGACACTTGATCTGCCATGTAGTGCTCTTTTCCTGGCTTAATATGAATATCAAAATTAAATTCTTGGAATAGGAGTAACCATCTCCAAATCCTTCCAGCTACTCTAGGCTTGTTTATCAAATACTTCAAGGGCTGATGATCAGAAATAACAATGAAATGTACACCAAGGAGATAATGTCGGAACTTCTGAAGAGCAAATACGATAGCCAAACCTTCTCTTTCCGTTGTACTGTAATTTCTTTCAGCTTGGTTGAGTAGTCTGCTTGCATAAGAGATAGGTCTATCCACTTTGTGAGATGATGGTTGAGCTAGAACTGCACCGACAGCATGAAGACTAGCATCTGTATGCACATGAAATTCCAATGACCAATTAGGAACACTTAAAAGTGGAGCAGTACATAGCCTCAACTTTAGTTCACAAAATGCTTTGTCAGCTTCAGCACTCCATGAGAAAGGGATCTTTTTGCTGGTAAGCCTTGACAAGGGCTTAGCAATTTCCGAATACATCCTAATGAATCTTCTGTGATACCCTGCATGGCCCAAGAAACTTTGCACTTCCTTTGGGCTTTGTGGAATTGGCATGGAAAGAATAGCTGTAACCTTTGCAGGGTCAACAGTTATGCCTTCAGCAGATACTATGTGACCAAGAAGAGTGCCCTTAGTGACCAAAAAGTGACATTTATCAGGATTCAATTTCAAACCTGTTTTGATACATTGCTCAAAAATTTCTTTTAGATTTTCCAAATGGTCATGGAAATCTTGAACTGCTGCCCTTCTATCTGTACCTGAAAATACTGAAAAGTCATCCATGAAAATGCGTAGAAAGGTTGTTAACCATTTGCCCAATATCAGATACATCGTTCTATTAAATGAAGCCGGTGCATTCTTCAAACCAAAAGCCATTCGAGTATAGACATAAGTGCCCCAGGGAGTGACAAAGGCTGTTTTGTCCCTATCATCAGGATGGATCACTATCTGATTGTAGCCACTAAAACCATCCAAGAAACTATACAAAGTGTGACCAGCTACCTCTTCAAGTACTTGCTCTGTGAAGGGCTGAGGAAATCCATCTTGAATAGTCACTTTATTCAAAGCACGGAAATCAACACATACCCTTATTTTTCCACTATTTTTCTTCGGCACAATAACCATAGAAGAAAGCCACCTGGAATGTTCTACTGGCACAATTATACCTGCTTCTTCTAGTTTTGTAATCTCTTCTTTTACCGCCTCTACATACTTCGGATTGAGTCGATATGGCCTACTTCTTACAGGTGCAGCTCCCTCAACCAAGGGTATCCGATGTAATCCAAGCTCTTCTGGTATTCCTGTTAGATCTTTGTAGGACCATGCGAAGACACTTTTGTAAGTAAAGAGCAAAGAAGTTACCTTCTGTAGTAAATTAGGATAATGCCACAACCAGGATGCCAAATGGACTACTTGAGGGTTCTCTTCATCCCCTAAATTTACTTCTTGAACCAATGTTTCAGGACTGGCCTTGTTTGATAACTCATCTCCACTATATGCAAGAGTGGAGTTTAATTTATATTATGCAACATGTTCTTCCATCCATCCTTGAGGTATATCTGAGAAAGGAAGATCTTCTCTCCCCTTAGGTTCAAAATCTTCTACCTCTGATACTTTTATCTGGGTTGCTTCCTCAAGGCTTGTGCTTTCCTGCAATTGCTCATTCTCCAACACCTTGTGGTCTTCATTGCCCTTTCCTGTAATTACCTTATCTGCAACTTCTTCCTCAATTTCATTAATCTCCACTGTGCAACACTCTGCACTTCCCAGCATCCAATTTAACAATGTATCCTCTTCTTGGGGTAGAGAGGGCATTACCTGAGTGTCCACAGTATATCCAATAGTTTTTCCTGAGTCGAATCCTTCTTCCAAATGTAGTTGCAGTTGGCTATTGGTATTTGTTGAAATCCATAGTTTATTTTTTCCCCAATCTTGCAAAGCTTTTGCTTGTCTCAGCCAAGGTCTCCCCAGGAGTAGAGGGTAAGAAGTCTCCTGTGGAAGTGCAATAACAACAAAATCTAGAACAAAATGGCAGCCCTGTACTACCATCAGTACCTTCTCAATAATGCCCAGTGGCGCAACCCGATGTTGATCTGCCAATGTAACCGTGAATGGTGCCAACTTGGTGGGGTTCAATTTCAGCTTCTTCATTGTAAAATCTGGCATTAAATTGATACCAGAGCCTCCATCTATGATCACACCTGTGAGAGTTTCATCCTTTATACAAACAGATAATCTTGAGCTTTGGTAGTCTGCTAAGGGTGCAGGGGGAAAATCAACCATGAAACCATCTATACTAGGTGATTGGACCAAGTGAGCAGAGTGTATAATCTTCAGTAAGTCACTTCTTATTTTTGAATCCATCCTTATAAGTTCTCTATTCAATGTTTACCTCCTGAGTGTTTTCTTGCAGACTTGTTGGTTGGACCTTTAGAGAAGTAGTCATCTTATTATAAGCTCCTTCAATTTGTGCTTGGTCCTTCCATCCAGACTCCTTTTCTTCCTCTTTATCCTGAAATCCTTGTTGTTCATCTCTCTGGGTTGCAGCTGCTTGCCTAGCTCTAGTCATCATGGGCATTGCAGAGGATGAAACAGCATAAGTCTGAGTGGTTTTTCCTTCTTCATGTGGAGAGACTGCAATCATATGAATTGGAGCAGGACGACCTCTTGGGCAATCTTTGGTATAATGATCCTTGGCCTCTGGACAATGTTGACAAGGAGGTGCATCTTCTGGAAGAGAACACCTGTTTTGCATGTGGCCGTACTCACCACAACGATAGCACATCAAAGGTCTATTATACCTAGGCTTTGCAGGCCTATTCTCCTCTCTATTAGATGTATTTGAAGTACTAGCATAGTATGAATCCAAAGTTTGAGGGTTACTTCTCTGTTGTGTACCCTTGAGGTAATAGCAATCTCTGGCTTCATGACCATCTTTTCCACAAAATTGACAGCTTACCTTAATAGGGAAATTAGCATTGGAATGTCCATTGTTGTTACAAATTGTACACCAAATTTGTCTCCTTATATCCTGAGTGGTCTTCAAATCTTCTAATTCTCGGCGAAGTTGAGCTACTTCATCATCAGTGCGACGCAGTGGTGGCAAAACCTTCTCTTCTTGTTGATTTTGTTGCATCTTCAATGCTTCCAGTTCCCTCCTTAGTTGCTCAATAGGATCCAGATCTGCAGCATACTTTTGTTGAGTATCCCCTTCAAAATGTTGCCTTGCTTCTTCAATGCGTGATGCCGCTGCAACAAAATCATTGAGGGTTGCATCCAATCTAAGAGATTCACGAAGCTTCTACTGAGATGACCTAAGCAGAGCCTTTTCGATCCACTTTTTAACCAAAAAGTCACCTGGAGCATGTGGCAGACGTGCAACAAGTGCTTTTGTTCTAGTGTGAAGTTCATGAAAGGATTCACCTGATCTTAGCTTCAAATTCTCTAGCTGATCTAGAGCTCTTTCTGAGGAATCACTTGGTCGGAATGTCTGTGAGAACGCCGCCTTCAAAGCCTCCCATGTAGTGAAATGGCCATCTGCATATTGACTATACCATTTATCTGCAAGACCCTCCAATGTGGATGGAAAGAGTGCCAGCATTGCATCCTCTCTATTTTGCAAACCTCGTCCACGGCATAAAGAGATGAATCTTCTCACATGATCATCAGCATCCTCATAGGCTTGTCCCTTGAAGGTAGGGAATTCGATATTTAATCTGGAGAGTAAATGAGAGAGATCCTCCATTTGTACTGGTGTTTCTTCGGACGTATCTGAGGAGAAGTCTAGAGTTCTCCTATACCCCTCTTTCGACAATGGTGTCGCACCCAAATCAATTGATAAATTCAGGGAGGGCAGAGGGGAGGTAGACTCACTAGTCGTGGTTATGGCTAACTTGTTAAGGCTCCTCCGAACACGAAGAGACTCCTTATCTGCCCGTGTATGGGTCATGTACCTACTTGCAAATGTAATAAGGCAAAAATACCTCTCACAGAAATGCAAATGTCCCACCGGGCGTGCCAAACTGTAGAGGAGGTAATGGGGTATCCGCTTTTAACAAAAGTAGAGAATGAAAATTAAACACGTCCAGTACATCACCTACTCAAGGGGGGTTCTCTTTAGGGAAGTATACCCTTTAACATTTCTGTGAGCAGGTAGTTAACACGGATTGCACAGAGTGGTACATACTTCAGAAAATATGAACAACTATTGACCAAGGAAGACCATACACTTCTTGATTCGATTCAGATGATTACAAGATTTGTCAAGGAAATGCTCAAAAACTAATGCTCAGAGCTTCGCGGTACTCTATGCAGATAAATACAGATCAATACAAATGATGAAGGAATTGCTCAAGAGAATAGAGCTTAACACCAATAGGTCTCACAGAAAAGAAAGAAACTCCAAGACACTCTCTTACACTATAGTGCTCATAGCCCTCCACTGAGAAGCCTACCCTCTGTATCCACACTACAGAGTAGCTCCTACAATAGGCCTGAAACCACCAAGTGCAAGAGAGAGCTTCTGCACGTATACACGCGTCAAAGTAACTCCAAAAAAAATGTGTACCCAATGAGCACAAATCCATTGTTTTTATAGGCCTCAATAGGCCAAGAGGGCCTTGCCGATTCTTCACGTCCACTGATCACGCGCCGGTTGATTGCCCAAGATTGGAGGGGTAAATCAAATATGCCACCAGTCTTGAATTGGATCCTCAAAAATAGGCAGTCGTCATGAATGGTTCGTGGCAACACTCATTTCTCCACTTTTACTCTTACCACTTACACCTTTACTGTCACTTTTGATTGCAAGCTGAGATCCTCATTTTGTGTCGGGCGTGGTATTGGAATGACCTATTTGTCATTTCCCCGTTGAAGGAATCCCTAGGCAATTCAAATGAAGCTAATTGGTTTACGATTAAAGGAAGTCCCATTGAAACGCTTTGCCCTTTAGGGTAGTACTTTGGCAAAATGGCACTCAAGCAGTTGTCCGACTGTCTGCCTTGATGGAAAAGCATGTGGATTGAGAATAACATCTAGAGTCATGCCTTGAATTGGAAATGGAAGGTCATATTCATGTACAAAAACCCCCTTTTGATCATGGTTGCGGGGCAGGGAAGAGAGAGAGAAAGAGAAAGAGAGAGAGGGGGGGGTCATGGGATGGAGGGGCACGGGGGAAGAGAGAGGGGCTGAGGGGGAAGGGGGGTGGCGGGGGCTGAGGAAGAGGGAGGGGAGGGGGCTGAGGGTGGTGAGGGGAGGGGAGCGGGTTGGCAGGAGCTCAAGGGGTGGCAGTGGGCCGATGGTGGTGAGGGGAGGGGAGGGGGTTGGCGGGGGCTGAGGGGGGCAGTGGGGCGGGAGGGGTGGTGAGGGGGCTGGCGGTGAGGGGAGGGGAGGGTGATGGTGGTGAGGGGAGGGGAGGGGGTTGGCGGGGGCTGTGGGGGTGGCGGGGGAGGAGAGAGAGGAAAGGGGAGAGAGAGAGAGAGAGAGAGAGAGAGAGAGAGAGAGAGAGAGAGAGAGAGAGAGAGAGAGAGAGAGAGAGAGAGAGAAAGAGGGGAAGCGCGTGGGGGCTGAGGGGGCAGTGGGGCGGGAGGGGTGGTGAGGGGGCTGGCGGTGAGGGGAGGGGAGGGTGATAGTGGTGAGGGGAGGGGAGGGGGTTGGCGGGGGTTGAGGGGGGCATTGGGGCGGGAGGGGTGGTGAGGGGGCTGGCGGTGAGGGGAGGGGAGGGTGATGGTGGTGAGGGGAGGGGAGGGGGTTGGCGGGGGCTGTGGGGGTGGCGGGGGAGGAGAGAGAGGAAAGGGGAGAGAGAGAGAGAGAGAGAGAGAGAGAGAGGGGGGAAGCGCATGGGGGCTGAGGGGGCAGTGGGGCGGGAGGGGTGGTGAGGGGGCTGGCGGTGAGGGGAGGGTGATGGTGGTGAGGGGAGGGGAGGGGGTTGGCGGGGGCTGAGGGGGGCAGTGGGGCGGGAGGGGTGGTGAGGGGGCTGGCGGTGAGGGGAGGGGAGGGTGATGGTGGTGAGGGGAGGGGAGGGGGTTGGCGGGGGCTGTGGGGGTGGCGGGGGAGGAGAGAGAGGAAAGGGGAGAGAGAGAGAGAGAGAGAGAGAGAGAGAGAGAGAGAGAGAGAGAGAAAGAGGGGAAGCGCGTGGGGGCTGAGGGGGCAGTGGGGCGGGAGGGGTGGTGAGGGGGCTGGCGGTGAGGGGAGGGGAGGGTGATAGTGGTGAGGGGAGGGGAGGGGGTTGGCGGGGGCATTGGGGCGGGAGGGGTGGTGAGGGGGCTGGCGGTGAGGGGAGGGGAGGGTGATGGTGGTGAGGGGAGGGGAGGGGGTTGGCGGGGGCTGTGGGGGTGGCGGGGGAGGAGAGAGAGGAAAGGGGAGAGAGAGAGAGAGAGAGAGAGAGAGAGAGAGGGGGGAAGCGCATGGGGGCTGAGGGGGCAGTGGGGCGGGAGGGGTGGTGAGAGGGCTAACGGTGAGGGGAGGGGAGGGTGATGGTGGTGAGGGGAGGGGAGGAGGTTGGCGGGGGTTGAGGGGGGCAGTGGGGCGGGAGGGGTGGTGAGGGGGCTGGCGGTGAGGGGAGGGGAGGGTGATGGTGGTGAGGGGAGGGGAGGGGGTTGGCAGGGGCTGTGGGGGTGGCGGGGGAGGAGAGAGAGGAAAGGGGAGAGAGAGAGAGAGAGGGGGGGGAAGCGCGTGGGGGCTGAGGGGGCAGTGGGGCGGGAGGGGTGGTGAGGGGGCTGGCGGTGAGGGGAGGGGAGGGTGATGGTGGTGAGGGGAGGGGAGGGGGTTGGCGGGGGCTGTGGGGGTGGCGGGGGAGGAGAGAGAGGAAAGGGGAGAGAGAGATAGAGAGAGAGAGAGGGGGGGAAGCGCGTGGGGGCTGAGGGGGCAGTGGGGCGGGAGGGGTGGTGAGGGGGCCGGCGGTGAGGGGAGGGGAGGGTGATGGTGGTGAGGGGAGGGGAGGGGGTTGGCGGGGGCTGTGGGGGTGGTGGGGGGAGAGAGAGAGGGAAGGGGAGAGAGAGGGGGAGAGAGAGAGAGAGAGAGAGAGAGAGAGAGGGAAGGCAGGCGAGGGAACTGACGTGGTGATGGTTGGAGGGAGAGGTGAGTGGAGGGAGCTGGTGGGTGGAGGGAGTGGAAGAGAGAGAGCGGATATCCCTGCTTAATGAACATGAAGCTAAGAATGAAGCCTTACATTATAATGATGCTATTCAGAGTGAGATAAACTGACATAAAACACACACAGAGAGAGAAGGAGGGGATGGCATATGCAGGCTCTACAAGCAACATCCAAGAATGAATAGCCGCCCCCAAATGAGTATATTCCAAGTGGCTTCTGATGCTCATCAAACTCTTCATCAGCAAGCCTTGGCTTCTCTGAGATAGCTTTCTCAAAGCATTTTGAAAGAGCTTGTGATGAATCTTTGAATTCTTCATTAGACAAATCCAAATCAAGACGCAAAAATTCTTCTTTCCTTTCTCCTTTCTTATTGATGAATCTCCTTGCAACTTCTTCTGACTCAGCTATAGCTGCAAGGCAGTAGTCCTCCCTTAGATTGAAAAGTTCCTGAATGTAAAATAGAGGTATAAACTCTTTTTCAGAGATAAAGTAAAAAGGAAGATTTGGGAGAAGTAGGGACTTCTCAGACACTTCAACTTCTTCAGTTGGCTCCCTTATTGCAGTTTCTACTTTAAAAGTGGCCACATCAAAACCTTTGACTTGCTCTTCTTCTGCTTGGAGATTGATCTCCTCAACAATCTCCATGACACATTTCATAGTTTTTGAGCTTCCCTCAAGTGTCAGCTCTAAGAAAGGCTCGTCTTGAGCATGAACATTTTCCTCCTTTTCAACTCAGATGTGATCAAGCCATATCAAGAAGGCAATGTTTAAAGGGAGCAAGCAGTAGTCCTTTTCATGCTTTGGGCATAAATCAAGCTTCCCTGGCAAAGGGGATATCCTTTTGCATTTTCTTGTGATTTTAGCCCTATCTATTGGATCCTTCCCAAAGATGTGAGGATGGACATAGGTTTTCTGAGAAATAGAAAGGATCGTTCCATTGATCAACCCCAAGAAAATCTCCCACTCATCCTTAAGAAAACTTTTTTATTTCTCTAGGAGTTTTTCAAAATCATTTTGGGGTTGAATATTGTCATTGCATCAGGAAAATAATCTACAATTAAACCCTCTTGAACCATGAAATCAAGAAGTTTCTCTGATGGAGAGACACTAAGGATCTCATTGTTAGTATATGATCAATGTCTACCCCTCATGATTGTATGCACATTTTGTAAGGCCCCCTTTATGAGGAGAAGCCAAGCGTGCATTACCCAATTGATGGGAATCCCAACTTGCATGTTGGATGAAGGTCATATATGGACCATGTAAGGTATTATAAGGAAAGGGAGTTACCAGGGTCCCCAATTGTGGGGTTCGGGGCAACGGTGAGCAGCCCCGGCTGGGGGGTCCAAGGGGGCCAGCGGGCCCCCTGGCTGGGGGGTCCCAGGGGGCCAGCGGGCCCCCTGGTGGGGGTCCGAGGGCAGCGCCCCCGGCGCGACAATAAAGGGAATATTCCATGGAATATTCCCTGTCGGAGTGAGAAATCATTTATATTTGTTAGGTCGGTTCAACCAGTCTAAGCCGTGTATGGCAATTACGCGGGCGGTGCCCGCCCATGCTCTACCGCCCATGTATAGCCGTCCATGGCAGGCCACCCATGATCCTATATATACATGACTTCTGCACTACCTGAGACACTGAGTTGAGCCAGCATACCTCTACCTTGTATCTCCCATTCTAGAGTTGTCTAGATCACCATTTAAGCTCTACCTTGAGAGCGCACGGGTGGACAACGCCATCATCTTTGTACTTGGTGCTAGTAGTAAATTATTGAGATTCTCCTATATCTTTTATCTTCTCTGCTATTGCTCCTGTGTTATATTGCGTAACTTTTGTCTTACATGGTATCAGAGCCGTAAGGTTCGAATAGCTTGAGAAGTATCACTATTTTAGCCTACTAGCATACTAGAATATCAGTATGGATCCAACTATACACTTTGGAAGTTCAAAATTTCTGCAATTTTGGACTCCTATGAATTACTTGACATTGTCATGGGACCAATGGGACTGGATCCAGAGCCTATACGAGTTGAAGATCCACCTAATTCAAGATTGATGATTCAGCCAGATCGAGATCTTCTACGAGCTTGGAAGAGGCGGAATGCTGATGCATTATGTGCAATTGTCACTAGTGTAAGTGATTCTGTGCTTACTTTAGTTCAACATACTACTAAAGCACATGAGGCTTGGGGCATATTGGCTTGACAATATGAGACCAAGAACCACACTAGGATACAGAATTTAGAAAATCAGTTGGCAAATGAAAAGCATTCTGATTCTGAAAAGGCTGAAGATTTTATCAAACGGATAAAACATCTTCAAGACCAATTGGTTGCAGTTGGTGTTGTTATACCACCAGAAGAGCTGGCTCGAAGATGTGTACATGTTCTTCCGGCAAAGTATGATGGATTAGTAACAGCTCTTAACACTCAGGTAAGACCAACTCCCCTCACATTTGAAGAGTTTTGTGCTATGCTTTTAGAAGAAGAGATGCGGTTAAGGAATCGGCAAAGCACAAGTGATGCTGCATTTTCAGCAAATGCAAAAGGTAAAGGCTCTTCTGATGTATCAAAGAAGAAGCCAAAGAAGAAAAAGTTCATAGGAAGTTGCTTCTATTGTGAAAAGAAAGGCCATTCCATCAAGGATTGCAGGAAGAAGCAAGCTGATGAACGGAATGGGACTGTAAAATCATCATGGAAGAACAAAGAGTCTGCAAACAACACAGAGCTGGAACTTTGGGTAGCTATTGAAGAGGTATGTTCATCTGCTCAAGCTCCTGTTGATGAATCATGGATTTTAGATAGTGGAGCTTCTCGCCATATGACATGTAAAAAGGATTGGTATAGTTCCCTAGTGCCTCTACGGGAATCCATCAATGTAGTGGTGGGAAATGACTTTAAGTGTCCAGCCGAAGGAACTGGAACCATCTCTTTTATCACTTCTCCAAGTGTTGAGAAAAAGTTATCCGATGTTCTCTATGTACCTACACTCAAAAGAAATTTGTTGTCAGTTTCTGCAATAACAGATCGTGAACTTGAAGTTCACTTCAATAAGAGTGGTGCAGAAATCATCATGGATTCATCAGGTAATGTTGTAGGTAAAGGGATACGACGGGATAACTTGTATGAGTTAAGTGCTTTAACTGCTACAGAAGATAAAGATGTAAGCACCTTATGGCACCAATGATTTGGGCATCTTGGATTTGCAGTTTTGAAGGAGATGCAAAGAACAGGGATGGTTGCTCATTTGCCTGCATTTTCAGAGTTGCACGAACCTTGTGAAGCTTGTATGATGGGCAAGCAACAACGAAAGGAATTTCCAAGAGAGACCAGCAATCGATCTCAAGCTCCTCTAGAGTTGGTACATGCTGATCTCTGCGGTAAAATGTCTACACCTGCTTTAGGAGGATCTTTCTACTTTTTGTTGTTAGTCAACGATTATAGTAGAGAGATGTGGGTCACTCGAGAGAAGGCTGATGCTTTTGAAAAATTTAAAACTTGGCATAAGTATGTAGAAAATGAATCAGGAAGGAAACTGAAGAAATTTAGAACAGATAGAGGAGGTGAATTCTTGTCAACAGAATTCAACAATTACTGTAAGGAGCATGGTGTGAAAAGGAAACTTACCACTGCTCATACACCTCAACAAAATGGCGTTGTTGAGCACAGGAACAAGACAGTAGTTGAAATGGCTCGTTGTATGTTGAAGGCTCAAGACATGCCTGATTCATTCTGGGCAGAAGCAGTCAATACAGCAGTCTACATCCTCAATCCAAGCTACACAAAAGCACTGAAGGGGATGACTCCTCAAGAAGCATATTCTGGTAAAAAGCCTTCAGTTTTGCATTTCAGAATTTTTGGTTGTTTCTGTTATGCACATATTCCTGATTCAACAAGATCAAAGTTGGATTCAAAAAGCAAAAAGTGTGTCTTCCTAGGATATAGTGAAGACTCTAAAGCATACAGGTTGTGGGATCCTGAGGCAAGGAAGATTTTTGTTAGCCGAGATGTGGTGTTTGATGAACGACCATACTTAGTAGAAGATAAAGGTAAATCTACTATCTCGTCAAACGGAGAAATATCTCGCCTTGTGCCTATCAAAAGACAGGTTAAAGTTGAGGAGGAGGAAACATCTGATGGAGAAATTTCCTCAATAAAAAGCCAACCAGTTGTAGCTGCACAGCGTAAGCCACTACCAAAGTGGGCACAACAGCTCTTTGATGATCACAATCCACATGTAGATGTACCAGAATCATCATCGGATGGATTACGAAGATCAAAGAGAATAGAGGAGCAAAGAAGAGCCTCAGAACACATTGTTGACATGGCTCTAATGGCAGATATCATGGGTTCGATAAAGGAACCTACCACCATTGAAGAAGCCATTGATGATCCAAGTTGGAGAGTGGCAATGCAGTCTGAGTATGATAGTATACTCAAAAATGATACATGGGATCTAGTCGACTTGCCGCCAAAGAAGAAGGTAATAGGTACTAAATGGATTTGGAAAGCTAAGTATAAAGCTGATGGAACATTAGAAAAGTATAAGGCACGATTAATTGCACAAGGTTTTTCACAGATTGAAGGATTTGATGTTCAAGAAACTTTTGCACCAATAGCACGCATGACAACTATTCAGACGGTACTTGTAGTAGTTGCACAAAAGTCCTGGCCTATTTTCCAGATGGATGTCAAATCTGGATTTTTGAATGGTCACCTCAAGGAGGAGGTATATGTATCTCAACCACCAGGTTTTGAGGTGCCCAATTCAGAAGATAAAGTTTGCAGGTTGAAGAAAGCTTTGTATGGACTTAAACAAGCTCCACGGGCTTGGTACCAACGGATAGATAATTTTTTCAAAAACATGGGTTTTGAAAGAAGTACTTCTGATGCTAACTTGTATGTAACAAAAAGGGATAGCAAGCTAGTTGTCGTCATTGTATATGTAGATGATTTGATCATTACAGGAGATCATCAAGAACTCATCAATCAAACTCGGATCAGCTTGGGAACTGAGTTTGAAATGACAGACTTTGGTCTACTCCATTTTTGTCTGGGAATTGAAGTTTGGCAAAGGAAGGATGGCATTTTCATCTCACAACAAAAATATTCCAAAGAAATTCTCAAGGCATTTGGAATGATGGAGTGCAAACCAACTAGCACACCTATGGAGGTAAATCATAAGCTATCTATGGATGATAACATGCCTGATGTAGATGCTAAGAACTATAGGAAGCTCGTTGGAAGTCTTATTTTTTTGTGCAACACTAGACCAGACATTTGCTATGCTGTTGGAGTGTTAAGCAGGTTTTCCAACAAACCTAAGGAGAGTCACTGGAATGCTGGAATTCGAATTCTAAGGTACATTGCAGGAACCTTGGATTTTGGTATTTTGTATACCACAAGTGATACACTCCAAGGATATTGTGATTCAGATTGGGTTGAAGATTGTGATTCTAGAAAATCAGTTTCTGGATATTGTTTCTCACTTGGTTCAGGAATATTTTCTTGGGTAAGTAGGAAGCAACCAACTCTCGCACTCTCCTCCACTGAAGCAGAGTACAAAGCAGCTTGTTTTGCTTCTTGTGAGGCAGTCTAGTTAAGGAGAATTCTTGCAGATCTAGGCTTTCCATCAAATATGCCAACTGTACTCAAGTGTGATAATCAAAGTTGTATGGCTATTGCAAAGAACCCAGTATTTCATGCTCGCACCAAGCACATAGAAGTACAGTACCATTACATTCGTGAGCTAATTGAAGATGAAATTGTGGAGCTAGAATATTGCCCAACAGAGGCAAATTGTGCAGACATATTCACTAAAGCACTTGGAAGAGAGTAGCTCAACAGGCATCTTCAATAGATGGGCATAGGACCGAGACCTACTTGATTTATCATCGGTAAACATTGAGGGGGGGTGTTAGTATATGATCAATGTCTACCCCTCATGATTGTATGCACATTCTGTAAGGCCCCCTTTATGAGGAGAAGCCAAGCGTGCATTACCCAATTGATGGGAATCCCAACTTGCATGTTGGATGAAGGTCATATTGGACCATGTAAGGTATTATAAGGAAAGGGAGTTACCAGGGTCCCCAATTGTAAAGGGAATATTCCTTGTTGGAGTTAGAAATCATTTATATTTGTTAGGTCGGTTCAACTAGTCTAAGCCGTGTATGGCAATTATGCGAGCGGTGGCCGCCCACGCTCTACCGCCCATGTATAGCCATCCATGGTAGGCCACCCATGATCCTATATATACATGACTTCTGCACTACCTGAGACACTGAGTTGAGCCAGCATACCTCTACCTTGTATCTCCCGTTCTAGAGTTGTCTAGATCACCATTTAAGCTCTACCTTGAGAGCGCACGGGTGGACAACGCCATCATCTTTGTACTTGGTGCTAGTAGAGAATTATTGAGATTCTCCTATATCTTTTATATTCTCTGCTATTGCTCCTGTCTTGTATTGCGTAACTTTTTTCTTACACTCATTCATTCCCTCCATCTTAGTTGTAGCTTCTCTTTTATGTCTATGAGGAGAACACAACCGATGCAAGCGACTAAAGCGAGTCAATGTAGGTCAAACGGGGAAAAGTGCTTGTATCGGTCCTGTCGGGGACGAAAGAAAAATATGCATGTAAATGAGACAAATTCTTTGAAGGTTCAAAATTTGAGTTTGTGAAGGAAGTAGCTATTTATAGGCGAGGAGGGAGGAAGTAATGGCCGAATGATGTGGACCAATCACTGAGTGCCATGTGGCAAAGCATATGTTGGCTGATTCAATGGATAGATGACATGGACCAATCAAATCATGCCACGTGGCAAAAGATGTTGCAATTCGCAACGGCTATATGATGTGGACCAATCGTGGCATGCCATGTGGCACCAACGGTCAACTCAATTATGGGACCTATTTAAGCTTCCCTATTCATTTCTTTCATCTTTTTTGTCAACACTTTCCAAGCATCGAGGGTCCATCGCCACCAAGTTTTTAAGCTTCTTCTTCACAATTTCTATAGAGAGCGCTCTCTGCGTTAGGTAATATGGACACAACCAATCCAAGCGATCACAGTACATCCAAGATTTTTGGATAACCCTAATCACTTGGATCCGTCATGTTTCTTAAATGGCATCGAGTCCTTGACCATAGCTTGCAAATTATGGTTTTCTTAGTGATGCTTGAGTATTATGCATTGTTACCTATATTTGAACTTGTATTTATTGAAATTTGATGATGAATTTAGGGACAACCAGTGCAAGCAATTAGGAACATCCCGGCATTTACGGATGACTCTTATCGCTTGGATCGGTCGTGTCTCTGAAAGTGGAAAGAGTCATTGATCATAGCTTGCCAATTATGTTATTCTTAGTGATACTTGAGTATTTTGCATTGTAAGATATTTTTGAACTAGTATTGATTGATATTTGATGATGAATTCAAGGACGACCAATGCAAGCAATAAGGGACATCCAGGCATTTCCGGATGACTCTTATCGCTTGGATCGGTTGTGTCTCTGACAGTGGAAAAATTCATTGATCATAGCTCTTTGAGAGTAAGTTTCCACTTTTACTAATTCCATGCCTAAAGACTCTCATTTTGTGCAGAGTATGGCTAGGACCAAAAAGACAGCAAGGAAGTTGTACCCTGAGGGTCAAGACCAAAATGCGCAGGAACAAAATGCCCAGGAGCAAAATGTCCAGGAGCAAAATCCCCAGAAGGTTATCAGAAAAGCCTTCAAAAAAAAGGGTCAAGTACCATGTAAAGTCCTTGAGGGAAATTAGAAGAGCTCAAAAGTCTGTGGGATTGTTGATCCCTAGACTTCCATTTATGAGAGTTGTCAAGCAGATCTCAGCCAACCTCTGTTCTTTGATGAAGACCTCATCCTGTATCAATGTGAGGTGGCAAACTCAAGCACTGCTATGCCTGCAAGAAGCTGTAGAGGACTTTGCTATTGATTTTATGAATGATGCCTATTTGTGTGCTGCTCATTCTCATAGGGTAACACTAATGGTAAAGGATTATGTTATTGTTTCAAGAATAAGATATAAATTTGATCAATCTCTAGTTCCTATTGATCATCATGATAAAAAATTCTTTGATATTTTAAATATACCTCCAGCTCGAGCACCCAAAACAAGAGTTGTCATTGAAGAGATTAACCCTCAAGTCACTCATGATCATGAAACTAGAACTGCAGCAAATAGTGAGGAGGAGAGAAAAAAGCAGGGATTATTTACAGAGGAAAGTGTCATCTTAACCCAGATTCAAAATTTACAGAAAACAAATAAAGAGCTCCTTAAGAAAGGAGATGGGCAGATAATAGTTAATGTTGCAATGCCATGGCAAAAAGATTGGTTTCTTGACATTAGACCTGAAGACAACAAAATGTTGAGGGAGCTTCATGTGGAAATAACAGATAGTGTGCTCAACATTTCAGTTAGGTATATCTAGAGGCCTTAAAGTGCTCTTGTTTTGCTTAATTTTTTAGTTCCTTAATTGAAGTTTATTTCTTGATTTGTAGGGTTCTTCGTCAACAATGTGAGGAAGAAGTTCAAAGAAAAGTATTTATTTTAGATCCTCTGGTGACACAGTGTTTTTTGCATAAACATGGAAATGCCAAGTCCTTTCTACATAATTTTACAGAAGAGGTAGAATGTGTTATCTACCCATATATTGAAAAGTAAATATTCATCTTCATTTTGGAAAGATATTTGTTTCATTTAAGAAAGTATATTTACATGCAACTCATTGACAGGGGCCATTGGAGTTTGATTATTGTTGACTTCAATGCATATCAAGCTCTTTTCCTCAATTCTCTTCAATCACAACATGGGAATCACAAAGTGTAAGTTGCTATACATTTTGTTGTTCTCTATTTGAAAGCCATGCCATCCATTCTGATTTTTACTTTACAATGCAGTGCTGCAAAGCTTCTCAAGATGCATATTGATCAGAATTTTCCTGGAATTGCTAAAATGAATGAACAAAAGCAATTTGGATACATACAAATTCATGTGCCATTGCAGAGAGACTCAACATCATGTGGCTGGAGAGTGATTGCAAATGTTGTAAGATTCTTGGAAAGAAGGTTTTACAGTCCTGAATTGAATTTATCAGACTACCCAGATGCATGGATCATCTTGATCAGAGAGAGAGCAATAAATGGCATCATGAAACATGCAATATGCCCCTATGATCCAGACTCACCTCCACCCCCTCCACCTGATAAAAAAAAGTCTGAAGATGAAAAGAAAGGGCTTCCTCTTCACTCACCATTAAAGCATGGGACCAACAAAAAGAGTCAAGTTGAAAGCTCCAAAAAGGGACAAAAGCAACAGAGAAAATAGGGCTCCAAAAAGGATAGAAAGGGTTGAATCATTTTTGAGTCTTAGATTGAAATGTATTGTAAAACCAACATAGGTTGGAAGATTTATTTATGTACAAATTGTATGTACTTATGCCAATCTTCATCTGGAAGATGGTCATTGTAACCATATTTATTTGCCTTTACAATATTTATATGCCTTGAGAAATATACAGTTGTATTGAACCTCTTGAGAGTTAAACAAAAGTTTGTTGCATGGTCCAATTAAATTTGTTCGTGTCACGAATATGACTACATTGTGGGTTTCTTACTTCATTCCTGTTGGAAAGTTTAAATTGGAGAAGATACAGAAGAATATAAAGAATTAAGAGGACACGACGGATACAAGCGATATGGGGAATCAAAGAATTTTGGATTGCCCCTATCGCTTGCATCGGTCGTATTATCCATTTCAACATAGCATCCCCTTTTAGCAACCTTGCATGAGATGAGCTGTTGCTAGTTGTTTTTATACTCATGAGTCAAATCTTTACACAAGGTCACTTGTTGAAGTCTCTCGCGGTAGTTTGCTAACACGACCGATCTAAGCGATAAGGGCCATCCGACAAGTTCAGATTGCACTAGTCGCTTGCATCGGTCGTCTTCTCTTATCTTGTCTCCTCTGTTTTATGCCTTAAGTCATGCTCTTCATATTTTGAAATATCAAACCTTGGATTGGAATTTGCACCAGGTTCTCCACCCTCTCTTATATTACTTGTTATGTGTACCATGATATTTTCTCTTGCATTACTTGAGGACAGAAAATATGGATAGAATCAAATTATTTAATTGATACTAATGTGCACCTTTGATAGACTATAATAATTAAATTGAAATTAGATATTAAATTCTAGATCTCTTGTTCATCTAGAATTAACTTATGCAAGTTCGTGTAAAATTATTTCTTAGTTGGAACCTCATCAGAATGTTAAGATTAAACAAAAAAATGCCACTATGAGTTTAGATGAAGGGGAATAATTGAAGTCATCAATTCAGTCTTGCAAATAAAAATCAATGGAATATGAAATAAAGGACCTAAAAAATATCTAAGAATGTCTTGGTTCATATTCTTATCATTGTACAATAAGAACCTCATCAAAATCTTGAAAGTAAATTAAAAAATGCAAATATGAATATAGACATTTAAAATTCATAATTTAACACACATTCTTTGTCACCATCCTGCAAAGAAAATTCAATGGAAGTATCAATAGAAGCTTCTATTAGAGGAAGATACATTATGTAAGAATGTCAGGGTTAACTTGTTACAATCTTAAGGGTCGGAACTTAATCACCCTTGGTGGCAGTCAACTTATGCAAGATAATGATTTCTCTTATCTAATGTTAACTATTGCATCATCAATTGAGAATCTACACTGAGATGATACCTCATCAAGGTATTCTAGGAGCTCCCTTACATTTCTGAGATTCCAATTTGTAGTGACAATTATTTTCCTTGATTGAAAATCTGGATGAATCAATACTTCTAACTCAAATTCTGGACAGCTCTTCTCTGAGTCCAAGGCTATCCAAAGTCCAAGCTTTTTTTTTCACCTTCTATAGTCATATCCTAGAATGAGAGATTGTTGACATATCTGATATGAGATTGAAAGAGAATTGGGACTAACTTTACATAAAATAGTGTGACCTAGCTTTTGAACTTCTTTGCTATCCCATTCCCTACCAAAAACATCATCAATCTCTTAAATAGAGACTCTCCTATTCAACCACATTGTTTTTGTTTTCTATAATAACATGTTTAATGTAAGAGAAACAAAAAACTGATACGTATCATCCTAGATCATCATATGTTAAGCTTGATATCTCAACACTCTCCCTCAAGCTCAATGCCATATCCTGTAATCCAAGCATCTCTCGAAACTTCTTCAACTTTTCAGCTCCAAGTGCTTTGGTGAAAATATTAGCAACTTTCTCATCTGTTTTCGCATAAACAAGATCAATATCACCTGTTAATACCTTCTTTCTAATGAAGTGATAATGTACATCGATATGCTTTGTTATTGCATGGAAAATAGGATTCCGTGCTAATTGTATGCTGCTAAGTTATTGCAATAAATAGTGATAAGCTTTCCCACTTCCACACCTAAATCTGCAAGTAGCATCTCTAGCCATGATGCCTCACATGCTACCATTGTAGCACCTCTATACTCAGCCTCTGTGCTCAACAAAGCAATAGTGGGTTTCTTCTTGCTGCTCCATGTAATAGTTGCACCTCCAAGTGAGAATAGAAAACCACTAGTAGATCTTCCATCTGGAATGCTACCAACCCAATCTGCATTGGTGTATCCATAAACCTACAAATCTACACCAACTTCATAAAACAATGCATAATCCAAAGTAGCACTCACGTAACGTAGAGTGCACCTCAAAGCATCCGAATGTGGCTTCTTGGGAACCTGCATAAACTGACTTTCAAGTCCAACAGTATAACTTAGATCAAGCCTTGTAATTGTGAGATATATAAGACTTCCCACAATTTTCCTGTACATAGTAGCATTTTCCAATGCTTCACTGAATTAAAAATAATAATAATAATAATAATAATATATATATATATATATATATATATATATATATATATATATATATATATATATATATATAGGCTTACAATCAGGCATACCATACTGTTGCAGCATATTCAAGGCATATTGCCTTGACGACATCCATATACCTATTTCTGTATGTATAAACTCAATGCCCATAAAATGGCGCAACACACCAAGATCTTTCTTGTCAAATTCCTGCATAAGAAGTTTCTTTACCTATTTGATGTTTCCTTCATTATCACCACCTACAATCTAGTCATCAACATAAATAGCCACAATAGTGATGCCATTATCAGCTTTCCTTGCATATAGTGAGTGATATGCATCACACATAGAAAACCTGATGTTGAATAAGTAATCAGCAATCCTTGCATGCCATGCAGGAGGGGCTTGCTTTAGCCCATACAAAGCCTTTTGCAACCTGCAAACATATTCTGGATGCTTTGAATCTTCATATCCTTGTGGCTGGACCATATATACTTCTTCCTGTAAGTCACCATGTAGGAAAGCATTCTTCACATCCATCTGATGCAAAGTCCATCCTTTTGCTAGAGCTAATGCAACAAGTGTTTTGACAATAGACATTTTAGCTATAGGGCTGAATGTTTCCTCATAATCAATGCCATATGTCTGTGCATATCCTTTAGCTACCAATCGTGCTTTATACCTGCTTATGCTACCATCAACATCATGCTTTACCTTGTAAACCCATTTGCAGCCTATGGGTTTCTTTCCTTGAGGTAATGGAACCAGCTTCCATGTATCATTTCCGTAAAGTGCAGCCATCTCCTCATCCATAACTTTTTCCCAATCTACAATTCCAATTGCATCTTCAAAGTAAGAAGGTTCAGCATCTTGTATTACATTTGTCATGTAGGCGCAATGAAGAGCCATATAACTGTCATACGTCAATCATTGCACTGAATTCCGCATCCTCCCAGATCTTCTTGGTCCTGGCTCACTTCTTCTTGTATCATCTGCATGTGCTCTTCTTACTCCTGGAGTCTTCACAGAGGGTAATCCAAGTTCCTCATCAAGGCTCTTTTCTGAACCACTTGAATCTCCATTTGATGAATTTGATGGATTGAAATTTCCATGCAATCTTCCACTCCATGGATTTGAGTTGGAACTATTGCCTGGTGATGCATCTGGTCCACTCAAAGCTTGAGATTCTGCACTTGAGTTTCAACATTTTCTTTGTCATTTGGTTCAAGGTTCAATCCTTCTTTGGCATTTGCATAGAGGCTTGAAATTTCATCAAATACCACATCTCTGCTCACTTTCACCTATTGTGTGAGTGGGTTATAACATTTATATCCCTTTTGCTCAAGGGAGTATCCAATGAAGACACATTCTTCTGCTTTTGGATCAAGCTTTGTCCTCAACTCATCTCGAATATGTACATATGCAATACAGCCAAAAACTTTCAGATGTGATAAGTTTGACATTTTACTTGTGAACTTCTCTTCAGGTATAACTTGATGTACAGTAGCAATCGGAGTTTTGTTCATGATGTATACAGTAGTATGAATAGCTTCTGCCCAATAACAATGAGGCATATTCTTCTTAACCATCAAGGCTCTTGCTATTTCTACAATATGTCTATTTTTATGTTCAGCAATGCCATTCTGTTGTGGTGTGTACCTGCATGAAAACTCACGTCAAATTCCATGACTTTTTAGAAAATTGTTGAACTCATTGGACATGTATTCACCTCCTCCATCACACCTTAATGTCTGAATATACTTTCCTATCTACTTGTCTACCATAGCCTTAAAATTCTAGAAGTGAGTGAACACCTCACTCTTCTGTTTGGGAGACAAGTGCTTTATTATGTGTATGAAGCTCATGAAAAGATTCACCTAGCTGTAACTTCAAGTTTTGGAGGTGATATAGGGCTCACTCTAAAGAGTTGATTGGCCAAAATATTTGAGAGACGGAATTCTTGATGGCTTCCTAAGTGGTAAAGTGCCCATCCGCGTACTAGCTATACCATTTGTTCGCAAGTCCTTCTAATGTAGAAGGAAAACACACTTGCATAAAATCCTCTCCATGTTGAAGCCTACGTCCACGACATAAGGAGATGAATCTCCTTACATGATCATGTGCACCTTCATAGACCGGCCCTTTAAAATTAGTGAACTTAATATTTAACCTCGAAAGAAGATTCGAGAGGTATTCAATCGGTACTTGAGCTTCTTTTGAAGTGTGTGAAGAAAAATCCAATATCCTTCTAGGCTTCTCTTTTGAAAGTGGTGCAAAGGCTAAATCAATAGAGATGTTTAAGTGTAAAGGAGTGTCCCGTTTACTATATGAAGGTTGATTTGACTTTTTGGGGATCTCATGGATGCAAAGAGACTCCTATCCACTTGATTATGGGTCATGTACCCCTCACAAGACTCCAAAATGCAAACAAAACACTATACAAAACAACTACATTTTGCAATATATATATATATATATATATATATATATATATATATATATATATATATATATATATATATATATATATATATATATATATATATATAAATATATATATATATATATATACCTTACAAAAAACATGTAAGGGTCCCATTGGGTGTGGTAAAACTATAGAAGAGGTGATTGACCACAATTCCAGTATTCCTTCTACTTCAACAAAGTTCTTCCTTAGGGAAGTATACTTGTGACATGTCCATGTGTAGGGATATAGTGGAGGTATACAAGTTTAGCAATGAAATGATAGTCACATGAAAGAGAAATTTGCAAGAAAATAGATGAGAAATCTGAACTCCTCAAGACTCAGTATGATTTTATTAAAATAAATCGTAATGCGCATTATAGAATGGGATAGAATCCACTCTTGAGAATGGAACTTGCATAAGAAAAAATCAACAACAAAGTACTCTCTACAAGTGAAATGCAACAGAGTTGAACTACAATAGAATTACCAAAGCTGTCACACTATCTTCCACACAACAGAGAAGCCCACAATTTGTATAATCACCACAGAGTGGCCTCGATACAGAGTGGATAAAGTCGCAATAGAGTATATAGAGTAGCCAAGAAATAGCTATCTAGAGAGAACAACTAGAATAGTGAACAACAACAATAGGAGAGGCTCATAATGATTATGATTATTCTACTAGTGTTAGAAATTGATAGTGATCCCCAAATGAGAGTCACGCCTCATCTTATATAGGCTCCAAAGGCCAAGAGGAGTGGTCTTGTAGAATCTAAGCCTTTATGGTTGTACATGCCAAATTGAAAAGACTCATGGAGGTGTAGGCTATTTTTGGTGCTATTAGCTAACCGATTTTAGCTTATCTAATAAATTCTTCTGGTATCTTGAACTTATCACTACTTTCCTTGCACTTATGTTCCTTGGAGTAATAGCCTTAAGGAGGTGGATCAATGATCATTGTTAGAGGCATTCTTTTTTCATGGCCCCATCTTTGGACCACCAAATTCGACTTTTAATTTGAGTGATATGGGAGGGGACCTTGCACGAATTTTGGTTTAGGTGAGGGAGAGGTGTGGTGTGAGAAATTTTGGTTAGAAAAATAATGGAACAAATTTTGGAGATGGGGTTGTTTAAGTGAGAATTGGTATAGAGGGTGAGGGCAAATGCTTATAAGGGTTTTAAGGGCAAATTCTATATGGAGGGAGGAAGAGAGAGGGCATGGAGGGCCTTGAGGGGAAAGGAGATGGTCATAGGGCAAAAAAGGGTGAAAAGGGGGTAAGGGAGGGGTGAAAATGGGATGGAGGGGCGAGGGGGTGAAAAAGGATGTGGAGGTGGTCATAGGGACAAAAATGGGCGGAGGGATGAGGGGGCAAAAAAAGGGTGCAAAGGGGGTGAGAGGACGCAAAAAAGGTATGGGGAAGGGGGATGAAAAAAAGGATGTGGAGGGGGTGAGGAGACAAAAATGGGTAGAGAGGTGAAGGGGCAAAAAAGGGTATGAAGGTGGGAGGGGGGAAAAAGGGTGTAAAATATGGAAGGGGATGGGCAAAATCGGGCTTAAAAAAGGGGAGGTGAAATGTCGGAAGTGGGATGGGCCACAATAACAATAAATCATAGGTTTATAGGATCTTACAACACATGAACCTTAGCATATACCCTTTAAGACTCGAAAGGAAGATGAGTGAGAGATAGAGAGAGAATAAACAAGATTTACAAAGCATATGATAAGCTAGAGTGCTCACCTACACTATCTTATATTCCAATGTCAAGTCACAATGTGTGAATATGATACAAATTGAGAATATCTTAATCTAGGTAGAAATAGGAACTAGATTCAAGAACTTGTGTGTCTAAGAGATATGAAGAGTGTTTGTGTGAGAATATGGAGAATATAAAAAATTTAGAACTATTTTACAACAAACAAGAATTATGGTTAACATAAATAAAAAACTAGTGAATGAACAAGTGAGGAAAGATATACAATTGTTACTCACACTATATTGGCTGATATGAGCTCTTCCAAATGTCTCAAGATGTAGAGCAAAAATCCTCGAAGAGTATATAAACTCTCCCTCACATAGAGAACCTCCACCATCTCCTTCAATGCTAGTCTTGAGTGTGAGAAGATAGCTAGAGAAGATAATCTAAAGTGAGTCAAGATCCTCCTTTATAGTTTCTTGATGCTCCTTCAAAAACATGTAAAGTTGAAACGTAAGCAATCACCAATCTTGGTGCAATTAAAAAAAAAACGAATGATGCTATTGTCTATGATTTTAAAATCTATTGAAATTTTGCCACTACTATTGGGTATCAAACTGAGGAATTTCAGATTAAGAAACTTTTCTCTTAGAACAAGTTTCCCTCATGCTTTCATTGTAGAATCTACCATGGCATAGGAATGATATGCTATAAGTTATGGAATATTTGGACATTGATTCCAACAATCCACCCTTGAAAATCATAATGGTACAAGGTTTAATAACCTGCAAAACTTCTAATACACACAAAAATATATCTCTTGATTAACTTCCACTGAATCTTGAGCTAAAAAAGAGTGAACATGGATACTTGAGAGACTACAAACTGAATGTCTAGATGTGTATTACATAGATATATCAAGCCACCAATTGCTTGACTATATAACATAGCATCAAATGGTTTTGAATTTGCTTCCAATTATACTAACATTTTGACATCCATAGGTGTTTTCATAGGCTTGGAATGTGTCATCTCAAACCCTTCCAATAATTTCTCAATGCGTTTTTGTTGTGTCATGTAGATGAACTCATTTCTGTATATGAATTCAATCCCAAGATAATAATGAAAAATAGCTAACACATTGACATCAAATGTATGCTTACATTTTCCTTTAAACAACTAAAGATATGAAGCCTTGGAACCTGTCATGATCATATCATCAATATATATGATAGTGATAATCAAAAAATCTTTCTCAACTTTAACATAAAGAGTGGGAGCTACATCTTAGTTTTCAAAACCAATAGCTAGAAGATATTCATGTATCTTCTCATACCAAGGTCTTGGTTCTTGCTTTAGTCCATGCAAAGCTTTGATAAGCTTGCATACTAAATGCTCTTTACCTGTCTCTTCAAAAACTTCTGGCTACTGAACATAAACATCTTCATGAAGATCACCATTAAGAAATGCAGTTTTGATATCTAACTAGTATACTTTCCAACCAAACAATGCACCTAAACAAAGTTTTTCCTGAATATTGTCATTCGAGATGTAGGAGAAAGAGTCTCATCATAGTCAATACCTTTCCTTTGTGCATAACCCTTTGATAAATAATCTTTCTTTATACTTGTCTATGGTATCATCCCCTTTTCTTTTGATTTTGAAGATCCACTTAACACCAATAGCATTCTTAGCTTTTGGTAAATCCTTGAGCTTTAAAAGATGTGTCTGAATTGATTCATGAACTTTCATCCTTTCGTTGCCTAGTTGTCTCCTTACATGAGCTTCCCGAGCATAATTTTTCCTTTTATAGATATTCTCAAACTCCAACCAAGCTTGATGAGAGGTTTTGCAAGACCTGATTTGAGGTATAATATGCCTCTTGAATCCCATCGCAATATATGAAAGTACTTGTGCATCCCTTGAGTCCCATTGGAATTGCTATTCTGTAGGAAATAATCTCATAGTAGTATGGAATCCTAATGATGAAATAGTTCCTTCTTTTTCACTAACATCATGTAGAGCAGAAATAGGGACAACACATCATCTAGAAGATGAAGCAACATCTCCTCCAAATGTCTTGGCCTTAGATAAGTTCCATTAATAATATTCGATAAGTCCTTTGATACTAACAAATTCATCATCATAAAACTCCACATTGGATATTTTGACATCCCTTCAAGCTTGTCTTCCTTCTTAGTCTATAGTCACTCATCTTGCTAAGGCTACATGTAAACAATGCTCTTATACCAATTTTTGGAAGTGGGATGGACCACAATAAGAATAAAACACATGTTTATAGGATCTTCGAGCACATGAACCTTAGCATACACACCTTAAGACTAAAAAGGAAGATGAGTGAGTGCTAGAGAAAGAATAAACAAGGTTTATAAAGTTTATGATAAGCTAGAGTGCTCACCTACACTATCTTATATTCCAATGTCAAATCAGAATGTGTGAATATGATACCAGTTGGCAATATCAGAATCTAGGCAGATATAGAAGCTAGATACAAGAAATTGTGTGCCTAAGAGATATAAAGAGTGTGTGTGTGTGAATATAGAGAATACGAATTGTTTAGAACTGTTTTATAGCAAACCTAAATTCTCATTAACCTAAATAAAAAACTAGTGAATGAACAAATGAGGACAAATGTAGAATTTTTACTCATAGTATGTTGGCTCACATGAACTCCTCAACATGTCTCTAGATCTAGAGCACAACCCCTCCAAGAGTATAGAAACTCTTCCTCATGTAGATGACCTCCAAAATCTCCTTCAACACTAGTCATGAGTGTGAGAAGATAACTAGAGAAGATAATCTAAAGTGATTCAAGCTTCTCTTTAATAGCGTCTTGATGCTCCTTGAAAACCATGTTCCAAAACGTTGAACCCTAAGCAATCAACAATCTTGGCACAGTTCAAGAAACCAAAACGATTTTTCCATCTGTGATTTTAAACAATCTATTTGAATTTCATCGCTACGATTGGGTTTCAAACTTAGGCATTTAGATTAAGAAATGTTTGTCTTAGACCAAGTTTCCCCCCATGCTTTCATTGTAGAATCTACCATGTCATAAGCATTATATTCTATAAGTTGTAGACTATTTGGACATTCATTATAACATGAAACGATAATAGGGAAACAGGAGGAGAGGAGAAGAATTTGATTTAAATGGGGATCTTATGTGCATGTTATCTATTTTGTGGCTCCTCCAAGCTCTCTTAAAGTCCCTAAAAAAGTACTGAGGAACAAAGGTTCCAAGAACTCATGCCATTACACATTGTCATAGTACCTATTAGTGTTATGTCTCCAAAAACATGTGGCAACCTCTAGGATTTGGTCCACAAGATTTGTTCAAGCTAACCGACTTTTTCAAAGGTCATAGTGTTGAGATTATGATGGATGATTCAGCCACACATAATTTTATTAATTATGCACCTCTCAAGTAGTTAGCTCTTTTTTCAGAGCGCTTCACCACATAGATATGTAGTGTCAATGATGCATGTGTGAGATACCCATATTTGGGATACCATCATCTCTAAGTTGGACCTGAAATCCAATACTTCAAGGATACGTTGGACTTTCAAATTATGAACATGAAAAATCCACATTTAGTTCTAAGGAGAGTTGCTTTGGAGTCTTGGACCTTAATTTTCCATTAGCTATTACACTAATACTTTGGAAATCTAGTGTGATGGGAGACTATATAAAATGAAGGGTGAACATAATGCTCTAAGTAATCCTTTGATTTCAAATATAGAACTTAAGAAACTTGTAAACAATGAATCTAGGACCTAAGAATTTTTGGTCATGAATAGTAATGTAACTACTTCAAGTATACAAAGCAAGTTTCTTATGTCTCTTCCTCTATACCTCATGAATTATATGTTAAGTTTAACTAGATTTTGAAAGAATTTAAAGATGTGTTCCTGAGGAACTCCCCCACAGCTTGCCACCCTTTTGTGGAAACATTGATCATAGTAAATATGTGTTTCCAAAAAGGAAGCCAAAATCTCAAAACCTCTATCGACTCCCTTATGTCCAAAGTATGGAATTCGAAAAATAAATCAAATAATATATGGGCAAAGGCTTTATATGGCCAAGAAACACACCTTAAGCCACACCTAAACTTCCTATATAGAAGAAAGATGGTACTATGAGGCTACTTGTAGATTATAGGACTTTAAATGATCTTATGATAAAGAAAACGTTCCTTATGCCGCTTGTTGAAGATTTCTCCAAAAGATTAAAGGGAGCTAAATTCTTTTTAAATATTGATTCACACCACCTTTATCTCACATTTGAATCAAAGAAGATGATATTTCCAAGATAGCCTTTTGAATAAAGTATGGTCACTATGAATTTCTAGTGATTCCTTTTGGGTGAGTGAATCCACCTGCAACATTTATGACTCTGATGAATCAAGTGCTAGATCCAAACTTGAAGAAAATTATGGTAGATTTTCTTGATGACATCTTTACTTTTAGCAAAGATGATGAGAGTCATCTAGAGCACTTGAAGAATATCTCTAGACTCCTTCACAAGAGTGAAATTTACGATAAAGAATATAAATGGGATTTCTTTACCCAAGACTAGGCCATATTATTTTCGTGGAGGGAATCCAAAGTGATCCATAAAAGGTCCAAGTGATTCTTAAATGGCATGAGCTCGAGAATTTTCAAGAACTATAGCATTTTCTTTGATTGACTAGATACTATAAGAAGTTCATGGATAGATATTCCAAAAAAGTAGTACCTTTGATAGATCAACTCAAAGGGAATCATAAAAAACTTAACTGAAAAGCCAAACAAGAAGAAAATTTTCAAGATCTTATACTTTCTTTGGCTTCTGCCAAAGTTCTACAAATTGTGGATCTGAACAAGCCTTTCTAATTAGAAAGATATGCAAGTTCATATATAGTAGGAGTAGTAATAAGCCAAGAAGGTCAACCAATAGCTTTCAAAACTAGAAAGCTAAGTCCTACTCAACAAAAGTACTCTACATATGAGCAAGAGATATTGTCTATTATAAATGATCCAAAGAAATGGTGCCATCACATATATCGATCAAAGTTAGCAATAGTCTTTGATCAAGAGGGCATCAAGTGGTTTGCAAAGCAACCAGATTTGAGAGGTAGAAAAGATAGATGGCTTGAACAATTACAAGAATTTGATTACAAACTCAGGTACAGGAAAGGAAATTTCAACGCAATGGCAAATGACGTAAGGTAGATGTGTATGTTGAACAATTTGAGCTTTATCCACCTTCAAAGTCAATTAGTTTATACTTTGAAAGGTAGCTACATCCAAGCTATAGGCAAGCATGGAAAGCAGCTGAGCAAGCTCAAATGAATGAAGCAAGTACTTCTAAGGGAAATTTTAAACACTACTCCCTTGAAGATGAATATTTGCTTTATAAAGGTATCCCAAGTCAACTAGACATACAAAATCAAGTCCTTTTTGAATGTCATGATGCCCCATGTGCGAATGATCTTGATGTTAATTGAACCTATGTGTTAATCAGATAATACTTTTATTGGCCAAGTATACATCAAGATATGTAAAATCAATGTATCTAAGTTTCATAAACATCAAGTTAATAAATTTGAAAGATTTAAATCTGGAGGATTACATGATTCTTTGGATATTCCAAGAAGTAAATGGGAAAGTATTTGAATGGATATCATTTCACGATTCCCAAAATTAGAAAGGCCTTCATTCAATTTGGATTGTACTTGAGTGATTGAATGAACTAGCTTATTTTATTGTAGTCAAGAATACTAATTATAAGACTATTGAACTCAAAAACATATTTGTGAATCATCTTTGCAAACTCTATGGCCTTCTAGTTGATATAGTTTCTAATAGAGATGCTAGATTTACAAGTCATTTTTGCCAATCAATCCTTAATAGCTTTAAAATAAAACAAGCTTAGGATGGATGGATAGATAAAGAAATTCAATTAGATTTTGGAATATATACTCAGGCTTATGATACTTCCAAATAGATTGACTGGAAAGATTATCTTCCTTTGGCTGAATTTGTCTATAATAGTTCCTAGAATTCATCCACTACATTTATTTCACTCATGTTGATATATGGGTTCTATTAGAAACTCTCTAAAGTCTATCTTGAAGGCTTGAATCTAGGATTCATGAATGTTGTGTATGCCATTCTCCTCCCATGCATTATATCTCTTGGCATTCAAAATAGCAATGCTCTAGAATGATCTAGTATTGACATGTGACCAACATGCAAAAATCATCTCCATTACCATTGAAAACCTTAGGATATTACCCCATCTATGGACCTTGGCTATGACTAGCCCTTATCCCACACACACACACACACATGGAATGGTCTTTGTAGACCAATGCCTAACATGTTCAAACCTTGTTCTCCATATGCACTGGGACTTCAAATTGATCGAGTTCAAGCAACTCAAGAATTCCTTGAAGATATGAATTTTAAGCTTAATTTAGCTAAAGAAAGCTTGAAGAGAGCTCAAGATAGACCAAAATATTATGGGGATGTCAAATGGCAAGGAATTCTTTTTAAGTTGGAGACAACGTTTATCTTCAAGTTCCTAAAAGATCGAAAACGTTCAAGACTAGCAAATGCACCAAGTTATTGTCTAGATAGTACCATCCTTTTTCCATCATCAAAACATTTTGAATGTAGGCATATGAAATACAACTTTGAGAAGAAATTTGGATTCATCTAGTGTTCCACGTTAGCCGAGTTACAAAAAGTTTGATACATTTAGATAATCTAGTTGGACAACAAGTTATACTTCCACTTCTAATAAGTAAAACAATTCCTCATGAACCTGAAAGGACACTTTGCACCCTAGAAAAATGTAGAAGAAGTTATTTTTATGAAGAGTGCTTAATAAAATGAAAGCATGGAACTGAGGAAAGTTCTACTTGAGAAAACGTTCTCACAATCTAGCAAAGATTTTCTACTTTCTAGTTTTAAGTGTGTAATCCACTTAATAGATATCACACACATTCTTCAAGTTTTAGAACATGAGGCTCTCGGGATGCCTCAAAAGTTATATATGGATACGTTTTCAAGGTAAAAAATCTTCCAAAGGGGTAAGAATTTTATAAAGTAAGTCTATAATCTAGATGTCTAGCGAATTCAGACACATGTGAATTCAAATTCTATTGATTGGTCACTTAACTAATTGGCCAAAGGTCTCAGGACTAGACTTATGTAGAGACTTTTATGCTCTTTAAGACAAGAAATCCACCCAACTTAGTGGATAAGTCTTAAGGGGAGCAAGGAGGAGGTCTTGAATCCAAAACCTCCAAGAAGCAAGGTTTTCATGTAAGAGCTCTGTGAGCCAGAGCATTGTGGACCGCTCTTTCTAATTGGAACCTTTCAAGATAGAGAGTGGTGGAGAATGAATCCACAAAAGAGTGGTGTGGATAGATTGTAAAAAGGATGGTTCTCAACTGATGCTACTTTTCCAAAGGAATGGTTCTCAAGTAAAGATCCTTGTGCAAAGAATGGCTTAGAACAAAGTGCTTGAGTCCCCAATAGCTATATATACAAGGCTAGCTTGAGTGGAGAGCAAACATTCATTTAGGATTTGGTTAAGTGGAAACTCTGTTGCAAATAATGTGTTTCTTTTTTTCATAAAGTGAGCATCAAACTAAAGAAAGGGACAACTATACAAGAGCATTAGGGAGAGTTACAAAGAAGTTCTTAAACCTTTTTCATTTCCCTCATGGGGGGGCATTTGCTTTTCACCTTGTTGTTTTCTAAGATGAACACCAAATGCGATGTTGAACACCAAATGTTGTCTAAAGGGTAAGGATTTCTTATAGTTACAATTCTTTCTCCTGCCAGGACAAACGAGAGACTTTTCGATCGACCATTGTCTAAGAGGTATTGAACATAAGAATACCGAGGCATTGTATTAAAGATTTGAGCCCCTTTCAAAATCTGATGTCAGGGAGCTGCCATTCCGCAGCACACGTTTCTGATTGCATGGGAGGCACAACGGAATTGAACCGCACATTAAATCACACAGTTCACAATTAGAATGTAATTTAGAATATACTAAATATAGTTGTGGCGTGCATGCTCAGATATTTAGCCCTTCCAAGTTCCTTTATCAAGACCACACGTCAATCATATGCAAAACGAAAGATAAGAAAAATTACTGAAAGAGTTCTTTCAAAGTCTAGCCGTGCACACAACGAAATGAAGAATGCAACCATCAATGGTCCGTCATAAAACTCAATGTCTGCCTTTTGTTTTTTTTTGAGAGTACAATGAATTTGGAAAGACACACACTTGACCTCATAAGGTAGAGTGTGTCTGCCTTTTGTTTTTTTTTTGAGAGTACAATGAATTTGGAAAGACACACCCATCTTGGGGAACTCTAGGGCATCCAACCCGAGGTGGCATTTAAACCTATGATTTGTTCGTTCCATTTTCTTAAGAAATTCAGTGACTGATGACACACAATTTCCACACTCAAATATAACAAAGAGGGGCCATTCATTCAAACAAAGTGAATAGAAAGGATTCAACAGAATTTTATTTCATGCTTAATAGGCGATCATGTCTTGAATGGTCTAGGTCTATGTGGGATTTTAAGTTCCAATCCCTTTGGCATCCCCTCATTGAGGTAAAAAAAAATCAGTTCTTATGTGACAAATCATTAGGGCGAAAAACGGCACGAAAGGGGCTCTTTGCTAATGACAGATCAAGGAAATTGACAAAGAGTCTTTCCACATGTACATGAATATAACATTGCTGTCTCTTTTAACCGTATGAAGACTTTCTTTTTTTAATAAATTTTCTCTAAAAGCGCCGCTAAAGTGATGAAGAGTCTCATATTCAGTGTACAATTTTTTGGTTTGATGCAAAAAAAGATACTTTGGCACACTACACAAAGCATATTCTTGAATTTCCAAGAAGGAATTGATTTTTGAAGATACGAAATATTTTTGGGTTCACAAAATTTCATGATCATTCAGTGATAGGGTTTACATCAAATCAAAAGTTTCCACGTGTACAAAGCCTTTTTCTCTATAAATACTGCCAAAATTTGTGAATGTCGATTTCTCACTTTGAACATTCTTCTTCTTCTAAGTTCAAATGGCTTCTTCTTCTCTTTGTCCTTCCAATCGTGTAACCTCATGTGAGGTTTACAAAAGAAGAGAGGATTCTTTGTGGAAACCTCTTTCTGTGAAAGTAAATGAATGGGTAACTATGCTTCCTAGTTGAAGAGGTGCCCATAAAGTCAAGCGTGCCAAAAGAGACAACACAAGAAACCACTTGAAGGGACGTATTCTCAGTTTCAAATTGAAGAGGTGCGGTTGGTTTGCACGAGTACATGTGTACACCGCTAAGGATCTTGTTCTAGAAAATCATCTACAATTCCCTTCATACTGTAAGTGAAGTTTGACAATGCTCTTCTATCATTCCAGTTGTTTTTGTATAATAAAACATATGTTTTTGTACTGCAGATATCTTTCCTTCCAATAACAGGAACATTCAGAGTTCTTCATAAGGAATATGTAGAACTCATGTATGCAGACAAATCTGTTCAATTTTTCAATAGCATAGAGTTATTTGTCCATTATGCAGATTATCAAGTGCCATCAGGGAGGAGTTCTTATGGAAATCTTGTACATGTACCTGGTCCTTGCATCTCTTCATTAGATTGGGATGCTCCTGATCATTCAATAGTTTCAAGTTTTCTATGCAAAATTAAATTTGACATCCAAAAGGCCATGTCAGCAGGCCGAATTTCGAGAAGGATAAAGATTCAATGGTTTTTGCCTATTCATGTCTTTGTAGCATGCTTAGTGGTCATGTCAGTATATATCAAGGATACTTTATGGAGCTTTATTAGATTTATCTACCGAGAGTGATGGCACATTTGTTCCTTGCCAGCTCACTCATTCACGGACATTAGGTTTTTTCCGTATGTACTGATCTTCATATATTGCACTTGTTGTATTCTTGTTTTTAGGTCATTCTTGTACATTCCTTTTTATGTAATAGAGGAAGAAGAAGAAGATCATACTTCCTTGCCTCAATCTATGTGCGTGCTTCTCCTTGTGAGTGAGAGTGTGTGTGTAAGCTCCCTTCCTTATCTCCTTCCTCGTGACACTTACTCTTTAGATTTGGATATCAAAATCTATTGAGATGTAGATTGGGTACGAGCTAAGGATGATAGAAGCAGTACCTCTGGTTACTTAGCCTTTGTAGGTTTGAAGCTAGTGTTAGGGAGTTATAAGAAGCAACCAACAGTTGCTTTATCCTCAAATGAATCAGAGTACAAATGTTTGACCATAGCAACTCAAGAGGCAATATGGTTAAAAGCATTGTATACAGATTTGGGACTTGTGAGTTCCGAATCTCACATATTTCGAGATAAAGTAATGATGCAGAGGGTTAATCTCCAAAATAACAACATACTCTTGAAATTAGCGCACCTCTATATCAAGAGTAAGTCAAAACCTTCACCAATTTAGAGGATTAATACTCAATTATCAGGATTCTAAACAATCTGTGAAGAGGATGATTCTACAGAAAGTCTGCTGCACTTATCTTTCTCATTGACTAAGCAAATGTGTAAATTTTTTCATAAAACTTTGCACGGAGTGTCGCCTAAAGATTGCGCACCTCCTCCAAGTTGAATTACTCCAAAAGATTTAGTAGATTTTGAGAAATCAACTTGACAAGTCACCTATGTCTAAAATTGTACTTCTGAGAAGTCGATTTAGACACCTATAACTTCTAAGACATGGTTCTCCAAGAATAGAACCCGTTTAAGCAAATGCTTTTAGCCACAAGTAGCTTTCCTTCCAACTTAAAGATTGAGTGCTTGCTTGCTCAAAATTTTAAACTGTGGAGTGAGAAATGATCAAATCATTGACTTCAAATTTTGCGCCTGTTTCAGGAACCAGTGAACACTTCTTCACATACAAATGTTCCTACACACAATTCTCTTAGCCTGATCACAATTGGAAGCTAAACATTTGTAGATAGGTTGATCACCTATAGACTTAGACTTGTACAAAAGCATTTCACAAAAGATCTAACACAGTAAGAAAAAGCTCAGAAACATCGGGTGCAAAATTTCTGTCATTTCTGAAGGAGCTTACAACTGAATGATGAGAGAGAGTTCAACTAACTTCTCATATGTCTAATGACTCTTACAACTTCTCATTTCTCTATTCGCATGCTCTCTCATATTTGCCCCGACACTTTCATAGCATATATATACAAAAAATTTACAACCTTATGACTTCTTAAAGACATAATTGAACTATCTATACATATGTGTACATGTGTTCCTCTTCTGAATGTATACTTCTTCCTTGCTTCATAACTTGAATCTTTCCTTCAAATCTTGACTTCATTTGCATGTCAAGACATCAATTGGTGATTGTCCTGCACCAACAGCTCCCCCTCAATCATCAATTGAGGTTTTCTCTATCTTCTTTATGCCTGCCATGTCTTTGAACTTCTGTAGCTTTGGTCCATCCAAGCTTTTGGTAAGCATATCAGCTATCTGATCTTTTGTTGAAGTATGTATGGCTTCAATCTCTTTATCCATCACCTTCTCTCTCAGAAAGTGATACTGAATCTCAATGTGTTTAGTCCGGCATGAAAAACAGGGTTAGCAGCTAGATACAATGAACTCATCTTATCTCCATATATGATAGGTGTACTCTGTATAGTGTCAAAACTCTTCATCAAAGTCTGAAGCCATATTATTTCCTTTGCAGCTTCAACCATTCCTTTGTACTCTGCTTCTGTAGATGACAAAGCAACTGTATGTTGCTTCTTTGAACACCAAGAGATTAACTTATCTCCCACATAACACATGTATCCATAGGTTGACCTTCTATCATCAGGATTACCTGCCCAATCTGCATCACTATATACTTTGATGTTTGTATCTGATGTAAAACCATAATACAAACCCTCTTTGAGTGTACCCTTAATGTACCTCAAGACTCTTTGACCTGCATCCAATGTTCTTTCCTAGGACAATGCATGAATTGGGACAAAACCCCAACTGCATATGATAAATCAGGCCTAGTTAATGTAGCATAGATAAGACTACCAACCAAACTCTGATATAACTTCATATCCTTGAATTCTTCTCCACCATATCTGCTCAATTTGTGATTCACCTCCATTGGAGTAGGTGCTACCTTGCAATCATTCATTTTAAACTTGATTAACAAGATCTTCAAATACCTTTCTTGAGTCACATACACTCCATGTTGAGTGTATGAAATTTCCATGCCCAAGAAGTATGAAAAATCTCCCAAATCACTGATTTTGAACTCTTTCTCCATTTGCTTCTTTAGGCTTTGAATGCCTTTCTCATCTATACCTGTAAGAATTATATCATCAACATATATGCACCTATAAATGAACCCATCATCACTTGCTTTAACAAGCAAGCTACTATCTACCTTAGATACTTGAAATCCAAGTTCCTTTAAGAACTTTACAAGCCTATAATTCCATGCCCTTGGGGCCTGCTTCAAGCCATATAAAGCTCTCTTGAGCTTACACACATGATCTGGATACCTTCCATCTCTGAATCCTTGAGGTTGCTCCATGAAAACATCATTTGAAATATAACGATTCAAAAAAGCATTCTTCACATCTAATTGACACAATTTCCAACCTTTACATGCAGCAATTGCTATGAGTGTTCTGATGGTTGTCATCTTTGCCACATGACTATAAGTCTCATCATAATCAATACCATATGTTTGAGCAAACCCTTTCACAACAAGTCTAGCTTTGTACCTAGACACACTTCCATCTGCAAACCTTTTTGTTTTGTAGACCCACTTACATCCAATGATCTTCTGGCTATTTGGTTTTGGAACCAAATCCCATGTTTGATTCTCCATCAATGCATCATATTCTTCCTACATAGCTTTCTCCCAATTTTCTTTACCTTTTGCCTCTTCATATGTAGAAGGGTCTTCATCTGCTTTTATCAGGTAAGCATAATCTTTGGTAGCCAAAAAACAAGTATCATAGCTATACCTTGTAGGTTGCCACTTGTGTCTTGATGACCTTCTAAGTTCTCCACTCCTTGAGATTTCTGGTACTTCACACTCATGATCAAATCTTGGCATTTCTTCAACTTCAACATGTACTTCATTATTCTCCTCTTCATCAAATATCTGTACCTTTGATTTACCTTTCCTTTGATTCACAACTTCTTCATCACCTGTATTAATATTGATAGTACTTGCATACCAAGTACCTTGCTCATCAAATGTAACATCCTTAGACACAATGAATTGTTTTGTGGATGGACTCCACAACCTATATCCCATCTGCTTATCATCATAACAAATGAACACATACTTTTCAGCTTTAGGTTCCAATTTGTGTCTTAATTGTGATGGCACATATGCATATGCCAAGCATCCAAATACTTTTCAATGATCTAATGTAGGTCTCTTACCCCACCATGCCTCATATGGTGTCATACCAAGCAAGGCTTTACATGGTAGCCTATTGACCAGATAAGTAGCTGTATTTACAGCCTCAACCCACAAATAATTTGGGCAATTTTTCTCCTTCATCATGGATCTTGCAAACTCAACAAGAGTCCTATTCCTCCTTTCTGCTACACCATTTTGTTGAGGAGAGTACCTGCAAGTAACCTCCCTTTTTATACCTGCATTCCACAAGTAATCACTAAACTCATTAGAGAAATACTCTCCCCCTCCATCTGACCTTTGTCTCTTCAACTTATGACCTGTAATTCTTTCTGCATACACATGATAATGTTTGAATGTATTGAATACCTCTGACTTATCTTTGATCACATAGATAGTGATCCATCTGGTAGCATCATCAACATAAATCACATAATACCTTGAACCATTGATACTGAAATCCTTTGATGGTCCCCACACATCTGTGTGTACCAACTCAAGCTTCTCTGAATACATAAAACCATGCTTGGAATAAGATTGCTTATGAGCCTTACCTAATTGACATGCCTCACATCTGTATGTCATATGTTGACCTGCAACATTAGGCAATCCAAGCACTGCACCATTGTTAATCATGTCTTTGATACCTCTTTCATTGAAATGTCCAAGCCTCTTGTGCCAAAGATCTAACTCAGAGATCTTATGTCCTCCATAAGTGAACAAGGCATGACCAACATTACCTTGAGTTTATACCCATTGCTAGGGTCTTCCACAAACACTCCTTCATTAGTGAACCTCGCTTCATAACCTTTTTCAACAATTTGTCCTACACTTATCAGATTCTTAGGAATTGTAGGAACATACAAGACCTTACTCAATAAGGTGCTACCATCCTTGGCCTTTACTGATCCAATTGACTTCACATTGTGCTTTGTATTGTCTCCTGTTTGAACAACATGATTAGTCACCTTATTTTCCAAATCAGTCATCAATGCTATGTTACCACTCAGATGATTGCTACACCCTGAGTCAATGTAGAAGACTCTTTGGTCTTCACTTTGCCTTTCACAAGTTGCATTCATTATCAATGTTGAATCCTCCTTCTGATCTGAAGCATAATTGTAGTAGGTATTATTGTATTGTTGACTTTGGAATCCTCTACCTTCATTTCTTCCAAAGTAACCCCTACTACCTCTACCTCTAAAATTACCTCTTTGATTTCTGCCACCTCTTCCTCTTGAATTAAAATTCTGATTATATCCACCATTAATCTGATTATTATGCCAACAATCATTAGCTAAATGATTTTGCTTACCACAAATCCAGCAAGCTTTGACTCCATCTTTGTTGTTCCTGCCTCTTCCTCTACCTTTGCCACCTCCTCTTCCTCTTAGGAAGTTGGCTTGACTAGTTGTGCCTTCATCTTCATTTGCTTGTTGCTTTCCTTTGCTATTTTTCTTCTTATCCTTTGAGTACATTACATGACCTGTACTCTTGTCACTTTCACCTTTGACATCCTGCTCAAATGTTAACATATGTCCTAGCAACTGATTTAAGTCAGGAGTAAAATGATCAAGTGATAATTCAGTGGAAAAAATAAATGGCTTCCATTTGTCATCACCTCTCAAACCTGTGAGTATTTGCCTTACCAATTTATCCTCTTCAATGTCTTCATCTACAGCTCCTAATGCATCTGCAATGTCCTTCATTCTAGTTACATAATCTGAGATGGATTGAGAGGCCTTCTTCTTGAAAGTGGTAAATCCTGCCCACAAAGATGCCTTCCTTGACTTTGTGGTATTTTGGAAATGCTCCTCCAAAGCATTCCATATATCACTTGCACTTTCAAGACCTCTAATGTGAGGTAGCAAGTAGTCATTGACTGCCATATAGATAATTCTCCTAGCTTGAGCATCTCTCTTCATCCAATTCTTCAAATCTGCTAATTCCTCCCTAGTTGGAACACTAGGATCTCTGAATTGAGGCTTTTCTTCTTCACCTGTAATGTAAGCTATCAAGTCTTTGCTCATAAGATGAGCTTCCATCCTCATTGACCATGCAGGATAGTTCTCTCTATCCAATTTCTCTATCTGAAGAGAATCTCCCATCTTTTCTTCACCTGTGTATTGAATTCTTCAATCTTTATAAAGTATAAGGTTACCTTTACTTTGAATGACACTCCTTTTGACTTCCTTGATGTCGTATGATCTCCTTCTCAAGCTTTATCCTCAAGCTTTCACCTTTTGAACCTTCAGATGTTGAATTCTTTGCACCTGCAGTAGTCGGGATCCTCCTTCCTTCAATTCTGATGCTTCCTGGTTTGATACCACTGATGGAGAGTGTTAATCTCCAAAAGAACAATCTACTCTTGAAATTAGAGCACCTCTATATCAAGAGTAATTCAAAACCTTCACCAATTTAGAGGATTAATACTCAATTATAAGGATTCTGAAAAATCTGTGAAGAGGATGATTCTACAGAAAGTCTGCTACACTTATCTTTCTCATTGACTAAGCAAATGTGTAAATTTTTTTATACAACTTTGTAGAGAGGGTCACCTAAAAATTGCGTACCTCCTCCAAGTTGAATTACTCCAAAAGATTCAGTAGATTTTGAGAAATCAACTTGACAAGTCACCTATGTCTAAAACTGTACTTCTGAGAAGTCCATTTAGACACCTATAACTTCTAAGACATGGTTCTCCAAGAATAGAACCCATTTAAGCAAATGCTTTTAGCCACAAGTAGCTTACCTTCCAAATTAAAGATTGAGTGCTTGCTTGCTCAAAACTTTAAACTGTGGAGTGAGAAATGATCAAATCATTGACTTTGAATTTTGCACCAATTTCAGGAACCAGTGAACACTTCTTCACATACAAATGTTCCTACACGCAGTTCTCTTAGCCTGATCACAATTGGAAGCTAAAAATTTGTACAGAGGTCGATCACCTATAGACTTAGACTTGTGCAAAAGAATTTCACAAAAGATCTAACACAGTAAAAAAAAAACTCAGAAACATCGGGCGCAAAATTTCTGTCATTTCTGAAGGAGCTTACAACTGAATGATGAGAGAGAGTTCAACTAACTTCTCATATGTCTAATGACTCTTACAACTTCTCATTTCTCTATTCTCATGCTCTCTCATATTTGCCCCGACACTTTCATAGCATATATATACAAAAAATTTACAACCTTATGACTTCTTAAAGACATAATTGAACTATCTGTACATATGTATACATGTCTTCCTTTTCTGAATGTATACTTCTTCCTTGCTTCATAACTTGAATCTTTCCTTCAAATCTTGACTTCATTTGCATGTCAAAACATCAATTGGTGATTGTCTTGCACCAACAAGTAAGTTCCATGCATCTAGGGGAAAACCCTATTTTCCATGCAAGAACCAAACACATAGAGGTTCATTAAATCTTCATCAAGGAGAAGGTCATAGTAAAGGAGATTGAATTTCTTTTGTTGCAACTGAAAATCAAGTAGCAGATATGATGACGAAGGCACTTGATGGAATAAAGCTTTGTAGATTCAAAGTTATGGCAGGTATTCAACCTATTAGAAAATGAAGACTCAAGAATACTTTAGCTTGAGGGGGATCTATTGGAACATCAAGCTTACACTGTGCTTGAGGTGTATTTGATCTACATTAAAAAAGGTATGGTTTGGATTATGCCAAAATATCCGTTGAAGCATTCTTTTACTTATGCTCACTTATTGTATTTTTTTAAAAAGATTTTTTATGGATCTTTTACCATTATAAATGTCTATACATGTAAAAGGATAAAAAGAGAGCCCAAAGTCCACGAATTTTTGGTGGTTAAGTTGCAATCAGTCAATTAATCACCTAAAAGTAGATCAAAGTAGATCAAACTAGATTTGCACTTTTACTAGATTGTAGGAAAGTGAATCGATTCCCTCCAACAACCTTTACTACCTTTGTTTGAATTCAAAATCCACTTGTAGAAGTCCCCACTTTAAGAGTCTATATAAAGACTTCAAATCACTTGTACATTATAGGGAAACAATATACATATACTTTTGGCCATCATTGTCTTGCTCCATTTTTCTCCATCATCTTCTTCAACAATAGTAAGCTTGTAGAGCTTGCTCCCCTCTCTAAAGAGCTCCTAATTGGATACGAGAGGACTCATTGGAAAGGTATAAGAGTCTAAATGTGTGTATACATTTTCAAATCATTGGGCTCATTGGATTGAAAGAAATTGTAGTTTTTTTTTATCGTGAGCTCTATCTCTGCACATTCATGAAAATCGGAGGTACCACTATTGAGTGTTTGATTCATTTCGAAAGAAAAATTTGCTTATTTCTTGTACTCTTGTGCATTCTTTACACTCAAACCTATGTATAGCACTCCTCCAAAAGGATTGTTTCTACTTGTTATCACGCTGGTCGCTATGAGCGTTTTAAGTTCATTGTCTCATCCAAAAATAATAAATTTTTGAGGTAGTCAATGCAGAAACCTATCTCTTTTGTATCGACTCTTTCTCCTTGATGCTCCAAAGTACATAGTGCATTTTTATTGCACTTATCACATGCCTATAAGGTCTATTCGAGTCTCCATAAGTGCAAGGGCAAGTCTTCTGCCAGTTGGCTGGACCAAAATTTTTCACTTCGCAACTCACTTTTCTACCTCCTACAAGCTTCTCCAAGTTCTTTCAAAACACATGTATATACACATATATACACAAAAAAATACACACAAACACACACATACACATACAGATACATGTACATATAAAAATACACATACATAACACATGCACACATACATACTACACAATACAAACAACACATACACACATATAAACACACATACATGCACACATACACACACATAACCAAACATACACATACAAATTCATATACACATACACATACACATACACATACACATACACATACACATACACATACACATACACATACACATACACATACACATACACATACACATACACATACACATACACATACACATACACATACACATACACATACACATACACATACACATACACATACACATACACATACACATACACATACACATACACATACACATACACATACACATACACATACACATAAACATACGATACACATATGCATACACATACACATACACATACAAATACACATACACATACACATACACATACACATACACATAAACATACACATACATAGACACATACACATACACATACACATACACACATACATATGCACATATGGACACACACATCCACACACATACACACATACATAAGCACACATACATGCATACACATACACACACATACAAACACAAATACATGCACATACACACATGCATCCACACACACATACACACGCATCCACACACACACACACATAGGCATACATACACATACACATACACATACACAAATACACATACACATACACATACACATACACATACACATACACATACACATACACATACACATACACATACACATACACATACACATACACATACACATACACATACACATACACATACACATACACATACACATACACATACACACACATACACATACACACACATACACATACACATACACATACACATACACATACACATACACATACACATACACATACACATACACATACACATACACATACACATACACATACACATACACATACACATACAAATACACATATAGATACACATAGAAAAACACACACACACATACACACACATAGACACAAACACACACATCCACAAACACATACACACATATACAGACATTTACACATACAATTACACACACATACACATACAGAGAGACACACACACACATACACATGCACATATACACATACACATATACATATACATACACATACACATACACATACACATACACACAGAGGCACATGCACATGCACATACAAATACACATGCAAATATACAGAAATATAGATATATTCACACATAAATACATCTGCATATGTATGCAAGCATACATACGTACATACACACACATACATACATACATACATACATACATATGCAAATACATAAACAAGCCTACACATATGTGCATACCTACAAATATGTATGGACACACACACATACATACATACATACATGCATACATATAGAGAGACACAAAGATGCGTACATAAATGAATGAATGATATACTAAAATTAATAAATCACATCTTAAAAATATACTATAATAAAAATCATTACTAAGTTTTAGCCATATATTTAGCTTTAATAAAATAAATTGATTTAGAAAACACTAAAAAAATATCAAATTATGAACTCACACCAAAGATAAAACTAAAAGCATAAGTGAAATGAGAATATATATATATATATATATATATATATATATATATATATATATATATATATATATATATATATATATATATATATATATATATATATATGTGTGTGTGTGTGTGTGTGTGTGTATGTGTGTGTGTGTGTGTGTAAGTGTGTGTGTGCGTTGGTATGTATGTGTGTATCAATGTATACCATCAAATGTATATAATATCAATCATCAAAATAATCTATATCATGATAATTACTCTCATGGGATGTATCAAACAAGGCATGGCTAGAGGTCTTGGTAGCCTATGAAGATTGATATTGTCCCTCTTGTGTCTATCTCTCCACCTCTGTCACATCATGTTTGTTGAAAATGTACAAGCTTCAATTGTGAAGCTTAACTTCAAGTTTTGCATCTCATTAGTTAGTTTTTTCATCCATTTTCACTTAGAATAAGTTGTTTCTTGAGTAGAGCATGGGAATCACCTCTTAAATCATTTAAACTGAAGCTTAGTATAAAAGCAAAGTTAAAGTTAAGTGAGTAGAGCTGAAAAGATACATGAAAGAATTCAGATGCCAAACTTAAGCAATTCAATTTGAAGCTCATCATGCTGAAGAAAATGAGAAATTAGCTCTATATAAAGAGGAATGCAACACTCTACTTCCTTGAGCTCCTCTTAGCAATAGAAGTATCCATATTGTCCTCCTTGTCATTGTGATGAGTGTTATAACTCTTTTCATTTTTTAGAGAAGCCTTCACTATCCTCCACACACCATGGAGTGACATGTGATTCATATTTTCATTGTAGAGTTTGATCATTAAGCTTTATGCGTGTTACATACTCTCTCTTTCTCTCATTGTTCATTGACGAAGTATTTAATTCTAATTGCGGTTTTGGGTATTCAATATACTTGCTTTAAGTTCCAAGTGGAATTTCTTAGTTATCATTTTTGGTGTGAATTGTATGAGCATGCAAAGTAGAGGTTATGAACATTGTTTTGAGGGCTCCCACTTATAGAAGGGTAGTTTGTAGAGGCTTTGAAATCTGATGTAGAGATCAAAATTGGGTAAAATTTATTACATATGAAATTCCATTGCATGTTCTTTCATTTGCAAGTTAAAACATTAAATTCTCATTTCTTATGTGAATTTCATGAGCATGCAAAGTAGAGGTACGGAGCATTGTTTCCAAGGCTCCCAATTACAAAGGGGTAATTTGCAGAGGCTCTTAAATCTAATGTAGAGATCTAAATTGGGTAAATTTTTTTTTAACTCAAAGTAGAATGAATGTGATTTCATTTTCAAGTTCAATCATTCAATTATTCATGTGAATTTTATGAGTGTTCAAAGTAGGGGTACTGAGCATTATTCCTAGGGCTCCCAAGTGCTCGGATAAAGTTATAGAAAGGTAATTTAGAGAGGCTATCATTTTTGTTTTAGATATTCAAATTGGATGCAATTTGCTGGAGGTTGAAGTACATGAGATGTGCTTTATCATTTCTGAGGAGAATTTTATGAGTTTGCAAAGTAAGGGTATTGAGCATTGTTCCCAGGTGCCAGAATAAAGTTATAGAAGGGTGATTTGTAGAGGCCCTTGAATTTTTTGTAGTGATCCAAATTGAGTGAAATTTATTGGATCATAAAAAACATTGTTTGTGCTTCTATTTCCAAGTTGAATGATGCAAGTACCATTTTTGGCATGGATGTTATGATTGTTTAAAGTTAGGGGTATTTGACAAAACTTGAATGTGGTGAAATTTACAGTAAACAACTTGAGAAAGGGATTTCTCTTTATCGAGAGTTGCAAATGGAATGATTCCTTTGATGAGTGGTATATTTTATGCTTATGTGATATCTCTAAATGCATGCTAAACATGGACCTCTATGAAGTTTTGGTATGCAAGTTTTTGAGGAGAACGATGCATAAATTGTAAGGATTCGAAGATATATGCTAATATGATGATTAGTGGTAATGATAAAATTGAATTAAAATACATAAATCAGTATCTTTGTGAGGTTGTGCACTCACATACACTTTCCACATCAACACACAGTTCTCACCCTCTATTGCTCTATCAATGTTTTCTTTGATATTCTTATATTACATATAATAAACATAAATAAATTAAAAATATATAAAACATCAACAAAAATAAAATAAATTATATCAAATTCAATAATACTTACAAAATCATTTGATCAGCTATGTTCTGACACAAAGCACGATATCGAAAATAAGTAGCATACTCCATTTTGTCTTTTGTAGGATTATGACCATAATACTTATGCTACATTAAAAAAATGAAAATAAATTAATGATTAGTGACATATACTTACAAATGTAGCAACAAAACTAACATGTCCCATATGACCTAGATGAGACATATGACCTATTTTAATTTTTCTTTTTTGACAGACACTTGTGTTTATCTAATGATAAAAGAACATTGATTAAATCTAAATATTTACAAAACATATAAGAATTACAAATTGCATTAACATTAACTATTTTAAAGACCTTCTACAAAGGAAACATTTCTTACAGATGTAGGTTTTTGCAAAACTATTTCCACATCTCATGTTGGATGTCAAGCCTTCTAATATTTGTTTCTACCATGAAATATTTTGTTTAGTTTATATTTCAAACAAAAAGAAAAACAATTGGATCAATATACAATATAACTTTAAAAGTTTATAGACATGCATGTGAATTGTTGGAGTTAGACTCTACGAAACCACACAAACAACACAAGGAAGAAAAAGAATCTTGGAGCACAACACAAAATACTGAATGTATTACCACTAGAATGTACAAAGATAAGTAGCCCATTAGGGAAATAGGCGTTGTCGTAGCTATTCAAGACAAGGAGGGAGAGCTAGGTTTTTATTTAATTCCCGAGAAAGCCTAAAATTAATTAACACCTTTATGTTCAAATATGCATTAGAACTACTATATAGTGCTTCTTTAAAAGAAAATACGGATGGTATAGATTTCTGAAGAAATTTCATTAATCTCAAAAGTCGTACTAACATTATAGAAGAGCTTTCTTTAGCTTTCCGCCCACTATTCTATGCGCATAGATAAAACTTACTTGCCTCAAAGCAGTGTGACAAAGAAGCACTTATTGACAGTCCAAGACACTATAAGAAGTAGAATCTTCTAGGCATCAACTAACCGACTCGTTGCATTCACTATTCTTCTCACAAAACTTTAATTGCTTTTAATACTGTTTGAGTTTTTGCGCATTTGATCATGGAAATCCTTAGTTCAAGACTCAAGAATGACAGACAAAGAAATCATTTTGAAACCATCGTAGCTTCATTCACCATTTACTTTAGTGCTAAGCTATGCTAAATGCTTCTTTCTCCTGTTTTCCCCTTGCATTTCCTTACCAGAACAATCACATGCACCATCGATAAATTTCTACAATCTCCTTTTTAGGCAAAAAATCCCTTGTCAAAAGCGAACAGTAGATTTTATACGATGCCATCTTTGAACAAGGGTAGATTCACTAAACTATAGAAGTTTTGTATGCTGGACATTCGAGAATAGCAGCAAACAGTGCAGAATAGTATGTAGGATTGTTTATAAAACATGCAGGAACTTCATGTATTTAGTGCAATTCTTAAATTTATTATGATCGAATGCATAAGACAATTAGGAATTAAAGTCTCTTGAAGAGGAAAGGAAAAAAATAAATGCACGAAGAGTCCATTAAAATTGGATGGAGGCGTTCAAAACTTTTCCCTTTTTTCAGCTACCTCATGTGATATGTTTTAGCATCAAAACAACATTATTCATTGATTCATCATTTATCGTAGTTCATGACTCATTGAAGCTTCTACAGACCAACCAAACAATCATTATATCATCAATTGTTAGTGCCTAAAATGAATACCATCAATATAAACATTTATACGTCATTCTAGGAACATAACTTTTCTCGACTTATATGAATTCAAGTGCATGTATACAAGTTCTAACGTTGCTAAAATCCTGTCTTCATTCGACTGTGAACACATTACTTTTGAAACATAATCACATTCAAAGCAAGGACTGTAGTGAGCGAATTCGCATGTTTTCTAATTCAATAGTAAAAAAAAGAAACAATTAAAGACAAGGAATATTACGCATGGAAAATAAAACAAAATTATATACCTTTGTGCTGCTACCAGATAAACCAGTTGAAAATTTAAAAGCATCCTTCATCGTCAATTCATAATCAATGACACAGAGAACATGGAACGAAGCAAAGTGCCACATCATATTCAGACGCGCTCAGCACTGTAGTTTCTATCATAGTATATATATATATATATATATATATATATATATATATATATATATATATATATATATATATATAGTATCCATTTTATTTTAATATGATGAAATGTCACGGTAAGGATGCCAGAGCAGAGAAGCAAACAGCTTTTGAATTTGTCAATACTTGAAACTAATTTATATAGCTAACAGAGAATAGCGTAAAACAAAACCTGATGTTCACCGTTGTCATAAAATGTAAATACAGTATCGTTGGCAGATGATAGTAACTAGCAAGTCTATGTGAGATGGTTGTCGGCACAATCAAGTCAGCACTCAGACAATGTCCTTCTGGCGCCGTCCATGCTTAACTCCATGCTCGCCTGAGAGCACACCAAGATTGTGTACATGGATAAAGCTTTTAACTGTGAATAGCACTCGGGTACCACTAGACAGAAACATCAATAACACTTTCTTTCAAATTTAATCAGATATATGCACAACCTCTATTGACCGCAGCTGTTCTCAGACTTCCAAAAGCTTTCAGTGTACAATAGAAACCTTAGAAGGTCAAGTCATCATGGCAGCCATTAGAGAATAGCCAGACAGCAGATCGTGTTTTTTCACCCGGTAGCATTCTTTTCCTTGAAACAAATCAGAGTTCACCTCTCTACCTTCGAATACCCTCTATCTTCTAACTGTCTGAACTTCCCTGAGAGTATATCAAAGTAGCAAGCTTTCTGCTTCTAGCTTCAGCTTCCTCATGTTGTTCTCCTTTTCCAGCTCCCCATTTCATCGAGGAAGGAGCAAACAAACAGTAGACTTGATTTTCCCACACTGTAGCCCTTCTGTTTCGATAGCCACTTCACTCTTTCTTTCGTAAATACCTTCTATGTGCATAAACCTCTTCTTCTCCAAGAAGCCGTAGAGCAAAAGCCTCAGCCAATTCCTTTTCTTGTCCACTTCAATACTTCTGTGCTTCACCACAGGTTGCTACCGTCAGAATTGGACACACAAAAAAAAAACCTACGAAAGTTCCCTTCCGCCCCTTATTTGTATATTCCCAAGGCCTTTCTCTCGATGCCTTAATCTCCTCAATCTAGTAACGTCTGTAGAGATTTTGCATGCCGACTTTCTCGCAAATCACCGTCCCATCTTAGATCCCCTTCCTTTTTTGTGCCTTGCTTCCTGTACCGCTTCCCAGAAGTCCCCTTCCTCCAGAAATTTCTCCTTCCCTTTCTATTCTTCTCCTCAATCTTCCATTGAACCTTTTAATTGCATTTAATTGGATTTGCTTGGTTTTGAAATCTCAACCACATCCACCCCCTCTAAACCTGTGCATCCTCCGGATGTGCCAACCAACCTGCATACATACCAATAAATACAAACGAGCATCAAGTAGTCATGGCAAGAAAAACATAACTTAAAGAAATTTCAACTCGATGCATGAAATATGAAAATACATTAATATTTGACATAAATTAAGAAAAAAAAGTAGACAAAAGCGTCCCATACAACATATCAGAATACACTAATGCACTTAGATTAGAAATCACATGAGTAAATCGAAAACTTCTTAGCTCTCTCGTTAACTCGACTCGGTCAGATCTAGTAGCCTATTCGGAGCATTTGCATATACCAATCCTTACTAACTCGATTTACGAAACTCCCATTTGGCTTCCCTATTGATCTCCCATCATCAGATGTTTTCTTATTTTTCTCTTATTTTTATTCTATTTTTCTTTATTTTAATTCTTTATCCCAGCTCAGCCTTCATATTTTTGTTTATACTTTTATTTACAATGTCAATCTCATACGGAATCAATGTCAGATCGTGGCTCTGACCACCCGGTCAGAGTGACTATGAGCGCATAACAACATACACTTTAGGCCATACGACACAACTAGTGTCAGCTCGTGGCCCTGATCGCCCGACTAGGTTAGTTCCACCTGCCTACTAGCTCATCGGAGTGCCCAACAGCACATACACATACACATACATAGCTGGCTGGTATAAGAATTCTTTTCTCAAGACATAATCTGTCTGAAGATCAGCTCAGACGAGAGATCAAGAGCAGAAGTCGAACTGTCTCACTCATCAAGTGCTCATAAACACTAGTATATACAGATACTTAGTCTAGATCTTCCCTTCACCTTCCTAGGTCTTGTTCTCAAAAGTTCCAGTCTGTCTTCTAATTTTACTCATATAATCCTAGTTTTTTTACATCACATGTAATCTTATTAGTGGTACAAGATTTTTGTTCTACTTAATTTTCTTAATTATGCATCCTTTTACGTGTTATATGCCCAACTCATGTAGTCTTTTCATATGGACATATATACATACATACAAATATATACAAGAGGAAAAAAGGAAATTGAAATAATAACATCTCACCAATATAAAATCAGAAGCCACTTGAGCTTGTTGTCTTCAATCACCCTTTCTTTAAACATCTCTAACTTGGTCATCCTGCATAAAACAAAAGATTATTTCACAAGAATTTATATACAAATAGTCACTCAAAAAGGAAAATATTACCTGGTTTTATTTATATACATTGGTAATTGTCTCCTTGCTGATTTTCGAGTATTTTTCCTGGTTTTATTCTTCATAAAAAAAAACCTAACTTGATTTTTAAAAGAAACGGTATTTTTTTTTATATAAAGGAAGTTCGGCCTTAGCCTACTCTCCCAGACTTGAATTAAATAAAGGAAAAATACAAAAGAAGGGGACTAGTGCCCACGGGATCCCTCGAATCCCACACAATGGGGGAAGCATTTATAGAGTGTAAGGTGGCTTTACAAGAAAAAGTTTAATCGCCCACCCATCACCCACAAGCGGGGCCCATGTGGGTAAAGTGTGTTCTTGATCAAAAGGAAAACTTGATGACTCCTTAAAAAAGGGGGGGTTTCTTACATTTAACAATCCTTTCGCGAAGGAGGAACAGTGAGAACTCAATCGACCAGAGTTTCAAGCATTCTGGAGAGTTACGGAGCGACCACTCACTTCTCCCAGTAGAGCTGGCTTCCACCTGATCTATTTCTGATGACTAATTTTCATTCCGATGATCTGCCATAGCCTATGTGGTAGGCGTTGCAGGGCTTACATGGAGTTATAGAGGAGGTTGATAAACCTTGCATCCCCGTCATGTGGAGCCCACTTGGCTTTAAGCTTATTGTTGATATAATGTAGCTCTTTGTGATGTCTGAAGGGGGGGGGGGGTTTCTTACAGTTAGCAATTCTTCTACCAAGAAGGAAAAGGGACTTCTCAATTGACCACTCCTTGGGGGTATTGCCAAAGTTTTGAGCACATCTTTCTCGCCAAATCTTCCAAAAGATCTCTCCCCTAATCACATTCCACAACATCACATAGCAACCAATTGCTTCACCAATGAGGGCTTGCTTCCAATTGATTTGTTCTTGGAGTCCTAAAGAATGACCAAGAACCCTCCATAACTGAAGGGATTTAGGGCAAGCAAAGAACAGGTGACCTATATCCTCTTTGCTACAGTGACATCGCTTGCACCAGGGTGGAACCCCACAGATCTTGTTAGCTTTTGCATTGGTCCATATTCCACGATTTGCCATAGGAGAACCGACTTTTTGTTTTCAATGAGAGGGTGCCAGATAGACATAAATTTCATATCCCATCGAAGTCGCGTCCAATTGAGACACCATTTCTTGTTGAGACTGATGTGAATGTCATTGCAAGCTTCGACATATGGAAGCTTGGAAAGGTGATTACCATTATACCATTTAAGGCCCATTGGGTTCAGAGAGTCCTATCCCATAAGTAGTCAGATTTTAGATCGGTCCCAAGTGTGGCATCTGCTCAGTAAAACATTCCATTCCTCGTATGTGACCACAGTAGTAGGGTCAAGGTTCTCAAAGTCCACCCATCTGTTCATGTCGTGTTTCCAAAGGTGCTTCCATTGTTTGAATCCCTTATTCCAGAGTCTCTTGGCACTCAAGACATTCCAAGGCTCCACATTTCTCATGCCTTGGATCGGGAACCAAATAGAGTCGTTGTGTCTTATACCTGCAGCCCACTTCCAATCTTCACTGATTCTGATGTGAGGTTTGAATGTGTTCTAGCTCAACCACAATGATCTTACGAGGATCGATATAGAGTCGTTGTGTCTTATACCTGCAGCCCACTTCCAATCTTCACTGATTCTGATGTGAGGTTTGAATGTGTTCCAGCTCAACCACAATGATCTTACGAGGATCGATCCTTTGGGTGAGATTGGAATCTGAGAGAATAGGAGGGTGAGGATGTCAAGGTTTTTCCATCCAGGGTAGCCTACCAAAGTAATCATGTTTGTGTTTCTGAAAATTAATGTGGCCCAAGAGGAATCTCTGTTGCACCACGCCTTAATCATCCACTTACCCACAAGTTTATTGGCCATACTACCAATGTCCATAATACCCAGACCTCCATTCTCCTTTCGGCTAGTGCATATGGACCATTTGGTTTTAGGCACTCCCCTCCTGTTATGGTCCCCGGTCCATAGAAAGTTCCTACAAGTACTTTCTAATTTGGCTAAATCTTGATTCTTCGGTCTCCAAAAAGAAAGAAAGTATATGATTGAGGATATGAGGAATGTGTTGATCACCATGGCCCGGCCAGCAACATTGATTTGAAAACCCCTCCAGTAGTTAAGTTTATTATTCAGTCTAGCGAGGACCCAAGCCCACCTTTGTTCCAGAGTAACACCGAATCCCAAGGGGATACCAAGAATACGAACGACTTGACCTGATTGAATGCTTTGGCATCCTTGCACAGTGAGGAGATTGGGTTGATTCCCTTTGATAGCCCTAAATGCAGTCTTAGTATGGTTAATTCTGGATCTAGAGGCCTCACAAAACGTGTCGAGGCACCACCAAAAGGTTTCCAAGCTCGTATCATCATTGTGAACAAAGGCATTGTATCATCCGCAAATAGCCTCATGGTCATTTGCCCAGAGTTATGTGGCAAAGTGATGCCTCTTATATGACCAAGCTCCATCTGTTGCTCCACAAGTCGGCTCAGTCCTTCAGTGGCAATGGCAAAGAGCAGCGGGGCCAATGGGCAACCTTGCTTGATGGATCATTTCAGTTTGATTGCCTTTGAAAGTTGTCCGTTGACATTGACTTTGGTCAAAGCATTGCCAAGGAGAGTGGAGATCATCCTGAGGAATCTCTGACTACACCCGAGGTCTTTTAGCGATTGTAAAATATAGTCCCATTCCAATCTATCATAGGCTTTGTCAAAGTCAATCTTGAGGAAGACGAGGTCCTGATTAGATTCTTCAGCGTAGTCCAGACCTTCCCAAATATCAATGATGGCTTCCAATATTGACCTTCCCTTAATGAAGCCTTTTTGGTCCTTGCTAAGCCACTGGTCTAAATGACAGGATATCCTATTGGCAATGACTTTAGCAAGAATCTTATCTCCGGTTTGAAGCATTGTGATAGGTCTCCAATTCTCCATTCTGTTCCTCTCCCCTTTTTTATGTATAAGTTTGATGATGCCATTGTTGAGACAAGTGGGAAGGGCGCCGAACTCGAGTGCCTCAAGCCAAGACGCAAGGGGGTGGCCACCACATATTTGAATGATTTGAAGAACTCATTAGTGAGCCCATCTGGCCCCGGGCTCTTGCCGTTCGGAAGCGAATTGATAACTTCCAGGATCTCTTGTTTAGAAATGCATCAAGCAGAGCGCTCAAGTTGCATGGGATTCTATGCGGGGAAGTCCGAGAGATGGTGGCCATGCAATCCCGCCTATGAGGGGAGAGGGGACAAGCACTACCCAAGAGACTCATGAAGTGAGCTTCTATAATGCCATTGTTTTCTTCCGCTGATTTACATTCCGCCCCATCCTTGTCAAGCAGTAGTGGGATCTCCTCTCTAATTTTTTTTCTTCTGAGAATAATGCACATCTCTTTGGAAGGTCTGTCTGCATTACCAGCCCACCATTCCTTAAAATAAATTTGAAGGTTTCTCCTATTGATCTCCTCCTCGTATCTTAATCTTCCTCTGATATTTTAGAGTCCCTTCTGAGATTGAATCTTCCCTTTATTAACTTCTTCTTCGAGTCTCCGGAGCCGGCGGTGTAGGTTTTCTCTACGTCTTCGGCGGATGGTTTTGAGAGCCTTCGTAGTCCTAATCAAGATTTGACGAGACTTTTCCACAGCGTTTCTCCAACACTTGGCTGGAGAGGTGCAGATGGCAAAGGCCTCAAGCCAGGCGTTAGTGATTTCATGGTGGATAGAGGGGAGCGAAAAGACAAACAGGCTGGCATGAAACCAAGGTGCCTTGCGACTTATAAATGGAGGGGGGAAGGTGAGCACCATTAGGTAATGGTCTGAGACGGTGAGGTTGATACGTTGCGTTAGGGTGGGAGAACCCCATTGATGGACGAGATTCTGTGAAATGTAGCTTCTGTCGAGTCTCACTTTCCTCAAGTCCTCACCCAATTGAAGATTGGACCAAGAAAAGCCATTCGGGTCCTTGACTTCGACCAAATCCAGAAACAGTATGGTTTGGCCCCATGTGTCTTTCTCTTGGCCATCAATGATAGGGCACTTGTTGTTCCACCTATCAGAGAGGTCCTCCACCATATTGAAGTCACCACAAATCATGAGATTATGAGAAAACAAATTCAAGGAGGACCAAGTATCGATCCTCCTAGAATCCTCGTTTGGAGCATACATAGAAATCAGGGAGAATTGGAAGGGGGTGCTGAATGTAACTGCCAACCACCTATGGTTTCTGTCTTCGCTCATGTAGTCAAGTTTATTAGCCCAGCAGTGATTGATACCAATGGCAGTTCCACCAAAACCACGCTGATGGGTTGTTGAAAACCACACATGGGACTGAGAGACGCCCTTAAGTCTTTTTTGAAGGTCTTCTCCTTCAATTTTAATCTCTTGAAGAGAGATGAAGTCCGGGTTTAAGCTTATGTCGCGGAGCCATTGACCAATAATGGTGGCTCTTGAGGGGTCAATTAGCCCCCTAGTGTTTAGCTAAGCGATGATCATTTTCTTGCACTTCCCTCATTCCGAGGGTGGGTCTTCCTTTTTTTCCTCTTGGATTCTTCTTTCTTTCTTGAGGGGGGATGGTCCCGACCATGCATCTTCGATTTGAGGGGGCTTTTCCAAGCCATACCTGCCAACTGTTTTCCCTTGCGGGAAGCCTCCTGCGGGGGAGAAGGAGAGGCCGTTTCTGGTATTGTTGTTCCAATGATGGAACTTTCACTGTCCATATTGTCCTCATTACTTGTGTTGAATCCATCTTCTTTGCTAGTTGTGTAGTCCTCTTGATTGACCGCATTAGCGAGGGGCCACTCCAAGGGAAAGTTACTTGTGCCCGCTAAGTCCCGGGTCCCTCCCAGATAATCAAGCTCATTAACCTCCTTCTCAAGGTTGCAAAATACGTTATTGAGTGACTTTTCTAGCGTTCGCGATTTCTCTAAATGTCTCCTTGGGCTTGAGCTTCTCTTAGGGCTATCTTTCCTTCTTCTTCTAACTTCTGTAAACCCTTCTGAGTCGGTTTCTGGGATTCAGCCATCTTTCTCTTTCTCTTCAACTAATGGTTTGACTTGCTTCCCCTTGAGAGTTTGGGCATCTGTTTCTTGCTTCTTCTACTTCAAGGGGCAATCTTTTATTCGATGGCCTTGTTGACCACAATGAAAGCAGGCATTGGGCAGATTTTTAAAACAGATCTCCTGAACCCAAGATTCCCCTTCACCCAAATCGACAATAATCTTCGAGGGGAGAGGCTTGCTGAGGTCTGCTTCCACACACATTTGAGGATGCCACCGAGCATTAAACGTGTGTTTTGTGCCCTCATAAATGAAACCCCCAACATCTCCATGCGAGGCCAACGGCTTGCCAATCGGAGAGACAATATCCCATAAAAAAGCCATAAAGGAAGTAAGGGAGATTGGGGATCTCAACCCAGAGAGGGTACCGAAGGGGTTTAGAGTTGTTGGGCACGAAATCGGGGGCCCATTTGAAGAGGAAAAGAGTGGCACGCCCGACTTGCCAAAACCCAACACTGAGGGCCTGGAGTGCCATTTCTTCGTTCTCAAAGACAAGCAAGAGGTGTCTGGCTGGAAGGAATTGGCACTTACTCACTACTATGCCACGCGGGAACCACTCTTTGTGAAACCACTGGCGCACAGAATCCAGCGGGGGCCTAGGACTGAACAACTGGCCAACGAGGCAAGTTCTCTTGAGTTCTTCTTGCAATGAAAGGATCGCCTCACAATTAAGGGCAACTCGAGGGGCCACCATGGTCTCTGACAAGCTAGGGGCAACGTCAGCCTCCCCATTGACAACTAGAGCTAAATTACTCATAATGAGGGAAGGGACCCCCACTTCCATAGAGGCAGCCACAGAGAGAAAGGAGCAAAGACTCCTTAAAATCAAAGCGACAAGCCTATGCGAACCTTCAAAACTGACGGATGGTGTTGAAGAATTCTAAAAAACCACCTCCTATAGTCAACAAACAAGCGCTAATTTCTTATGTTAAGTAGAATTGAAGATGCACAAAAGTTGTAAAACATGCAATGCCTCCGAGTCAATAGTCTTCGAGCCTCCGCGCCAATAGTTGAACTAAAAAATTAGAGTCCACGCCAATAGTTGAACTAAAAAATTAGAGGTTTCCAATGCTCCCAAAACTCAAAGGATAATCACGTGAGTGACGCACTCTCAAACTCTCTCTACACGAAAAAACATTCCAAAAGAGTTTCCAACTTCGCTGACTATGAGAACTCCATGAACTATTCAAACTGAAAGGAATATTTTGTTGTCTTAAACTCTGGAGCCACGTCGAACAACTGTCAGGCCCACAAGGCAGACAGAGCAGAAGCCAGTGGCAAACAGGAACCCATCAGACGTAGGGAGAAAACCGTCAGTCGCAGGACAAAACCGTCAGTCACGGGGACAAAACCCACAATCGCCGAGGTGGGGGAAAACCAGCAGCCACCAAACCATCGATCGCTGCGGAAAAACCAGAGCTCAAAAAACCGTCAATCGCGGGGAAAACTGTCCATCATGGAAAAAGCCATCAATCGCGGGAAAGAGTCTGTCGTGGAGAATCTTGTCCATCGCAGCGAGAAACCCGTCAATCGTGCGACAAATGCTTTGGCGATCCAAAATGGTGGTTCATCAATGGGAATCAATGACAAAATCTTCTGCGCATACTCTCAACCATACTGTCGTCGCCATATCTGCCATATTTTTTTTTAACTTTCACGACTCTTTGGATGCGTGCGCTTGTCACAAACAAGGTGATTCAAACACTCAAATAATCACGCCTGAGAACTCCATCGCGCCTGCTGCTCTCAATCATCTTCATCTAGAATCAAGGCGAATCAAACACTCAAACAGTCACGCCTGAGAACTCCATCGCGCGTGCTGCCAGCTCTTTAATCAAACACCAAAAGAAACGGTATTTACACATAGTTTTAACACAGCTTTTTAATTTATCTCTAAGACGGCTCCCCCCCTTCACGTTCCCTACGGAACAAAGCAAGTTGTCGTAAAATTTCCGCATATTCCGCTAAGTCGCGACTATAAACAAAGAGTTCTGTTGGGTCCACTGTCATGTAGTATCGTTCAAGGTCCACTGAAGTGTCATTTTCTCCATATGTTCGTGCTGCTTGATACCTGAATACACTCCCTTCATTTGACGATGAGATCAAAGTCTCAGTAGTAATGCGATCTTTAACAAACTCCTCAGTAGGAATTCTTTCATCATTTTTGGGCATAGGGAGCAAGTAAGTCGATATGAAAGAACTATCTAAGGTTCTTCCTTCAGGTATACTCCTTGATGTCTCTCTAAATCTATCAGGAATGCTACCCTCTAGAATGGATGTATAATTGGAATCTTCACTGTCCATTCTAGAACCTAAGATAGTCAAACAGTCCAATCAAACCTAAAAGATTTCCTACTAACAACCTGATCACAAATCTTTGTCAACTCCCTACAAGGAACAAAATTTAACATTAATAGAAGGTCATGAATAAGTGAAACACATACATTTATCTTATTTGTTACTTTATTTATTTATTACAACCAGTTCAATTCATTTCTTGTTATTTATTTACATGTTTTTAATAAATACATGTATATATATGTATATTTATATACGTACATATTCTTATGACACAATTCAGTTTAATCATTTTCTTTATCGATATCTTCATTTTCCTCTTCTCCACTTTCCTCTTCTTCGTCTTCATTTATCATCATCTCATAATCCTCATTCTCTCTTCTTTTAAAGAGCTTAACCCTCTTCTTAGTGATTAGTTCCTTTAACTTAGTCCCATCCAATTCTCTGAGCGAGTATGTTCCATTGTCAAATACTTTACATATCACATAGGGACCAAACCATCTTTTGACCAGTTTTCTTTGAGCTTCATATTGCGTATCCAATGAGCTATCATAGACAAGTACCCATTCTCCTTTTAACTCATACACGTTAGGCCATACGACACAACTAGCCTCAGCTCATGGCCCTGATTGCCCGACCAGGGTAGTTCCACCCGCCTACTAGCTCATCGCAGCGCCCAACAACACATACACATACACATAGATAGCTGGCTGGTATAAGAATTCTTTTCTCAAAACATAATCTCTCTGAAGATCAGGTCAAACGAGAGATCAAGAGTAGAAGTCGAACTGTCTCACTCATCAAGTGCTCATAAACACTAGTATATACAAATACTTAGTCTAGGTCTTCCCTTCACCTTCCTAGGTCTTGTTCTCAAAAGTTCAAGTTCGTCTTCTACTCTTACTCATATATTCTAGTCCTTTTACATCACATGTAATCTTATTAGTGGTACAAGATTTTTGTTCTACTTAATTTTCTTAATTATGCATTCTTTTATGTGTTATATGCCCAACTCATGTAGTCTTTTCATATGAACATATATACATACATACAAATATATACAAGAGGAAAAAAGGAAACTGAAATAATAGCATCTCACCAATATAAAATCAGAAGCAACTTGAGCTTGTCGTCTTCAATCACCCTTTCTTTAAACATCTCTAACTTGGTCATCCTACATAAAACAAAAGATTATTTCACAAGAATTTATATACAAATAGTCACTCAAAAAAGAAAATATTACCTAGTTTTATTTATATACATTGGTAATTGTCTCCTTGCTGATTTTCGAAGATTTTTCTTGGTTTTATTCTTCATAAAAAACCTAACTTGATTTTTAGAAGAAATGGTATTTACACATAGTTTTAACACAGCTTTTTAATTTATCTCTAAGACGGCTCCCCCCCTTCATGTTCCCTACGGAACAAAGCAAGTTGTTATAAAATTTCTGCATATTCCACTAAGTCACGACTATAAACAAAGAGTTCTGTTGGGTCCACTGTCATGTCGTATGATTCGCAGTCCACTGAAGTGTCATTTTCTCCATATGTTCCTGCTGCTTGATACCTGAATACACTCCCTTCGTTTGACGATGAGATCAAAGTCTCACTAGTAATGTGATCTTTAACAAACTCCTCAGTAGGAATTCTTTCATCATTTTCGAGCGTAGGGAGCAAGTAAATCGATATGAAAGAACTATCTAAGGTTCTTCCTTCAGGTACACTCCTTGATGTCTCTCTAAATCTATCAGGAATGCTACCCTCTGGAATGGATGTATCATTGGAATCTTCACTTTCCATTCTAGAACCTAAGATAGTCAAATAGTCCAATCAAACCTAAAAGATTTCCTACTAACAACGTTATCACAAATCTTTGTCAGCTCCCTGCAAGGAAAAAAATTTAACATTAATAGAAGGTCATGAATAAGTGAAACACATACATTTATCTTATTTGTTACTTTATTTATTTATTACAACCACGCCAATTCATTTCTTGTTATTTATTTACATGTTTTTAATATATACATATATATATGTACTATTTATATACATACATTATCTTATGATATAATTCATTTTAATCATTTTCTTTATCGATATCTTCATTTTCCTCTTCTTCGTCTTCATTTATCATCGTCTCATAACCCTCATTCTCTCTTCTTTTAAAGAGCTTAACTCTCTTCCCATTGATTAGTTCCTTTAACTTAATCACATCCAATTCTCTAAGCCAGTATGTTCCATTGTCAAATACTTTACATATCACATAGGGACCAAACCATCTTTTTACCAGTTTTCTTCAAGCTTCATATTGCGTATCCAATGAGCTATCATAGACAAGTACCCAGTCTCCTTCATTTAAATTTTTAGTTCTTAACCTGTGGGACTTGTCAAATGCAACCTTATTTCTCTCTCTAGATTCTATGAGCTTAAATGCAGCTTCTTCTACCAGATTTCTTCCTCTCTCTAGTTGAAGAATCCACACTGCTAGAAAATCTTCTCTCAACATCTCATCTTCCCAAGGCAGGGAAGTCCACGCTAAAGCATGTGACTCTGTCGGCAAAATAGGTTTTTGACAATACATTAGTTCTACTGGCATATATCCAGTAGTCCTAGTGTATGTCATCATGTCTTCCCAAAGGGCAAAGGGAAGGTAATTTGGCTAGTTCTTTATCTTTACCTCACAAGCCTTAGCCAAAGCTTTAATAATCGGAGGATGTTCGCGCTTAATTTTCCCATTGGCTTCAGGATTGTAAGTAGTGGTGAGCAATAACCGAGTTCCATATTTTTCAAAGAAGTCTTTGGCTTCCTGAGCATCAAGCTCACCTTTTTCGGCAACTATTTTCTCAACATAGCCAAATCTACTAAACACTTCTTCTAGTAGAAACTTGCATACATTATTTGTAGTTTTTGTCCTCAGAGCTCTTCCTTCAACATGGTTTGTTAGATCCTCTCTTGCTTGCACAATATACCTCATTTTTTGCACCCCTAATGGCATTGTAACCAAATCGACAACCCACTTATAGTGGATATTAAGAGGATATGTCGGATGCAACTCATCTCTGTGTCTAACATTGGAGTATATTTGGAAAGGTTTACAAGTGGCTACATGTTTTTGGACATCTACATACATCCTAGGCCACCAATATCTTTCCCTTATCTTTTCGTAGGTCCCTTGAAAGCCCTTATGTCTGGCCCATAGTGAGCTATGCATTTCACATATAATCTTACCTCTCGTTTCATTGCAACCTACAACTCGCTGGGGTATCTCACCTATTCCAATCTTTTGCTTCCAGAGTAATCCATCTTTTAGGAAGTAATTCCTTGACTTTCTTCAAATGGTACAAAACTTTTCTTTGCTCCAACTAGGATCAGGAGACTTCATACTTAAATATCTTCCGATTTCCTTCCACTCATTTTCATATTCGTCTTCATTAAATCTTTCTGTTATTCCTATTTGAACATCATAAGGTTTCTCTTATGTCCTTCTAATTTCTTTTCTACTCCCTAAGCTTCTTTGAGCTTCTCTTGAAGACTCAATACGAGTCCCAAGCTTTTCAATCTGATGCTTAGGATCTTTTCTATTCAGTCCAGTAGATGCTTCATCTAAGCTCAAAGTATGTACATGTGAAGCATAAAAGTCCAGACCTATCTCTTCATCATTAGAAATCATCGAGTCTTAATTTTCATATATAGCTCGTGATAACATATTAGCTACCACATTATTTCTCCAAGCTATATGAACAAACTCGAGGTTTAGCGACTTAATGTACGCTATCCATCTTAACATGGCAATATCTGTAGTGGAACAATTCACGATCATTCCCAACAATGGTAAGTAGTCTGTTTCCACTACCACATTCGCCCCAATCAAGTATTCTTTATCATTCTTTAGTGCAGTCACTATTCCCCAAAGCTCTTGCTTAATTTGAGGGTAACCTCTCTGGCGAACATTTAGAACTTTAGCTCCAAAACGAATTGCATATCTTTTTCCTCATCATCCTCTTGGCCAATCGCCCAACCTATACCTCTTGGACTCGTATCTATGGTGATGTAAATTTGTTTATTATCACTGTAATCAGCTTTTCTAAGTAGATGTCTTTCCATTGAAATCTTTATCCTTTCCTAAGCAATTGATAGAGTGGGTCTGCAACATGGGCAAAATGAGGAATCCATACAACATAGAAAACACATGCCCCAAGAAATCTCCTCACCTTAGTGATCGAAGAGCAGACCTCTTTCATGTGTTGAATGGTGTCTACTTTCTTTGGACATGGCTTTCTTCCTTTAGGACCACACAGACTTCCTACAATTAATACCTCTTACACTCCAGATATTGATTTTTCTGCAGACAATGTCAAATGAACCTCTTCCAGCCAACTGAGAATGGATTCGTAATCATTTATGTGCTTTTTAACAAATTTCCTACATCCACCCTCATCAAGAGTCTCGTCTTTATCTCTTTCCTCGCAGCCTTTAATAGGGACATCGTCAATGAATGGCATGGTCAGATGCGAAATAAAATCCCTAAGCACCTTATGCATACCATTCATCATATGTGCCACCGAGTTGGTGGCATCTTGTGGTAAAGTGCACATGTGCACGAGCCCAAGTGGTGTCCTCATAGTCCTCAGGTCGCGGCTTTCGAGAGCTAGCCGGAATTGATCATACCTAGAGTGTAAATCTCCCATTGAGTAAATAGATCTTCATGCAAAGGCTTCTGCATACTCATCTACGATAGGCCCAGTTCCCATATTTCTAATTGTCACTTTATTCACCACTTGTAGATCCTGAATAAATCTCAATGACCCGTTTTTCTTTGGTACGGTAAACCAATGGTTAGAATAGGGAGCACTTGATGGCTCAAGAAACCCCATTCTAATCTTTTCATTCAACAGGTCAATTAGCTTTGAAATGTGAGCTTTTGGTACCGGAATCGGTCGAAGATTCCAAGGTACATGTGGTATCCTGAAAATTATCATACATGTCAGCACAGATGGATCTACACATCCAATTTCTTGGGCCTTGAAAGAGAAAGACTTTCCATGCTTGAATATCATACGAGAGAATACATTCTTCTCTTTTTCACTAAGGAAACCATCTTTTCCTAATTTAATTTTTTCAAGAGTCCCTTTAGTGAACTCGTGACCTATTTTTCATTTATCTCTGAGAGGTGGCTGGGTTTTTGCACCGTCCATAAGTTTGTTACTATCCTCAGGAAACGGAGTTGCAACTGGCTTTATCTTTTTATCAACCGTTTTGTATTTTGCTTCAACAAAGGCTTCTTTCCCTTTTTCATCTTTCTCAAACTTTGCTATTTCCTTGTACATGGAAATGGAGTGCGTTTGAATCACATAATCACTCCTTCTTCCTTGAATCAACTCTTGCAGATCAAACAATTTGTCTGCAAAAGATATCTCATCAAAGACTCCAGAAATTTCCTCGTCGAAGTCAAGCACTCTACACCCATAAAAGTTTCTTTGAAGATTTGTTATGTATTGTTTTTCCCACTTTTTTAACTAAAAAAAATACAAAACTGAAATGAATTTGTCGAAGAAAGTGCTATGAAACTCAACATAAACATATTTACATTCGGGATCCTTTCACTTTTCAAGCTTTCATAGTCCCAATTGGTTTTGAACTTGAGTTGGAGTTTGATTTGGTTGGATTATTGTCGGTTGTGATGGTGGGATTACTTGAGTGGGTTGGTTCGTTTGTATTGGTTGATTTGATTTGGTATTTGAGATTGTTCTTGTGAAGCTTCTACTTGACGCCTAGTTCTTCTTTTCTCTTCTTCACCCTCATTGGTTCTCCTCCGTTTCTCTTCCACTACTGCCTCATGCTCTACCGAAGAGCATAGATAAGTAACAACCGAGAGAGTATCTACAGGATCATTCCATCCACTTACCCCTCAGATCTCATTGCTTGCTAACTTTAAGATTTCATGATGCATCTTTTCCCGATCTAGAGACTTTATCACTTTAGACCACGGTTCTATATCATTATTTTCATCAATTACTTGACATGCATATGTATACAATGTTGAAGCAACATTTCCAGATGTGCCAGTGAAGAACATTCTCATGCCTCCCTGATCAAAGTTAATATTTACTTTTTCTCTGGTCTTTGAGTCATAAATCATCTTTTCCTTTATGAACACTAGATTCTTTGCCAACGCTTCTTTAAAGCTCTCACATGAGTATCTGTTGTGCTCCAGAGAGTCACACCAGATGCATCTTTTAATTTCAGGAGCTTTTGGGTTTTTAGCTGCTGGGGCTTGTAAAGACTGAGATTCGATCATTTGTTTTATACTTTGGATCGTAAGATCACTAAATTTCTTAAACATATCTTCCATTGTATTAGTGGGCACAACATCCTTTGGTACTGGTGGGTTCACCTGAGGATTCTGTACAGGTTGCTGAACAGTCTAGGCTTGTTCTTCCTACATATCGTCATGCCAGCTCTGCATAAACTTAGACAAAGTTCTTTGTTTTTCAATGTATCCTCTAATAGCTTCATCCACATTTTCCCAATCTTCAGTAAGACCAGTCTCAGTTCTGACATGTTGTAGTTGTGGAAAAGGTTCTTCTCAGGCCTTTGCATCTATAGCCTAAAGAAACAAGGATACCTTTTCTTGAGCTATGGCCCTCCTATCATATTCAGATAAGTCCCCAAATTGTTGATCAAATTCTCTTTTTATGTCTACAATGAATTGTTCTTTAGGTTTATGTATCCATTTTAGAAACGTTGACCTAGTCACTTTATCATCATCATCAAGTGAAAACATTCTTGTAAGTATTGTCTTATATTGTGACCATCTTGTTTCCCTTCTATAGCTAGTCGAGGTGCATCCACAACTAGTCGGTCACGTAGATGCATTTCTTAAACATATACAAAATTATCTATAAGTTCTTGGTCACTTAATGGCGTAAGGCCCGTGCCAAGATATTGCGCCTCTAATTTGTATTCCTTACAAAAACGAGTAACATTTTTTCCATTGAAATACCCACTCCTTCTGATTACTCGCTCATGGAATGCTTGGATGGCACTCCGTCTTTTCTCGTCGTGCTAGAAGCGCAGGAGTTGGGTTATAATATCCATTGTAGTGTCGCCCATAAATGATCAAGTACAATGAGCTCTCTCAACTACACTACTAGCTAAACTAGGATCAGAATCTCTACACTCTCCTCCTTCACATTGGGTTCACCAGGTATGTCGTAGCTATTCGAGACAAGGAGGGAGAGCTAGGTTTTTATTTAATTCCCGAGAAAGCCTAAAATGAATTAACATGTTTATGTTCAAATATGCATTAGAACTACTCTATACTGCTTCTTTAAAAGAAACTACGGATGGTATAGATTTCTGAAGAAATTTCATTAATCTCAAAAGTCATACTAACATTATAGAAGAGCTTTCTTTAGCTTTTAGCCCACTATTCTATGCGCATAGATAAAACTTAGTTGCCTCAAAGCAGTGTGACAAAGAAGCACTTATTGACAGTCCAAGATACTCTAAGAAGTAGAATCTTCCAGGCATGAACTAACCGACTCGCTGCATTCACTATTCTTCTCACAAAACTTCAATTGTTTTTAATACTATTTGAGTTTTTGCGCATCTAATCATGGAAATCCTTAGTTCAAGACTCAAGAATGATGGACAAAGAAATCATTTTGAAACCATCGTAGCTTCATTCACCATTTGCTTTAGTGCTAAGCTATGCTAAACGCTTCTTTCTCCTATTTTCCCCTTGCATTTCCTTACGGGAACAATCACATGCACCATCGAGAAATTTCTACAATCTCCTTTTTAGGCCAAAAATCCCTCGTGAGAAGCGAATAGTAGATTTTATACGATGCAATCTTTGAACAAGGGTAGATTCACTAAACTTAGAAGTTGTGTATGTTGAACATCCGAGAATAGCAGCAAACAGTGCAGAATAGTATGTAGGATTGTTTATAAAACATACAGGCACTTCACGTATTCAACGCAATTCTTAAATTTATTATGATCAAATGCATAAGACAATTAGGAATTAAAGTTTCTTGAAGAGGAAAGGAAAAAAAAAACAATTTCTGAAAGGATTCTGAGATTGATATGCACGAAGCAAGCAACACATGTATTTATTCCTATATGCACAAAAAGTCCATTAAAACTGGATGGAGGTGTTCAAAACTTTTCCCTTTTTTCAGCTACCTCATGTGATTCATCAAAAACAACATTATTCATTGATTCATAATTTATCGCAGTTCATGACTCATTGAAGCTTGTACAGACCAACCAAACAATCATTATATCATCAAGTGTTAGTGCCTAAAATGAATACCATCAAAATAAAACTTCATACATCATTCTAGGAACATAACTTTTCTCGACTTATATGAATTCAAGTGCATGTATACAAGTTCTAATGTTGCTAAAATCCTGTCTTCATTCGACTGTGAAGACATTACCTTTTGGAACATAATCACATTCAAAGTAAGGACTATAGTGAGCAAATTGGCATATTCTTCTAATTCAATAGTGAAAAAAAGAAACAATTAAAGACAAGGAATATTACGCGTGGAAAATAAAACAAAATTATATACCTTTGTGCTGCTACGAGATAAAGCAATTGAAAATTTAAAAGCATCCTTATGATCATCAATTCATAATCAATGACACAAAGAACATGGAACGGAGCAAAGTGGTACATCATATTCGGACGTGTTGAGCAGTGTAGTTTCTATCATAGTGTATATATATATATACATATATATACGTATATATATATATATATATATATATATATATATATATATATATATATATATATATATATATATATATTATATTATTATTTTAATCTGATGAAATGTCACGGTAAGGATGCTAGAGTAGAGAAGCAAACAGCTTTTGAATTCGTCAATACTTGAAACTAATTTATATAGCTAACAGAGAATAGCGTAAAACAAAACCTGATGTTCACCATTGTCACAAAATGTAAGTACACTATCGTTGGCAGATGATAGTAACTAGCAAGTCCATGTGAGATGGTTGTCCGCACAATCAAGTCAGCACTCAAACAAAGCCCTTATGGCGCCATCCATGCTTAACTCCATGCTCACCTGAGAGCACACCAATATTGTGTACATGGATAAAGCTTTTAACTGTGAATAGCGCTCTAGTACCACTAGACAGAAACATCGGTAACACTTTCTTTCCACTTTAATCAGATATATGCACAACCTCTATTGACCGCAGCTTTTCTCTAACTTCCAAAAGCTTTCGGTGTACAATAGAAACCTTAGAAGTTCAAGTCATCATGGTAGCCATCAGAGAATAGCCAGACAGCAGATCCTATTTTTTCACCCGGTACCGTTCTTTTCCTTACCCTTTTGTTTCGATAGCCACTTCACTCTTTCTTTCGTAAATACCTTCTATGTGCATAAACCTCTTCTTCTCCAAGAAGTCGTACAGCAAAAGCCTCAGCCAATTCCTTTTCTTGTCCACTTCAATACTTGTGTGCTTCATTACAGGTTGCTACCATCAGGATTGGATACACAAAAAAAACCTGCGAAAGTTCCCTTCCACCCCTTATTTGTATATTCCCAAGGCCTTTCTCTCGATGCCTTAATCTCCTCAATCTAGTAACTTCTGTAGATATTTTGCATGCCGACTTCCTTGCAAATCACCGTCCCATCTCAGATCCCCTTCCTTTTTTGTGCCTTGCTTCCTGTACTGCTTCCCAGAAGTCTCCTTCCTCCAGAAATTTCTCCTTCCCTTTCTATTCTTCTCCTCAATCTTCCATTGAACCTTTTAATTGCATTTAATTGGATTTTCTTGGTTTATACAAGCCAGGGGGAAAAATCATCTTAAAGAGGGAAAAACGTGCCTCGGTGGTCCTAGAGTGTTCACACACATCACTACCTAAATATATCAACAAATCCCTGTAGGAGTGATGTTGTGAAAAAAGAGCTCGCATTCATGTATAAGGAAGTGCCAACCTATGTGGAATCAATCAACAAAAGGAAGTAAGCACAAAGCTTTGTAGAAAGCTTCAAACTTCTCCCTAGGCAGAGCCTTTGTAAAAAGGTCTACAATGTTCTCCTGCGTGGGCACATATGCCAAGCTTATCTCCCCAATAGAGAATCTCTCCTTGACATAATGATAATGCACGTCAATGTGCTTAGTGCGAGCATGGAACACAGCGTTCCTCAGAACTACCAATGCACTCTGGCTGTCAGTGAAGATGGTGGTGGCAGACGATTGACCAACACCAAAATGAGCCATAAGGCGTTTGAGCCACACACACTCAATAGTTGCTTTGAAAGCTACCTTATACTCAGCCTCACAACCGGAAGTGGCCATAGTAGGCTGCTTCTTGTTCAATGAAGATATACATGAGCTATGAAGGATGAAGTGAAAGCCACTAGTGGACACACGAGTGTCATAGCAACCAACCCAATCATTATAAAAAAATCATGCAAATCTCATGGTAGTGCTTCCCCCTTGGGATAAAACAATTCAAGTAGCTGGGTACCACTCAAGTAGCGAAAGATGCGCTTAATCGCCTACCAATGCTTGACACCTAGGCAATGCATAAACCTACTCATCTGTGAGACAACAAACTGAATATCTCGCCAAGTAATGCATAAGTAAATCAAGCATCCAATAGCCTGCTGATGGAGAAGAACAATAAATGCATCTCCAACATCATGAAGACTCAATCGTAAACCTGCCTCCATAGGACTGGCAATAGGCTTACAGTCTTCAAGGCCAAAATGCTGCAATAATGTGTCAATATATTTCATTTGACACAAAGCCATTCCACCATCAACTTTCATAAATTGAATGTCCAAATAGTGATGCAAATGCCCCAAATCACACATCTCAAATGAGGCATGTAAATCAGCCTTAAAATCAGCAATATGCATGTCATGAGGACCAGTGAGTAGCATGTCATCAACATACACCACAATGATCAGAAGCACATCATTAGCATGCTTAACATATAAGGTGCCTTCAGTTAGATTGTTCTCAAAACCATGTGCAATGAGATAGGCATGTATCTTTTCATACCAAGCATGTGGTGCTTGCTTTAAACCATATAATGCCTTCTTTAACCTGCACACCTGGTTTTCATGCCCTTTCTATAGAAATCCATGGGGTTGAAAAACATACACGTCTTCATGCAATTCATCATTCACAAATGGTTTTTGTTCGGAATGATGGATGGACACTCCAAGAGAATGAGTAGGTACTACCAAATCTTGTTTTGTACCAGCCCTTTGATGCTTCAAAATTGATAAGTGGCCCTACTTAGCTTTCCAATGACACCATAAAATGGCCTATGTACTTTGGAAATGATGTGTGTAAAGATTGAATCAAACAGATAACTTTGGACTTCAAGATCTCAAGAAAACCTGTATCTAATTAGCTTAGCAAGCTAACTATTCCAAGTGGAATGATATAAAAAGATTAACTATTCTCAGAGAAATCAATTTAGCAAGTAAACCTTTGCCCTTGGTTTTTTAGGACTGTTGCAGACTTTGACCAGTCACCACCTCGACAAGCGTTTCTCTGAAATGGCTGAATATAATTGCTTCAAATTTTGAAAGGATGTAGAGAACTTTGAGTTGGTTCCAACAAGCTCTAGAGCTTTGAATTTGGTGAAGAGATGACTAAGATATGCTCTCCACAAATTGACAGACTTTCAAGTACTATGACAGAGAACTCAGAAATGAACAATGTAGATATATGTATTAATGAACACTTGTATACAATGCCATTTGCATGAAGATCATTGCCTAATGGTGTAAATAGGTGTGGGCTAGAGTGTAGGCCTCACACACACTCAAAAATGATAGAGATGAGCTCAGGATGATGAGTCTTCTACCCGTGACTTTTTGAGTTGACCTTTTATAGTGATTTAGTTCAAAGTTTGCATTTGAATTCAAACTTGGCTCTCTTTAATCAAGCTCCTACATCCTAGGAGATATTCCATCTACTTGATTGATTCTTTATAACCAATGAAGTTCACGAGATTTCCTTGGTAGGTGTTTACAAAGATTCCAAAGTAAAAAGGTGACATTTACAAAAGAGTAAAGTAGTAATTAACCACTAGCATTTGTTCCTATGCTTCTCCATATGTGTAGGGACTTCAATGTATCCTTCAAGCCAAATGTGTAGGCTTGTGAATTCCACCAACAGCTCCCCCTCAAGCGAAACATTTTGGCTTGGTCTTCATCTTCAATCTTGATGTATATCCTGCAATCCAATCATTTCTTTGAACATGCAAAGTTTGGTTCCATCCAAAGCTTTAGTCAACAAATCTACACACTGCATGTTGGTTGATACATAGGCTAGTTGAATGTCGTTGCTTAATAACTTCTCTCTCACATAATGGTAATGGACCTCTATATGTTTGCTCCTAGCATGATAGATAGGATTAGCTGCAAGGTGAAGTGAGCTTGTATTGTCTCCAAAGATGATTGGTGACCTAGTATATAAACCCAATTTTGTATACAATAGCTTGATCCATATGGCTTCTTGGGTGGGATTAGCCAATCTTCTATACTATACTTCTGTAGAAGACAAAGCAACAGTAGGTTGCTTCTTTGAGGACCATGATATTGGTTTATCACCTGCAAATGAAATGTATCCAGAAGTGCTCCTCCTATCATCCTTGCATCCTTCCCAATCTGCATCTGAGTAGATCTTCATATCAATGTCTGAAGTGTAAGGGAAATACAAACCATGATGTTGAGTGCCTTTGAGGTACTTCAGAATTCTTTTGGCAGCTTCTAGGTGAGGTACCCTTGGCTTGTGCATAAACTGACTTAGCACACTAACTCCATATGCAATATCTATCCTTGTTAAGGTAGCATAGTTAAAACTTCCAACTATACTTTGATAACCTGTAACATCTTCAATTTCATCACCTTCATGGGCACTTAGTTTTAGGTTTACCTCCATTGGAGTACTTGCAACTTTGGCATCCTGCAAATGAAACCTGTTCAACATATCCTGTATGTACTGTTTTTGAGTAATGTATATTCCAGAGTTAGTATAGACTAACTCAAGCCCAAGAAAATACTTTAGTAGACCAAGATCATTGATCTTGAATTCCTTCATCATCTCGTTCTTGATTTGTCTGATTCCATTGACATCATTACCTATAAGTATGATATCATCAACATATACACATAGGTATATTACCTCTGAAGTACTTCTCTCGATGAATAGAGAAGTGTCTGCCTTGCTCATGACAAAACCTTGGTCTTGGAGGTATGTTGTTAACCTGTGATTCCATGCCCTAGGTGCCTCCTTTAATCCATGAAGAGCTTTATTCAATTTGCATACATATGTTACCTTGTTTGGATCCTCATAGCCAGGAGGTTGTGACATATATACCTCCTCTGAAATCCATCCATTCAACACTTACCAACACTCTGATGGTTGGCATCTTGGCCACAGGTGAGAATGTCTCTTCATAGTCAATGCCTTGGGTTTGTGCAAAATCCTTGGCTACCAATCTGGCTTTGTACCTGTTAATTGACCCATCAGAATTTCTTTTGAGTTTATAGATCCATGTGGATCCTATTACCTTCATGGACTCTTTCTTTGGTACTAGCTCCCATGTGTCACTTTATTTGAGTGCTTCAATCTCCTCATCCATAACTTCTTTCCATTCTTTCTTGGTCATGGCTTCTTCATATGATCCTGGTTCTTCAATTGATAAATCTTTGGCAAGATAAATAGAGTGTTTAGTAACAAGAGAGGTATCATACCCATATCTGATAGGTTTTTTGCTCTCCCTTTGTGATCTTCTGATTGATTGATTTGAAGATTCAAGTATGTCTTCAAGCTTCTTCATTTTGACTTTTCCCTTGGACTTCCATGCCTTGAACTCTTCAAGTTTGATAACATCTTTATCATCCGAAGTAGTGTCTTCATTCTGAATAGGTTCCTCCTTAGCAAGACTTGGAAACTCCTCTTCCAAATCATAGGGTAGTTTAAACTTCCTACATTCATTCTCATACCAAGAATCATTTTCATCAAAGATAACATCTCTACTAACCATGAATCCCTTATTTGAAGGGTTGTAAAACCTGCATCCTTTTTTATTCATATCATATCCAATAAAGATACACTTCTCAGCCTTGGGGTGTAGCTTACCTCTTATCTGAGAAGGAATGTGTACATATGCTACACATCCAAATATCCTGCAATGGTCTAGCGAGGGTCTCTTACCATGCCATGCTTCATAAGGTGTCATCCCATCAAGGGATTTTGATGGTAACCTGTTTATGAGATAAGTGGCAGTAGAAACACTCTCTGCCCATAAATAGTTAGGTAACTTTTTCTCATTCAACATTGACCTAATTGTTTCAACAATCAACCTATTTCTTCTCTCAGCTACCCCATGCTGTTTAGGAGTATACCTTGTGGTGGTTTCTCTCTTAATGCCTCTGTCCTGCAAGAAGTCTTCAAACTCATTGGACAAGTACTCACCTCCTCCATCTGACCTTAGTCTCTTTAGATTCTTCCCTATCTGATTCTGAACAAGTGCAAGATATTTTTTAAAGCAATTAAACACTTCATCCTTGTGCTTCATGAAGTACAATACAGTCCACCTGCTATAATCATCAATAAAAGATACACAGTACCTTGATCCTGAGATTGAGGGGTCTTTGCTTGGTCCCCATACATCTGTGTGGACAAGTTCTAGGTAGTCCTCATGCATGTAGCCTTTCATTGAGAAGGGTAACCTATGAGACTTCCCAAATTAACAAGCACTAAATTTATATATCATGTGTTGTTTGGAAACATTGGGTATTCCAATCACACATTGATCCCGGCATATCTGCTTCAAGGTTCTTTCTCCTACATGCCCTAATCTTTTGTGCCAAATCTCAAGTTCTGAAAGTGTTTGATCTTTATAGCTGTATAGTGAAATATTTTTTGTGTCTTCTAGCTCAAAAGTAAAAAGTCTACCTATTTTTTTTCCTTTCGCTATTCTCTTGAACCCATGCCTTGGATCCTCCACAAATGCTCCAAATTGGTTGAATCTAACCTGCAAACCTTTCTCCACAATCGCTCCAACACTCATCAAATTTTTGGTAATGGTTGGTACATAGAGTACCCTACTCAACAAGTTCTGATTTCCATCACAAGTCTTAACATTTCCAACTTTAACTACTGAGTGCTTGGTGTCATCACCTGTTTGTACTTGATGCTTACCTTTTGGTTCCTCAAGATCAGAGAGTAGTGCTACATTGCCAGCCACATGATTTGAGCATCCTGAGTCAATGTAGATTAGGTGGTCATCATTTATACCTGATTTTGAAGTCATGTTCATGATCAGAAGAGAGTCATCTTGCTCTTCTGTATAGTTGTTGTAGTCCTTTCTCGTTTTGAATCCTCCTTGGTAGATTGTAGTTGTTGTTGTAATTGTTGTTGTAGTTGTTGTTGTAGTCTTGGTGATGGTTGAATCTACCTCTTGACTGTGAGTATCCACCTCTTTGATATCCTCTTCCTCTCTGATTCTTGTAATTCCTGAAACACTCATCTGTAGTATGATTTGATAAACCACAAATGTTGCATAGTGAGGAGTTATAGGATCTCCCCCTACATTGCTTACCTCCTCTGCCCCTTCCTCTTGATGATCTACCTCTCCCTACATAGTTGGCTTGGGAGGTAGTGCCTTCATCTTCTCCTTTCATGTTCTTGCCTTTATCTTTAGCTTTACCTTTATTAGTGTATAGGGCACAAGAGCTATTACCTTTGGATGTATCTCCATTCTTGTTGAGCTTGGATTCATGAGTGAATAATTGTCCCATAAGAGTGGTAAGGTGTGGAATCTGCATGTCCATGTAAAGGTCCATGGCAGTGGTGAAGCTTTCCCATTTGTCATCAACTTTGATCCCATTGATCACTTGCCTTACAATCTTCTCTTCTTCAATCTCTTCTCCTATGCTTGCTAACTAATCTACTATATCTTTAATCTTGGTCACAAACTCTAAACTAGCCTGCTTCAGTTGCTTGCTTAGTGTAGTGAATTCAATCCATAATTGCCCTTGTGGTGGAAGAAAAGTAGGATGACAAAGTTTCCCAAGTCTCTTGGGATGTCTTACAGTTTCTAATATGTGGCAAAAGAAAATCAGAGATGGAGTTGAGTAAATAAGAACTGGTAATGCGTCCTTAGCACACCATGTGTTGAGCTTTTCATGTTCTCCCTTTGTTGGCAATCCTCTTGTTTTGAATGAGGGCAATTCCTCATCTCTTGAGATGTATCCATAAAGACTCCTTCCTTGTAGGTATGTCTTCATCCTTAGAGAACATGCTTGATAGTTGTTCCTATCCAATTTATCAATAAATGAAGGAAAACCATCTCCCATTTTACCTTAGTTTGCTCTGATACCACTGTTGGGAATGATGGATGGACACTCCAAGAGAATGAGTAGGTACTGCCAAATCCTCCTTTGTACCAGCCCTTTGATGCTTTAGAGTTGATAAGTGGACATCCTTAGCTTTCCAATGACACCATAAAATGGTCTATGAGGACCAAAGGTTTCATCAAAATCAATGCCTCTTTCCTGTGCATAACTCTTTGCAACGAGCCTATCCTTATACCTATCAACTATTCCATAAGCTTTATGCTTCATCTTGTATACCCACTTAGTGCCAATAGCCTTCAGAGGCAAGTCACATAAAAACCAAGTATCATTCTTCACTATAGCATCATATTTAGATTGCATAGCAGCCATCGAATTTTCAGAATTTTGTGCTTCATCAAATGAAATGGGCTCATTCTCATCACAGAGATTAGACACAGCCATAGCATAGCAATCTGATGCAAAAGAGGCACTATGAGAGCCTGATCGAGTATAATATGATAGAGGTGCATCTAATTTGTTATCACGCAAAGTCTGCACTAGCCATTTTGGCATAGTTTTTGCCTGCTCAATATTAGCTCTCTCAACAACAAGTGCATCATGTAAATCTCCATCACAAATGGAATGATCTACATCATCACATGAAACCTACAAAGGCTACGAAGTTGCCTCATTTGGACTAGCACTAGACTATCCATCTTTAAAAAGAGGTATCAAAGTATCGTACATGTCTTTAGAGCTAATAGATGTTTCCTTAGTACATGAAAGTAAGGGCTGAATAGCATCTTCCACAAAAACAATATCATAGCTAACCAAAATGTGTTTAGTCTATGGATGATACAGACGATAGCCTTTACTGTCAGAACTATACCCAACAAAAATACATTTTACTGCTTTATCATCCAATTTTCTACGATGTTGTTCAGGCATTAGTGCATATGCCAAACAACCAAAAACACAAAGATGAGTAATAGATGACTTGTGACCATGCCAAGCCTCATATGGAGTGATAGACTGCAGCGCTTTAGTGGGACACATGTTAAGTACATATGTTGCACACATAAATAGCCTCAAGCCAGAAACTACGTGGTAAAGCTTGACTCTTAACAATACAACTTGCCATCTCCATGAGTGGCTTGTTCTTCCGTTGAGCAACTCCATTCTGTTGAGGTGTATACGAAACTATACACTGATGTTTTATCCCATGTTAAGCCAGAAATGCATTAACGTCAGAAGACATATATTCCCCCCCTCGATCAGAATGGAGGTTTCCCATTTTACATGACAGATTTTTAGCCAAAACCAGAAACTGTTTGAAACACATAAACACTTTGAACTTTTCTTTCAATAAATATACCCATGCACGCCTGGAAAAATCATCAATGAAAGTCATGAAGTAAAGATAATTTCCAAAAGAGGGAGTTTGTGTAGGATCACAGACATCACTGTGAAAAAGCTGCAATTTCTACGTAGCTCCAACTGAACCATTTTTGGAAATGAGGAATGCTGCATTTTCCCCAAACTATAGCCTTCACATACATGTTTACCGGTTGGCTCAAGTTTGGGCAAAGAGGACACCATTTCAGATTTTTGCAGGCATAGCAAACTAGCAAAATTCACATGAACAAAGCATGCATGCCAAAGCTTTGCATTTGACATAGCCTAAGAATCATGTACTACACATGCCGAATCATTTACAGATATTTCATAGTCTATGAGCTTATACAACCCATGACATAAAATGCTAGAAGCAATAATAATGTCGCCATTTGACAGATCATGAATTGTACATCTATCATGGACAAATTTCACAATGTTAGAGTTATTATGTACTTACTCATGGGTTCTGGGGATGGTCAAGGGTCTGATAATTCAGAGGCCCTTTATATATTTTCCCAATTCACTGCTTAACTTCCGACAATTAACTTCATTGATTAACTCCGAACAATTATAGTAGATTCAATTACACTTCGGTGCATAGCATTTCTTAACAATCAACATAATTATGTACGCAGAACTTCCACCCTTCCTTTATTATTACTGTTATACTTCACACCTCACTTCAACAAAGTAAAATGTTAACACAGTACGTGATTCACTTCAATACCGAATATTGACTCTTACAGACAACTCTGAGATTAACATAACTTAGAACAGAATCAACTCCAGAGCATCGCCCAAACCGAACAGTCCGGCGACGTGTCTGTCATCTCTTCCGCATATACTCTATTGATTAGGAAAAATGGTACAACATTTGTGTGACACCCTTTCAGTGTGCGACTTTTCTAATTACAATCATTCTTCTAAATAATAGTCCGGCGGCCTGGCAGTGGCACGCATGGTGGACTCAAACCTAGTAGGGAAAATTACAAGATTTAGGAATCATCCATGATTCCTTGGATATACATGGATCTTGCTAATTTAAATGTTTGTGTTATTTTTTGCTTGAGGGAGTCTAACATCTCCTTCAAAATGTGAGGTTCAACCAGATGTGCATCAGTCCACACAGAGCTAGAAGCGATCACTTGGGAGAGTAAGGCGTCAACTTGACTCTACAAAAAAGCTTCTTGAAGATAGAGATCATTAGCGAGCACCACATCACATCGTAACTTCATTTCAGCAATCTCTGCATCAATGCGTAATAATCGCTTGTCCTGGATACCCGATCGTTTCTCTCTGTGTTCAAGATCTTGGGACTAGAATTGCATGGTTATATAGAATTCTTGCTTCTCTTTCTGGATGGCTTCGACATCCTTCTTCAGCTGAATATTGCGGCCGATTTCCTCTTCCAGAGAGCGGCTGTTCTGAAAGAGCTCTTCTATGACTTTCTTTAATTCATTTTCTGCTTGTAAGGCTAACTCAGCCATCTCTTGACCCTTTTGCTCAACTGTAACAAATTTAGTGCATGTGGTCTCTAGGAGATTACCCAAAGCCTTCATGGCGTCGTCCTTGTCAATCACTGTCTGAGTCAGCTTGCTAATCTCATCATTGCAAGCTGCAATGATGACATTCTTCTCATTCATCTATTCTTAGAGACTTCGAATTTGTTCCTGTAGTGAACTGGCTTCTGATTTAGCTGCAAGCACTGATGGGGGAAGTATCTCAACCCCTAAGCAACGACGAAGCGCGAATGATCTCCACAGGTATCCTTCTTTGACCTCTGCACACCAAAAGTGCTCTTACTCAGAGCTTATGCAAAGAACTCCAGTCAGCTTTTGTAGACCTGTATAAGACACCATGCGCTTTCCAACAAGACAAATTTTACTTCAAATGGAGGCTTACACAAAGAGAAACAGCGTCTACAACATGAGCTAGTTGAATGCTCACAACTGCCAGTCAAGCAGATACCTCACTTCACTCCAGCAAGCTTTTCTCAGAGATTATACAAAGAATGAATCTCAAACTTGGGTCAACTTTAGAGCACTCTAATAGCTACCCAATGCCACCAGAATCATAGCAAATGGATAAATAGAGAAGGAGAACCAGCCCTTACAACAGAGAGAAAAATATTTCCAACAGAGCCTAGACACAGAGAGAGATATCAATCACACAACTTCACTAAAATGAATGTTGCTCCCAGATTACTCAGAGAATGCTCTAGAGAATTTGTGAGCCTAAAATAGACTCTAATAGCTATCCAATGAGACAATAATTACATCAAATGGATACAATATGAGGGAGAACCAATGCTAACAACTTAGGGGTAGAGAGTGCAACACTGCCTGCGCACACACATAGATATGCCCACTAAAAGAAAACAAACAAGCAAGCAAGGGGCTAGCTTAAGCAAGGGGCTTGCTTATCACAACTCCAGCACTTAGTGCTCACTTTACATGAGCTAAAACTCCAAGAAGATGGCCCAAAAGAAGTCGGGATACATGCTCCTTTTATAGTGAGAAGTATGCCCCTAAAATCTAGGAACTACCTTCCCAAATAAAAGCCTCCTAACTTGGAGGATTTAGTTGAGATGAATTGGGGAGTGGTTGAGTGACTTTTCTTGATGGAATCTCGTGGCTTTTGGCTTCCTTTGATTGCTCCACATGTCCATAAAAGATTCCCCACGAATTTGTAGCTTGAAGCTTGACTTTTAACACTCCCCCTCAAGCTTCAATTCTTCATCCTCATCCAAGCTCCTTCATGTTGATGCTTTGCTTGAATTTTGAAATCTTCACTCCATCCAAAGCCTTTGTAAACATGTCGGCAACTTGGTCTTTGGTACCAATATGATGTACTGAAACTTCCTTGGATATCACCTTTTCCCTTATGAAGTGATAGTGCACTTCAATATGCTTGGTTCTAGCATGATAGACAGGATTCGATGCTAGATGAATGTTACTCATATTGTCACAAAAAATTGGATATGTGTCAACCTGCAAATTAAGCTCCATAAATAACTTCTTAATCCACATTAGCTCACATGTGACTTGAGCCAAGCTCTATACTCAGCCTCGGTGGAAGATAATGCCACCGTGGGTTGCTTCTTTGAAATCCATGAGATGATCTTGCTACCTAGCATGACTAGGTAACCACTTGTACTTCTTCTATCCTCCTTGGAACCGGCCCAATCCGCATCAGAATAAGCTTTGACCTGCATATCATCATCAAATGAATAGAACAATCCTTCATTTATAGTGGCCTTGAGATATTGTAACATTCTTCTTGCAGCTTGCAAGTGTGTAGTCCTTGGACTATGCATAAATTGTGATAACACTCCAACTCCATATGCTATGTCAGGCCTAGTTATTGTGGCATAATTGAAAAAGCCTACAATAGAGCGATAAAAAGTTACATCCTCTAATGGCTCTCCATCAATGGAGCTTAGCTTTACATTAACTTCCATGGGATTTGAAATAGGCTTGCAATGTAGCATCCCAAACCTCTCAAGTAGGTCTAGAATATACTTCCTTTGTATGAGCATAATACCTTCTTCTTTGTATACAACTTCAATGCCAAGAAAATACCTAAGATCTCCAAGATCAGATATCCTAAACTCCTTTCCAAGCTTTGCCTTGATCTCCTCAATGCCCTTTGTATCATTACCTGTAATGATAAGATCATCTACATACACACACATGTAGACTACAAGTTCTCCTCTTTGTTTGATGAAGAGAGATGGATCCGCCTTGCATTGATTGTAACCACATTTGATCAAATAGTCCACCAATCTTTGGTTCCAAGCCCTTGGAGCTTGCTTTAGGCCATAAAGTGCCTTCTTCAACCTACAAACATGATGTGGAAACTCTTTATGAACAAAACCTAGTGGTTGCTCCATGTATACCTCTTCTTCCAAGTCTCCATTGAGAAAGGCATTCTTGATATCCAATTGGAAAAACTTCCATCCCTTTCTAGCAGCCATTGCAATGAGTGTCCTAATGGTGCTCATCTTTGCCACGGGGCTGAATGTCTCTTCAAAGTCCACTCCATAGGTTTGTGCAAAACCCTTGGCCACCAATCTTGCTTTGAACCTAGAAATAGATCCATCTGAATTCCTCTTTACTTTATACACCCACTTATTACCTATTACCTTCATGTTCTCCTTCTTGGGCACTAGAGTCCATGTTTGATTTTCGTCAAGTGCATCGATCTCTTCTTGCATTGCCTCTTTCCATTCGGTGTACCTGCTTGCATCTTCATAGCAATCGGGCTCATGATCTTCTACTACTTTGTTCATATATACATAATGTGTTGCCATGTATGAATCATAAGTAAACCTTTGAGTAGGATACTTAACTCTAGAAGACTTCCTTTCTTCACCTTTTGGAGGAATAAACCTCCTTTGCCTTGGGAACTTGATCTCTTTCTTTGACGTGGCTTCTTTCTCCATCATGTGTCCTTCATCATCTTCAACTTCATTACCTTCTTCATCCAACTCCACCAATGTTGCTTTGCCTTTGTTGATTGATTGTGCTTCATAGCTTGATGAAGATCTCCCCCTCCATGGTGAGTTCATGCTTGAACTATCTTCATTGATGGAACACCTTGGGCCGCTTAGCTCTAGGTCGATTTGGTCTTCATCATGTCCATGCTTTTCTTCTTCATAGTCCTGCATACAATCATACTTCTTATACAAAGGGAGTAGCTCATCAAATGCTACATCCCTTGATTTCCTCAAGTCCTTTGTGTTTGGGTTGAAGCACCTGTAACCTTTATGATCATTTGAATATCCTAGAAACACACACTTTTCTGCCTTTGGTTGTAGCTTGTGCCTCAATTCACTTGGCACATGTACATAACAAGTACATCCAAATATCTTCAAGTGGGAAAGATCAGGTTTCTTACCATAATAGGCTTGATATGGTGTCAAGCAATGGATCCCTGAGGTAGGAGCCTATTCATAAGATACACGGCGGTATTTGCTGCATCACTCCAAAACATGTTAGGTACATTCATCTCATTAAGCATTGCTCTAGCGATCTCGGCAATGTATCTATTCTTTCTCTCTGCTACACCATTTTGTTGGGGTGTGTACCTGCATGTTACTTGCCTCTTGATGCCTTGATCCATTAAAAAATCAGAAAACTCATTGGAGAAATATTCTCCCCCTCCATCGGACCTTAACTTCTTGATATATGTACCTTCCTTCTCTACCATTGCCTTGAATGCTTTGAAACATGTAAACACATCTGATTTGTTTTTTATGAAATAAACCCAAACCATCCTTGTGCAATCATCTATAAAAGTGACAAAGTACTTGTTACCTCCAATGGATTGCTCTTTGGTTGGCCACCACACATCTGTATGTATCAACTCCAATGGATGTTGGCTTATGTAGCCACTCTTCTTGAATGAAAGTCTTGCTTGCTTCCCTAGTTGACAAGATTCACATAAATGCTTCATACCTTGTCCTTGGAAGTTGGGAAGACCTTCAACCAGCCTCTTGAATTGCATTTCCTTCATTCTTTGTATGTTGATGTGACCTATCCTCTTGTGCCACAAGTCCAACTCCGAAATCCTCTTGTTTCCATATGTGAAGTAGACATGTTGAGTGGAATGAGAATTTACCTCCAAAGTGAAGAGTCTCCCTTGCTTCTTTCCTCTTGCTATGACCTTGTAACCTTGCTTAGGGTTCTCCACAAAGCATCCACCTTTGTTGAACCTTACTTGATAGCCTCTTTCAACCATTTGCCCAACGGACACCAAGTTCTTTGTGATAGTAGGTACATGCAAGACATCCTTGAGACATCTTCCTTCCTCCTTGTCATCCAAAGCTACATCTCCAACATGGGAGATCTCATGGGCTGTATCATCACCTGTTTCTACATGTCCTTTACCTTTGGGAACATGTAGATTAGTAAACCAAGAAGCATTGCAACTCATATGGTTGCTACATCCACTATCAACATACCAAGTGTTATCTACTTTGCTTGAATTCCCATTCATGTGCATCATCAAGAGATTGTCATTTTCTGAACTTGTAGAAGCATAATTACCTTGGCCTTTGTATGAAGAACCTTGATTATAGCTCCTTTGGTTTCCTCCTTGGTAGCAATCTCTAGCATAGTGGCCAAACTTGCCACATATGTAACATCCTTCACCATCTTGACTCCTGTTTTGTTGATGTCGTCCTCCTCTTCCTCTTGTTCTTCCTCTCCCTCTTTGTGATGAGGTGCCTTGGTCATGTCCTTGATTGCTTGAGTGGCCTTGCCTTCCTCCAAACCTTCCTTTGCCCCTTCCTTGTCCTCGTCTTCCTTTGCCCCTTTGATTACCTGCATAGAAAACTTGTGCATCCTTGCTTTTAGTTGAACTTCCACCTATGTTCATTTCTTCGGTGACCATGAGAGCAACCAATTGCTCAAAATCGGGAAGATTATCCCTTACATAAACTGAGTGGTAAAGGGTTTCCACTTCTCATCATCTCTCAAACCATTGAGAGTATAAGCCACAAGATCGTCATCATCTACGTGGCTTCCAATGGATCCCAATGCATCTGATAACTCCTTGACCTTAAGTATGTAGTCATTTATGCTACTCCCTGAGCTCTTCCTAAGGTTGTTGAGCTCATTCTTGAGCTGGATCTTCCTTGCTTTGGTGCTTGTTGAATAAAGCCTTTCAAGTGTCTCCCATACCTTCATGCTTGAATCCAAGTCTTGGATATGGCCGATCATGCTATTGCTAATGTGTTGGGAAAGGATAAAGATAACCCTCTTGTCTCTTTCATTCCATTCCCTAAAGGCCCTTCTCTGGTCATTGGTTGGATTCTCATCCAACCTAGGTCTTGGTTCACTTCCACTAATCAACCCCCAAAGGCCCTTGCCCATAAGATAGTTGGAGACCCTAAATCTCCTTGGTTGATGGTTCCCTTTGTCTAGCTTTTCAATTTGAGTGTTGAAGTCTCCCATATCTAGTCTTTGATACTTGACCTAGCCCTTGGCTAATGCTCCAATGTGTGTAAAATGAAAATGAGGCTCTGAGGTTACCTCAATCCAAAGCTTTCCTTAGATGGACACCTTGTGCTCTTGAAACTTTGAGTAGAATAGCTCCCCCTTGATGTGAGCTACCTCCAAGAAGCTTTTGTTGATGCAAATCTTCAACCACCAACTCCAAGAGGTCTTCTTGCTTGTATGTGATGCCTCCCTCTGGACATCGTCAATGACAGTGTCGCGAGCAGCTTGGTCTTTAGGGGATGGTGGAGTAGAGAAAATCTGGATGGACGAGGCAGTATCTTGCAACTCAACGGTTGAGGACAGCTGAGCTTGACTATGGGAGGGGCTCATTTTGCGGCGCTTCCCCTTAAAGAACTACAGGAGATCATCGTCATCATCAACCTCCATCACTTGCACTGACTCCTCATGAAAGAGAAGGGTATTTAGGGGAGGAGGTTGCGTAGCTTGAATTGTCGGGAGGAGGAATGTCAGCAGATGTGGCAATCGGGTCCGAGGGATATCGCCCTTCGCCAATTGTCTAGAAACTTCTCATTCCCGGTGAATGCATCGGAAGAAAAAGGAAGCAAAATTAACTGCTTCACATGCAACATCATCGATCATGCAATTAAAAGGTCGGGAAATGCCGTACATGCATTTTTGGAGGTTAAGTGCAGCTATAAGAAATTGTAGTGTAGAGTGCTCTGATTCAAGGCGACAAAGAATGGTAAATTCGTTTGAAGAATGACGCAGAAAGAGCTCTTTCATGGTCGACAGCGGTAAGAGGGGTCCGTCTACACTACCCTCCTGAGGGAGATGGAATCCCTCAGCGATTGTGTTTGGGGTGACGACGAAATGTGGGTTAAGACAGGCAAGTGGCCAGCAAATTTGAGTAGCGAGAGTATCAGCAATGGTAGAGATGATCTGCGTAAAGAAAGGATGACATGCAACCGAATGCCAGGGCAGTTCAACAAATGCCAAAAGCCCATGGGTGCACAAAAACTCCCTCAATTTTAGAGTGAGGCCTGCACGAAAGGTAGCAATATTAGGCAAAGCTTCCATGGCGAGCACAAGAGCACGAAGACAAGAGCAGCGTCGCTTGGACTTCCTAGAGTGTACTAGCCTCAATATGGCAGCGTCGACTGGACTTCCTCGGGCATAGAGTATCTAAAATAGTAGAAATTCCTTGAAAGACAGCATCGGAATCAATATCCAACTGTATTCTCGACATGCTGCAGCTCCTGTAGGCCATCCTTTGGACTTCATAAAGGGTCACATGATCAGACGCAGGTAGCTTTCATTAGTCGATGACAGCTATTACAAAACCTTTCTGTTACTTCCCTGTTGGGCAATGGATAAAAGTTCTCTGTTACTCTTTCAAGATTTTGTTCTTTCAAGAGTCACTCTTTCATCATCAAAAGTACTTGCGGAACACCGCATCACTTTGACGGAAAGATTTCTTCTTTCATCGTCAAAAGTACTTGCGGAACACCGCATCAATAGAACACTCAAGCGCATAAAAACACAATAGCCCAAAAGGGGGGGAAGAATGTGATTAAGTAAAAACACATAATGGAAATGTAGGAAGAAATATAATCATCACCCAGTGTTGGATATATACAGACATAATGACGACATGCACGCATTAATAGAATCTTAGACCCATAAGGCAGCGGCTAATCATGGTTAGGTAATAAAATAGAAATGTTACGGTTAGTCAGTCAACCGGAACGCGCAACCTGGAAAGGGACGTCGAGCCAAAACAGTAGTATAAACCGGGTGAAGAATAAAAATACCGATAAATCATCAAGACGAAGAAGGCGTGGGATAATAAGGACAGAGCTTCGATCCATTGATCGAATTAGGGAGAAAGGTACGAGTTAAAGTGTATAACCGGAACGTAGCAGGTCCAACCTCCGATTCAATACGATAAGGACCAAACCACCGAAGTTTGAACTTGCTTGCTAAATGATTAGACTTAGCATTATAGAATAGAACTAATTGTCCTTTGGTAAAAATAGGAGTGCGGAGAAACCGATCATGTGTCTTGGCTTGTCACATTTGGACTTCTTACAGCATTAGAAAACTTTCCCAACGTTTTTTGTCTAAGGACCGCAACACATCCAATCGGAAAGGAAAGGATTCCTCTGGTAAGAGCTTATGTTCTAGTACCACCGTGAGGGTAGGTACCACCAACTCCATGGGTGCAATGGCTTCCAGCCCATATATCAATTCAAAAGGCATATTCCCTGTAGCCACTTTGTACGTAGTACGGTATGCCCACAGGACTGAAGGAAGGAATTGATCCCAATGCTCTGGACATTCCAGAACTAATTTCTTGAGCATGTTAAGTAGAGTTTTATTGTTACTTTCAGTAAAACCATTGGCCCAAGGATAATACGGAGAGCTAAATTTATGAACAACCTGCAGGGTGCCTTGATCCGAAACAATCTCTAAGGGAAGACCGAACCGAGGGAACACATCAATCATCAAACATTTGACCACCATTGACGTAGTGGCAGATCGTAAAGCCCAAGCTTCTACCCACCGAGTAGCATAATCCATACAAGTAAGTATCTACCCATGATTAGTAATCGTAGCTGGAGGTGTAATGGGACCAATGAAATCCGAGCCCCACTTTTAAAAAGGTTCAAGGGGAGCAACAGGCTGTAGTGGAAAATGATGCTGTTGTAAAGGCTGTCCGGATCATTGGCTTAGCATCACACATTTTAATAGAAGTAGCAATATCACGCTGCATAGAGGGCCACCATAAGCCATCGTGCAGAATTTTCTGGTAAGTAAGATCAACCGAAAAATGACCACCGGAAGGAGTAGAATGAGCCATGTCAATAACCGAAGGAACTTCATGGGGTGGAATACACTATATAGTGCACCAAAAGGATCCATGTAATACAATTTCCCTACAACGATCCGGAACCGTCGACTATACATTGCCAATTTACGACAAGCCGAAGTAGAAGTACTAGTCGAGGGGCTTCCACTAGTGAGGAAGGTCAGAAGAGTATCATAATACGAAGGTGCCACCGGGCACTCCTGACCCTCATCTTGGACAAAATCAATCGCATAGATAGCAGGGGTAGTATCATCAATTCCACTGGGTAGTTCACCAGAATCAAGCGGAGATAAGAAATCAACCAATGCATGGGCTGACACTGGATGATGTACGACCACATAATCAAATTCTTGCAGTAACAACACCCACCTGGCTAATTTGCCCCCTAAATGTTGCTAGCGGACAAGATAAACCAGAGCAGCATGATCCACATGGAAGGCGAATTGGTGTCCCAGTAAGTAGTGCCAAGATTTCTTCACCGAATAAACCAAGCCTAGACATTCGAGCTCAGTGACTGAATAAATTCGTTCAGCAGCTGCTAATTGTTGGCTAGCATAATAGAAAAGATGAAACCACTTATCCTGTTGTTGTATGAGCACACTACCAATGGCACTATCTGATGCATCCACAAAGACATGGAATGGAAGCTTCCAGTTTGGCACTTACAGTATAAGAGACTGTGTTAAGAGTATTTTCAATCCATCAAAGGAAATTTGGCACTCGTCAGTCCACACGAACTATCGGGGATTACTAATGATCAACCAATTCAAGGGTATGGCTAAATGTACAAGCCACTGAAGATGTCACCCATGCCAGCGTATTTGGCCAAGGAATCGCATAACTTCCTTTGGTGTCCTAGGGGCAAGTGCATGTAACACGGCTTGCACTTTATCCGGATCCACCTGAATGCCTTGCTTTGAACTGACATGACTGAGAAACTTGCCACTAGAAACCGAAAAGACCGACTTGTTGGGACTTAAGCACAACCAGAACTCTCAACACTTAGAGAAGCAGCACCATAGGTGGTAAAGATGAGCAGATGTATCACCCGATAATGAAAAATCATCCAGATACACTCGCATAAAGGTGGTTAAATAGGGGGAAAAATTTCTTGCATACATCGTTGGAAGGTACTAGGAGCATTGCGAAGACCGAACCACATCACCGTTCATGCATATACACCCCAATTTGTAATAAACATAGTCTTTGGTATGTCCATTTCAGCCATGCACACCTGATTATAGCCACTGTAACCATCCAAAAAGGAATACATTTCTCATCTCACAATATCATCGAGCATTGTATCCAAAAAAGGGAAGTGGGAAGGGATCCGGTAAGGTCGTCGCATTTAGTTTCCGAGAATCCACACAGATACATAACTGCTTATTTTTCTTTGGGATGATAACAATAGGTGAAATCCATTTTGCATGCTCAATGGGAACGATGAAACCTACTTTCAGCAAGCGATCCAATTTGGCTTTCACCTGAGCAGCATAATTTGGGTTCATGCGGTAATTGGGTTGCTTGATTGGGCGTGCATTCAGCTTGAGCATCACACGGTGTTGATAGATGCAAGGGTCTAACCCTTTCATATCTCGATAGTCCCATGCAAATACAACTTGGAACGCGGTCAACAACTGTAGTAGATCATTTTGAAAAGTTTCTGGTAACCCCACCTTAATATTGACTAGCCATGGTGTATCCTCATTTCCCAAATCGCAGGTGATAAGTTGATCTTCTAGTACATAAAACTATCGTGGCATGGGTATATCCTCTGGTGACTGGAATAAATGGTGGAAACTCTGGGCATTCAAACCTTGATCCACAGTGGTCCCCTTGTTCTGTAACCGGAACCACCGAATAGACGACCGGATTCCAATTATCTGCAACCGTGTGTAAGGCGATTGTTCCTAAGGCGAGCAAATCTTGGTTAGCATTAAGAAAAGCTTCTTTTTCGTCATCTGAAAGTGCATCCAACATATGCATAGGTTCGGCTACGTAGGGTCAAGCATGGAGGTCGCATGGTCTAACAGAACTAATGAGGTTATGTGATGTCGCGGCAAAAGCTTGTTCACTAACAAGACTGCGGAAAATTGCCACGCCTCAACTAGAACTAAGCTAGAGTGATATTAGAACACCTCTATAATCATCAATAGCTTAGTAACCATCTAAAACTGAAAACTTTATAACTGTATTTAGTGAAAACTGAAAATTCACTTCACAGAAAGCTTTACGTTTTCGTCAAGCTTCAATTCTGAACTAATTTACTTCAAACTTTATACTACTGTGTTTGCTTACAGTTAAATAATTTTTCCATCACTTAACTGTGTTTTGAACTCACCGGAATACCACCGGAACTTCACCGGACTGTCATCATAATCTTACCGGAATCTTACTGGAATTAACTACAAATCTCTTTATGGTTACTTCAAATAGTTGTAATTGAAGTAAGGAAGTAATACCTGAGCTTCCTGCAGTGAACAAAGTTTATCTGAAGTTTGAGAAAAAACCTTCACCAGTTCTGGATACCTAGCCAAAAATTCTAAGAATATAAATATATAAGTGGATGGGGTGCGACTCAAAAGTCTACGGATTGGACTAAAAAGCATACATAGAGCGAGCGTGCTTTTGGTATTGAGATGAGGGCAAGCCGATTGGCAATCTTTATAACATCTTCATCATGTACAAGCAAGATTCTATTGATGGATATTTGTTTGTTAAATCCTAACGTATCTAGATTTGAAGTAAAGCAGACTTAGTACTGTGTGTACATGTCTCGTTTCACAAAATTCTTTGATCCGTTTGTAGTTCAGACTCCTAGCTTCAAGATGAGCTATCACTCATGAAAAACTGTACACTGTGCTGTGAGATCTAACTTACAGAAGTACCATAAAAATGTGTACTGAGAAAACTGTAATTGTTAACTAACTTTCACAGTAACATGAAATCACTTAGATTTCTTCACACTCAAAGAATGCGCTCAAATTCTTCCACATGAACATGTGTTTTCTATTAGAGAAGATGTGTACAAAAATGGCTTAGCCTCACTTCGCTCATAGCCATAGAAAACTCTCCTATGTTGAGTAGTTCTTCCTTACCATCTCTCTCAGATGAATACCTGACAATTCAGGTTCTATTATTCATCTTCTACATACGCACACTTGCATCTATTACAAGCGCTTTCTATAGCAGCTCTCATCTATTATTTCTTGTCTCTCCTAAAACACTCTTTCAACTCTCTTATACACATCTTTGATCCAAAATTCTGGAAGTTTCTATGCACTATGTTACAGTTGTGAATTTGTCCCTTCACTAAGGCTTGATTTTCTGAATGCTTTATTTCTGCTTCTCTTCTTCTTTCTTTATCCTTCATACATCTTCAGGTCTTTATGTCTAATTAGTGAGTGAATCTCCAATAGCTACCTCTCAATCACTAATTTGCATCTTCCGATCTTTCATATATTCTTCTTTTCTTTTATTCCTACCATTTCTTTGAATCTGCTTGACTTTACTCCATCCAAGCTCTTTGTCAGAATATCTGCAATTTGATCTTTTGTAGGAGTGAATACTATATCAATCTCCTTTTGCATTACCTTTTCCCTCAAGAAATGATATTGAATCTCTATGTGCTTTGTTCTTGCACGAAATACTGGATTTGCTGTAAGCTACAATGAACTCATATTATCTCCATATATGATAGGTATACCTTGATCAATACCCATGCTTTTGAACAAGGTCTGCATCCATATCACTTCTTTAGTTGCTTCCACAAGTCCTTTATATTCAGCTTCAGTTGACGATAAAGCCACTGTATGCTGCTTTTTTGAACACCAGCTTACAAGCTTATCTCCTAGGTATATCATATACCCATGTGTTGATCTTTTGTCATCTTGACTTCCTGCCCAATGTGAGTCACTATATGCTCTCAGCTTTATATCTGATATAAAAGGATAATATAATCCTTCCTTTATAGTTCTTTTGATATATCTAAGAACTCTTTGTCCTGCAACCCAATGTTGATCCTTCGGACAATGCATAAACTGTGAGAGAACTCCTACTGCATTAACTAAGATCTCATCTTGTAAGCGTAGCATAAATCAAGCTTCCCACTAAAGATTGATACTTTCTCATATCTTTAAACTCTGCACCACCATATTTGCTGAGTTTATGATTGACTTCAAGCAATGTTGAAGCTTCTCTGCAATTCTCTGTATTAAACTTCTTCAGTAAGTCTAGGATATACCTTCGAAACATATACACCATGATCTGTATATGTAATTTCCATTCCAAGAAAGTATGATAACTTTCCTAGATCATTGATCTTGAACTCTTTTCAAGCAATCTCTTTACCTCCTTGATTCCTTCATCTGAGGTACCTGTGATTATAATGTCATCTACATAAATACAAATGTAGATCATACCTTCATCTGTTCTCTTGATGAGTAGACTTGCATCTGATTTTGAACTTTGGTATCCAAGGTCATTGAGATACTTCACAAGTCTATAATTCCAAGCTCTTGGAGCTTGCCTCAATCCATAGAGTGCTCTTCTTAATCTGCAAACATGATTTGGGTGACTGGAACTTACAAACCCTTTAGGTTAATTTGGACAATTCTTCTCTTTTAACATTGCTCTTGCAAACTCAACTAGAGTTCGATTTCTCCTTTCTGCTACTCCATTTTGTTGCGGTGTATACCTGCAAGTTATTTCTCTTTTGGTACCTGCATTCCATAGATAATCATTGAATTCTCAAGAAAAATATTCTTCTCCTCCATCAGACCTTAGTCTTTTGAGTTTTTGTCCTGTAAGTCTTTCAGTATATGCATGAAAATGCTTGAAAGCTCCAAACACTTCTGACTTCTCTTTTAAAACATAAAGTGTTATCCATCTTGTTGCATCATCAATAAAAAGAACATAATACCTTGATCCGCTGATAGATCCTTCTTTTGTTGGTCCCCATACATCTGTATGTATGAGCTGTAGCAAACCATCATGTTTGTAACCATTTTTCTGAAATGGTAACCTGTGTGCTTTTCCTATCTGACATGCTTCACATTTGTGAATCATATGTTGATTCTTCATATTCGGTAATCCTTTTATAGACTATTTCTCCACCATAGCTTTGATTCCTTTTTCATTAAAATGTCCTAACCTCTTATGCCAGAGGTCTAAATTTGTAAAAACTTCATCACCATGTGTGATCAAAGCTTGACCAACATTCCCTTGTACTTTAAGAGTAGAAAGTCTACCTTCCTTTTTACCATGAACAATTTGATTGTATCCATTTTCTGGATCTTCAACAAATACTCCTTCATTTGTAAACATGACTTGAAAACCTTTTTCTACTATCTGTCCCACACTGATCAGATTCTTCGAGATTGTTGGAACATACAAAACATTTGTTAGTAGGTCAGCTCCATTCTTACACTTTACTTTTCGAATTGACCTTACATTATGTTTTGTGTTATCACCTGTTTGTACTGTATGATTTGAAATACCTCCTTCCAGTTCTGATAACAATTCTATATTTCTTGACAAATGATTTGAACAACTAGAGTCAATATAGAATACCTTGAGATCTTCATTCTCTAACATGCTTATCGAATTCATCATCAACATTGTATGATTATCATTCTGCGTATCATTCACATAGTTGTAGTAGGTAGTGTTGTGAGACTGATTATGTCCCCAACTTCTTGTTCCACCTCTACCATAATCCACCTCTTTGGTTTTTTCTACCTCTTTGATATCTTCCACTTCTGCCTCTGCTATTGTTATTCTGACTTGGTCCTTGAGAATTATGCCAGCAATCATGAGCCAAATGATTGCTTAGTCCACAGATCCAACAAGACTTCTTCTGATTACCTCTTCCTTTTGTATTACCTCTTTTTCTGACATTACCTCTTCCTCTTGCATAATTTGCTTGAGTAGTCTTCTCTTCTTCATCTTTTTCTTTTCCTTTGTCACCTTTCTTCTTACTCTTTGCCTACATAGAAGAACTATGTCCTTTATCTCCGTCTGTCTTCAAATCTTGCTCAAATGTTAGCATTAGTCCAAGCAACTGATTTAAATCTGGTACAAAATGACTTAATGAAAGTTTAGTTGAAAGTAGGAAAGGTTTCCACCTTTCATCTCCTCTCAGTCCAGCAAGCAATTGCACTATTAATCTGTGGTCTTCAATATTTTTGTCAATTGATCCAAGACTGTCTGCTAAGTCCTTCATCTTAGTAACATAATCACTAATGCTTTGACTTTGCTTTTTCTTGAACATTGTGAACTCTAACCATAAGCTAGCCTTCTTAGCTTTGGTAGTGTTTTGGAAATGATCTTCCAATGCACTCCATATGTCTTTTGCTTTCTCCAGACCTCTAATATGTGGTAACAAATGATCTGTAATGGTATTGTAGATATACGCTCTTGCCGTTGCATCTTTCTTCTGCCACAACTTCAAGACTTCTAATTCTTCTTTCTTTGGTTTTCTATCATCTTCAAAAGTAGGCTTCTTTTCTTCTCTTGTTACATACTTCATTAAGTCCTTACTCATAAGTAAGGCTTCCATTTGCATTACCCATGCGGGATAGTTATCTCTGTCCAATTTGTCAATAGAAATGTGATCTGCCATGATCTTCTTGTTTTTGTTACTGCTGGTAAGTATAACGTTAAAAGATTTTACCTTTTGTAAATGTTTACCCTTGAGAATGACTTCAGAATACTTCTCTCATGCCGTTTGTTGTTGATCTCCTTAGCCTTTACTTTTCTTGTGAAGAGTTCTTCACTTTCTCCTGTATCCTTACTTCCGTTTCTACTTCTAAGAAACCTCTTCTTCTCTTCAAAACCTTTAGCTCTGATACCACTTGTTGAGGTTATGTGATGTCACGGCAAAAGCTTGTTCACTAACAAGACAGCGAAAAATTGCCACGCCTCAACTAGAACTAAGCTAGAGTGATATTAGAACACCTCTATAATCATCAATAGCTTAGTAACCTTCTGAAACTGAAAACTTTATAACTGTATTTAGTGAAAACTTAAAATTCACTTTACAAAAAGCTTTGCATTTTTGTCAAGCTTCAATTCTGAACTGGTCTACTTCAAACTTTATACTACTGTATTTGCTTACAATTAAATAATTTTCTCGTCACTTAACTGTGCCAAAACTATGTTTTGAACTCACCGGAATACCACTGGAACTTCACCCGACTATTACCAGACTATCACGGTAATCTTACCGGAATTAACTGCAAATCTGTTTATGGTTACTTCAAATAGTTGTAATTGAAGTAAGGAAGTAATACCTGAGCTTCCTTTAGTGAACAAACTTTATCTGAAGTTTGAGAAAAAACCTTTACGAGTTCTGGATGCCTTTACGGTCAGACTTAGTACTCTGTGTACATGTATCATTTCACAAAATTTTTTGATCACTTTGTAGTTCAGACTCCTAGCTTCAAGATGAGCTATCACTCATGAAAAACTTTACACTGTGCTGCGAGATCTAACTTATAGAAGTACCGTAAAAACGTGTACTGAGAAAACTGTAATTGTTAACTAACTTTCAGAGTAACATGAAATCACTTAGATTTCTTCACACTCAAAGGATGCGCTCAAATTCTTCCACATGAACATGTGTTTTCTATTAGAGAAGATGTGTACAAAAATGGCTTAGCCTCACTTCGCTCATAGCCATGGAAAACTCTCCTATGTTGAGTAGTTATTCCTTTCCATCTCTCTCAAATGAATACCCGACAGTTCAGGTTCTATTATTCATCTTCTACATATGCACACTAGTGTCTACTACAAGCGCTTCTACAACAGCTCTCATCTAGTATTTCTTGTCTCTCCTAAAACACTCTTTCAACTCTCTTATATACATCTTTGATCCGAAATTTTGGAAGTTTCTATGCACTATGTTACAGTCATGAATTTGTCCCTTCACTAAGGCTTGATTTTCTGAATGCTTTGTTTTTGCTGCTCTTTGTCTTTCTTTATCCTTCATGCATCTTCAGGTCTTTATGTCTAATTAGTGAGTGAATCTCCAATAGGAACTACATATCTCCGGTGTTTACTTTTGAAAATAAGTTTGTGTGCTGACCAGTCCTACAATACTTTGGATTGTTTCAACCAGGGTCTCCCGAACAACAAGTTATAGTCCAGAGTTGAGTGAGGTAATTCTAAAACAACAAAAGTCATTTTGAACACCGCTCCCTGAAGACTAATGGGTATATCACGTACCAAACCCACTGGATAGACCATGGACTGATCCGCCATCCTCACAAAAAACTGAATAGGTTCAATCTGAGTCCATCCTAACCGTTTACAAAGGGTGACTGTTGCAATATTCACACCAGAGCCTCCATCAATTAACACTTGAGTGATTTTGTGGTTTTATACCATACCGTAATTAAAGGAACAATAGGGTCCACTGTAGAATCAGTTTCTGGACTAATAGTAGCCATAGTAGGTGTACATGAAGATTTTGGACAAACTTGTTGCTGAAATTGTTTTTGTACACCCAGAACCAAGCCTAACAATTTCCCCAATGGTATTGTAATGGAGGCCTAGGATAGAATATTCCACATAGAGTCAAAATTTGACGTACTCCTTACCACATTCGGTGGACTCTCCGGTGGCATTTTCACCGGCCTCGGTTCTTCCGGTGGTGGATTCGGTACTGTCTGCTGAACCACCCGTACTGGAGCGGGAAAACCTGTTGGTTCTTGACAGGCCCACGTGCTAGCTTTGGTAAAAACTCTCTGTTGTTCTCGAATGCCAGGCTCAAAAATCTCATCAGTTGGTTGTAATTTCTTGCCAGAACATGTTTGGATTACTACCGCTTGAATCTCTACTGCTGAAATATATACCATGTTTGCCATTGGATGTTGTCGCTCTTTTCTTCGTTTATCATACTCACCCGCCTCTTTATAATATCTTTGGATATGTCCAATCTCACCGCAGAAATGGCATCTTGGTGGGGGGAGGGATGTTCCTTCACCCGATTGACCGGAATTCCATCGGGTCTGGAGTATTAATCTCCAAAAGAACAAGCTACTCTTGAATTTAGAACACCTCTATATCAAGAGTAACTCCAAACCTTCACCAATTTAGAGGATCAATGACCAATTATCAAAATTTTGACCAAACTGTGAAGATGATAACTCTACAAAAAGTGTGCTGCACATAACTCTCTCATTGACTTATCAAATGTGTAAAGTTTTTGACAAAACTTTGCATAAGGTGTTGCCTACATTTTGCGCACCTCCTCGAAGTTAAATCATTCCAAAACACTTAGAAGATCTTGAGAAATGGACTTAACAAGTCACCTATGTCTAAAACTGTTCTTCTGAGAAGTCGATTCAGACACCTGTAACTTCTAACACTTGGTTCTCTTAATCTGGAACCCATTTATGAAAATTCTTTTATCCATAGGTAGCTTACCTTCCAACTTAAAGATTGAGTGCTTGCTTGCTCAAAACTTTACACTGAGGAAGGAGAACTGACCAAAACATTAACATCGAATTTTGCACCTATTTCAGGAACCAGTGAATACTTCTTCACATATGAATGTTCCTACTCATAATTCTCACAGCCTGTTTACAATTAGGCTCTCAAACGTTAACCATAGACTCATTAACTATGAACTGAGACATCTACAAAAGGATTCTTGAAATGATCAAGCACAGAAGGAGAATACACAGAAAGATCGGGCGCAACATTTTTCATTTCTGAGAAATTCTTACATCTGAGTAATGAGAGAGATTCTACTCACTTCTAAAAGTCTAATGACATCTAATTCCCCTCAAATCTTGTTCTCACATAATCTCTCTACTTTGCCCCGACATTTTCTTTGTATATATAGGCAAAACTTTTACAAGCTCATGACCATACACATGTATATGATGAGCTGACTCTAAAATAATGTACATATGTATACACATCTTTATCTCCTTGAGATGCATTTCCTTCATTGTTCATGACTTGGTCTTTTCTTCAATCCTTGACTTCAATTCTTCACCCAAAACTTCAATTGTTGATTGCCCTGCATCAACAGCTCCCCCTCAATCATCAATTGAGGTTTTATCTATCTTCTTTATGCCTACCATGTCTTTGAATCTTTGTAGCTTTGGTCCATCCAAGCTTTTGGTTAGCATATCGGCTATCTGATCTTTTGTTGAAGTATGTATGACTTCAATCTCTTTATCCATCACCTTCTCTCTTAGAAAGTGATACTGAATCTCAATGTGTTTAGTCCTAGCATGAAACACAGGGTTAGCAGCTAAATACAATGAACTCATGTTATCTCCATGAATAGTGGGTGTACTCTAAATGATGTCAAAACTCTTCATCAGAGTCTTAAGCCATATCACTTCCTTTGCACCTTCAACCATACCTTTGTACTCTGCTTCTGTAGATGACAAAGCAACTGTGTGTTACTTCTTTGAACACCAAGAAATTAACTTATCTCCCACATAACATAAGTATGCATAAGTTGATCTCCTATCATCAGGATTACCTACCCAATCTGCATCACTATATATCTTGATGTTTGTATCTGATGTAAAACCATAATACAAACCCTCTTTCAGTGTACCCTTAATGTACCTCAACACTCTTTGTCCTGCAATCCAATATTCTTTCCTAAGACAATGCATGAATTGAGACAAAACTCCAACTGCATATGACAAGTCAGGTCTAGTTAAAGTAGCATAAATCAAACTACCAACCAAACTTTGATATAGCTTCATATCTTTGAACTCTTCTCCTCTATATCTGCTTAACTTGTGATTCACTTCCATTGGAGTAGGTGCTACCCTGCAATCATCCATTTTAAACTTGATCAACAAGTTCTTCAAATACCTTTCTTGAGTTACGTACACTCCATGTTGAGTGTATGAGATCTCCATGCCCAAGAAATATGACAAGTCTCCCAAATCACTGATCTTAAATTCTTTCTCCATTTGCTTCTTTAGGCTTTGAGTGCCTTTCCCATCTGTACCTGTAAGAATTATATCATCAACATATATGCACATGTAAATGAATCCATCATCACTTGCTTTAACAAGCAAGCTATTATCTGCCTTTGATACTTGAAATCCAAGTTCTTTCAAGAACTTCACAAGTCTATAATTCCATGCCCTTGGAGCCTGCTTCAAACCATACAAAGCTGTCTTGAGCCTACATACATACTCTAGATACCTTTCATCTCTGAATCCTTGGGGTTGCTCCATGAAAACATCATCTGAAATATAACCATTCAGAAAAGCATTCTTCACATCTAATTGACATAATTTCCAACCTTTACATGTAGCAATAGCTATGAGTGTCCTGATGGTTGTCATCTTTGCCACACGGCTATAGGTCTCATCATAATCTATACCATAAGTCTGAGCAAAACCATTCAGAACAAGTCTCGCTTTATATCTAGACAAACTTCCATCTACATACCTCTTTGTCTTGTAGACCCATTTGCATCCAATGATCTTCTAGCTATTTGGTTTAAAGATCTATCTCGGGTTCTTGGGAGTGGTAGGGGTCTGATAAATCAGAGGCCCTGTGACTTGCTTTTCCCAATTAAGTATTCCAAGTTGCAATACGGTAACGCTCACAACTCTGCTTATCACGAATCACTAATGAAGAACTCTATTTACTTCTTCACTGACTGACTGTCTTACTCACATTAATATCTGTCATCGTACGTAACGTAGAAGTTATTCTCTTCCGTTATACAGACTTATTATCACACTTAATCTTACGGTGTTAATCACAACTTAATGTAATTAAACAAGGATAGAATGATAATACTCAGAATTGAAGAAAACTGCGCTACGGCAACTCCACAACCGCAATCGCCCAGACAGACAGTCTGACGATACTCTACATCATCATCGGAGTGTCCTTTCATTAGTTGATAAAGTGATACAACTCTTCGCAGCGACCTTTCGGTTCGTGCGGAATACGAAACATAAGAATTACAGTGTAAGAAATTACAAAATGCCATCCGACGGCTTACACTGGCACGCATGGTGGACTTGAACTCACAAGTATACAAAATCTATGGCTCATCTACTATACCCTGGATGTACATTGTTCGAGCTAATTTAAATGTTCGGGCAATTTTTTGCTTCAGCGAGTCCAACATCTTTTTGAGAATCTCTGGTTCTACGAGCTGAGCATCAGTTCTGACTGAACTGGCGGCAATGACTTGGCTCATCAAAATTTCTGCCTGTGTTTGCAGAAAGGCCTCTTGCAGATAAAAATCGTTTGCCAATGCCGCATCTCGACGTAATTGCATCTCATTGATCTAATCATCTACCCTTGCAAGTCGGTCAGCTTGAAATCCTAATTGCTTTTCTCTTCTCTCCAACTCTTCAGACTTAAACTACATCGTTTTGTAGTAAGCGTCTATTTCCTTTTTCATGCCTTCCAGTTCCTTCTGCAACTTAAGATATTTTCCCAACTCTTCTTGTAACTCTTGATCACGCTGAAACAAGGTTTCTGTAGTTTTATGCAGTTCTGCTTCAGTTTTAAGAACATTACTGGCCAGAGACTGCGAAGCTTCTTCTAAGACACTGTATGCTTCTCGTGTACTATGTAGTTCATTCCCTATAGCAGTCATTGCATCTGTTTTGTCAATGATTTCCTGTTGCAACGTGCTAATCTTGGTATCTTTTTGACAGAGTAAGGCATCTTTTTGTACGAGTTGTTCTTGGAGCTGTTGAATCTGGAAATGTAAACCATGATTTTCTGCTTTCAGCACATCAACTTCTTCATGTAAGGGAGTAATATCTACTTCAAGGGTATCAACCTTATGCTGCAATTCCTGACGAATATTCTCAGTAATCATTTTGAGTTGCACCGGAAGCTGCTGTGAAAATTGGATAAGCATGCGCCTCATGGATTCTAATTCGGTGAACATGGGAATTGGAGGAAGTAGCGGAGGAAGTGGCTGGGATGAAGAGGCGGACAAGAGGTGAGTGGAATCCGGTGGAGAGTAATTAAGTGAGGAGGATGAAGCGGTAGGTTCTTCAGTAGGCTCCACAGGTATAATGGGGTCGATCGGAGGTATGGGTGGAGGAATGGGCATAAGAGTGTTGGATACCAACATTGTTCCGGTAGGTTGCTGCTTAGTTGCTTTAGTGCTGGTAATGACAGACTCCACCAGAGCGATTATTTCATCGAGCAAGCCCGCAACAAGATCTTGCACTTCTTCTTGGGATTGGTGTTGAGACTCCTATCGTGAAGAATCTGTGTTAGAAGCAGTGGTGGAAACAGTGTGTTCCTGTTGGTTATCCTGAGAAGATTGTCCAGAAGAGACAATATGGATTGAAGTAGCAGTGTCGTGAAAGGTTTCTTCTTCATGTCCTTCTTCTTCATGTCCAGCGGCGGAACCTTGCACTTGACTGTCAGAAGAGCTTATTTGTCTGTGTTTCCGACGAATGAGTTGGAAGAGATCTTCATCATCGTCCTCATCATTTTCAAGTACTTGAACAAACTCCTCATGGAACAAAATTGGAGCATTTGGTGGCGGTTGCGCTGCTTGGAGGGCCGGAAACAGAAAAGTGAGAATGTGCGGAAGGCGAGAACGTGGAAGGTCTCCCTTGTTTGCTTTATAACCATCACGCACTCACAGTGAATGCGCCGGAAATAAAATGAAGCAAAGTTAACAGGCTCCCAAGAAGCCATGTCAATCATCGAATCGAATGGCTGTGAAATTCCGTAAGTGCGTTTCTGGAAATTCAAGATGGCCACTAAGAATTGTAGGGCAGTCTGTTCAGGATCTGGACGACAAAGAATGGCGTATTCATTCGAGGAGTACCTTGGAAATAATTCTATCATAGTGGCTACCGGAAGAAGAGGACCATTCTCCTGTCCTGCCAAAGAGAGTCGGAACGCGATAGCGAAGGACTCTAAGGTAATGACTACGCGAGAGGGTAAACATGTAATCGGCCATTGCTGCTCCGTAGCAGGTGTAGCAGCGATGGCAGGAATAATCTGGGCGTAAAATGGGTGACATTCCACTGAATGCCAAGGCAATTCAGCGAAATTGGACAACCCACGGACATGCAAAAACTCACCCACATCAGGAGGGAGTCCGTCACGGAAGGTAGCAAAATTGGCCAACGCTTCCATGATGCGTACATAGGAGCACAAAACACAAATGCACAGTAAACACAAAAATCACAACGCACAGAGCACACAGACACAATAGCGATTAACAGCGAAAAGAGGAAGATTAAGTAGATACTCGGCAATGGGAGGCCATCGACAAACCTGAATCATCACGCGGCGTTGAGATGATACCCTTCATAATTATGACGTGCATGCATGTGCAGAATTGATGACACGGGGCGGCTTTTAACCATAATTAGATATCAAAACGAGGATATTTACAAATGGCTATCAACCACAATGCAAAAATAAAAGAAAAGTAAATGCCACGTGGAAAAATGAAGAACACCTCAGTGAGGGTCAGGCGCTTGCTGATACGGCCGCAACTTTGAACCATTGATGACTTTAGGAAGAGGAATTCCGGTCAAGGTAGTCAACCGAAAAGTAGCTCGACCCACTTGTTCACTAATCCGGTAAGGGCCGAACCACCGTAATTTGAATTTTCCAGCCGCACGATTTGCCTTAGTGTTGTAAAACAGCACAAATTGTCCCACTGTAAAAACTGGAGTCTTGAGAAACCGATCGTGGGTACGAGCTTGCCGCAACTGCACTTCTTGAAGAGTCAGAAAACTTTTCCAGCGATGCTCATCCAGGTCTCTGAGTGTGTCCAACCGAAATGGTAAAGACTCTTCGGGTAGCAACTTCTGAGTGATGGCCACGCGTAAACTGGGCACTACAACTTCCATTGGCGCGATTGCTTCCATCCCAAAAGCAAGCTTGAAAGGAGTCAGCCCAGTTGCTACTTTGTATGTAGTTCGGTATGCCCATAATACTGCAGGTAGTAACACATCCCATCTTTCTGGTGATTCCACAATTAGCTTACGAAGCATAGTCAACAACGTTTTGTTTGTACTCTCAGCTAAGCCATTAGCACGAGGGTAGTAAGGTGAACTAAATTTATGCATAATCTAAAAAGTGTGTGTGAGCACTCGCATTAAATTATTAGCAAAGTGTGTTCCTTGATCAATGACAAGTTCCAAAGGTAGTCCATAACGTGGAAAGACGTCTTTCATCAGGCATTTTGCCACCGAAACCGTTGTAGCTGACCGTAAGGCCCAAGCTTTGGCCCATCTGGTAGCATAATCTGTGCAAGTGAGGATGTAACGATTGTTGTTGAGAGTCGCAGGTGGGGTAATTGGTCCAAGAAAATCAAGACCCCACTTTTGGAAAGGTTCCAAAGGGAATACAGGTTGGAGAGGGAAGAAGTGACGTTGTAAAGGTTGTCCAGTGCATTGACAATTGTCACACCACTGCACAAACTGAGTTACATCCTTATACATGGTAGGCCACCAAAGCTCACTGTGTAGAGTTTTCCGGTGCGTAAGATCTGCTGCGAAATGTCCACCGAAGGGTATTGAATGTGCCAGAGCAATGACTGAGTTTACTTCATGTGGGGGAATACAATGAATCAAAGCACCAGAATGATCCATATAGTACAACTGTCCGATAATCAACCGGAATCTGCGACTGTATACTCCAATTTTCCAGCGCATCGTAGGAGGAGTATGAGTAGGGAGACATCCATCCGTTAGGAAAGTTAATAACGTATCATAGTAGGTAGGTAGCACAAGAAGTGCTGCAAGTTCATCACATCCGGACTAAGTAGCATAAATTGTTGGTGTGGTGTCATCAACACCCACAGGAGCTTCACCAAAATCTAGTCGAGAAAGGAAATCTGCTAATGCATGTGCTGTGCCCGGTCGATGAATCACATCGTAATCGAATTCTTGTAATAGAAAAATCCATCAGGCCAAGCGACCACATAGATGCTGCTGCCGGACTAGATACACAAGCGTAGCATGATCCACATGAAAGGTAAATTTTCGGCCTAGCAGATAGTGCTGGAACTTCTTCACCGAGTACACCAATCCGAGACATTCGCGTTCGATCACTGAGTAATTCCTTTCGGCAGGAGTGAGTCGTCGACTTGCATAGTAGACCGGCCAGAACCATTTATCTGTTTGCTGCATTAAAACACTACCAATGGCAATATCTGAAGCATCGACAAAAACATGAAAGGGGCGTTCCCAATCCGGAGGTTGTAGAATTAGAGCCTGCGTCAATAATTCTTTTAGTCGCTCAAATGCAGTTTGACATTCCGGAGTCCATTGGAACTGTTGTGGAGTACTCGTCATTAGCCAATTAAGTGGCATTGCTAAATGGGCAAGCCACCGTAGATGTCGACCATGCCAACGGATTTGACCCAGGAACCGCATCACTTCTTTCGGCGTGGTAGGCACAGGGGCTTCCAATATTGCCGCAACTTTGTCTGGATCAACTTGTATGCCTTGTGCAGATATGATATGTCCAAGGAGTTTACCATAGGAAACTGCAAATACTGATTTCGTCGAGTTCAGGCAGAGTCGGTACTCTCGGCATTTCTCAAAGCAACACCATAAATGATACAAGTGTGCTACAATTTTGCCGAATAAAGAGAAGTCATCTAAATAGACTTGCATAAAAGAAGTGAGGTAAGGTGAGAAGATTTCCTGCATACAACGTTGAAAGGTGCTAGGAGAATTCCTTAATCCAAACCACATAACCGTGCAAGCATAAACACCCCAATTCGTAATAAATGTTGTTTTCGGTATGTCTTGCTCGGCCATTCGTACTTGGTTATAACCACTGTACCCATCCAAAAAGGAGTACATTTCATGTCCGGCCACTGTGTCAAGCATTGTGTCGAGAAACGGAAGTGGAAATGGATCTGGTACTGTGGCCGCATTCAATTTTTGGTAATCCATGCAGATTTGGAGCTGTATATTCTTCTTTGGAACAATCACAATCGGAGATATCCATTTCGCGTGTTCAATTGGTACGATGAATCTGACCCTCAGTAAGCGATCGAGTTCTGCGTTGACCTGCGGTGCATAGTTAGGATTCATCCAGTAGCTGGATTGTTTAATGGGATTCACCTAAGGTTTGAGCACGACCCAATGCTGATAGATTCAAGGATCCAGACCTTTCATATCACGATAGTCCCATGCAAAAACATGAGAGAACTCACACAATAGTTGGATCAAATCTACTTGAAATGCCTCGGATAATCCTTCCTTTATCTTGATAGGTCGCGGGTTCACTTCATCTCCCAAATTATAGGTGATTAACTGATCTTCTGGAACATAGAATTGCCTAGGTTTCACCGAATCGTCCGCTGACTGTAAAAGTTGCTATAGAGTAGCTCCATCTATGGCTGCATTTTCATCTGCTTCTTCATTTCCGGTCACAGGGACAACCATATAGTCTGTCGGACTCCAGTTGTCTGCTACAGATTGCAGATCTACAATCCCTAAGGAGATCAAATCTTTATTGTTCTTCAAAAATACTTCTTCTTCGTCGTCGGATAAGCCATCCAGCATGTGGACTGGCTCTGCTACATAAGGTCTGGCATGAAGTTCGCAAGGTTGAATGGCATCCAGTTTGACAATGTATTTACGGTGGTTATCCTTAAAAGTCAATTCCTGTGCGGACCAATCATGTATGACCTTAGCCTGTTTTAACCAGGGTCGACCAAAAAGAAGATTATAGTCAAGACTGGACTCCGGTAGTTCTAAGACAACAAAAGTCATCTTAAACATGGTGCCCTGCAAAGTGATTGGGATATTCCTGACGAGTCCCACCGGATGGACTCGAGACTGGTCTGCCATTCTGACAAAGAATTGCACAGGCTCGATTTGCGTCCACCCTAACTTTTTGCAAAGAGCGGCAGTCGCTATGTTTACACCAGACCCACCAGCAATTAGTACTTGAATAATCTTGTGATTTTTTTACCATACCGTAATTAGGGGGACCGAATGATCCACCGTAGAGTCATTATCCGATTGGATTGTTGCTGTGGAAGGAGTACTAGGAGGTCGAGGACTAATATGTTGTTGAAATTGTTGCCAAACTCCCCGCACTAATGCAAGTAACTGTTCCAGAGGGAGAGTAATAGACGCCTTAGATAACAGTTCCCATACTTGATCTGCTTGCAGCGTACTTTTCACCGAGTCTGAAGTCGATGCCACTGTTTTCGGGTCAATGTTTAATTCATTCGGCCGTGCCTTCGGCAAAGGGACCTGTGTCACCGGAATTGGGTCAGGTAACACGATTGGTTCTTCAGCGGTCCATTGGCTAGCCTTTGTGTACATACGTTGCTGCTCACGAATACCCGGTTCGAACACCTCAGCGGCTGGTTGTAGCTGCTTACCAGATCTGGTCTGGACCACTATCGCTTGTGATTCCACAGGTGAGATATAGAACATATTGGTCATCCGGTCCTGACGCTCTTTCTTTCTTTTATCATATTCGGCTACATCCTTGCTCCGAATGTGACCAAGCTCACCGCAAAAGTGACATCGAGGTGGCGGTAGAGACATACCTTCCGCTGCTGGGCCTGGTTGCCATCGGTTTGCGTTGAAGATGTTATTTCGTTGTCCACGGTAATTTCAGTATCCTTGCGGTTGGTTGTTTCGCATCTGAGGTGGTACATAGTGAGTGTTCGGCTGCCCTAGTTCTTGGATAATAGCGTTTACCGCTGCTCGTCCTTGCACCTTGGCATTATACACACAATTTTCGGTGGAATGTCCGGTGTATTGCAGATAGCGCAATACATCTGGTTTAGGGAACAGGTGGCACTAGTGTGTCCCGGATTTTTGCATCTAGTACAATACATTTGTTTAGCCGGGTCTTCTGTAACGTTCTTGGTAGCCTTGAGCCAATCCAAATCTTCAGTGAATTTTCCAACCTTGTGTTCGAGTTGCAGGGCCATCGCGATGACAGCATCTAGTGTCATAGCACCCACACAGTGGATGATCATAATTTTCCTTAATTGAGGAATTAAACCGTTAATAAACCATTGGGTTATCACATCATCCGGCAGATTAGCATGTGCCGGAAGTAATTGTCTGAGATGAGTTCGAAATAAGGTAGCGTACTCCTGAACGGTTTGGTGTGGCTTCTATCTATTGTTCTGCAAGTAATCGAAAATTTCGGCAGGGCTCTTCTTCAGCCGAAACCTCTACAGAAACGCATCCCTTACTGCCTCATAGGTAACGAAGTGGTTGAAATCGTACTCTGTGAGCCACCTTGCTGCTTCATTAACTAATGTTGAATGGAAGACGATGGCCTTGTATGCCGGATTGGGTGGATGGTTTAGCACTACATAACTTACTTCAAAGGTGCGTACATGGGCATCATGATCGTCACCTGGAAATCCACCGAACTTGGTGTAAGTTACCCCTATCGGGACCAGACAAAGTGGAAGTAGTCGTTGCTGTTGGTGTTGTTGTTGTTGTTGCTGCTGTTGTTGTTGACCACTCATGGTGCTAGTAGTGGTGTTGTGGTTGTCTCCTGAGTTCTGGGGAGGTGTTTCCAGTCCTTCAGAGTCTGTATGGTGAGACTGCTCACCTTCCGGCGTGAAAATAGCATTCAATCGCTTACGGATTTCCAAATCGAAGAGCCTATCCTCAACTTGGATATCCCAGGTAGGCAAATTTACCCTGAACAGTGGTGTCCGAAACGAAGATTCACCAGGAAGTATCACGCCTTCATCGGAAAACTGTAAATTCCCTTCAACTGGAACAGAATTGTCACCGGAATTTGTCGACCTTTCCCCAAAACAGGGTATTATTTCACCGATAAATGATCTCTTTGGGCAACACAACATTATCCTTTGAAAGATTCGAATCTTGACCCGATGGTGTTGGGTCAACCGCACACTGTGTTCCTGTACACTCCGAAGTTACTGTGTCTTCGACAGACTGCACCAAAATTTCACCGAAATTTACTGGGATTTCCTCACGTGTCACCAGAATGATACCAGAATCGTTGTGAACTGGCTCCGATCCTTCGATTACTGGGATTAATGAGCCTACCCTTCTCCCTCTTGGGGGTGACCCTAACAGATTCGGTACCGCCGAGGGGTGTTGGTTGCTTCTATATTTCGGTTACGACTCGCCGGACCGAGTAACCGGCATATATCACCTCTACACCACTTGCGTACTGTTCCACCTTACTGTTGATTCACTTTCTTTGACCACTTTCCCACGATCAATTTGCAACAATCTGTTGCCACCTTCCCACAGACGGCGCCAGTGTTAAAATGCTCTTTTACAGTACAGACATTTTAAAGACCTATCTCGGGTTCTTGGGAGTGGTAGGGGTCTGATAAATCAGAGGCCTTGTGACTTGATTTTCCCAATTAAGTATTCCAAGTTGCAATACAGTAACGCTCACAACTCTGCTTATCACGAATCACTAACGAAGAATCCTATTTACTTCTTCACCGACTAACTGTCTTACTCAGATTAATATCCGTCGTCGTATGTAACGCAGAAGTTATTCTCTTTCGTTATACAGACTTATTATCACACTTAATCTTACGGTGTTAATCACAACTTAATGTAATTAAACAAGGACAGAATGATAATACTCAAAATTGAAGAAAACCGCGCTACGACAACTCCACAACCGCAATCGCCCAGACAGATAGTCTGGCGATACTCTGCATTGTCACCGGAGTGTCCTTTCATTAGTTGATAAAGTGATACAACTCTTCGCAGCGACCTTTTGGTTCGTGCGGAATATGAAAAATAGGAATTACAGTGTAAGAAATTACAATATGCCATCCGACGGCTTACATCATCACTTCTCAAACCAGTGAGGATTTCCCTTACCAATTTATCCTCCTCAATGTCTTCATCAACTGCTCCTAATGCATCTGCAATGTCCTTCATCCTTGTTACATAATCTGAGATGGATTGAGAGGCCTTCTTCTTGAAAGTGATAAATTCTGCCCACAAGGATGCCTTCCTTGACTTTGTGGTGTTTTGAAAATGCTCCTCCAAAGCATTCCATATATCACTTGCATTTTCAAGACCTCTAATGTGAGATAGCAAGTAATCATTGACTGCCATATAGATAATGCTCCTAGCTTGAGCATCTTTCTTCATCCAATTCTTCAATTCTAATAATTCCTCCCTAGTTGGAACAGTCTTTGAATTGAGGCTTTTCTTCTTCACCTGTAATGTAAGCTATCAAGTCTTTGCTCATAAGATGAGCTTCCATCCTCATTGACCATGCTGGATAGTTCTCTCTATCCAACTTCTCTATCTGAAGAGAATCTCCCATCTTTTCTTCACCTGTATATTGAATTCTTCAAACTTTATAAGTAATAGATGTACCTTTACTTTGAATAATGTTCCTTTTGTCTTCCTTGATGTCGTATGACCTTCTTCTCAAGCTTTGCCCTCAAGCTTTCACCTTTTGAACCTTCATATGTTGAATTCTTTATGACTGCAGCAGTCGCGATCCTCCTTTCTTCAATTCTGATGCTTCCTGCTCTGATACCACTGATGGAGAGTATTAATCTCCAAAAGAACAAGCTGCTCTTGAATTTAGAACACCTCTATATCAAGAGTAACTCCAAACCTTCACCAATTTAGAGGATCAATGACCAATTATCAAAATTTTGACCAAACTGTGAAGATGATGACTCTACAGAAAGTTTGTTGCACATAACTCTCTCATTGACTTATCAAATGTCTAAAGTTCTTGACAAAACTTTGCACAAGGTTTTGGCTATAGTTTGCGCACCTCCTCGAAGTTAAATCATTCCAAAAGACTCAGTAGATCTTGAGAAATGGACTTAACAAGTCACATACGTCTAAAACTATTCTTCTGAGAAGTCGATTTAGACACGCCTGTTTCAGGAACCAGTGAATACTTCTTCACATAAATGTTCCTACTCATAATTCTCACAACCTGTTTACAATTATGCTCTCAAAATTTAACCATAGACTCATTAACTATGGACTTAGACATCTACAAAAGGATATTTGAAATGATCAAGCATAGAAGGAGAATACATAGAAAGATCGGGTGCAACATTTTTCATTTCTGAGAAATTCTTACATCTGAGTAATGAGAGAGATTCTACTCACTTCTAAAAGTCTAATGACATCTAATTCTCCTCAAATCTTGTTCTCACATAATCTCTCTACTTTGCCCCAACATTTGCTTTGTATATATAGGCAAAATGTTTACAAGCTCATGACCATACACAAGTATATGATGAGCTGACTCTAAAATAATGTACATATGTATACACATCTTTATCTCCTTGATATGCATTTCCTTCATGCTTCATGACTTGGTCTTTTCTTCAATCGTTGACATCAATTCTTCACCCAAAACTTCAATTGTTGATTGCCCTGCACCAACAATTTAGACGTCTACGGAAACACACAAATAGCACAAGGAAGACGAAGAAGCTTGGAGCACAACACACAATACTGAATGTATTACCATTAGAATGTACAAAGATAAGTAGCCCATTAGGGAAATAGGCATATATACAAGTTGGGGGAAAAAACCTCCTAAAGAGGGAAAAAAGTGCCCTGGTGGTCCTAGAGTGTTCACACACAAATGTGTATGTGTGCATGGTGTGCATGTGTAAATGTATGTACATGTGTATATGTGAATGTGTATTTTTGTGATTGTGTATGTGTATATATATGTATGAATGTGTGTATATGTGTATATGTGAATATGAATGTATCTATGTGTAAATGTGTACGTGTGAATGTGTTTGTATGTTTATATGTATATGTAAATGTGTGTATCTTTGTATACACATACAACGTGAATACATGTATCTCGCCATCTCTATATGATGAATATCATTGAATATTTTGATTAAATAATAAAAGATCTTTTATAATTCAGTAGTTATCCACAAATAAACAAATTCTCAAACAATGAGTATTGCAATATAGCAAATGATTGAACCTTCCGTCTCTCAATTATTCTCTCTGGTAGTAGAGAAATCATAGTGTAACGTATCCCCTTTATGAACATTTTCATTGCAAGTGAGACTAGGGTATTCCCTTTGGTATGATCCAATCTACCCATCTCTTTTGGAACAATTCAATAGAAAATAATTTTCTCCTTTTCCATGACTTGCCTCATAAGGTGCATTTTCCTTTTAGGCCAAGTTTTTATTTTGTACATAGGATTTCATTATCACATTGCATGTGCTCTTTCTATTTAACTCATGTTGGGTGGGTTTTTTTTTAAGTACTAGCCTATGAGGAAGAATCAATTGCCATCTACTTGAACTTGAAGAAATGTAAGAAAATAATGGCATGGCGTAATAGACTAGTAGAGAGAGGTGAGAGAAAAATAGAGACAAAGATAGATGCATATTGAGAGATTGAGAACTCAAATTCTCAGATTGCCAAGAGTAATGTAGCTACAATGATGGTGTTGTCCACTAGTGCACTCCCAATGTGAAGCTTAGATGGCAATCAAGATGGACTCTAGATGAAGGGCTTAGTAGTGCAAAATGCTCTACAAAGCTCAACATGGTCCATGCTTGTACAAGGGGTATAGCTTGTACAAGGGGAGTAAGTATAGATAGAGGTAGTTGCAAGATACCAAAGAGTAGGAAAAATATATAATGAAACAATATATCCATGACTAGGAGTCCTACCATCTCAACCCTACAGGCCCAGGGATAGGCCCCTTGCACCCTACAGAAGAGGGTAAGCCCTTCTCTACACTCCCCCCATCAAGATTATATGGAGAAATTGTGTGCCACCACAAGGCCTTCATTTTCATTCTGAATGGCAACCCAATGGCTCTAAATTTCATGCCCTACCTAACCTAATGGCTAGACTCATAGAGGTCGTCTATTGCCATCAACTCTCACACATAGACCTCATCTATCTTGGAAGTTAGGGTTCCAATAATGTCTAGGCTCTCACAATGGATTCTCCTCATAATGGGGGCCTTATAACCTAGAGCACTATGGATTATTTGTGATCATTTGAGGGTGGAGTATTGAGTATATCTAACAACCACCCTCAATGTATGCCTTGCGATGAACTACCTCCTTGGTCGAATGCCAAGCTTTGGAAAGTGTTGATGAAGGTTTTCTCCCCCAAGAGCCTTGGTAAAGATGTCTGCTCCATTTTTTTATGTTGGACAATAGCTTATCTGCACAACCTCGTCCTCAATCAACTCATGCACATAGTGATACTGAATTTCTGCATGCTCAGTACATGCATGGAAAATAGGATTCTTGGTGATGGCCATGTAATTTTGGTTGTCACACATCAGCCATGTAGCCTCCTATCCTTGTATTCCTATGTGCCATAGCATCCTCCTCAACCATACTACTTCACATGCTAGAACACATGTTGTTTTGTGTAGAAACTTTTGTATTTCAAGCTCAAAGTGTATGAACATGCCCCAAATTGGACCTTCCACATCATGATTTCCACATGTTGGAGGCATTAAATCAAGTCTATAAAGGAAAGAAGTTGATTAGAGAAGATTTATGTCACCTCTTGATGTGATTGGACATACACTTTTGACTTGTATATGCTTTTGATGGGTTAGAGAGCTTGGTATGCAACGTTTAAAGCCTCTAATGAGTTATATTATGACTTAGAGTTGTGGAAATATGTGCTTAAGCTACTACCTTGCGTAAGCACACCCTCTACTAGCTCTTCTCTACATATTTTGTAGAGACTTCACTTGTTCATACTGTATCTCTCTAGAACACTATCCAAAACCCCCTGATTGATTATTCTTGTTTCTTCTTCATTCGGAATCCATTTCTAGATAGTTTTGTCAATTTTTTGATGGGAAAAGGTTTGTGGGGACTTGTGAGTGGTGGAGAGCCAAAAGCTTAGATAGATGAGTTAGATCCATCCAATGACCAGAGGAGTAGCAAGAGAGTGGGATGAAAGGGATGTCATTTTTATTTTATCTCAGCATATTGGCAACTCCATGATAGGACATATTCAGGACTTGGATACATCAAAGATGGTGTGGGAGTGCATAGAGAGATTATACTCCATCTCCATGAAAGTTAGGAAAATTTAGATCAAGAATGATCTAAATAACCTCAAGAAAGGCCCTCTTAACACTAGTTCTATACTAGGGCATTTGAGTGTCCTGTGACACTTAAGTGTCCTACTTTTACACCAAATTGTTTGATTTTTCTTGAAGATACCCTTGAGACTCTGATGACATATTCACTTGGATTTCATGGCTGAGATCATGTACTTTTAGAGAAAAATATAATATTTAACATTTTGCAACTTCATATGGGTTATTAAATGAAGACAGAAATGGGAATTTCTAAAAACTCAACTTTTAGCATACCTGAAAAAGTAACTCAATTCAAAAATTTTAACAAATTGGATATGTTTTAGAAAATTTCAAGCTATTGAAGGATTTCGGCAACGTAAAGCAAGTGTTTGGGGATCTGTGGAGAATGTTGAACACTTCCAAAAGTGATAAACATGGACTCAAAACTTCTCTTCTCTAGATCACTACCATTTATCGCAACTTTTTTGGCTCACTATAGTTTGTGTGTACGTGAGATTGCAGAGAATTGGCTAGTTTTCAATGGACAACCTTCATGCAAATTGAATGCACTTTTTTATTCAAAGTTATAAGGCCTAAGCTTTGAACTAGTAGCCATTGATTTGGTGTTGACTTTCATGCTCAATTGGCAAAGCACATATTTCCATGTTCATGAAAACAACATAGTTCCAAAGGTAAAATAAATAATTATGATGAATAATAATAAATATTTATATGCTATTCCAAATATTAAACATTCCAAAATATGCTTTCAAGCCATGGTTCATTCTTACTCTCATCAAATAATATGTGATGGACAATTGTGACTGTGATAAGAATGAAACAAATTGGCATACACATTTGACTTGACAAAAAGAAGATGGCATCCATAATGGAAATGATGAAATGATTTCAAATGATCATTATCATTTAATGATATCAAAGATTATTTCAAAGAAATTTGAGTATTATTTTGAGTATCTGTGGGTCTGTGCAAGGGATTGTGTGTTTATGCATATAACAACTACCAAAAAATTATTTTTACTAAATATGTTGACACTAAATTTTCTTTTGAATCTATGTGTACATGAATCTTGTTTCTTGGTAGGAACTATGTTTTTTCCTTGGATATCAAACTAATTTTTTATAATTTGACATTATTTCAATTGGATGTTACTGTTTATATGTGGATATAGTGGTTGGTGTCTACACGTATATTTACTTTGTTTGGTGTACATAGATCTGAAAAACTTGGTTGATTTTCACATATTGGTAGTTTCCTTATTGTTGGAGCAAGTCTATGACAAGCCTAAGTATTGGCTTGAGTCTCACAAAGTCTTAGAAGAAGCTTTAAAAAGAAGACTATGTAAAGTTCACTTGTGAACTACCTCTTGTAACTTTTGAAGAGTTTACTTAATGTAAAAGTAAGAGAATCTTAAGTGGTTGAGTCCACTTGATCAAGAATGGAAAGAGGAGCCACGAATTTGTGATTTGTGGTAGGTAGAGAACCAAATCAATCATTGATTGATTGGAGAGTGATTGAGGGAAGTTAGCCTCCCAAACTCAACTATAAATAGATGGTAGTTTTAGTCGTGGTTAGAGAGACCTATGTGAAGACCTCCAAGAGCTGAGCTTTATGCCATATCAAGGTGTGATTATAAGGCACACATATGTATCAGTAAGTCATTGTATTGTACAAGCAATATACTTTCATTTTCATGATTATTTGAGTTCATCTTTCCATGTTCTTGTGAAGTGTACTACTGACTGCCATTACTCTCAGTTTTTGCAGTCAGCTTGCAGAGATGTTTTCTTTGAGCTTGGTGCATCATTTTCAATGATTTAACTTGGTAAAGTTAGCTCTATAAGTCTACTATATGCTCACAAATTTTCATGTCATTTGGATGTTGCAATCTTCAGTTATGTTCATTTGAAGTCAATAGGGTCTGTTCATCTTCACTTCTCTGTCAGGTACCCGACGTTTTCACTCATCTTGTCAGAGCCATTTCTCAGTGGTTACGTATCCACATTCAGTGATTTAAAACTTTTTGGATTCAGCTTACTGTCTAGTATAACCATACAAATTTTCATAATCATTGGATATCTACATTTTGAGTTATGTTGATTTGTCTGCTCACTAGTCTATTTCTGTAGCAGCCCGTGAAAATCGGGATGATATCATCACTTGTTAAAACTCATTCTCAGTGTGTGGTTCATTATTTTTTATGAGAATACTCTTGAAAGTTAGCTCTTTAAGTTGCCTAGACTTCCCCAAGAGGAATTGAGCTAATTGCTGCTGTGCTCAGAGAATTATGTAAAACACTGGACAGGTGTATGAACCAAGAATAGCAAGTTTTCACCTCTGAGCTAACTCCAACTTATCTGTTTTGATCTATCTTTTTGAGAGTGATCTTCCAAGGTACATAGGGTGTCTAATACATCCATTGGCAAGCTAAAAGGGCCCACCATATACTTCTGGAGTTCATTTGGCTGGTGTAGATCAAGGATTTTGCAACACCTCTTCATCTTTAAGCACATACCTATCCATCTCTTCACAGTGGTATCAGAGCAAGGTTGGACAACATGGCAGATGGATTTCCTTCATCAATTGACAAATTGGATAGAGGTAATTACTCAGCTTGGTCATTAAGAATGGAAGCTTATCTCCAAGGTAGAAGTTTATATGGTTATGTGGCTGGAGATGAAGTTATGCCAAGTTTCAGGAACAAAAGTCAACCAACACAAGAAGAGCAAGAAAGATTGAGCACATGGTGCTCCAAGGATGCACTTGCAAGGTCTTATCTCCTCAACTCTATCTCAGATTTTTTGTTGCCTCACATTAGAAGTTAAAAGACATCTCAAGAAGTGTGGGATGCACTTGAAGCTTTCTTTTCTTCAAGTACCAAAGCTAGGAAGCATCAACTATGGCTGGATTTCACAACTCTCAAGAAGGCTCCCAAACAAAATGTGACTGATTTTGTCACAAAGCTCAAGGACATAGCGGATCAGTTGGGAAGCATTGGAGAGGTAATAGATGAAGAGCAAATTGTAAGGCAGGTCATCAATGGCTTGAAGGCAGATGATAAGTGGGAAGCATTCACCACAGCTATGGATTTGTACATGGACATGCATGTACCTGATTTCAACACACTCATTGGACAACTACTTACTCAAGAGGCAAAGCTTATCAAAAATGGAGAAAGCTCTAAAGGTAATCAATCTTCAGCTTTATACACGGATAAAAGCAAGTCTAAAGATAACAAAGGAAAGGCAAAGAAAGTGGATGATGAAGCAGGTACATATCAAGCTAACTATGCAGGTAGAGGAAGACATGGCAGAGGTAGAGGAAGAGGAGGTAGACAAGGCAGGGGGAGATCCCAAGACTCCAACTCATGTTCTATTTGTGGATTAACTAATCATACAACTGAAAATTGCTTTAGGAATTCCAGGAATCAAAGAGGCAGAGGATACAATAGAGGAAGTTATGGCTATTCAAGAGGAAGGTTCAACAACTACCAAGGCAACTACAACAACTACAATCATTCAAACTATCAAGGAGGCTACAAAGGAAGGAGAGACTACAATAACTACACAGAAGACTCAAACAAAGAGGATTCATTATTGATCATGAACATGGCTATGCCACAAGGTAAATCTGATGAGCATGTTTTCTACATAGATTCAGGTTGTTCAAATCATGTGGCAGGAAATGTGGCACTCCTATCAGATTTAGAAGATCCAAGGAATAAGCATGAGGTACAAACAGGAGATGATACAAAACATCCTGTGGAGAAAATAGGCAATGTCAAAGCACCTGATGGAAACATCAACCTACTCAGTAAGGTACTCTATGTCCCTACCATTACAAAGAATTTGATAAGTGTTGGGCAAATAGTAGAGAAAGGGTTGCAAGTCAGGTTCACAAAAGCAGGAGCATTTGTTGAAGATCCAAGTCAAGGATTCAGAAGAATTGCAAAAGGTGAAAAGACAGGTAGATTGTTCACATTTGAATTACAGGACACTAGAAACATTGCTCTCTTTAATTATGGTAGTCAGACACTCACAGAATTGGAAGTATGGCACAAAAGGTTAGCACATGGTGAAAGGTCATTAAAGCAAATCTGCAGGGACCAAAGTGTACTTGGACTTCCTAATTTGTCAAAACAACATATGATTTATAAGTGTAGTGCATGTCAATTTGGAAAGTCTCACAGGTTATCATTCATGAAGAAAGGTTATATGCATGGAGATCTCTTGGAGTTGGTTCATACAGATGTATGGGGACCTAGCAAGGAAGCTTCAATATCTGGATCAAGGTATTATGTTTCCTTTATTGACGATTGCAGCAGATGGACTATCCTATTCTTTATGAAACACAAAGATGAAGTTTTTTCATGCTTCAAAAGATATTTGGCTCTTGTGGAGAATCAAACAGGTAAATCACTAGAAAGGCTAAGGTCAGATGGAGGGGGAGAATACTTCTCCCATGATTTTGATTCTTTTCTTCAAGAAAGAGGAATCAAAAGAGAGGTAACTACAAGGTACACTCCTGAGAAAAATGGAGTGGCAGAAAGGAGGAATAGGACAATTGCTGAAGCTGCTAGGTCTATGTTAAATGAAAAGCATTTACCTAATTACTTATGGGCTGAGGCTGTATCTACAGCCACTTACTTGATTAACAGGTTGCCTTCAAAATCCCTTGATGGGATGACTCCATATGAGGCTTGGAATGGAAGAAGACCAAGCTTAGATCATTGTAAAATTTTTGGATGTATTGCTTTTGCTCATGTTCCTTCACAGGTTAGAGGCAAGATGGATCCAAAGGCAGAAAGGTGTGTATTTATTGGATATGACAACAATCAAAAGGGCTACAGGTTATACAACCCTACCAACAAAGGATTCTTGGTAAGCAGAGATGTAGTTTTTGATGAGAACAATTCATGGTATGAAGATTCATGCAGGAAGATCAATTTACCATATGATCTTGAAGAAGATTTTCCAAAGCTTGGTAGAGAACAATCAAAGATTGAAGAACAAGACACCTCAGAGGATGATGAAGAATCTCACATGGAAAAGATCAAAGCATGGAAGTCTAAAGGTAAAGCAAAATTGCAGGAACTTGGACATGAGGCAGAATCATCACATCATGGCCTAAGAAGATCTATGAGGGAAAAGAAAAAACCAGAAAGGTATGGGTTTGACACCTCATTAGTAACTAAACATTCTATCTACATAGCACAGGACATAAACCAAGAGGAGCCATCATCATTTGAAGAGGCCAAAGCAAAAACAGAATGGAAGCATGCAATGAAGGAAGAGATTGAAGCACTTGAGGAAAACAACACTTGGGATTTGGTGCCCAAGACTTCATCCATGAAGGTAATAGGCTCAAGATGGGTCTATTGTTGGTGCAATTCAAGCCTTCACATTTGTCTTGGAACCCTTGAAGGATATCACTATGTGAAGCAAGAACCATAGGAACTTATTCTTATGACTTATTACCATTTTACTTCTTGTGAAAGTTTAAATGACTTGGCATTTATGTATACACACCTACTTGTTTAGATTCGTGGAAAAATGGATGGTGTAAGTGGAGAGAATATCTCCCTACTTTTAGAGGAGAGATTCTAGGGAGCCTTAGTTTGAATTTGAAATTCAAATGCATCTCCATCACATATAAAAGTCAATGTAAAAACTCGCGGGACAGAGAGTGAACTTCCGAGCTCCATCTTTCACTATCATTGAGTGTGTGAGTGCTACACTATAGCCTACACATCTCCAACTCATTAGGCTACATCTATCAAGCCAATGAGATTGTACATTCATGTGAATTAATAGAAAGAGTTACATTCATTATCTCTGTGAGTTTCTGAGTTATCTTCTCCAAGTCTGTCAACTTCCAAGAGGCATATCTCAGTGCCTACTGAACCAAATCAAGTGATTCAAAGCTTGTTGGAACCAGCTCCAAGCATACTACATGCGTACAAAATTTCAAGGTCATTGGATCAGCCATCTCGGAGAAATCTCGCTCGAAGTGGTCTCTGGTATTTTTCTGCAGAGTTCCTAAAAAGTCGGGGGTACATATAATTTTGCTAAACTTCTTTCTCAGAGTATAGTTTGTCATTTCTCCTCATTCCACTTGCAAATGGTAGCTTGTTAAGCTAATTTAATATGTCCAGAAGGAATTTGACCAATTGTAACTGTACTGGTCATACTGAGTGAAAGACTGAGCAGGTATCAAGACAAAAATAGAAAGTTTTTTGAGCTTTGTGGTTTACAAACTTATCTGTTTTGATCAAGCCATTACTCAAACCATTTCCAAAGTACATATAGCATTTCTTGGTATCATTTGGAAGCTAAGGGTGTCTACTAATCATATCTGGAGTCATTGAGGGCTGGTGCAAAGCAGGATTAGCAGCATCAACTCAATCTTCTGAGTGCATCCAACCATTTCTCCCAACAGTGGTATCAGAGCAAATAAGGTAACATGGGAGATGGTTTTCCTTCATTCATTGACAAATTGGACAGGAACAATTACCAAGCTTGGTCTCTAAGGATGAAGACCTATCTACAAGGAAGAAGCTTGTTTGGATTCATCTCGGGAGATGAGGAATTGCCCTCATTCAAAGCTAGAGGACTACCCACCAAGGATGAACAAGAGAGGCTCAACACATGGTGTGCAAAAGATGCTTTGGCAAGGTCTTATCTTCTTAACTCTATATCTGATTTCCTTTTACCTCACATCACGAATTGTAAGACTTCCCAAGAGACTTAGGAAACCTTGTCATCATACTTTTCTTCTAACACAAGGGCCAGGAAGAATCAATTATGGATTGAATTCACAACCCTTAGAAAGCAACCAAAGCAATCAATCTCAGAATTTGTGACCAAGATCAAGGATGTGGCAGACCAATTAGCAAGCATTGGAGAGGAGATTGAAGAGGAACAAATAGTAAGGCAAGTAACCAATGGACTAAAGGCAGATGATAAGTGGGAGAGCTTCACCACTACAATGGATCTCTACATGGACATGCATACCCCAGATCTCACAACTCTCATGGGCCAACTATTCACACATGAAGCAAAGTTTACAAAGGCTGGAGATCAATCAAAAGGTAACAACCCCTCTGCTCTATATACTGATAAGAAAGTTAAGGATAAAGGTAAAGGGAAGAAGCAAGAAGAAGAAGGCTCTACCTCCCAAGCTAATTATGCAGGGAGAGGTAGATCTTCAAGAGGCAAGGGCAGAGGAGGTAAGCAAGGTAGGGGGAGACCCTACAACTCATCACCATGCAACATTTGTGGATTTTCTAACCATACCACAGATGAGTGCTACAGAAATTATAAGAATCAGAGAGGAAGAGGCTATCAAAGAGGTGGATAATCTCAAGGTAGAGGCAGATTCAACCAACACCAAGGCTACAATGGATACAACAATCAGTACAACAACAATTACAACCACAACCACAATGGTAACTACCAAGGTGGATTCAGAAATAGAAGGGATTACAACAACTACACAGAGGAGCAAGATGACTCTCTATTGATCATGAATATGACCTCCAAGGCAGGTACAAATGATGATCATTTATTTTATATTGATTCAGGGTGTTCTAACCATGTAGCTGGTAATGTGGCACTACTCTCTGATTTGGAAGAACCAAAGGGCAAACATCAGGTATAGACAGGTGATGATACTAAACATTCTGTTGTAAAGATTGGAAATGTGAAAACTTGTGATGGGAACCAGAATCTATTGAGCAGGGTACTTTATGTACCAAGCATTACCAAGAACCTAATGAGTGTTGGTCAGATTGTGGAGAAAGGTTTGCAACTCAGATTCACTCAACATGGAGCATATGTGGAGGACCCAAGACATGGATTCAGAAGGATAGCCAAGGGAGAAAAATCAGGTAGATTATTTACTTTTGAGCTAGAAGACACCAAAAACATTGCTTTATACAATTACAAGGATCAAACACTTTCAGAGTTAGAAATATGGCACAAGAGGTTAGGTCACATAGGTGAAAGAACCCTAAAGCAAATGTGCAGGGATCAATGTGTGCTTGGGATACCTAATGTATCCAAGCAACACATGATTTACAAGTGTGGTGCTTGTCAGTTTGGTAAGTCTCACAGGTTGCCCTACTCAAGGAAAGGTTTCATGCATGAAGACTACCTAGACTTGGTACACACAGATGTTTGGGGACCTAGCAAGGATCCCTCCATTTCAGGATCAAGGTACTATGTGTCCTTCATTGATGATTATAGCAGATGGACTGTTTTATACTTTATGAAGCATAAAGATGAAGTGTTTAATTGTTTCAAGAGGTATCTTGCACTTGTTGAAAACCAAACAGGAAGAAACTTGAAGAGGCTAAGGTCAGATGGAGGAGGAGAGTACTTCTCCAATGAGTTTGAAGATTTCTTGCAGGAAAGAGGCATCAAAAGGGAGATAACTACAAGGTACTTACCTGAACAAAATGGGGTAGCTGAAAGAAGGAATAGACTCATTGTAGAAACAGCTAGGTCTATGCTTAATGAAAAGAAGTTGCCAAATTATCTTTGGGAAGAGAGTGTATCTACTGCCACCTACCTCATCAACAGGTTGCCATCAAAGTCTCTTGATGGCATGACACCTTATGAAGCTTGGCATGGTAAGAGACCATCATTGGATCATTGCAAAATTTTTGGTTGTGTAGCATATGTGCATATTCCCTCACAGGTAAGGGGAAAGCTAGACCCTAAAGCTGAAAAATGTATCTTCATTGGTTATGATTTGAACCAAAAAGGGTACAGATTCTACAACCCAACAAACAAAGGCTTCAAGGTAAGCAGAGATATCATCTTTGATGAGAATGACTCATGGTATGAGAATGAATGCAGGAAGGTTAGTCTACCCTATGATATGGAGGAAGATTTCCCAAAGCTCACCAAGGAGGAACCAATCCAGAAAGAAGACTCAAGCTCAGAAGATGATGACACAATTAACCTTGAGGAATTTAAGGCTTGGAAGTCCAAAGGGAAGATGAAAATAAAGAAGCTAGAGGATCAACCAGAATCCTCAATTCAAGCAATGAGGAGATCTCAGAGAGAAAGTAAGAAGCCTATCAGATATGGGTATGATACTTCTATTGTAACCAAGCATTCTGTATATCTTGCAAAGGATTTGTTGAATGAGGAACCAGGTACATATGAAGAGGCAATCACCAAACCAGATGGAAAGGAGCTATGGATGAAGAAATAGAAGCTCTCAAGGAGAGTGACACATGGGACTTGGTACCCAAGAAGGACTCTATGAAGGTGATAGGATCCAGATGGATCTACAAACTAAAAAGAAACTCAGATGGAACAATCAACAGGTACAAAGCTAGGTTGGTAGCCAAGGGTTTTGCACAAACCCAAGGCATTGATTATGAGGAGACATTTTCTCCTGTGGCTAAGATGCCAACAATCAGAATATTGGTGAGTGTAGCTGCATCCAAGAATTGGAACATGTACCAATTAGATGTCAAAAATGCTTTCCTGAATGGATGGATATCTGAAGAAGTCTACATGTCACAACCACCTGGCTATGAAGATCTCAAGAAGGTAAATTATGTTTGTAAATTGAAGAAGGCTCTATATGGATTGAAGCAGGCACCTAGAGCATGGAATTACAAGTTGACAACATATCTCCAAGACCAAGGATTTGTGATGAGTAAAGCAGACACTTCTCTATTCATAAAGAGGAGTAGTACAGAGGTAATCTACTTGTGTGTTTATGTTGATGACATCATCATTACAGGAAATGATGTCAATGGTATTAGACACATCAAAGGACAGATGATGAAGGAGTTCAAGATCAATGATCTTGGATTATTGAAATACTTCTTAGGTCTTGAGTTAGTCTACACCAATTCAGGTATATATATCACTCAAAAGAAGTATGTACAGGACATTGTGAAGAAGTTTAACTTGCAGGATGCTAAAGTCTCAAGTACTCCAATGGAGGTCAACCTAAAGCTTAGTGCTCATGAAGGTGATGAAGTCCAAGACATTACAGGATACCAAAGTATGGTAGGTAGTTTGAATTATGCTACCTTAACCAGAATTGACATAGCATATGGAGTTAGTGTGCTAAGCCAATTCATGCACAAACCAAGGGTACCTCACCTAGAGGCAGCAAAGAAGATCTTGAAGTATCTAAAGGGAACTCAGAACCATGGTTTGTACTTTCCTTATACATCAGATATTGACATTAAAGTATATTCAGATGCAGATTGGGCAGGATGCAAGGATGCTAGGAGGAGCACATCAGGATACATATGTTTTGCAGGTGATAAACCTATTTCTTGGTCAGCCAAGAAACAACCTACAGTAGCCTTGTCATCTACTGAAGCAGAGTATAGAGGATTAGCCAATGCCACTCAAGAAGCTATCTGGTTGAAGCTTTTGTATACAGAATTAGGTCTATACACTAGACCTCCAATTATCTTTGGAGATAACACAAGCTCTCTTCACCTTGCAGCTAATCCAATATATCATGCTAGAACCAAACACATGAGTGCATCCAACCATTTCTCCCAACAGTGGTATCAGAGCAAATAAGGTAACATGGGAGATGGTTTTCCTTCATTCATTGACAAATTGGACATGAACAATTACCAAGCTTGGTCTCTAAGGATGAAGACCTATCTACAAGGAAGAAGCTTGTTTGGATTCATCTCAGGAGATGAGGAATTGCCCTCATTCAAAGCTAGAGGACTACCCACCAAGGATGAACAAGAGAGGCTCAACACATGGTGTGCAAAAGATGCTTTGGCAAGGTCTTATCTTCTTAACTCTATATCTGATTTCCTTTTACCTCACATCAGGAATTGTAAGACTTCCCAAGAGACTTGGGAAACCTTGTCATCATACTTTTCTTCTAACACAAGGGCTAGGAAGAATCAATTATGGATTGAATTCACAACCCTTAGAAAGCAACCAAAGCAATCAGTCTCAGAATTTGTGACCAAGATCAAGGATGTGGCAGACCAATTAGCAAGCATTGGAGAGGAGATTGAAGAGGAACAAATAGTAAGGCAAGTAACCAATGGACTAAAGGCAGATGATAAGTGGGAGAGCTTCACCACTACAATGGATCTCTACATGGACATGCATACCCCAGATCTCACAACTCTCATGGGCCAACTATTCACACATGAAGCAAAGTTTACAAAGGCTGGAGATCAATCAAAAGGTAACAACCCCTCTGCTCTATATACTGATAAGAAAGTTAAGGATAAAGGTAAAGGGAAGAAGCAAGAAGAAGAAGGCTCTACCTCCCAAGCTAATTATGCAGGGAGAGGTAGATCTTCAAGAGGCAAGGGCAGAGGAGGTAAGCAAGGTAGGGGGAGACCCTACAACTCATCACCATGCAACATTTGTGGATTTTCTAACCATACCACAGATGAGTGCTACAGAAATTATAAGAATCAGAGAGGAAGAGGCTATCAAAGAGGTGGATACTCTCAAGGTAGAGGCAGATTCAACCAACACCAAGGCTACAATGGATACAACAATCAGTACAACAACAATTACAACCACAACCACAATGGTAACTACCAAGGTGGATTCAGAAATAGAAGGGATTACAACAACTACACAGAGGAGCAAGATGACTCTCTATTGATCATGAATATGACCTCCAAGGCAGGTACAAATGATGATCATTTATTTTATATTGATTCAGGGTGTTCTAACCATGTAGCTGGTAATGTGGCACTACTCTCTGATTTGGAAGAACCAAAGGGCAAACATCAGGTACAGACAGGTGATGATACTAAACATTCTGTTGTAAAGATTGGAAATGTGAAAACTTGTGATGGGAACCAGAATCTATTGAGCAGGGTACTTGTAGCTCAATGATGAGTAGCACCTCCTTTAATGTCAATCCGGGAAGACGTGAGGATGGTATGAAGACCTCGAGCAAGTGAAGGCACAAGTGCGTGAGTGAGAAGCACACAAACATGCACACACATACACACACACGCGCACACATGGCAAGACAAAGAGTGAGGAGCAATGGAGTTCTTAGATTACTTTTCAAAAAGCTCTTACAAGTTCGTTTCAATTATAATCTAACCTCAAAAATGAGCTCTCTAGCTCCTTTTATAGTTTTTGACTAGCTTTGGCCCTGTCCAGACCTAGTGTCCGGCCTAGTTAAAAATTAGGTTCCAGGGCTTATTTGAGGGCTCAAATGAGATCTAAAAAATACGAGGTGAACATGGTATTTACAGGGGTTGTTAGTGATGAGAATCACTTTTAATTGGTGTAAGGGTTTTGAAAAATTAAAGGTTGCCTTAGTGCTAGATCTGCGTGAATGCTCGTACTTGCTTCATGAAGAAAATTATTAGCCTACTTGCCAGATCTTCTTTGACTGCCATGTCTGCTTGTGCTGTCCCTTCGCTCTGACTCTCTTCGTCTTGTGGCTCCTTCGGTTCCCTGACTGCTGCCAAAACCCCCCCACTCGCGCGTCTGTCGCCCCTGACAGACCCTTGTCTAGAGGATTTTTGAACATAATATTGGACGACATCGGAGGCTAGGTGGTGTTCTTCGAGTCGTAAGCCGCGTGCTAGATCTGTGAGCAAATCATCCCAATTCACAGGTCCGGGAACATCCGGATGAGGCACCCTCAATTGTTCTGAATGAATAGTTCTCTCCACAGCAAATAATTGGAGGAGATGTGATGGCCTGGGTATAAAGATTTCGGAGTGGTATTCCTAGAATCCTGTGATGAACATCTCCTCAAATGTCTGTTTAAAGCAGGCTGGGAGGTACTTGATTCTGGCGTGCCAAGCATATATTACTTCAATTGATGGGGTGGTACTCATATCGTACACTAGATCCTGGTTTCCTGTCACAAAGCCTGCTCCTGAGAAGTGGGGGTCCTTAATGTTCTTAAATGTCCTGAAAGTGATCAGCATTAATTCGAATATTTTCATACACATCTGGGCCATCACATCGGGATTATTGCGTAGCCGAATACTCCAGTGACGGATTGTAGAAATCATGTAGTTCACCGTGGGGGGTCCTCGTGGAGGTGCTAGATAAACGTAATTTAACCATTTTGCGCAGGCTTTGATGTCTCTGACGGCAATAGTGAATTCAGGCCAGGTGCATCGTCAAAGAACTGGAATGTATTAAGGATTTTATTTAATAAACAACGGCATATTATTCCAGGTTCGGACCATTTCAGGATATGTTTCCAAAAGCCTGATTCTCTAGGTGGGTTGATGGATGGACCCACGCTTAGCACTTTCCGGTATATCATCTGGACCAAATTGTGTAGCAAATGTGGGAGGCTTGCCGCATCGTTGTTGAATCTTGGCGTTGTAATCGGCCAAAAGTATGCAGTATGGCACATATTGGTCATTATTAGTGCCGATCCATCTATGATGAGACATGCGTCTGAAATATTCTGACTTTATGACAGTTTCTTCTAGGTTCGCTAGTGATTGGATCTGAATGGCCACCCGTTCTTCGTGGGTGTTCGCTGTCCTTTCCAGTGTCTGAAGCCATTCGGGTGCTTCCACTTCCAAGGTGTCTAGTCCCTCTGAGGTTCGTTGCCCGCCTGGCATTGGCATAGGAACATACGGTTCTTCGTACGAATCATCTACCTCAATAGGGACCAACTCTTTTGGCTCTGGTTCTACTACTGGAGAGGGCTGCCTCTCGTATGCCAGTAACCTCTTTTGTAATTCTGCTACCTGCTCAGTTAAGGCCTTTACTTCGTCTGAGGTAGAGGTTGATGGGACACTCTTCGGTTGTTCTTCTTGTTCCTTAAGTCTGCTCTGTAGTGTGTCACGTTCTCTTTCCAAGTCATCATGGGCTTCCAGAAGATCTGCATAGCTTTCCAAAATGGTTTTCATCGTCTCCGTGGGAACTGCTTTGAACTGCTCTGGATTTATCTCGTGGGGAGAGCCTTCCATTGCCGCTTCCAGATTCTCTTCATTTTGTTTTTGCAGTCTCTTGTTCTCTTCCAGTGCTGTGGCCATATGTTTCCTGAGTAGCGCCAAGTTACGTCTGACTCGTAGGTTATCGGCCTGGTATACTTCGAGCAAGGCTTCTAGTTGTTTGACGCCTCATTCTTTCGATGGTTGGGCTGCCTCTAGTAGTGTTTGGTGAGCCTGCTCAAGCGTTGTATAACGTTGATTTACATCTGCATTTTCTTCTTCAAGAATTTTAAATTGCCTTTGTAAGTTCTGGTGATTTGTTGTCAGTTGTTGATACCGGTCGTCCAGAGCTCTGTACTCATTCTGAAGCTGATATACACATTGATTTAATGCTAGAAATATACTATTTACATTAAATGATGCAGGGAGGGGTGAAGATGCAGGGGGAATGGGGGCGGGAAAGGGAGTTGTGAATGATGTGGATGCAAGTGGAGATGTGGGTGGAGGGGGTATGGGAGATGGAGGTGGCATGGGGGGAGGGAGCGGTGCAGTGGCAGGAGATGTTTCCATAGTGTCAAATGTTTGAGTGACCATGTAGATGGGGATCATGGGTGGGGTGGATGTGATGTTAGTGAAGAGAGTGGTGAAAGTGGGCGTGGTGACTCCCCCAAATTGGATTCCCGGAGAGAGTGGAATTCCCATGACGATTGTGGTGGTAGTGGACGTGGTGGTGATAGTGTCATCTGGTGGAGTGAGTTGTGTAGTGAGAGGTGGGGAGGGTGGTGACAGTGGTGCTTCCTGATGTTCGTCTGCTTGCGTTGTCTCTCCTGATGCTGATACATTGACATGAATTTGTTTTCCAGACCTCATGGGACGGGCGAGAACTCTTTTCTCGAATCGGTGGATGTAGGCCGTGAATGGCCTCATCCAATCCTACTGCATCGGCATGTAGGTTTATGGACTCGATGAACATGTCATCCACGCCTTCCTCAGCCAGCAATTGGTTCATGAGTTTCTTGCCCGCTTCCAGTGACATTTTATGCTGTTCTTGAACTAGCTGCATGGTTCGATACAGTCTTTTTATTTGTGCCGAATACGCAGGGGCACTTGCCAACTCTGAAAATTCATCATACTCTTGTTCTTCGTAGGCTTCTTCCTCTTGTTCGGTCTCTTGTTCATCTACGTCAACTTCTACCACTTCTGGTCGGGTGGGGGCTAATGTTGTTGTATGGGGTTGTGGTTCCTGAGCTCGCTCTGTTTCCGTCTCGAGATTAGAGTCGTAGATTAGTCTAGCCACTTCTTCATCAGTGAGATCATTGAGAGTAAAGCCCTGTGGAAATTCCAAATCTGATGGGACGGGTGGAAACACCAGGTTGGGTCCCTCTGTACTTGGTCTTGGTAGCCGAATGGTGAATGGCCTAATGCGTCGTGTCTGGGGAGGGGTAATTTCTGGTGTAGTGGTGGCTCCCCTTGGTTGAGCACAGGGTAATTGGACTCCCCCTCTCATCTTCTTTGATGGGGGACCTGCCGCTGATAGCCTTCTCTGGAATTCCTGGGCCTGGGGCCATACGAGTGCCCGCTGAATAGGCATGTCATAGGCAAGACATCGGTAGATTATCTTGGTTAGAGCACAACATCCGTGAAGCACATTTTTCTGCTTCTTGTTCCACCGTTGATGGGCTAGGTGAATCTGATCTATGATCCAATGTGGTACGTTGATGGGGAGGTTTTCTGTCTCTGCCAAATACAAGCTAAACCATATCTTCTTTGGGGGCATGGTGAATCTTTCCTGGGCGGGGAAAGCAAAATGCTGCATGACCGTCCGTAGGTGAAGAGCGATGGTCGGTGTCATTGCTACCATATCTTTCAGCTTATTGAGATCTTTATGTTTCATTCTGCCTGGAACCATTGTTTCCTTTTCAGTAGGAATGTGCATACCATACATGCCCAATGCTTCTCGTACCAGATTGAGGGTCAGTTTGAATCTTTTAAGTTCGTGGCCCGGCAACAGTGAGGGTAACACAAAGGTGCTGTCGCCTCCCTTGGCCCTGCTCGGAGTGATGGTACTGATAAGATAAGAACAACGTAAGAAATCCGGCTTTGGTAAGTGGGCCCTGAAATAACTGTCCAACCCAGCTTTGGTCCATACTGAACGCATTACTTCGGCATTCTGATAGCTCTCAAATTCGCGCTGTCGGAGAGATTTCTCTCCTCCCACTCAAATCATAAAGAAGATGTTACATGCACTGGCTAAGTAAACTTGCCTCACAAGTGGCAGAATCATATGACTCTTTTGGAATTGATGAAATGTTGATTACTAGAGCTTCTGATCGCTATGAGAAGATTTCAATGGATATTGTATTAGAATTTTTCACAAGTGAAGATGAGATGCTCATTATTGTAATGTGATTTATGTTATAAAAATTAAAGTAAAAAGTTGATGGTGAAGGGAACGTATTCCAAATAAAACACGATAGTCAAAACAAAACTCTAAATTAGAGTTGAGTATCTAAGGGCCACTCTTTTCTAATAGATAAAGCAACGAACAAGGGAAACGGTGATAAAAAGTTATGGACGGATCTTCTCACGGGGGGGATCTGATAAAGAAAGAAGGGCATGATCTTGAGGAAAAAGGAAGAAGGCAGCGAAAGTGGGAAAAAAAAAAAAAAAAAAAAAAAACTCCAGCAAAGGCAAGAACGCGCGCGACATGGTTTCTTTTATAAGCCAATAATAGAGATCCGACCACGGAGGAGGGGGCAGCTCTGTGTTCTGTCATATCTATTTTTGCTGAAGAAGATTTATCGGGGAGGCCATCTCTGATCTGTGGTGTCTCAGAGGAGAAGAAGTCTGATAGCCGTGACTGGGAAGCAAGAGCATATCCCCTCTTTAAATGATACTTGGAACCTAGTCTTCGAGGTATGGCGGCGCTTTATATATCTTCCCATCCAATATCTTCTTAAAACGATGGTTGACAGATGTTGTTGGAGGTCTCTGATCATTACAGAAATTGTCGCAAGTCTCTGATCTCGTATTGCCTTCTAATAATTCTCTCCATGATTCTTACATGAAGGAAGCGGTTCTCCATGATGCATTAAACCATGCGCAACTGAGAATGATTTGTGTATTTCATTAGTAACTATGAGAGTTCTGGAGTTGATTGATAGCTTGATGTTCTGATAGCTCGGATGTTACATCCCAAGAGTTAACTATGATATTTGTGGAGTTGATATCTGCTAGCTTGGGCGTCAAATCCTAAGAGTCAAAGCAATGCATCCTTATGTGATGAAAGAGACTCAAAAGCGGCGTATTTCTCTGCAAGTCTGTATCTGCGTGGAATTATTTTGAAAGAGAAGGCCTCTGGAAGATCTGGCAACACAGAAGTATAGTTAAGTTACAATCTGCTTTTGGCCGAATCCTTCGAGCTGGTCCCGACCAGAAAAATAGAAATTGATTAAGTTAAAGTGAATGAAAGACTTCATCAGCTTCATGATGAAACCCCAGCCTGAGAAGCGAAGAATCTTCCATGTTCGTTAGTCAGAGGAGACGGAGCCTTTAAAAATGGAACAGAGTAACAGACGTGAATGATGGAATGGATAGATTTATGCACAGAAAAATATATGCATAAACGTTGAAGCGAATTCCGAGTTTCGATGTTGCAGCGAGTAGCATATCAAACAAAAATCAGTGAAGAGATCCATAGATGCATCATGCAGGAGGATTTATGTAGCTGAATAAACTGGAAGTTCCTCGCAGTAAGAGTACATGTACTATTCTCGAGGTCCAGATTTCCAAGGTGTCAAGGTCGCTCATTTGTTTAAGCAACACACAGATAATGCAGTTGATTTCTGTATTCTTTTCCGACTTCCGGTTCGCTCTTTTCTGTAACGTTGATAATTTTTCAGGAAAAGTGATTCTTGTTGTCATGCATAATACATATCTTTTAGTTTTGCTGCAGATTTTATAAATTCCTTCATTCACGGCAGATGTTCGACCGAAGTGCATTGATGAACAATGAAATCGTTGATTTATTTTTTTTCGCAGACATTTTGTTGCATAAAATGAAGTGGAGCACATAATTTATTAAAAAATCAGCATCGTGTAGGTTTCCATTAATTATAAGATTAGTTGAATTATATGATAAAGCATAACATAATAGAGTTATACATTGCAGTCCATTGGGATCTTTGCTTCATCATATACACTCTGCACTTAAAACGGAGTATATTAAAACTTCAGAATTGAGTAATGCTTATATCGATTCTTTAAGCTATTTGTTTGAAGCTCTAATCAGAATCGATTGGTTTGTCTGATATGAATTTGACAGAAATTATGTACGGAATAGTTTAAAAACAAAATCTATTCAAACAATGACTTATTTCACCAACATAAACTTAGTGCGTTATATTTGAGTGAACGATTGAAGCGAAACACACTTGTTTATGGTAGAAATTGAAAACTTCATAGTGTTTTGAAAGCTACTAATATTTGTTTATAATTTTGAGTTCCCATTATCCCGGAAGGATCATAAAAAAAGCAAAGAGTCAAAGTCTATATGAGTTTATGGAAGTACCATTAATCCTTTCTGACTACGTTTTCCAACCCTACTAATCATATAATTGAATTTTCTCTTCTTACCTGAGCTTGCTCCAAGCACCCGGGGTGCGCCGTACTATCTTGCGGTTGGCTTGATCCACCGACCGTCCCTTTCGCGCCGACATTTGGTGAACCCGACGTGAAACAAGCGGCATTGCGACTCAGGTACATCTTACGGAAAACAAATTCCAGGTATTTAGATTTGAAATTTTCTGGCTTGCATATAGTTAAAAACAAACATGACTTCGAATGTTGAAAACCTTCTGCATGAAATGGAAGCACGATTAGTTTCATCTATAGAATTAAAGCTTAATTCCAAGTTTGAGTCCTTAAACTCATTTATTTCCATTTTAACTACAGTAGTATCTGAATTTAATGCGAATCTTAAGTCAATAGATACTCAATTTGATCACGAGTTTAGGAATTTAGAAGGAATTCTTCATTATGAACTATCAAATTTGAATGAAAATATGGAAACAATAGCACATCATGTAAAAGAAATCTCTTCCTTCAAAACGATAGGTCAGGATATTACAAGTTTAAACGAGAACATTGCAAGATTAAACAATCAAATACAAGAAAGTGCTACATGTAAATGCAAAGATAAATATCAAGTACAAGTTCAAAGTAGATCTATGGACCAAAATCCTTTACCCGATTATAGAAGAGTTGATCCTAGGACATTATATCCAAGACCAAAGAGAACTGTAAGATGCTTCTGGTGTGACCAACTAGGTCATACTTATAGGAATTGTATGGCCTATGAGAAAGCATGTAGGCAACACTTGGTATTAGAAAATGAACACAAAATCTGTGATTATCATACGAAGGATCCTTTACACTTGAACCTAGGTAGAGGTGGGATGGTAAAATATTTTGAACAAAAACAAGTAAGATCAAGATCAAACAAACAAGTGAAAAAACATTGGAGAGTGAAACGTGAAATTACCACAAAATCTAATGATCAAGACAATAATATGATGGATAACCCACAAGTTGAACTGATGATGCAAGATATTAAGCCAAATGATAAGCAAGAACATGAGAGATCAACTTATGAGAAAATAGGAAAATATGAAAATTTACATAATATTTCAATTGATTCTGATGATCAATCACTTGAAGATGGGAAAATTGAAAAGATGGAAGAACAAGTGAATCTTGAAACTAGCAATCAAACTAATACTAAAGGGAAAATTGAGAAAACTAAACAACTAAGAAATGCAAATGAGAATGCAAACAATGAGACAAGTTTTAATGTAAAAGAACCAGAAGTTTTTGAAAACATTATCAAACAAATTACACAAAATATGAATAAATCAACTAAAACCATTAAAAGGAAAAATGAGTTATGTATGCAAGAAATTTTTGATGTCTTGTATTAAAAGTAAAGTTATCTACTAATGTGTTTTGAATAGTTATTTTGACAAAAACAGGTACAAGAGGCCAAATTGATAAGAGAATATGTTATGATCAAGTTTATGATTGTTTATGAATGTTTTCATCCATGGCTAATATTTATATGGGAGTTACAACCTACTTCCTCAACAAAAAGGTATTTATATGGGAGTTGTATCTCTCCCTCATCAAAAGATAATTATGAATGGGAGTTATAACCTACTTCCGTATCAAAAAGGTATTTATATCGGAATTGTTTTACAAAATTAAAATTATGAATTTCATTAATGATTTAAATATTGCTTTTCTAATCAATGTTTTTGAGTGGTTTAATGTAGGTCAAGCAAGAAAAGAAAATTGATGGAAGCTACAAAATTTGACTTAATGTTACTTCGGGGGTTTTTACATATGAATTATCTAGAAGTTTTGAATTGAAAAATTTGGTTTAAATGTGCTAATACTTATGTTTTTTCACGAGTTTGTTTTCAAGATATTTTTCAGGTTCAAGATGAAGAATGGGAATTTATGGACAACCAAGATTTTCTTCAAGAGTAGAATATGAAAACCTTTTACTTCCAGTTTTGCACCATTTTATTTAAGCGTGCATTTCAAGTATGCATTAAATTATGTATAAACACATATTGAGTTTTGCTCTTAGGTGCACGACCATTTGCACAACAAACAGAATTGTAATCGCATGATGTTATCAAATGAGTTTATATGGTGAGTGGAACGCCTCAACATCGACAACCAATTACCCTATCGATGCACCATTTATTTTTTTTAATGCATCAAAAGTATGCATAGTAGGGTCACACTACATGACCATGCATTTAGGCACAGATTGAGTATTACCCTTGCGCATAAGAGTGCTTGTAAGGATTTATGTAATTCCATATTGCTATGTATGTGAGTGAGTGCACAAGCCTCACCATCAGAAGCCATTCTCTTTATTGATTGCACCATTAATTTTATACATGCATTTTCAAAGTGTGCATATAAATAGGGCTAATTACGCAGCCATGCATAAGGCACTTTGACTTTAAAACCCATGCACATATTCTGCTATGGGATTGATTTGATTATTAAGCAGAAAGCAGGTTCTCAGGTTGGCGCATCCGGAGGATGCACAGGTTTGGTGGGGGTGAATGTCGGAGAGATTTCTCTCTCCCCACTCAAATCATAAAGAAGATGTTACATGCACTGGCTAAGTAAACTTGCCTCACAAGTGGCAGAATCATATGACTCTTTTGGAATTGATGAAATGTTGATTACTAGAGCTTCTGATCGCTATGAGAAGATTTCAATGGATATTGTATTTAGAATTTTTCACAAGTGAAGATGAGATGCTCATTATTGTAATGTGATTTATGTTATAAAAATTAAAGTAAAAAGTTGATGGTGAAGGGAACGTATTCCAAATAAAAAACGATAGTCAAAACAAAACTCTAAATTAGAGTTGAGTATGTAAGGGCCACTCTTTTCTAACAGATAAAGCAACGAACAAGGGAAACGGTGATAAAAAGTTATGGACGGATCTTCTCACGGGGGGATCTGATAAAGAAAGAAGGGCATGATCTTGAGGAAAAAGGAAGAAGGCAGCGAAAGTGGGAAAAAAAAAAAAAAACTCCAGCAAAGGCAAGAACGCGCGCGACATGGTTTATTTTATAAGCCAATAATAGAGATCCGACCACGGAGGAGGGGGCAGCTCTGTGTTCTGTCATATCTATTTTTGCTGAAGAAGATTTATCGGGGAGGCCATCTCTGATCTGTGGTGTCTCAGAGGAGAAGAAGTCTGATAGCCGTGACTGGGAAGCAAGAGCATATCCCCTCTTTAAATGATACTTGGAACCTAGTCTTCGAGCTATGGCGGCGCTTTATATATCTTCCCATCCAATATCTTCTTAAAACGATGGTTGACAGATGTTGTTGGAGGTCTCTAATCATTACAGAAATTGTCGCAAGTCTCTGATCTCGTACTGCCTTCTAATAATTCTCTCCATGATTCTTACATGAAGGAAGCGGTTCTCCATGATGCATTAAACCATGCGCAACTGAGAATGATTTGTGTATTTCATTAGCAACTATGAGAGTTCTGGAGTTGATTGATAGGTTGATGTTCTGATAGCTCGGATGTTACATCCCAAGAGTTAACTATGATATTTGTGGAGTTGAGTGACACCTTGATGTTCTGCTAGCTTGGGCGTCAAATCCTAAGAGTCAAAGCAATGCATCCTTATGTGATGAAAGAGACTCAAAAGCGGCGTATTTCTCTTCAAGTCTATATCTGCGTGGAATTATTTTGAAAGAGAAGGCCTGTGGAAGATCTGGCAACACAGAAGTATAGTTAAGTTACAATCTGCTTTTGGCCGAATCCTTCGAGCTGGTCCCGACCAGAAAAACAGAAATTGATTAAGTTAAAGTGAATGAAAGACTTCATCAGCTTCATGATGAAACCCCAGCCTGAGAAGCGAAGAATCTTCCATGTTCGTTAGTCAGAGGAGACGGAGCCTTTTAAAATGGAACAGAGTAACATACATGAATGATGGAATGGATAGATTTATGCACAGAAAAATATATGCATAAACGTTGAAGCGAATTCGGAGTTTCGATGTTGCAGCGAGTAGCATATCAAACAAAAATCAGTGAAGAGATCCATAGATGCATCATGCAGGAGGATTTATGTAGCTGAATAAACTGGAAGTTCCTCGCAGTAAGAGTACATGTACTATTCTCGAGGTCCAGATTTCCAAGGTGTCAAGGTCGCTCATTTGTTTAAGCAACACACAGATATGCAGTTGATTTCTGTATTCTTTTCCGACTTCCGATTCGCTCTTTTCTGTAACATTGATAATTTTTCAGGAAAAGTGATTCTTGTTGTCATGCATAATACATATCTTTTAGTTTTGCTGCAGATTTTATAAATTCCTTCATTCACGGTAGATGTTCGATCGAAGTGCATTGATGAACAATGAAATCGTTGATTTATTTTTTTTCGCAGACATTTTGTTGCATAAAATGAAGTGGAGCACATAATTTATTAAAAAATCAGCATCTTGTAGGTTTCCATTAATTATAAGATTAGTTGAATTATATGATAAAGCATAACATAATAGAGTTATACATTGCAGTCCATTGGGATCTTTGCTTCATCATATACACTCTGCACTTAAAATGGAGTATATTAAAACTTCAAAATTGAGTAATGCTTATATCGATTCTTTAAGCTATTTGTTTGAAGCTCTAATCAGAATCGATTGGTTTGTCTGATATGAATTTGACAGAAATTATGTACGGAATAGTTTAAAAACAAAATCTATTCAAACAATGACTTATTTCACCAACATAAACTTAGTGCGTTATATTTGAGTGAACGATTGAAGCGAAACACACTTGTTTATGGTAGAAATTGAAAACTTCATAGTGTTTTGAAAGTTACTAATATTTGTTTATAATTTTGAGTTCCCATATTGTCCCGGAAGGATCATAAAAAAAGCAAAGAGTCAAAGTCTATATGAGTTTATGGAAGTACCATTAATCCTTTCTGACTACGTTTTCCAACCCTACTAATCATATAATTGAATTTTCTCTTCTTACTTGAGCTTGCTCCAAGCACCCGGGGTGCGCCGTACTATCTTGCGGTTGGCTTGATCCACCGACCGTCCCTTTCGCGCCGAGAGCGCGTGAAAAAATGGTAGCGTCCCCATTTACCATTAAACTCCAATTCAGCTTCCCAAAAATAGGTTCCATCACCCAATGGTCCTGCAACATCACTGAACCAATGAGCGTGTTTGCCTACTTGAGAGGTGTGCCCCTGGGGAGGATCCTGAACTGGGAGTACATGCACAGCTTGAAGTTCTTGCGGTCTTTCAGTGAGATGTGGTTCGAGGAGGAGTGTTTCTATATCCACAATCTGTGCGCTGGATCCGGCGTGAGAACTGGCACCTCCAGCTTCTGCCATATTGCTTGCTACTGATTCTGTGAGAATATAGAACCATGTGTTAACATTGTAATGGACAGAATAAACCCGTTGTTGTCCCCGTTACAACATTAACAGGAGGTAGATGATGAGTCAATGGTCAGTGAGTGCACGATGACAGTGTGTGTAGTTAATACCTGGATAGTCCTAGGAGCTAGATGGAAAGATGCACTGTCTGACTAATGCAATTAGTAAGTGGAGATGAATTCACAGATTGGGGTCGGGGGGTTTATTACAAGTCTTAAGTTGCCAAACACCATGGATGACTTTTGGTCTTGGCTTTGTGGAGACTCGGGAGGGTCGCATGGGTAATTCTGCTGGGAGTTGTTGTGTCATTGGGACCCATTTACGAGTGAGTCCGTGTGTGCTTCTAGGTGGCAGTGTGTTCGAGTGTATCAGACAAGAGTGGGTAGCGACTGCTTGGCTGAGTGAACCCTGTCGTGTATGATGTGAATTGTGTGGGGTGAGTTGAGCCCGCAAGCAAGCCTTAGGCACCCAAATTTGTCTTGATTGTGGGTCAGCCTTCATCGACTTCTTGGGTACCCAAATAGATTTTATTTTCTCAACAGAGGTTTTAGTAGTCCTCTTATTAGCATCAAGTCGTTGATTACTAATAGGAAGTTGAGACCGTTGTTGCGACTTAGTTACGGTCGGCAGCTCGTCTTTCCGCACCCACATTTGTCTCATCGGCTGAGTTGTTCTGCTTTGCGCGTTCTTTTGGTCTCTCGCTTGGAGAGTCTTCAGTGATTGATCTGCCCTTAGTTGCTGCCTCCTTCTGGTCTTTGGAAAAGAAGGGAGTTCCATTGTGGTTCTGACTCCTTTTTTGAGATCTTCATTCTTCTGCATCACATAGCCTTGGACAAGAACAGCATGGTCAACTTCATGTGTACCCCTGGAGGGACCAGGAGTCCGTGTCTTTTCTAGTTCCTTGAGTGCTCCATTATTTAACTCAATTGTAATTCTAGTCTGATTCACCCATACCTGAAGAAGTCCACTTCTTAGGTTTAAGTTGACTGCTTGGTCATAGATCCAGTCTTGACCCAAGACAAGGGGTTCCGTGAGGTCCTCGTCTTGACATACTAGTACTTTAACTGTCATTGCCTCATCATGAATATAGAGGGGAAGTTCCACCTCGCCCATGCAAGGGGTTTCCACGCCTCCCAATCCTATGAGATATGCTTCCACAGGATTGATAGTTAATTGCAACTCTAGACAGTAAGACAATTTAACAGCACTAGTGGCTGCACCTGAGTCAATCAAGGCTCTTACAGTCCTTGCACTCTTTCCTTGTCCTATATCTAAGGTTATGAAAGGTCGTCGATCAGTTATCCTATGTGAGCTAACTCCTGAAACTTCACACATAGCCACGTCATATCCTTGATCTGCATATGCATCTTGCCTAGGGTGCTCTCTACCTTGTCTTCTTAATTTCATTCTCCGGATGCGCTCTAGGGCTTCTGCTTGAGCTTCTTCTCGAATTCGCTTTTCTTCCTCTTTGCGTTTCTTAGCAGTGTTGAGTCGACTTAGCATTTCCTCCGTGAGAGGTTCCTGATACAACTTGACTCTGCATCCGCTAATATAGTTTGGGAGAATATCACCCTCTAAAGTGGCTAGTTGTACTGCTCCACTCGTGGAGATCCTATTGATGATCATAGGTCCGTAGCCTCTCTTTTCTAGCTTCCTTGCATGTTGCTTCAATGTGTAGACTAAAACTAAGTCGCCTGCCTTTAAACCTTTATCCTTAACGTGGGCATCAAAGTATGCCTTCTGTCGTTTCTTTGCTGCATATATCCCTACAGCTGCTCTCAGTCTTGTTTCTCCTAATCGTTCAAGGTCAAAAAGTCTAGAGGAGAGTTCATGACCCGTCCATTCATGCTCTTGTGCCACTTTCAATGTAGGTATCAAAAAGTCTAAAGGTAGCACAACATTTTGACCAAACACCATTTGAAAGGGAGTGGCTTGGAGTACCGTTTTGTAGGCGACTCGGTATGCCCAAACAGCGTGGTGTAGCTGTTTGTCCCAATCAGAGCGTTTGTTGTTCACTAATTTCGTCAATACACTGCATAAGATCTTGTTGGTGCTCTCAGCCTGGCCATTTGCTTGAGGGTGATAGGGGGCAGACTTCTTATGTACTACCAAGAATTCTTGGAGCAGATTTTCAATAACTTCATTTAAGAAATGAGTACCTCTATCACTAACTAGCTCTATAGGTAGCCCGTATCTAGTGAATACATTTTCAAACAAGAATTTAGCAGTTGTTTGAGCATCGTTCTTCGTTGTGGCTTTTACCTCTACCCACTTAGTTAGATAGTCTGTTGCAACAATGATATATTCTGCATGGGAACCCTTAGCTGGGGGATTAATAGGACCTACGAAGTCTATTCCCCACTTAGAGAATGCACGTCCACCCATCATAGGTTTCAGTGGCATCTCATCTTTACGTATAGGATACTGAGTTCTCTGACAGACATCACATCGTTTCACATAGGTATGTGCATCCATGTGAAGGGTCGGCCACCAGAAGCCCGCAAATAGTATTGCCTTGATCACCCGATCTGGTCCAAAGTGTCCTCCTGCTACACCTTGGTGAGCAGTTTCCAAGATCTTAAGATATTCACTTTCATGGACACATAGCCTCAAGTAACCATCTTTACCACGCTTGTATAGATTATCACCAATGAGTGAGTAATCCAGGGCTTCTTGTTCTAAACTCCTTTTCCTAGCCAGAGTCATGTCTGGAGGGAATGTTTTCGTCCTCAGGAAGGATACTAGTGGTTCACTCCAATCTAGCACTATGGATACTTGATAAAGAGTGGCGTGTTCCACAGGTGGTTTAGTGCAACAGATTGGGCATTCCTTGCACAACCTTTGGACATCAGCTTCCATAGTTGGCCAATGTACTCCGAGTCTCCTTAGTGTCTGTAAGGTTCGTTGCTTTGAGTAGTGTTGCTCTAACGCACCTACATGTGCTAAATGCAACCATTTATTGTACTCGTCCTCTTCCACACAACAAGCCAAGATTCCTTGATCTGTGTGCTTGTACATGCTTCCTGCCATGATGTGGTACTTTTGGGCTTTCACAACCTCTCTATTCTGTGTGTTTACTACAGGATGGTTAGGCCCGTATGTCAATACTGGTACCAATGGCTTAGCCCACTGCGGTACAACTTCCAAATTAAACAAGTAAGCATCAGGAAGGTCATCTGATACTCCTTGTGGGGCTTCTCCCGATGTGAGCCTAGAGAGATGATCTGCTCTTAAATGAGTCCTCCCTTTTCTTACCACAACCTCAAAATCATATTCCATTAGCAAGAGAAACCATCTCACTAATCTTCCTGTATTGCATGGCTTGTTTACGAGGTATAGCAATGCCTGATGATCAGTAAAAAATTTAAACTTATTTGCAAGCAAATAGTGTCTAAATTTCTTAACTGCATATACCATGCCTAAGCCTTCTCTCTCAGTAGTGGTGTAATTCCGTTCAGCTGCATTCAATTGTCTACTGGCATAGGCAATTGGAAGATCCATGTTACCTTCACCAGTAGGTTGTGCAAGCACACATCCAATGGCATAATTGGATGCATCCACGTGAACATGGAATGGCTTATTCCAATCTGGTGTGGTCAAGATTGGTGCTGAACATAATCTTTGTTTAAGCTCCTGGAAGGAATTCTCACATTCATTCGTCCACTCAAAGTTAGTCAGAAGTCCGTACATGAGCTTTGCAATGACAGCATACATGTGTATAAATCGTCGGTAATAACCACAATGCCCCATGAAAGCTTGTACTTCCTTGACATTCTTTGGCCTAGGTAGCTCTGCTATAGCTCTCACTTTCTCTTCGTCAGTAGATATGCCATTCTTTGACACTATGTGCCCTAAAATCTTGCCTTGCCTGACCATGAAAACACATTTTTCGGGGTTTAGGTAGACTTGATATTCTCTACATTTGTCAAAGATTTGTCTGAGTTCAGGGATATGGGTTTGTCTAATGTTGGAATGAGCACAAAGATCATCAACATAGACCTCTAAATTCTTCCTCAGGAACTCCTTAAACACATGGCACATTAGTCTCTGGAAGGTAGCTGGTGCATTGGTAAGCCCAAATGGCATTACACGAAAGGCAAATATACCCCACTCTGTGGCAAAAGCTGTCTTATGCTGATCTTCTGGAGCAATGGCGACTTGATTGTAGCCCGAAAATCCATCGAGGAAGCTGTACACTTCCTTGCCTGCTACTCTTTCTAAGAGATGCTCTGTGATGGGAAGCGGATAGTTATCTCGAATCGTGGCTGCATTAACCTTTTTCAAGTTAATGCATACGCGCAGCTTTCCATTTTTCTTGGGCACCACTACGATGGGGGATACCCATTCAGTGTGCTCAATTTCATAGATAAATCCAGCTTCAACCAGTCTATCTATCTCTTCTTTGATCTTAGCAGCGTAATTATCGTTATATGTATAGGGCTTTTGCTTAGAGGGTTTAGCATCTGAGGTCATGGGGATAGTGTGTGAGCATATATCAGGGTCAACACCTTTCAAATCCTTGTAACTCCAAGCGAATACATCTCTGTATTCTCTTAGCAAGGCTATCAACGCATGCTCTTCTTCCTCTGTTAGGTCATGGCCTATGTACGTGCATCTCTCCTCTCCTTCTTCTAGGGCCACTACTATTTTCTTGGTGGTTTCTTTGTTATCATAGGCCTCTCCTGATTGTGCCTCTCGTTTAGGAATTCTTATCATGACCCTCCTGTCATCTATCTCATACTTCTTAAAATTTTCCGGGACCTCAAACAAAGATTCTTCCTCTTCTGGTGAGACTTCTCTCTTCTTTCGTTTCTTTCCTTCTTCCTTCGGGGTCACATGTGTGGCTAATCTTACATCGTTTGTAAGCTCTCCATGTCTCTGGGGTTGAAATTCTACTTCATGGAAGTATTCTTCATCTGATGCAAATGGTGGGTCCATAATGATTGACTCTAGATCGGAGTCACTTGCATCCTCAAATGCATCAGGGCTAGGTTCGCATTCTTCTAGAACTGCCTCTCCCATGATTGGCTCTATGGAGAAGACTGAAATGTCATAGCCATCCTCATCACAGTGGGGTGTCCATTGTTCTTCATTGATGGCTACGTCCATTGTTGCTAAAATTTCTGCCCAGCCGTGAGGTTCAGATTCCTCATCAGGAAAGACTACAGGTGCATAGGCTGGGTCTTGAATTGATCTATGGTTTTCTTTTGCACCTACCTCTCTGGCTTTCTCTCTCTTCTCTTCTTCTACTGCTACCTTGCACATCCATAAGTGGGTGTCTTCATGCATCCAAGAGGATCCTGACCCCATGGAATGCACCGATTCCGTATCATCTTTGGCTCTATGGATGGGATTCCATTGGATAGGAGGTACATCTCTATGAGAGTAATCTTTAAGATTGACTTTGGTCGTAACACCTAAGTGCTGCAGGTACAAAGAATTGGTTCCCCAGTCCTGTACCACTTGCAACTGTCGCATAAATGGTCTTCCCAAAATCATCTCATAGGCATGATTTTTGCTGAAGTCACAAGTGGTGAGAGTTATTCCTTCTAGCAATCCTAAGGGTCTCTCAATATGACCATCGGCCATCTGCAATTTCATTCTCGTTGGCCTGAGTGCTGGCTTGCCCCAACGCTTCCATAGGGAAGTGGTGGCAATTGCAACTCCTGCACCTGAGTCCAAAATTGCCTTGGTGGTGTACCCCTGGTAGGTAATGGGAAGATAGGTGTTCCCTTCTTCACCTTCACACATGTCTCCTATCTTATCCAAGGGTATCTCTGGCACTGTCCTATGTGATCCTACCTGGGAACGAGGTTTTGCTATCTCTGGTACTTGTTTGGCTACATGTTTCCACACTTCTGGTCTAACCTTAAGCAGCTCTTCCAAAGTGAGATTGCACTGCACTTTGGTGTTCTTCACTACCTCTGTGTTCCTAGGTATGACTGAATCTTCGTTTCTTACCATGACTGTAGGTTCTCTCATACAGGTGGACCTTGCTTCCCATGGGCCTGTGAAATGGGGTAGTTCTTGTAAAGAATTAGACTCGAAGTCTAATCTTTCTTGAGATTGGGTACTCTCCTGCTCTCCATAAATGGATGGGATGTCTTGTGGGAATTGGTCATGTGCCTCATCCACAAGTTCAATGGGAGGAGGGACTTCACTTTCTTTAGCCCATTTGTCTTCTTGAATCTCGCGTAGGAATTTTGGTGTGAACTGATTCATAGAAGATGATGTGTCTGGCTCCGTAGAGTTAGGCACATAGGCTTCAGGCACATAGGCTTCTTGAGCAGGAATGCTTACTCTTTCACTTGCCTTATCCTTGTGTTGAGAGGCTGGTTCCTTTTCTGATTGTGCAGTCAGCTTCTCTATTCTTTCTAGGGAGGGGGGGTTGTCTGGTTCAGTGGAATTGGGCACATAAGCTTTCGGTGGGGGATGGGTCATATTTTTGCTTGCGTTATCTCTTTCTTGATTTTCTTCTTCCTTGGCAGATCTTGCAATTATGCCCTCTAACTTCTCTAGAAGTCCATCCAAGTGTAATTGCGTCTTGGCTGAGCCCGAGTAATTGAAAAGGCGACTGGCTTCAAACATAGTCTGAGCCAATGCGACCATTTTCGCGCAAAGCTTGGTTCTTTCTATCTCTAAGTCAGCTCTAGGGTAACACTTGTCATGATCCGTGACATTTGGCCCTTCTTGGATTCTGGCCTGATATGCTTTAAGCATCATGTCTATATCTTCAGGAGTGGGATCAGCTAATACTGATCCTACTCTAGGGGGTGGTGGAATCATATGAGGTGGGTTGGAAGGTGGCGGGTCGGATGGCGATGGGAATGGTGGTGGTGGGATAGTGTGAGAGGGAGTTTGAGATGTGAGTTCAGTTATCCTGGCTTTGGTTTCTCTTATGCTTTCCTCAAGTTCACTCATCTTTTTAGCCCATTGTCGTTTCATTCTTTCCCGACTATCTTTCCATGCTCTAGTCCTTTTCTTTGTCACGCTCTCGGGCTCACTAGCCTCTGGGTTCTTATCCTGGTCTACCCCTTGGTTCTGCTGCAATGCCTGAGCTCTAGTCACGACCTGTACTGGTGCAGTGGACGTCACACTTCCTGTGGAGTCTACCACCAACCCAATAACGTTAATAGGAGTGATTTTTGGCATATTATTAGGATTCTTAGGGCAATCTCGTAAGAGATGCTCCTTTCCACATTCTTGGCAAAAGCCCTGAATTGTCACTGACTGGGGTTGTGTAGGTGGAGGTAAGGGACAATCACGAATGAGGTGATCCCCCTGACATCTGTAGCATGGTCCTCTAGGGAATGGGGGTCTTACCTGCCTAGGTTGAGGCTTAGGATTGGGGTTTGTATACATGACGTTTGAGTAATCTGACTCCCAACTAGGTTTGTTTGGCTCTTCGCTATAGTAAGACTCACCATGTTCAGGAGATTGCATGTAGTAAGCATGGGGGCTATCGACATGTGTAGAATCAAAGCTATGGTCACTGGGGTCACTTTCAGAAAGCAGTGGTGTTACAGGGACTATAGCTCTATTCAGGTTTTCTTCTACTGCTGCATATTTTACTGGGATCGCATTAGCTGGGGCAGGGGGTTGTTGAGCTAACACAGGCTGAGGCCTTTGTTGGTTTTGGTATGGTTGCTGATAAGGTTGTTCTGGCCTGCCATATGGTTGTGGAGGGTACGGGTTCTGGTATCTTCCCTGTTGAGGGTATGGCTGAGGGTAGGGTTGCCTAACCGCTAGCTTGTTGTATGGGCAATCTTGTGCTGTGTGATTTGTGTATCTCCGTTCTATGGTGCAGTACTGGCTACTAGGATTAACTTGGGGTTGAGCCATAATGGGATAGACATTCGCCCTGTGGTCGCCACCACAAGTATAACATCTTTTCACTGGGGTAAATCTAGGAATTTGTTTACTAGAGACGCCTAATTTTTGAGCTACTTTTTCCGTAAGTTCCTCGATTGATGTGGATTGCGTTGAAGAGATGTTAGAGGCACTATCCGAATCTTTGTATATCTTGGAAAGCTCTAACTCCTCCCCTAGGTTATCCTCAATGTCAATACACATGCGTACACACTCTTCTATGGTCCTAGGGTCCTTCAAGTACACATAAGATCTCAATTTAGTACTTAGCAATCCATCCAGGAATAAAGCCACTTGCTTAGCTGGTGTGGGTAGCTCCGAAACAGGGCATCTTTCAAGATATTGCTTAAATCTCCTTCCTGCAAGTCTCACGGTCTCTTGCGGGGTTTGCTTGAAGCTGTGAATCAGCGAGGAGGTATTATGCCTTATGCCACTCTTAGAGAATTCAATAATGAAAGCTTCTAGGAGTTGGTCTATGCTCCTGAACTGCCTCTCATTTAGTGGTTGAAACCATGTCAGGGCAGTGTTCCTAAGGGTCAGACCAAAGGCATTGTATTGCGTGAATAGATCCTCCACTTGTTTAGCTCTCAGGACTTGCCTAAACTCAGCCACATGATCGTATGGATCTCCAGTGCCATCGAAGTAGTTCTTCATGGACTTAACTAGCTGAGTCGGTCTCAAAGTCCTTGTGTGCTCTCTAGGTCGTGGTAGAGGGAACTCATCCGCATTTCTTTGATTCCTGTGAGCTCTAAGTATCTCAGGTTCTACTCTATTTGTTTCCGTCCTCGTTCTTTCTCTGCCCACTGGGTTGGCAAAGCTTACTTCTGGTCTATCTCTACTTCTGTCTCTTTGCATTCCATGAGCTTGGGATGTTCCAGCTCCCGGGTGACCATAGGATACATTCGATCTTGGTTGGGGGAAAACGAATTCACCCTTCCAAGTGTAAGCATGCCTATCATTTTCTGTCACCACAAAGATCCTCTCCGAAGCGTGATCTAAGTAGGTCACTCTACCTGGGCTATCAGGATCCTTAAACTCATAGATCATGATTGTTCCTATATCAGTTGGCCGATCAGGTTTGTACCTCCAAAAGGCTTCGTCAGTCTCTTGATTGATGAGCAAATCTATGCTCTTATTATCCTGGGGAATCCACTCCGGTGTGATAATCCTAGTCAGAACCGATTTACCTCGAGGGGTTCTAGGTTCTGCCCCCATGTTTCCTTGCTCCAGGTCACCTAAGTCTTCTTCTGGGATCACATTTCCAAATTCGTCCGTCCTATCTGGGTGACTGGTGACTACGTATATGGTTCCTTCTTTGTCCAAGTATGCTCCGTTTTCAAACTTGACAGCGGGGTGCTCTAATCCAATGGATTGATCAGGATTCTTAATCTGTACCACAGATCTTCCTAGGCCGTCCTCATAGATGCTGGCACCTAATCGGTTGGTCCTAAGGTATTCCAACTGCGTTTTGTAAGGGCCTTCTATCCTGTGCAAGTATGGCACTCCTGAACTTCCTGTAGGTCTGTCCATGCCTTGAGACATCTCTGATTCACTGGTATCAGAGCTAGGGTAATGCGAGTGGTGACTCAACTGCTGAGCCCAAGACCTCGCAGTATGATTGACACTAGCCTCTGAAGACCTAAGGCTTTGTCTCTCTCTTACTAGGTGTCGTCCTGATCTAAGGTTCATATGCCTAACTGATTAACCCAATTTGTCCCAGGTACAACCACGTTTCTGAGTCCTTTGTATCAATTACTTAATTCCCTTTTTATGTTGATTATCGTGTTTATACTCTTGTCTGATATCACGTCGTTAGGAATACTTGAGTTTAATTTCGCACTTTAGTTTGGTCGTTTCACGTTAGGTTATTTTCCTTTAAGGTTGTCGTTCACACACACACAGGTTATCTCTTGACTTGCACTTGATTTCTTAGATAGTCTTTGATTTATCTCGTGCCTATCGTTGCCTGGAATTACTTCTAACACTACCCGCACTTAGCCTAAACTAAGAATTGACAGAGGGTGTTGCGGGTTTTCCAACCTTGAGTTCCTTTCCTTGTGTTGTTGCCTTGGTGTGCCCAGGACGCGTGTTCCAAAGCCTGCACTTACTCTTGCCTTGCGTACCCTTCGCTGCTCTCAAAGGACCTGTAAAAGGCCCACCGTTAGCTCAAGACTTAAATTCAAAAGACAGAACCAAGCACTTTCATTCATGTAGCACTTCACCAATTTGCACTATGATTTTTTGGACACAACTCTAGAGATCCCTGAACTTTGTTCCCCCTGGGTATGGTCAACTTCAAAATACCCTATCTAATATTCCTGATCTTAATTGAACCGTAGCCCGTCGATGTTTTCGTTGTACTCCCTGCGAGCTTTCCAACAAAATAAAAATCACGGCAAACGGATTTCGTATGAGAAAGTTACGCCAGTTCAGGGTTTTGGGGCTAACACAGGATTAAACTAGGTTAACAGGCAAACAGGAATTCTCGGGTTACTTGGGTCATGCCCTCGTAATGCAATACTACCCCCTAGTGTTTGTCCCACACTTGGCCAAAATTTAGACCATTATTTTTGCCATAAAAATTTGACCTAATTTGCCCTTCTAACGTGTTCGCAAAGTCTGTCGGTCGCGATTGACAGGTCAGTCGCGATCGACGTGTCGATCGCGATTGACAGGTCCGTCATGGCTGTCAGTCGCGATTGACTGGTCAGTCGCGATTGACACGTGGCCGAAAATTCAGTCAATCGTGGTCAAATAGTCGTTGACTCTGTCGATCGCGATTGATGCGTCAATCGCGATTGACAGGTCGGTCGCGAGGGTCTGTCCGTCGTGGTCAAACAATCATTGACTGTGTCGGTCACGATTGACAGAGTCGTCGTGGGCTGTCAGTCGCGATTGATGAGTCGATCGCGATTGATGGCTCGATCGCGATTGACACGTGTCACGCGTATGGTCCGTCGGTCGTGGTCAATCGGTCGTGGTCAATCGGTCGTTGACTCTGTCGGTCGCGATTGACAGAGCTGTCATGGGCTGTCGATCGCGATTGACTGGTCGATCGCGATTGACAGGTCTGTCCGTCGTGGTTTGTCGGTCGCGATTGACAGAGCGATCGCGATTGACAGAAATCTGAGGAATTTCAAAAAACTAAACACATTTTTGGGAAGATCTAGGCCTGTAGATCATGGTTTTGCACTTTGTTTGGCACTTTGAGCATTTTTTCTGTCGGTCGCGATTGACAGAGGTCGGCGACACACAGACAGTTACTTTGAATTCCGTACCTGCGCAGAGTGCTGGGGACGATGATGCGGCCTGTACCTGCAAGACAACTCAAGAAACATGCAAAAACAGCACACACAATTTCGCTCTCTCGCTCTCTCTCACAAGTGAAATGAGGGAAATGAGGTGGAGATGGTGATATAATCAAAAAACAAAAATTTTCGCAATGATGGAAATGGAGGTGGAAGATGGTGATGATGATGATGGTGATGATGGTAGTAAGGTAAGAAAGAGAAAAATAGGAAAAGTGGAGAAATTACCTACAACACCAACGTCTCCAATCTACGTCTTACCATCACACGCTCGTCCTCAAAGCTCGATCCCCGGCAACGGCGCCAAAATTTGGTGTAGCTCAGTGATGAGTAGCACCTCCTTTAATGTCAATCCGGGAAGACGTGAAGATTGTATGAAGACCTCGAGCAAGTGAAGGCACAAGTGCGTGAGTGAGAAGCACACAAACATGCACACACATACACACACACGCGCACACACGGCAAGACAAAGAGTGAGGAGCAATGGAGTTCTTAGATTACTTTTCAAAAAGCTCTTACAAGTTCGTTTCAATTATAATCTAACCTCAAAAATGAGCTCTCTAGCTCCTTTTATAGTTTTTGACTAGCTTTGGCCCTGTCCAGACCTAGTGTCCGGCCTAGTTAAAAATTAGGTTCCAGGGCTTATTTGAGGGCTCAAATGAGATCTAAAAAATACGAAAATTGGTAAGCAACTACTTCTAAGGCTCCTCAAGCTTGAGGACTACTCGGCTTGCACAAAATGGAGCCACAAAAAGGTGAACATGGTATTTACAGGGGTTGTTAGTGATGAGAATCACTTTTAATTGGTGTAAGGGTTTTGAAAAATTAAAGGTTGCCTTAGTGCTAGATCTGCGTGAATGCTCGTACTTGCTTCATGAAGAAAATTATTGGCCTACTTGCCAGATCTTCTTTGACTGCCATGTCTGCTTGTGCTGTCCCTTCGCTCTGACTCTCTTCGTCTTGTGGCTCCTTCGGTTCCCTGACTGCTGCCAACAGTACTTTATGTACCAACCATTACCAAGAACCTAATGAGTGTTGGTCAGATTGTGGAGAAAGGTTTGCAGGTCAGATTCACTCAACATGGAGCATATGTGGAGGACCCAAGACATGGATTCAGAAGGATAGCCAAGGGAGAAAAATCAGGTAGATTATTTACTTTTGAGCTAGAAGACACCAAAAACATTGCTTTATACAATTACAAGGATCAAACACTTTCAGAGTTAGAAATATGGCACAAGAGGTTAGGTCACATAGGTGAAAGAACCCTAAAGCAAATGTGCAGGGATCAATGTGTGCTTGGGATACCTAATGTATCCAAGCAACACATGATTTACAAGTGTGGTGCTTGTCAGTTTGGTAAGTCTCACAGGTTGCCCTACTCAAGGAAAGGTTTCATGCATGAAGACTACCTAGACTTGGTACACACAGATGTTTGGGGACCTAGCAAGGATCCCTCCATTTCAGGATCAAAGTACTATGTGTCCTTCATTGATGATTATAGCAGATGGACTGTTTTATACTTTATGAAGCATAAAGATGAAGTGTTTAATTGTTTCAAGAGGTATCTTGCACTTGTTGAAAACCAAACAGGAAGAAACTTGAAGAGGCTAAGGTCAGATGGAGGAGGAGAGTACTTTACCAATGAGTTTGAAGATTTCTTGCAGGAAAGAGGCATCAAAAGGGAGATAACTACAAGGTACTCACCTGAACAAAATGGGGTAGCTGAAAGAAGGAATAGACTCATTGTAGAAACAGCTAGGTCTATGCTTAATGAAAAGAAGTTGCCAAATTATCTTTGGGCAGAGAGTGTATCTACTGCCACCTACCTCATCAACAGGTTGCCATCAAAGTCTCTTGATGGCATGACACCTTATGAAGCTTGGCATGGTAAGAGACCATCATTGGATCATTGCAAAATTTTTGGTTGTGTAGCATATGTGCATATTCCCTCACAGGTAAGGGGAAAGCTAGACCCTAAAGCTGAAAAATGTATCTTCATTGGTTATGATTTGAACCAAAAAGGGTACAGATTCTACAACCCAACAAACAAAGGCTTCAAGGTAAGCAGAGATGTCATCTTTGATGAGAATGACTCATGGTATGAGAATGAATGCCGGAAGGTTAGTCTACCCTATGATATGGAAGAAGATTTCCCAAAGCTCACCAAGGAGGAACCAATCCAGAAAGAAGACTCAAGCTCAGAAGATGATGACACAATTAACCTTGAGGAATTTAAGGCTTGGAAGTCCAAAGGGAAGATGAAAATAAAGAAGCTAGAGGATCAACCAGAATCCTCAATTCAAGCAATGAGGAGATCTCAGTGAGAAAGTAAGAAGCCTATCAGATATGGGTATGATACTTCTATTGTAACCAAGCATTCTGTATATCTTGCAAAGGATTTGTTGAATGAGGAACCAGGTACATATGAAGAGGCAATCACCAAACCAGAATGGAAAGGAGCTATGGATGAAGAAATAGAAGCTCTCAAGGAGAGTGACACATGGGACTTGGTACCCAAGAAGGACTCTATGAAGGTGATAGGATCCAGATGGATCTACAAACTAAAAAGAAACTCAGATGGAACAATCAACAAGTACAAAGCTAGGTTGGTAGCCAAGGGTTTTGCACAAACCCAAGGCATTGATTATGAGGAGACATTTTCTCCTGTGGCTAAGATGCCAACAATCAGAATATTGGTGAGTGTAGCTGCATCCAAGAATTGGAACATGTACCAATTAGATGTCAAAAATGCTTTCCTGAATGGATGGATATCTGAAGAAGTCTACATGTCACAACCACCTGGCTATGAAGATCTCAAGAAGGTAAATTATGTTTGTAAATTGAAGAAGGCTCTATATGGATTGAAGCAGGCACCTAGAGCATGGAATTACAGGTTGACAACATATCTCCAAGACCAAGGATTTGTGATGAGTAAAGCAGACACTTCTCTATTCATAAAGAGGAGTAGTACAGAGGTAATCTACTTGTGTGTTTATGTTGATGACATCATCATTACAAGAAATGATGTCAATGGTATTAGACACATCAAAGGACAGATGATGAAGGAGTTCAAGATCAATGATCTTGGATTATTGAAATACTTCTTAGGTCTTGAGTTAGTCTACACCAATTCAGGTATATATATCACTCAAAAGAAGTATGTACAGGACATTGTGAAGAAGTTTAACTTGCAGGATGCTAAAGTCTCAAGTACTCCAATGGAGGTCAACCTAAAGCTTAGTGCTCATGAAGGTGATGAAGTCCAAGACATTACAGGATACCAAAGTATGGTAGGTAGTTTGAATTATGCTACCTTAACCAGAATTGACATAGCATATGGAGTTAGTGTGCTAAGCCAATTCATGCACAAACCAAGGGTACCTCACCTAGAGGCAGCAAAGAAGATCTTGAAGTATCTAAAGGGAACTCAGAACCATGGTTTGTACTTTCCTTATACATCAGATATTGACATTAAAGTATATTCAGATGCAGATTGGGCAGGATGCAAGGATGATAGGAGGAGCACATCAGGATACATATGTTTTGCAGGTGATAAACCTATTTCTTGGTCAGCCAAGAAACAACCTACAGTAGCCTTGTCATCTACTGAAGCAGAGTATAGAGGGCTAGCCAATGCCACTCAAGAAGCTATCTGGTTGAAGCTTTTGTATATAGAATTAGGTCTATACACTAGACCTCCAATTATCTTTGGAGATAACACAAGCTCTCTTCACCTTGCAGCTAATCCAATATATCATGCTAGAACCAAACACATAGAGGTTCATTACCACTATGTGAGAGAAAAATTGCTAAGCAAAGACATTCAATTGACTTATGTGTCCACTAATATGCAATGTGCAGATTTACTTACTAAAGCTTTGGATGGAAACAAGTTATGCAGATTCAAATCCATGATTGGATTGCAGGATGTGATTGAAGATTGAGGATGAAGACTTAAGCCAAAATGTTTTTCTTGAGGGGGAGCTGTTGGTGCAATTAGAGCCTTCACATTTGGCTTGGAACCCTTGAAGGATATCACTATGTGAAGCAAGAACCATAGGAACTTATTCTTATGACTTATTACCATTTTACTTCTTGTAAAAGTTTAAATGACTTGGCATTTATGTATACACACCTACTTGTTTAGATTCATGGAAAAATGGATGGTGTAAGTGGAGAGAATATCTCCCTACTTTTAGAGGAGAGATTCTAGGGAGCCTTAGTTTGAATTTGAAATTCAAATGCATCTCCATCACATATAAAAGTCAATGTAAAAACTCGCGGGACAGAGAGTGAACTTCCGAGCTCCATCTTTCACTATCATTGAGTGTGTGAGTGCTACACTATAGCCTACACATCTCCAACTCATTAGGCTACATCTATCAAGCCAATGAGATTGTACATTCATGTGAATTAATAGAAAGAGTTACATTCATTATCTCTGTGAGTTTCTGAGTTATCTTCTCCAAGCCTGTCAACTTCCAAGAGGCATATCTCAGTTCCTACTAAACCAAATCAAGTGATTCAAAGCTTGTTGGAACTAGCTCCAAGCATACTACATGCGTAAAAAATTTCAAGGTCATTGGATCAGCCATCTTGGAGAAATCTTGCTCGAAGTGGTCTCTGGTATTTTTCTGCAAAGTTCCTAAAAAGCCAGGGGTACATATAATTTTGCTAAACTTCTTTCTCAGAGTATAGTTTGTCATTTCTCCTCATTCCACTTGCAAATGGTAGCTTGTTAAGCTAATTTAATATTTCCAGAAGGAATTTGACCAATTGTAACTGTACTGGTCATACTGAGTGAAAGACTGAGTAGGTATCAAGACAAAAATAGAAAGTTTTTTGAGCTTTGTGGTTTACAAACTTATCTGTTTTGATCAAGCCATTACTCAAACCATTTCCAAAGTACATATAGCATTTCTTGGTATCATTTGGAAGCTAAGGGTGTCTACTAATCATATCTGGAGTCACTGAGGGCTGGTGCAAAGCAAGATTAGCAGCATCAACTCAATCTTCTGAGTGCATCCAACCATTTCTCCCAACATCTATAAACTCAAGAAGAATTCTGATGGTTCCATTAACAGGTATAAGGCAAGGCTTGTAGCAAAAGGCTTTGCACAAACTCAGGGAATTGATTATGAGGAGACCTTCTCTCCTGTGGCAAAGATGCCTACTATTAGGGTTTTGCTTAGTATTGCCTCTTCCAAGAATTGGAAGATACTTCAACTAGATGTAAAGAATGCATTTTTGAATGGTTGGATAACAGAAGAGCTATATATATGGCACAACCACCTGGTTTTGAGAATCAAGTTTATCCTGATTATGTGTGTAAACTTAACAAAGCATTGTATGGTCTCAAGCAAGCTCCAAGAGCTTGGAATTTCAGGCTTGTTTCATTCTTGCAGGACAAAGGCTTTCAACCAAGCAAGGCAGATCCTTCACTCTTTATTAAAAAGAGTAATTCCGAGGTCATCTACCTATGTGTATATGTAGATGATATTATATTGACAGGAAATGATGCAGATGGTATGAAGAAGATCAAAAATCAGATGAGAGAACAGTTCAAGATAAGTGATTTGGGTTCACTTACCTACTTCCTAGGTTTGGAAGTTGTCTACAAAGATCATGGTTTGTTTCTCACTCAAAGAAAGTACATTAAGGACATGTTGGCAAAATTCAAGATGCAAGATTGTAAGATTGCAGGTACTCCAATGGAGGTCAATCACAAATTGAGCTCACATGAAGGTGAACTCATAGAGGATATCACATCATATCAAAGTCTAGTGGGTAGTCTCAATTATGCCACATTGACAAGAGTAGATATATGTTACAGTGTGAGTGTGCTAAGCCAATTTATGCACACACCAAGGAAACCACATATGGATGCTGCCAAAAGGATTCTTAAGTATCTTAAAGGAACCATAAATGAAGGACTTTATTATCCTTATGTATCTGATTTAGGTTTGAAGCTATTTTCTGATGCAGATTGGGCTGGCTCCAAGGAAGATAGAAGGAGCACTTCAGGTTATCTTACCTTTGCAGGTTCAAAGCTTATTTCATGGTCATCCAAGAAGCAACCCACAGTTGCTCTCTCTTCTACTGAAGCTGAATATAGAGGTCTTGCCATAGCTACACAAGAAGCTACGTGGATGAAGACATTATTCAAAGATCTTGGATTGGAGTTTGGAACTCCAACTATTTTTGGTGACAATATGAGTTCTATTCATTTGGCTGCTAATCCTATTTTTCATGCAAGGACTAAACATATTGAAGTTCATTATCACTATGTACGAGAAAAGGTTCTAAGCAAAGAGATTCAAATATCATATGTGTCCACTCATCAACAATGTGCAGATATTCTAACCAAAGCATTGGATGGTACAAAGCTTTGCAAATTCAAGACTATGATTGGTTTGCAGGTAATCTTGGAAGATTGAAGACCTCAAGCATACTTGGCTTGAGGGGGAGCTGTTGGAGCAAGTCTATGACAAGCCTAAGTATTGGCTTGAGTCTCACAAAGTCTTAGAAGAAGCTTTAAAAAGAAGACTATGTAAAGTTCACTTGTGAACTACCTCTTGTAACTTTTGAAGAGTTTACTTAATGTAAAAGTAAGAGAATCTTAAGTGGTTGAGTCCACTTGATCAAGAATGGAAAGAGGAGCCACGAATTCGTGATTTGTGGTAGGTAGAGAATCAAATCAATCATTGATTGATTGGAGAGTGATTGAGGGAAGTTAGCCTCCCAAACTCAACTATAAATAGATGGCAGTTTTAGTCGTGGTTAGAGAGACCTATGTGAAGACCTCCAAGAGCTGAGCTTTATGCCATATCAAGGTGTGATTACAAGGCACACATATGTATCAGTAAGTCATTGTATTGTACAAGCAATATACTTTCATTTTCATGATTACTTGAGTTCATCTTTCCATGTTCTTGTGAAGTGTACTACTGACTGCCATTACTCTCAGTTTTTGCAGTCAGCTTGCAGAGATGTTTTCTCTGTGCTTGGTGCATCATTTTCAATGATTTAACTTGTTAAAGTTAGCTCTATAAGTCTACTATATGCTCACAAATTTTCATGTCATTTGGATGTTGCAATCTTCAGCTATGTTCATTTGAAGTCAACAGGGTCTGTTCATCTTCACTTCTCTGTCAGGTACCCGACTTTTTCACTCATCTTGTCAGAGGTGTTTCTCAGTGGTTACGTATTTAAATTCAGTGATTTAAAGCTTGTTGGATTCAGCTTACTGTCTAGAATAACCATACAAATGTTCATAATCATTGGATTTCTAAATTTTGAGTTATGTTGATTTGTTTGCTCACTGGTCTATTTCTGTAGCAGCCCGTGAAAATCGGGATGATGTCATCACTTGTTAAAACTCATTCTCAGTGTGTGGTTCATTATTTTTTATGGGATTACTCTTGAAAGTTAGCTCTTTAAGTTGCCTAGACTTCCCCAAGAGGAATTGAGCTAATTGTTGCTGTGCTCAGAGAATTATGTAAAACACTCGACAGGTGTATGAACCAAGAATAGCAAGTTTTCACCTCTGAGCTAACTCCAACTTATCTGTTTTGATCTATCTTTTTGAGAGTGATATTCCAAGGTACATAGGGTGTCTAATACATCCATTGGCAAGCTAAAAGGGCCCACAATATACTTCTGGAGTTCATTTGGCTGGTGTAGATCAAGGATTTTGCAACACCTCTTCATCTTCAAGCACATACCTATCCATCTCTTCACACTTATGTGTACACCTTGTTTGATGTCTGATTGTCTTGTCTCATGTAAAGAAATTGGATCTCTTCCATAAACCTACATTCTTTGTTACATCTCCAAAAAATATTCATGATTGTATCTATAGAATTTGGTTGATGCCCACACAATAGAAGATTCTTGGTTGTGTCCAAAGATGTGAAAATTTTGATGGATTTGCATAAACTATTAACCTTGTATGTGTAAGCCTTGGTTTGTTATGTCGCACATTTTCTACTTGGTAACTTGAAGGTGTACACCTTGGATGATGTCCATAAATTCTTTTGAGTCATATATGTAGAATTTATTTATTCTTTTTGGAGACTAGAGTCATATTAGTTGATTTTAAATGTGTATACTTTCATTGTTTGTCTTCATACCATGTTTGATTTTTTGGAATATTTGTACACCTCTACAAACTCCGAAGTTTGTTTGAACCATGTTTAGAGCTAGTTGCTATTTTTGGTGTAGAAAGTCAAAATAATTGGTTTTATTTGATTTGAAATGATTTTTCTAAGTGTATTTGAGGTTCATACTATGTGCTCTATGTTGCAAGGGATGTGTATAATTTTTTCTTTCATATGATGGATTTTTTTCTTTTGATAAAAATTTATTTGATTAGGTATTTTTATCCTGTTCACTACCATAGCACCTTATGTACATGTACCTCAAGAGTCGATGTCAAAGTTAGATGCCAAATTTAAAAGGTGTATCATTTGGGATAATCTATGGAACAAAAGGGGTATAAATGCTATAATCCCATCACCAACGAAGTGAAGGTAAGTAGGGTTGTTGTCTTTGACAAGTTGATGCCTTTGTATGCAAGCACAAGTCTATTGAAGGTTGAAGAAATAGGTGAAACTGATAAGAAGAATGATGATAGAGTTCAAGAAAGCATGGATTTAAGTGGTCCAAGAAACTCATCCAACACAAGGACACCCTCACCATGGATTGAAAGGCCTAAGGAAAGAGAGAACATCTTTGAAGAAAGAAAATTCAAAGGAAAAGAGAAGATTGGAGTTGAAGTAGGAAGCTATGTGGATGAGAGCATGTTGGAAGATGAAGAGATAGAAGAAATCCAAACCCTAGGAGTGACAAAACAAAGAAATAAGATGGAAACCACACCTAAAGCATGTGAAAGAAGGTCCTGAAGAGTAAGATATCCAGACAAAGGTTAAGATATGATAATATCATTGCAAAGCATTATGCATACATGACTCAGAAAATCAAGGACAAAGAACTCACTAGTTATGAAGAAACTAAGGATTGCAACGAATGGAAAGAGGCAATGAAGGAAGAGATCCACGCACTTCATAAGAACCATACTTGGAGCTTGGTACCATGTCAAGAAGGCATAAAGGTGATAGGTAATAAGTGGGTTTACAGAGTTAAAAGAAATTCAGATGGTTCCATTGCTAAGTACAAAGTGGGGTTGGTGGCAAAACGCTTCTCCAAAAGCTATGGGATAGATTACGATGAAACTTTCAGACTTGTAACAAAGATTCCAACAATTAGGAATTTGATTCTAGTGGTCACATCAAAGAAATGTAGCTTATATCAATTGGATGTGAAGAATGCCTTCCTTAATGGAGAACTTGAAGAAGTAGTCTACATCAGCCAACCTCAAGGATTTGCTAGTATGAGGTACCCAAATCATGTTAGTAAGCTAAGGAAAGCATTATATGGACTAGTGCAAGCCCTAAAGACCTAGAATTAGAGGTTAGTAGATTATTTATCAAGTTGTGGATAAGAAAGTGTTGCAGATCCATCACCTTACATGAAGAAGCAAGGAGAGAAGAGGATATGCATATACATCTATGTGGACAATTTGATCATCACAGGAAGTGATATTGCAAGTATTAAAGATATAAAAATCAAAGGTATGAAAAGAGTTCAAGATATCCAATCTCGGAACACTAAAGTACTTATTGGGAATAGAGGTAATATATGCACACAATGCCATATTCATGATTCAAAAAAGGTACTTGTTGGATGTGCTATACAGGTTTGGTATGAGTGATTGTAAGACACTTTCTCAGCCCATGGAGCCTAGTACAAAGTTTTCTTCCGGTGAAGGAGAGGCTATAAAAGATATTACACTATATAGAAGAATAATTGGTTCATTGATTTATGCTACATTCACTAGACCTGATCCTGCATATGTAGTAGGTGTACTCTCTCAATTTTTGCATGCACCCACTAATGATTGTTGGTGAAAATAGCAAGCCTCAATGCTTGGCTAATTATTTAGGAATATATATTATTTCATTTCTTCACAAGAAAGAATTTCATGTGAACAATGCTAATCATTTTGGGCATAGTTACTTTGGATAAATGTAAAAGAAAGAGAATGAGGAATCTCATGAAGTTAGGGAGTAGAACTCATGACTCATGTGGTAGGAAAAATCAATTCAAATCATCCCTAAAATGTAGGATCACTTTTAGGTGAGGGGAAATTTGAATTCAAAATGAGAACATGCATATAAATACACATACTTTTAGGCATGGGATAATAGAGACATTCTAAGAGGAATTGAGCTACTTCAGTGAGAATAGATTGAGTTCACATTACCTATGTGTAGTCCACTACACTTTCCTTGTATGATTTGCTCATTAGCATATAGATTTTGATACATTTCTTCAAGTACATCTTTGTCTACTATTCTCTGCTACATCTTCATCATTACAGTGATCTTGTGGAACCAATTTCTCTACATGTACTCACTCATTTGTTGTATTTTAACTTATGTTAGTTAGATGGAAGTGTCTACTACTACTACTTGCATATCAATGTTCATCAAGTTTGTCTCAGAAGATCTCCATATATGAAGAATAGAAGATGATTGTGTGTGCATACCTTCTAGACCCTCAAAAGTTGGGATGACCCACATGACTTGTAGGAATCATTTTTCAATGTATGGTACACCTAAAGTGATGAAATAACTTCATTTAGTTAGATACACACTCCAATTAGATGTGTGAGAAAGCTCTGTAGTCAATTCATATTAGGTTGTGAGCTGTGAGCAAAATACTGAGCACTTTTATTGCTAAAATAGAAGGTTTCTTCACATTTCTAGTAAATGCAATTGTTCATGCATGAGGCAAATATTATGAGGAATAACTCAAAAGGTAATCAATCCTCTACCCTCTATACAAATAAGAACACAAATAAAGATAGTAAAGTCAAAGGTAAAAAGTCTGATGATGAAGGTAGTACCTCTCAAGAAAACTTTGGAGGAAGAGGTAGAGGCTCAAGAGGAAAAGGAAAACGAGGAGGACAAGGCAGGGGGAGAACTCAAATATCCTCTCCATGTGCCGTATGTGGCTTAATTAATCACATTACTGAGAATTGTTTCAGGAATCATAGAAATCAAAGAGGGAGAGGTTACAATAGAGGATGCTATGGAAGCTCAAGAAGTGAATTCAACACCAAAAATGGTTACAACAACAACTAATACAACAACAATACGTATCAAGGAGGATATAGAGGAAGGAGAGACTACAAAAAATATGAAAATGATCAAAATTAAGAAGATTCATTACTTCTGATGAACATGACCATGAAGCAAGGTAAAGTAGATGAATATGTGTTCTACATAGAGTCAGGTTGCTCAAATCATGTAGCAAGAAATGTAGCTCTACTCTCAGACTTTGAAGATCCAAAGAATAGACAAAAAGTTTGAATAGAAGATGACTAAAGGCATCGAGTGGAGAAGATAGGCAATGTGAAGACTTTAGATGGTAATATGAACATATAAGAAAGATATTGTATGTGCCAACCATCACTTAAAATCTCATAAATGTAGGATAGATTGTGGAAAAAGGATTGCAAGTTAGATTCACAAAACATGGAGCAATGGTTGAGGATCCACATGAAGGATTCAAGAGAATAGAAAAAGGATAAAAGTCTGGTAGAATATTTCCATTTGAGTTCCAAGATACTAGGAACATTTCATTGTTCAATTATGGTATTCAAACCCTATTATCGTTGGAAATTTTGCTCAAAAGGTTAGCTCATATAGGTGAAAGGGCTATGAAGAAAATATGTAAGGATCAGAGTGTGCATGGTCTACCATGTAAGAAAATAACAGCACAGATGAATAGACATGTAGACAGAGTTGAGAGAAAAATGAAGTCAAAGATAGATACGGACTGAGAGATGGAGATCTCAAATTCTCAGATTGCCGAGCATAATGTAGTTACAATGATGGTGCTGTCCACCCGGTTGTAACATTGATTATGATTGAACCTTCCTCTTGATTGTGAATAGCCACCTCTTTGATATCCTCTTCCTCTCTGATTCTTGAAGTTCCTATAGCACTCATCTATAGTGTGATTAGACAATCCACATCTCTTGCATGGGGAAGCATTGAGAGGTCTCCCCCTAACTTGCTTACCTCCTCTGCCCCTTCCTCTTGAGTTCCTACCTCTCCTTGCATAGTTACCTTGAGAAGTAGTACCTTCATCTTCAACGTTTTTTCTTTCTCCTTTCTCTTTAGACTTTTCGTTATTAGTGTATAGAGGAAAAGAGTTTTTACCTCTTGATGGTTCTCCATTTTTGTTGAGCCTAGCTTCATGTGTAAAGAGTTGTCCCATGAGTGTGGTAATAACTGGAATCTGCATATCCACGTAAAGGTCCATAGCAGTTGTGAAGGCTTCCCACTTATTATTTGCCTTGATGCCATTGATTACCTGTCTCACTATTTGCTCCTCTTCAATCTCCTCTCTTATGCTTGCCAATTGGTCAGCCACATCTTTGACTTTGGTCACATATTCTGAAACACTTTGCTTGGGTTGCTTCCTTTGTCAATGAGTGGTAAGCTCAATCCATAATTGATTTTTTCTAGCTCTTGTGTTGGAAGTAAAATATGAAGACAATGTCTCCCAAGTTGCTTGGGAAGTATTACAGTTCCTAATGTGAGGAAGAAGGAGGTCAGAGATAGAGTTAAGTAAATAGACCTTGCTAAAGCATCTTTGACACACCATGAGTTGAGTCTTTCAAGCTCCTCTCTTGTAGGTTGTCTTTTGCTTCTAAAAATGGGCATCTCCCCATCTCATTATATGTATCCATAGAGACTCCTTCCTTGTAGATATGTAATTATCCTCAAGGACCATGCTTGATAACTGTTTGTTTCCAATGAATTAATAAAAGAAGGGAAATCATCTCCCATTTTACTTCGAATTTCTCTAATACTACTGTTGGGAGAGATGGATGGATACCACAAGGGGATGAGTTAGTACTGCTAATCCCTGCTTTGTACCTGCCCTCTTTAACTTCAGAGTTTGCTAGTAGGCCCCTTTAGATTGTTAATGACACTAAATAAGTGCCTATGTACTTTAGAGATGATGATTCAAACAATTAGATCAAAATAGATAACTTTGCAAATAACTAGTGATCAAAAACTTGCTAATTTGGTTTTGACACATGTTGAATCTTTTGCTCAATGCTCACAGTAAAGCAACAGTTAGGAAAATTCCTTCTCATGGTATCTTTAGCTTAGATTAATGATTCCAAGTGGAATCACTTAAAATGATAAACCATACATTGAGCAATAACTTTAGCAAGTAGATGCTTACCCCTAACTTTTTAGGGAATGTGCCGGGTATGCATAGAGAGCACTTCGATGCAGATTTATCCCAATTGTCTGAATCAAGTTCCTTCAAAAATTTTTAGCTTGAAGTAGACATTGAGCGGGTTCCAATAAGCTATAGAACATGAAAAATGACGAAGATATCACTGTGATATGGTCATCACAAGTACACTGTTCTGAGTAGACATAGCAAAGAGATGAACAAAGATAATCAATGATGTAATGTATTATAGAACAATGTTGTACATGATCATTGGCATAGAAATGATGCCCAATGGTAATGAGAAGAGTAGACTATGGTGTAAGCAACTCAACCTCTACAATTGATCAACAATAAACTCAAGAATGGAGGATCTAATGTCCTTGAGATTGCATACCTCTTTTATAAGAGTTCTTTTTGAATTTTGAATTTGAATTCAAGTTTTTGGCTCCATCTAAAAGTACTCCCTATGATTGAGGAGTTATTCCTCTATTGAAGAACTTGTAACTCTTTGTTCTCCTAACTCCACGAGATATGTGGACTTATAATATTCTTCCAAGTCAAATGACTTTTACAATAGTTAATGGTAAAAAATTATAAGCAATCATTCATGTGGTCCTTCAAGTTATATGCAGATTAGGAGATATACTCTTACACTCCAATAATCTTTGGAGACAACACTAGTTCATTTCATTTGGTTGCTAATCCTGTATATCATGCAAGTACTAAGCACATTGAAGTGCACTATCATTATGTAAGGGAGAAATTGCTTAGGAAGGATATTCAACTATCTTATGTATCAACTCATTTACAATGTGCAGATATACTCACAAAGTCATTGGATGGAACAAAGATGAACAGGTTCAAATTAATGAATGATTTGGAGGAAATCAAGGAGGAATGAAGAACAAGCATGTTAGGCTTTAGGGGGAGTTGTTGTTGTAATTAAAACCAAGCCCACATACTTGGTTGATTAGCTCATACTTGATTTATTGACAAGGCTTCATATGATCAACCTTTTGTAAAAAGTTCTTCACATTTACCTTTGTAAAAGTCGTACACATCCGCATGGAGTTAGGAAAATCTAAAATCATGACTCATTTTGTTGTTGAATGATGAGAGAATCTATCCTATACTTTAGGATTCACCTTTTAGGTAGATCTTTGAATTTGAATTCAAACTTTGGCTCCTAGTACAACTATAAGAAGAGGATCAAAAAGACCCGCATGTATCTTGAGCCCATGAGATCAGTTTGAGGGAAATTCATTGTGAATTGGGAGCTTATCACATATCACATTCACCTCTCACACATTGAGAAATGTATGGTTGCCAATGGCATTGTACTTGTATATGATTTAATACATATATGATCATTACATTCTCATTTCACTTCTCTCTTGTAACTCCATTAGAATAGTGATCTTCTTAGAGGTTGTTATTAGTGCATGAATGATCATTTGTCATGATTTAAAGCATGCTAGATTCAGAATATAGTCTAGTACATGTGTACAAAATTTCATTAGCATTACATATTAGGATCTTGAGATATTAATACATCTTTTCTCACTGGTCTATTGACTGTTGAGCCTGGAAATTGTCGGGATGGTCATATGATTTGCTAAACATCTTTCTTTGTGTGTAGTCCATCATTTTTGAAGAAATTACTGATGATTGATAGCTTACTGAGCTAGTTAGAGTTTACCAAAAGGAATTAAGCCAATTCCTACTGTGCTCAGAGAACTGTTCAAAACACTGAATAGGTGTAGGAGCAAAAATAGCAATCTTTGAGCAGTTAAAGTCTTGAGCCATCTAGATTTTGATTCATGGAAAGTTTAGGTATCTTCAAAATTCGAATTGGTTGTACAAAGTTTTAGTTCTTTCTTTGGATTTTTGAATCTTTTGGATTTGACTCAGATATGATATCTGATTCTTTTTACAAAAGTCTAGGGTTAGCCGGTTAGAACTAGATAACTAAATTTAAACATTCCAGGTACATGTTCTATACAAGAACTCTTTCAATCTTAGAAAGATGATAAGTCCAAGATTGACTTATTCATTTGAATTTGATTCCAATTTTTTAGAACAATTCTTATGATTTTCTAAAGTTTAGTATTCTCTGGAAAAGAAAAGTTAGGAATTTCTCATAAGATTCATAATTTCCAAGAACTTTTAGCTAAAGTCTTAAAAGTATCCTAAGTTGGAAAAGTTTCATTTTGGATTCAAATTGGTCAAGTTATAATACGATCGACCCAAAGGAAATGGTAAATTTTCTCCTACATCTTACGTAGGATTTTCAAGCCCATTAAGATAAAGTAGTCAATTCAGGTGAATAAATCAAGTTAATATTGATTGGGATTTAACCATTGTACAAAAATCCAAGTTAGATGTTTGGGCCAACCAAACTTCAAGTTTCCAAATCAAATTCAAGTGAATCAAAAGTTCTCAAAGTCTTGATAGGGATAAGAATCCTACCTTAATTACTAAGTCCATGCACCATTCATGCGTAGAAATGGACTAGTAATTGGAAGGCAACCATTTTATATGTTTGTGCCTCAATTGCACATCGAGAAACAATGAAGTGCCTAGAGATGTCTTTAAATCTACCCTTATTATTCATTCACTACTTTTTAATTTGATCCGGTTCTCAAAGTGCAAAGCTAGATGGAGTTTTGAATTATTTGGGTAGGGATCCCACAATGGAGATGAGACATGTTCTTTCAGTTTTAAAACATGAGGCTCGAGGGTTGCCTATAGTAATTACATAGCTTTATTTTCGAGGACAAAAATAGTTTGCAAGGGGTTAAGAATGTAATAAAGTAAGTCTATGATCTAAGGGTCTGACCGATTGAGATAGATCTAAACTTGAACACCGTTTGGTCACTCATGTGCATGACCAAATATCTCGAGTCTAGACTTACTCGGAGGTCATGTGCTCGTGTAAGTGATCCACTTAGCCTAGTGGTTAAGCCTCAAGGGTGTGAAGGAGGAGGTCTTGGGTTCAATCTCGATGGGATACATGGGGAGAGTATTTTGCCCAAAGAGATCTAGAGCCTTCTAGAAGCAACCACATGAGTTCACTATAGTTAATTGGAACACTTGGAGCACATGCAGTTACATGTCTAACATATGGATTATTAGAATCCACCTGGCGAAGAAGGTAGTCCCCTGGAGAGAGCTATATATAGAGGCATATGGTTGGGAGGAGAGTCATCGTTCTAGCACGTAGTGGTCATACTCCTTATTCCCTTGCATTGATCCATGTACACCTCCTCTGAATTCCAACCATTTAGATAAACATTGTTAACATCCATTTGATATGTCTTCCACTTCTTGGAAGATGCAACACTCATTAGTACTCTAATTGTAGGCATTTTGCCACAGGTGAGAATGTCTCTTCATAAGAAATACCTTGGTTTTGTGCAAACCCTTTGGATACAAGCCTTGCTTCATATCTATTAATGGAGCCATCAGACTTCTTCTTTAACTTGTAGATCCATCTGGACCCAATGACCTTCATAGATGCTTTCTTGGGAACCGATTCCTAAGTCTAATTTTCTTGTAGAGGTTCTATCTCTTCTTCCATGCAATCTCTCCATTCTGGATTCTTCTTGGCTTCTTCATATGTAGATGGTTATTTAGAGTTTGAGTCCTATGCTATGTATATTGAATGCTTAGTGACTAGAGAGGTGTCATAACCATACCTTTCTGGCTTCCTTTTTTCTGTAGTAGACCTTCTTATAGTTTGTTGATATGATTATACCACATCTCTCAACTCATGCACTTTGGATTTGCCTTTCAAGTTCCAAGAGTCCATTTCTCTTCTTGGAGTCTTTTAGTCATCTTCAAAATCACTTGATGCTTCAAGTGTAAGCTCTTCTTCTTAGACAATGTTGGAAAGTCTTCCTCTAGGTCATAGGGATGATTTTCCTGCAATCATCTTCAAACCATGATTCATTTTCATCAAACACAACATCTCTACTTAAAATAAAACCTTTCTTGCTTGGATTGTATAGCCTATAACCTTTCTTATCAAGATCATAGCCAATGAATATGCATTTCTCTACCTTTGGATCTAATTTGCCTCAAATTTGTGAAAGTATGTGTGCATATGCTATGCACCCAAAAATCTTGCCATGCTTCATAAGGTGTAATCCCATATAATGTCTTTTATGGGACTATATTGATCATATAGGTGGCTATGGATACAACCTCTACCCATAGGTAGTTGGGAAACTTCTTCTCATTTAATATTGACCTTGTAGCCTTCACTATGGTTCTATTTCTTCTCTTTGGTTCTCCATTCTACTCTGGGGTATACCTGGTTGTTATGTCCCGTATGATTCCTCTCTCTTGGAGATAAGAATCAAAGTCATGGGAGAAATATTCTCCCCCTCAATCTGACCTTAGCCTCTTCAAGGTCTTACCTATTTGATTTTCTACATGTGCCGGATATTTCTTGAAACATGAAAACATAGTTGCATTTACTAAACCTATATATTCTAATTTTGTGGAAGATAAAGCCATACTTGATTACTTCTTAGATGACCATGATATAATCTTTGAATTTGCAAAGGATAGGTACCCTAAAGTGCTCCTCCTATCATCCTTGGAGCCAACCCTATTTTCATCATAATACATCTTTATATTGTTAAATGTTGTTGGTTCTTCTAACTATCAGAAGTGCCTTTAAGTGATTCTTGGGTTCTTGGGAGTGGTAGGGGTCTGTAGACAGAGGCCTTGTACTTAGTTCCCAAAATAACTACTTCAGATACAGTAAGATACTGATGCTAAGAACTTTATCAAGCTTTCATGACACTTACAGTTCTCGTCGTAGCTCAACCAACATGTACCGAATACACTAAGATGCTATATTACTAAACTTACTGAAGATACCAGAGACAAGAGTGATAATTCAACCTTTACCAAATAGACAAACAATCAGACAACACCGTAGACACAGAGAACTCGATAGTTCACACACATAGTACTGAAGACTCAGTGCGTAACTTAGAAAGACCCTTACTGCACTTAACTTTACCGTATGAAGATAGATTCCACACTGCAGACAACACAATACCGATCTGAATACCAGAATGCTACCACAGTTGCTCAGACTTCACCAACCACTGGCAGAACATTCCAAGAAGGGGTAACACACAATGCACGGACTAACACCATAACCCAATAGAGATTCACAAACAACTTACTCAGACAACAGTTCACGATCTATTAGATGTAAATAGAACTCGCAACCTCAACAGAGATCGATAGGTAACAAAACACAGATACACACAATACAATCAGAGTATGCAGAAATTAGACAACAGCGCTATAGCAGCGTTCAGGCAATCCCCTAGATGAACAGTCTGGTGATTCCACGAATAGTCTCCCTCTCGTGCGTCTTTTTTTTCATTGCTTTATATAAAAGAATACATCATGCCTGCGTAACAACCTTTTGCACGTGTGAAGCAAGATTTCAGTTATACAATCTTTCAATCCGACGGCCGCTAACACTCTGGCACGCACGGTGGACTCGAACCCGCAGGTTTTACAAAATTATTGCTCATCGATAATACCTTCTAAGTACATATTTCTAGCTAATCTAAAGGTTCGGGCGATCTTTTTCTTTAGAGTTTCTACTAACTGTTTTAGGGTGTCCGGTTCTATTAAATGTGCGTCTATTCGTACCGAACTTAGGGCTATGGCTTCATTAAGCAAAATTTCTGCTTGGGTCTGCAGAAAGGCTTCCTGTAAATAAAACTCGTTTGCCAGCGCCGCATCTCTGGATGTCTTTATTTCGGCAATCTATTGTTCCATCTTCTGTACTCTTTCCTTCTGATTTTCTAGTTGATTCTCTCTTCTTTCGATTTCTTGAATCTGAATGTTTACTGTTCTTGTATATGATTCTTTTTCGTGTCTGAGATCTGCAATTAGCTTCTGTGTCTGCGCTTCCTTGGTTAAGTAGTGTTTGAGCATATTGTTGACATCTGCTAAATTTTCATTGGTTCTTTGAAGTTCTTCTTCTGTTCTTTTAGCCTGCTTCTGCTGTTCTTGACTCTGCTGCACTAATTCTTGTAGCTGAATTCTGGTTTCTTCGAGCAAGTTTCCTAAGGCGATCCTTGCATCTTCCCTGTCCTGGATATCTTGCTTCATTTTACTGATTTCTTCATTTGCAATCTGTAATAACTCTTCTTTCTTTGTGAGTTCCGCCATAGCCGCATCTCTCTGATTGGTAATCGTCTGTTGTTCTGTAAGTTGAGCTTGGAGATTGGCCATCTGTGAGTTGAGTTGATGGTTTTCGGCTTTAACTGCATCTATCTCTTCTTGCAGTGGCGTGATGTCTGCTTCTAAAACGTTCACCTTGTGTTGTAGCTCATTGCGGATGCTGTCTGTGGCTTCTTTCATTTGGATTGGCAGTTGTTGTGATAGGTTAATGAGTAATTGACCCATGTTGGCCAATTCAGAAATTACGGGAATCAACGGAAGTGGCAGCTGAGGTTGTTGTTGGGATGAGGAGGCGGTGAGCAATTGTTGGGTGTTCGGTGGAGAGTAGTCGATGGAGGAGGATGAAGAATCAGTGGGTTCGGCAGGGTCAATGGGTTGGATGGGGATAATGGGGTCGATGGGTGGTTCGAGTGGAGGAGTGGGAAGGACAGTCTGAGATGTTACTTGATCGACATTTTGTTGTGCATTGTCTGCGACTGTGGACTCAACTGCCTTAAGCAGCCTTTCGAATGCTTCTTTAGCAACTTGTTCTTCATCTGCTTGTTGTTCCCTTTCAGACTGTTGCTGTGATGCTTCTTCGATAGAGGTTGTGTCAGCTTCAGTATGATTTTCCTGTTGTTGCTCCTAGGAAGATTGTGCGGAGGATTCGTGCTGCATCGATGTTGTGGTGTCGTGGAATGTTTCTTCGTCCTGTTTGTCTTCTTCTTTGTCATCATCTTTGTTTCCTTCGGCAGATGCTTGTGCTTCACTCTCAGAAGAACTAATTCTAATCCTCTTTTTGCGGAATAGTTGGTTTAGCTCCTCTTCATCTTCTTCTTCATGGTCCCATAGTTATACAAATTCTTCATGTCGCAGAACAGGCCCTCTGGGTGGTGGTTGTGCTGGGAGAATTGCCAGAAAAAGGAATGAAAGGATGTGCGGCAATCTAGATCTTGGCATGCCTCCCTTGTTTACCTGTTTAATAATGGACGCGCACTCTCGTTGAATGCGGTGGAAGAAGAATGACGTGAAGTTGACTGGTTCTTGCGCAGCTAATTCTATGGCAGAGTAGAAGGGGCGGGATATTCCATAGGTGCATTTCTGTAGGTTGAGAATGGCTACTAAGAACTGGAGGGCTGATCTTTCCGGTTCCGGTCGGCAGAGAATCGCATACTCGTTGGATGAATACCTAGGAAATAACTCTACCATTCTAGCGACTCGCAGACTCGGGCCATTTTCCCGACCTTGCGAAGGGAGTCTAAAGGCTTCTGCAAAAGCTTGGAATGTGATAAGTGTACGGGATGGGAGGGAGGTGATCGGCCAACTCTGCTCGGTGGCAGGTGTTTTGGCGATGGCGGAGATGATCTGGGCGAAGAATGGGTGGGACTCCACTGAATGCCAAGGCAGTTCAGCAAAGTTGGATAGCCCACGAATGCGCAGGAACTCTCCTACCTCTACAGGGAGTCCATCATGGAAGGCGGCGTAGTTAGCCAAAGCTTCCATGGCGCACACGAAGACAATAAGCACAAGAACACAGAGCATAGGGTAAGCACACAGAGCACAAATCACACGAACACAATAGCGATTTTTGGCAAAACCGAAAAGGTTAAGTAGATGCGTTGCAGTGGAGAGCAATGAAGGATGATTAATCATCACGCGGTATTGAAATGATAATTCTTAACTTCGGTGTGCATGCGTGAGTAGCTGGCAAGGGCAAGCGGCTGTGGACATAATTAGTTAACAAAACGCGGATATCTACAGACTTATTTTATTAAGCACGCAAAATAAAAGAAAAGAAAAGAAAAGAAAAGTGAAGGGAATGCCAAAAGACGCGGCCAACCGCAAAACGTTTTAGTGCGGGTTAGACGTGTGTTGATACGGCCGCAGCTTCGAACCGTTAATGACTTTTGGAAGAGGGATTCCGGTCGACGTAGTCAACCAAAAAGTTGCTGGGCCCACTTGTTCAGAAATTTGGTAGGGACCAAACCATCGCATCTTGAATTTCCCAACAGAGCGATTCGACTTTGCATTGTACAAGAGTACAAGTTGTCCCACCGAAAAAATTGGGGTCTTTAGATATCGGTCATGTGTTCGAGCTTGTCTTAGCTGTACTTCTTGCATACTCAAAAAATTGTGCCATCGTTGCTCGTCTAAGTCTCTGAGTGTATCCAACCGAAAGGACAGTGATTCTTCCGGTAGTAGTTTCTGGTTGATGGCTACTCGTAAACTTGGTAAAACTATCTCCATCGGTGTTATTGCTTCTAATCCATAAGCCAGTTTGAAAGGGGTTAATCCTGTTGTTACCTTGTATGTAGTCTGATATGCCCATAATACTGTAGGTAGCAGTTGATCCCATCTTTTCGGTGCTTCCATAATCAATTTTCGAAGCATATTCAACAAAGTTTTGTTTGTACTTTCAGCCAAACCATTAGCACGAGCATAATATGGAGAACTAAACTTATGCGTGACCTGGAACGAATGTGTGAGTACTTTTATTAAATTGTTGACAAAATGAGTGCCTTGATCTGTAACAAGTTCCAGTGGTAAACCAAAACGTGGAAAGACTTCGGTTAGCAGACACTTTGCTACCGCAACAGCTGTAGCAGACCGTAAAGCCCAGGCTTCTGCCCATCTGGTAGCATAACCAGTACATGTCAAAATATAACGATTGTTACTGAGGATTGCTGGTGGTGTAATAGGTCCAATGAAATCTAGACCCCACTTCTGAAAAGGTTCTAATGGCAGGACGAGTTGTAGCGGAAAATAATGACATGGTAACGGTTGTCCAGACCTCTAACAATTATCACATTTTTTTATAAACTGCAATACATCCCTATACATAGTAGGCCACCAGAGACCCCTTTGCAGAATTTTTCGATGTGTTAAGTCTGCAACAAAATGGCCACCGAAAGGAATTGAGTGAGCCAAAGTAATAACTGAGTTAACTTCATGTGGTGGAATACATCGAAGTAAAATTCCAGTATGATCCACATAGTATAATTCCCCAGCAATCAACCAAAATCGGCGGCTAAAAACTGCAATTTTCCTGCGTATTACCGTAGAAGTCTGAGATGGAAGGCATCCATCGGTGAGGAAGATCAATATCTGATCATAGTATGTAGATGGCATAGGCGGGTCTCTAATTTCATCATTAGTTGGTTCAGAGACATAAATTGCTGGTGTTGTGTCATCTACACCGACCGGAGCTTCACCGGAATCTAAGCGAGACAAAAAATCTGCTAAGGCATGTGAACTGCCTGGTCGATGAATAACTTCGTAGTCAAATTCTTGTAAAAGCAGGACCCATTGTGCTAATCGACCTCCTAGATGCTGTTGCCAAACCAGATAAACAAGTGCAGCATGATCTACATGAAAAGTAAATCTACGACCCAGCAAATAATGCCTGAATTTCTTGATAGAATATACTAAACCTAGACATTCTCTTTCTGTTATAGAGTAATTCTTTTCAGCAGGGGCCAATCTTCGACTTGCATAGTACACTGGTCTGAACCACTTATCGGTTTGTTGCATTAGAACGCTTCCTATTGCTATATCTGAAGCATCAACAAAAACATGAAATGGGCGATTCCAGTCAGGAGGCTGTAAGATGGGAACTTGTGTTTATAAACACTTTAAGCGATCAAATGCTATCTGACATTCCTGAGTCCACTCAAACTGTCGAGGAGTCTTGGTGATTAATCTGTGCAGTGGTATTGCCAAGTGAGCAAGCCATCGTAAGTGTCGTCCATGCCATCTTACTTGGCCCATGAAGCACATTACTTCCTTCGGTGTAGTGGGCACAGGAGCTTCTAACATAGCTGAAATTTTATCTGGGTCCACCTATATACCTTGTGCAGATACAATGTGGCCAAGTAGCTTTCCACATGACACCGCAAACACAGATTTGTTTGGGTTCAAACAGAGTCTGTATTCTCTGCACTTTTCAAAGTAGCACCGTAAATGGAACAGGTGTGCTATCATCTTACCAAAAATTGAAAAATTATCAAGATATACTTGCATAAAAGAGGTAAGGTAAGGAGAAAATATTTCCTGCATACACCTTTGGAACGTACTTGGGGCATTCCTTAATCCAAACCACATAACAGTACATGCGAACACGCCCTAGTTGGTTATGAAGGCGGTCTTCGGTATATCCTGTTCAGCCATTCTAACTTGATTATACCCACTGTACCCATCTAAGAATGAGTACATTTCATGTCCTGCTACTCTATCAAGCATTGTGTCAAGAAAAGGGAGCGGAAATGGATTAGGCACTGTACCTGTGTTCAGTTTCTGGTAATCTACACATATTCATAACTGCTTATTCTTTTTAGGGACAATAACAATTGGAGACATCCATTCAGCATGCTCTACTGGTACAATAAATCCAACCTTCAATAACCTATCCAGTTCTGCCTTTACCTGTGATGCATAGTTTGGATTCATCTGGTAGCTGGGTTGCTTGATCGGTCTTGCTTCTGGCTTCAGCATGACCCTGTGTTGGTAGGTGCGCGGGTCCAGGCCTTTCATGTCTTTGTAATCCCATGCAAATACATCAGAAAATTTGCGAAGTAGTTGGATTAGATCTGCTTGAAATAATTCCGATAAGTTCTCCTTTATTTTAACAAGTCGTGGATTTTCTTCATCACCTAAATTGTAAGTGGTTAGTTGATCTTCTGGAACATAAAATTGTCGAGGCTTCTCTGTATTCTCAGCTGGGTTAAAGAGCTTTTGTAGATCAGCGTCATCTATGGTAGCCTTATCTTCTTTCATATCTGTTTCTGTTACAGTCATCACCGTACAAACTGAAGGATTCCAATTATCTACAATAGATTGTAGATCAACAGTTCCTAGGGAGATCAAGTCAATGTTATTTTTCAGAAACTCTTCTTCTTCATCATCTGACAACCCATCTAGCATATGGACTGGTTCTGCAAAATACGGTCTAGCATGCAACTCGCAAGGTTGTATAGCATCTAATTTTACAACGTATTTACGATTATTGTTTTTGAAAGTGAGTTCCTATGCAGACCAATCTTGTATCACCTTAGCGTGCTTCAGCCAAGGTCGGCCGAAAAGGAGATTATAATCAAGGGTGGATTCCGATAATTCTAGTATGACAAAGGTCATCTTAAATGTTGTACCTTGTAAGGTTATTGGTACATTTCGTACAAGTCCTACGGGATGGACTCTTGACTGGTCGGCCATTCTAACAAAAAACTGAACTTGTTCGATGTTGGTCCACCCTAACTTTTTTTACAGTGCAGCAGTAGCAATGTTGACACCAGATCCTCCATCAATTAGTACCTGTGTGATTTTATGATTTTTATACCATACCGTAATTAAAGGAACTGAACGATCAACCGTAGAATCAGGTTTTGGTTGTACTGTTGCCGTTGCTGGAATACAAGAAGGCACAGGACTGAACTACTGTTGGAATTGTTGTCGAACCCCCGGTACTAGTGCAAGTAATTGGCCCAGAGGAAGAGTGATAGATGCTTTAGATAAAATTTCCCAAGCCTTTTGTGATTGGGTTGTATTTCCCTCAGATTCTGAAGAGGATGCGCCTGCTGAAGATGAGGTGCCTGCTACTGAATTAAAATCCTGTTGTTGTGTTCCTTCCTTGGTTAACGGAGTCTGGGTCACCGGAATAGGATCTGGGAAGACTGGCGGTTCTGCAGTGGTCCATTGACTAGCTTTATCGTACATCCTTTGTTGTTCGCGTATGCCTGGTTCAAATATTTCTGCTGCTGGTTGTAGTTGTTTACCAGATTGGGTCTGAATTACTGCAGCGTGCGTTTCTACTGGTGTGATTTGTACCATATTAGCCATTGGGTTTTGACGTTCTTTATTCCTCTGATCATACTCAGCTGCATCCTTACAAAATCTTCTAATATGACCAAATTCACCACAGAAATGACAGCGCGGTGGTGGAAAATTGGGATTTTCTAGTGTTGGTCCGGCCTGCCAGCGGTTTGCGTTGTAGTTATTATTTCTCTGTCCTCTCTAATTTTGAAATCCTTGTTGCTGGTTGTTTCTCATTTGCGTAGGTACATAGTGATTGGTTGGCTGCCCTGGTTCCTGTATAATTGCATTGACAGTTGCTGTTCCCTGCACTTTGGCGTTATATGTGCAGTTTTTGGTGGTGTGTCCGGTAGTGTTACAGATAGCACAAAACAACTGATTAAGTGCACAAGTGGCACTAGTATGGCCTGATTCTTGCATGTAGTGCAGTACATCTGTCTGGTCGGGTCTTCGGCGATATTTTTATTTGCTTTTAACCACTCCAGATCTTTTGTAAATCCTCCAACCTTGTTTTCCAACTGCAAAGCCATTGCGATCACTGCATCTAGCGTCATAGATCCTACACAGCATATGATCATAATCTGTTTAAGTTGTGGAGTCAAGCCATTGATGAACCATTGAGTAATAACGTCATCCGGTAGGTTGGCATGTGCTGATGGTAACTGCCTCAAATGAGTCCTGAATAGCGTGGCGTATTCCTGTACTGTTTGATTCATGTTCTGTCTATTGTTTTGCAGGTAGTCAAAAATTTCGGCTGGATTCTTCTTTAGCCTGAATCTCTGCAAAAAGGCATCTCTTACTACTTCATAAGTGCCAAAATGGTTCATATAATATTCTGTAAGCCATCTAGTTGCTTCGTTGACCAATGTCAATTGGAAAACAATAGCCTTATACGTCGGATCAGGTGGATGGTTGAGCACTGCGTAACTTATCTCAAATGTGCGTACATGAGCATCCAGGTCATCACCTGGGAATCCACCGAATTTGGTATATGTTACTCCCGTTGGAGTTGGCCTGGGTAGACATAGTTGTTGTTGTTGTTCATTCATCGTGCTGATGGTTGTATGGTGACTATCTCACGTATTCCGAGGCTAAATATCTGAACCGTCAGAGTCTGTATCAGTCTGTGCACTTTTCAGTTCGATAATCTTGTTCAGTATATTTTGAATCTCAATTTTGAACAAGTTTCCTTCCTTGTTGATGTCCAATGTAGGAAGGCTTACTCCCAATAGCGGTGAGTGGGCTGAAGTTCACCAAGAAATGGTAAATCATCACCAGAAAACTGTAAATTCTCAGTGACTTGTACTGAAATGACACCGGAGGGTGTCGATTTTTCACCACACACCGTATGAAGATAGATTCCACACTACAGACAACACAATACCGATCTGAATACCAAAATGCTACCACAGTTGCTCAGACTTCACCAACCACTGGCAGAACATTCCAAGAAGGGGTAACACACAATGCACAGACTAACACCATAACCCAATAGAGATTCACAAACAACTTACTCAGACAACAGTTCACGATCTATTAGATGTAAATAGAACTCGCAACCTCAACAGAGATCGATAGGTAACAAAACACAGATACACACAATACAATCAGAGTACGCAGAAATTAGACAACAGTGCTATAGCAGCGTTCAGGCAATCCCCTAGACAAACAGTCTAGTGATTCCACGAATCGTCTCCCTCTCGTGCATCTTTCTTTTCATTGCTTTATATAAAAGAATACATCGTGCCTGCGTAACAGCCTTTTGTACGTGTGAAGCAAGATTTCAGTTGTACAATCTTTCAATCCGACGGCCGCTAACAATATCTATTTCATAAGTGAAGGGATAGAATAAACCTTCATTCATTGTACCCTTTAGATACTTAAGCAACCCTTTTGCAGCTTCCATATAAGGCTTCCTTGGTGCATGCATAAATTGACTCAATATAATTACTCCATATGCAATGTCTGCTCTTATTAGAGTAGCATAATTGAGACTTCCAAAAGTTGTTGATGTCATGTAACATGATCAAGGAGTTCTTCTTCATGAGAGCTTAGTTTAGGGTTGCATTCCATAGGATTACTTGCAATTTTAGTGTTCTCCATTTTGAAATTTACCAACATATCATGTATATACTTCCTTTGAGTGATAAATATACCAGAACCTGTGTACGCAAGCTTTAAGCCAAGAAATTAGGTTAATAAACCAAGATCACTAATTTTAAATTCTTGCATTAGTTGAGCCTTAACCTGCTTGATGCCATTAGCATCATTTCCTGTAATGATAATGTCATCTACATAGACACATAAGTAGATAACTTCTGATTTGTTCTTCTTGAAAAATAAAGAAGGATCTGTTTATAAAGCCTTGGTCTTGCAAATAAGTAACAAGCATATGGTTCCAAGATCTAGGAGCTTGCTTGAGACCATAAAGTGCCTTCCTTAGCTTACATACATAGCATGCTTTATCTTCATCTTCAAAACTTGGTGGTTGTGCCATATGCACTTCTTCTGATATCCATTCATTTAGGAATACATTCTTGACATCTAACTGATTTAGATTCCAATTTTTAGTAGCAGCAACACTTACCAAAAACCTAATTGTTGGCATCTTTGCCACAAGTGAAAATTTTTCTTCATTGTCTACTCCATGAGTTTGGGCAAATCCCTTTGCCATTAACCTTGCCTTATACCTGTTTATGGAACCATCTAAGTTCTTTTTGATTCTGTATATCCACCTGGATCCAATTACCTTCATGCTTGGCTTCTTCAAAACTAGATCCTTGGTATGGTTTTCCTGAAGCACGTATACTTCTTTCTGCATGGCTTCTCTCCATTCTTTCTTCTTTCTAGCCTCTTCAAATGAAGTAGGCTTTTCTACCATAGATTCTTTAATGATATACACAGAATGTTTGGTGACTAATGATGTATCATAGATTTGCTCTTCATCCTCTGAGTTGATATCTTCTAGTAATTGCTGATCTTCTTGTGTGAGGGTTGGAAAATCAATTTCCAAGTCATATGGTAACTTGAATTTCCTTAAATCATCTTCAAACCATGATATATTTTCATCAAACACCATCCCTACTAAGTATAAATGCTTTGTTAGTGGGATTGTATAGCTTGTACCCCTTTGGTTTTTTATCATACCCAATGAATATACATTTTTCAACTTTAGGGTCAAGCTTTCCTATGATTTGTGAGGGTATGTGTGCATAAGCAATGCGCCCAAATATTTTTCAATGATCCAATGAGGGCCTCGTGCCATTCCATGCTTCATAGGGTTTCATATCATCCAAGGATTTGGATGGGAGCCTATTGAACAAGAAGGTGGCTGTGGAAATAGCCTCTGCCCATAGATAATTAGGTAGCTTCTTCTCATTCAACATAGACCTAGCAGCTTCAACAATTAACCTGTTCCTTCTCTCTGCCACTCCATTCAATTCACGAGTATATCTTGCTTTTACTTCCCTCTTTATGCCTCTGTCTTGTAGAAATGAATCAAATTCATGTGAAAAATACTTACCACCTCCATCAAATCGGATCCTCTTCAAGCTCCTTCTTGTTTGGTTTTCAACTAGTGCCAAAGTACTTTTTGAAACATGTAAATATCTCATCCTTATGCTTCATGAAATAAGGGACTGTCCATCTACTGTAATCATCAATAAATGAAACATAGTACCTTGAACCTGATGGATCTTTGCTAGGACCCCACACATCAGCGTGTACAAGCTCCAAATAGTCTTCATGAATATATCCCTTCCTATTGAATGGTTGCCTATGAGCTTTGCCAAATTGGCATGCTCCACATTTGTATATCATATGTTGCTTGGTCACATTGGGAATGCCAAGCACACTTTGGTCCCTGCATATTTGCTTCAGAGTTATCTCTCCTATGTATCCTAGCCTTTTGTGACATATTTCTAACTCAAATAGGGTTTGATCTCTATAATTGAATAGTGCTATGTTCCTTGTGTCTTCAATCTCAAATGTGAATAATCTACCAGATTTCTCACCTTTACCAATCCTTTTGAATCCTTGTTGAGGGTCTTCCACATATGCTCCATGCTTCGTGAATATGAGCTGTAAGTCTTTCTCAACAATCTACCCAACACTAATTAGATTTTTGGTTATAGTTGGCACATACAAAACTTTACTTAAAAGGTTCATGATACCATTAGATGTTTTGACATTTCCAATTTGCTTGAATGAGTGTTTAGTATCGTCACCTGTCTGTACTTCATGCTTCCCTTTGGGTTCTTCAAGGTCATATAATAAAGCTACATTTCCAGCCACATGATTGGAACAATGTGAATCAATATGGAAAAGATGCTCATCCTCTTTACCTTGCTTGGATTTCATATTCATGATGAGTAGAGAGTCTTCTTCATCTTCTGTATAGTTGTTGTAATCTCTTCTTCCTCTCAAACCTCCTTGATAATTGTTGTTGTTGTAGCCTTGATTGTAGTTATGGTTGTAATTGCCTCCTCCATTGTTGTATCTGCCTCTAGATTGTCCATAGCTACCTCAATCGAAGCCTCTTCCCCTTTGATTCCTTGTATTCTTGAAGTGTTCTTCTGTGGTGTGGTTGGTAAGACCACAAAAGTTGTAAGGTGAATTGATTTTAGAATCTCCCCCTACCTTGTATTCCTCCTTTTTCCCTTCCTCTAGCAGCTCTTCCTATTCTTGCATAATTAGCTTAAGAGATACCAACCTCTTCTTGATTCTTTTTTCTTTTATCTTTATTCTTAACTTTATTCTTATCTGTATAAAGGGCATAAGATTGATTACCTCTAGAGTTGTTACCATTCTTGTTGAGATTTGTCTCATGGGTGAAGAGTTGCCCCATCAAGGTGTTGAGGTTAGGTATTTGCATATCCATGTAGAGGTCCATAGCTATGGTGAATGACTCCCACTTGTCATCAGCTCTAATGCCATTAATGATCTGCCTTACTATGTGTTCTTCGTGTATCTCCTTTCCAATGCTTGCAAGCTGGTCAGCCACATCTTTCATCTTGGTTACATAATGAGACACTCCTTGCTTTGGTTGTTTCTTTAGAGTTGTAAAATTCCATCCATAACGGATTCTTCCTAACTCTTGTATTTGAGGAGAAATATGATGAGAGTACTTCCCAAGGCTCTTGGGAGTTCTTCCAATTCCTAATGTGTGGTAATAAGAAATCAAAGATTAAGTTTCGTAGATATGACCTTGCAAGAGCATCCTTTGCACACCATGTGGTCAACCTTTCTTGCTCTTCCCTTGTAGGTTAATGCTTGCTCCTAAATATTGACATTTCTTCATCTCTTGAGATGTATCCGTATAGAATTCTCCCTTGAAAGTAGGCTTGCATCCTTAATGACCATGTTGAGTAATTGTTTCTGTCCAAATTATCAATGAAGGATGGAAATCCATCTACCATCTTTGTTCTTGTTGCTCTAATACCTCTATTGGAAGAGATGGTGGAAAGTCTTCAAGAGATGAAGTGGTGTTGCTAGACCTTGCTTCACACCTGCTAAGAAAAATTATTGGAGAGTGTAGTGGGCCTTGTTAGCTAGCTAATGATCACAAATAATCATATATGTTGCTTGGAACATGATCCATTAATCAATGGATCAAAACAGATAGGTTGGAGTTGATCCAAGATCAAAATCTTTCCATTTTTGTTCCTACACATATTCAATGTCTTGAATAGTCCTCTCAGTACAGTAGCAATTAGCTTAATTCCTTTTGGGAAACTCTAATTAGCTTAGTGAGCTATCAATCATGAGTGATTTCATAAAAGATGATGGACTCCACACATAGAAAGATGTTTAGAAAATCATAAAACCATCCCAACAATTTTGGGGTTCAGCAATCACTAGACTAGTGAGCAAAGATGTGTTAATATCTCACAATCCTAAGAAGCAATGCTAATGAAATGTTGTAGACATGTACTATACAGTATGTGGAATCTACCATGCTTTAAGTCATGACAAATGATCAATCATGCACTGAGAACAAGCTCTGAGAAGATCACCATCTTGATGGAGTTATAATAGAGAAGTGAAATGTGAATGTAATGATCATATATGTATTAAATCATATACAAGTACAATGTCATTGGCAATCATACATTGCTCAATGTCTAAGAGGTGAATGATGTTGATATATTTAGGTAGTGATGTGTGTGAACACTCTAGGAATGTTGGGGCACTTTTTCCCCTCTTTAGGAGGTTGTTTTCCCCTGGCTTGTACATACGCCTATTACCCTAACAAGATACATATCTTTGTACATTCTCTAGTAATACATTCAGCATTGTGTGTTGGGCTCTAAGCTTCTCCTTCTTCCTTGTGTTGTTCGCATGCTTTCGCAGCCGTCTAACTCCAAAAATTGGTATCAGAGCTAGTCACCACTTCATCTAGGCCATTGTCGATACTCCTTTAGTTGCAGTCTCAGAATCGCACAAAGCCTGGTGAGCATACTCAAGGTGTTTCAAAGATCAAAACGACTTCGCCTTATGGTGCCAAAATAGTGATCTAAGCTTGTTTCGGCCTCCGAACACACTATTGCAGTGCTTGTGCAGGCTATTTTGTCTTTTTTTGCCAAAGGTATATACTAGTTTTGGTTCGCTAGTATAAGTGTCTCGAAGTCTGCTACAGGTTTAGCAAAACATTTTGAGATATAGTCAATTTTCTGCATCAAGGTATTCTAGTCATCGACCATCGCTGAAAGGAGTGATGTATTCCATATGTTGGCTATTGAGGATAAGTTGGATGGTACCAACTACCCACTGTGGGCTTATATGATGCGACATGTATTGGTTGCAAAAGGACTCTGGAATATTGTGTAGGGTGTTGAAAGATGTTTGGTTACACCTACAAACATAGGTACTACAAATATAGGTGTTGGAGCTAATAGAGATGGTGTCGAAGATGATGATATTCTGCAGATTCATGTTGGCACCATGGTTTTTGTTGCACCTATTGTAGATCAAATGCATTGGGATGGTAGAGATGCTCATGCACATGCACATGCATTGATAGCTTTGTCTGTCAAACGTGCCATTATTCCTCACACTCACTCTTGCAAAACAACTAAGGATGCTTTGGATACACTTACCACATTGTACCAAGCTAGGAGTGAGGCTTGTGTTGCTTACCTCCCAAAAGAGTTGGAGAGCGAGGTGACATGAATGAAGGTGATTCTATGGACAGTTTTCTAACAAAGATCAAAGACTTGAAGGAACAATTGATTTCTGTTGATAAAGTTATACCAGATAGCTCACTTGTGCAGACCATTCTGAATGGTCTTCCTGATTATATTAGAGTTTTGCTTCTACTCTTCGGTTGATGATGAAAGGCAATCTAAATGCCTTATCATTTGAGGAGTTAGTCTTTGTTCTATTGCAAGAAGATCATTCGAGGCAAAACAGGTCCATTATCTGTGTTGTAGATCAAGCTTTCCTGGCTAGTCAGAAGGGCAAAGGAAAATGGAGCTCTTCTACTACTAAGCAAAAATTTGCAAATGTTGCACATTTGAAGAAGGAAGACAAAGATGAGAAGAACCCAGAAAAGTAGAAATTTTTTTGCAAATACTATAAAGAAAATGATCATGTCATCAACAACTATCCAAAACTGACTGCTAAAGAGGCAAAGAAGAAAGAGGCTGGAATGGTTGTTGTAGGGGCTTTTACACCGAAAATAGAGTCTGCTAATATTGTGCAAGAAGAAGAATGGGTGTTCACTACTGTTTGCAGTTTTGACCCATCTTCTCAAGAGAAGTGCATGTCTATAGTAGACTCAGATGTTTGGAACTTTGATAGTATGGGTGACCAAACATATTACCTCACAGCGCACTTTCTTGTCTTCACTCAAGCCTGCCCCTATAGGGAATACTGTTACATGCACCAACAACTCCTCTTATCTTATTATGGGAGTTCGTAAGTGTTAGACGGCCGCCGGACAAGGACAATTGTACTTAGACAGAGGACTTTAATGAAGAAAGAACCCTTCAGGAAATGAGCGGTAAAGAAAGATTCGCACAAACCTTGTAACAGATTTCTATTTAAAGCAATGAAAGGAAAGCGGTAGAGAGCCCGGTTTTTGGGAATTGCAAGTGTAGTATTGTATGTGTATGTGTTCTGTTCCGTCTGTTCCAATGTCCCTGCTGCGTATCTGCCTGTGTGCGTAGGTGTGTTATAATGCAGTGTTACGAATCGATACTGTGTTGTAGAGATTCCGTTCGGTACTAATTGAAGTGTTCCTGAACGTTGCTCAAGCTAGAACGCGTTGTTCGATAGTTCTTCTGTGGAGCTAGGAAGTGTAACGAACCAACACGGTTCGATTGTGTGTTACGAGTCTCTATAATTGACTGAGTCGGTATCATAATCTGTGTTAAGATTAGTACCGGTAATATTCTAAATACAAGTAGAGTAATAAGAAGGTTTGCGACAAGTTACTGTTAGTAGGCATTTCGGCTTGAGTAGGCATACGATAATCTGTAGAGTGACAAGAAGAACTGCGTGGTGTATGCGTGTGAAGTTACCCAGAGTGCGTCTTGTGTATTGACTGTTCGAATCCGCGTGACTTTAAGGCATAAGGTCTAGTTGGCACACCTATCTGCCTTGAAGAAGTACGGATTAGGTGATTTTGTTACTGAAGTATCTTTTGCGCGTAGAATACGTAACCGGACTGCTAACCTCAGTCCTGAAGTTCTAACTCCAATATACTGAACAGTCTTCCGTTGTTCAGGGACGGATACTGAGCTAAGGGCGGAATGACAGTAAGATTGTGTGTTAAATTGGGAAAATAGTACAGGGCCTCTGTCTAACAGACCCCTACCACTCCCAAGGACCCACGTGGCTAAGAGAAGGATTGCGGTTAGAAGGATTTGGAACCGATTGAACTTGAAGTATATGAATCGGAAGTAGAGTAACGCTTAAACCAGTACCAGTTTAACCCATAAACCCATAATCAGTTTAACATTTGGCGCCGTCTGTGGGAAGGTGGCATCAGGTTGCCAATTATGTGTGAACAGTAGCAGTAGCGTGCTGGCTGTTTGTTCAGAATCAACACTACGTTTATCGTTCGATTGACTGACGGTAGCAACAGAACCAGATTGTTGCCAACTGCTCAGATAGTACTACTAAAGCAATGATACATGCCGGTTACTCGGTCTGGCGAAACGTATCCTAGGAACCATACAACTGGAACACAAAAAGTACTAAAGACAACCCCAGGGAAAGAAGGTATAACGCGACCTGACTCAGTGGTCGAGCAAGTTAAGGACGCTAGAATTAATTCCGGTCATATTCCGGTGGAACGATCAACGCCTTTGGTACATGCTGGTGTCACTTCGACCCAGCCTAACCAAAATATAGCAATTCCTGAATTTACCAAGACGCCGTTGGAAACTAGTTTAACAATCTTGGATAAAGATTCAGAGGTATCAACGATTAGACAAACTCTAGGAATAGAAATCGGTAAAAGCGGAAAAATACTAAAGTCTGGTACACTGTCAGTTCATTCTGGTGATAGAAACACCAACTGGCGGTCAAGGATTAGCATTTTTGCGGAATCCTCAGCCAGACCTGCGTGTCTGGAAGAAAGATTTTGGATATTAGACATCCAGAAAGAAGGAGACCTATTCGAAGCTGAGGTCCGAAGTATCCTACGCAAAAACAGCACACCGGAAGGTACGCCATCCGGCGATCCAGATTCTGATAGTTCAACTAATCAACCTCAAGATAAGAAGAAGGACCGGAGACACCCACGATGAACGGACAACAACAACAACAACAGTTAGGTCAACCAAGGCCGCCTCCAACAGGAGTAACATACACGAAATTTGGTGGATTCCCAGGAGATGACCCAGATGCTCACATACGCACTTTCGAGATCAGTTATGCAGTCCTCAACCATCCACCGGATCAGGCATACAAAGCCATTGTTTTTCAATCTACTCTGGTCAATGAAGCGGCTAGATGGCTTACGGAATACGACATTAATCATTTCGGTACCTATGATGCAGTACGAGATGCTTTTCTACAACGATTTAGGCTAAAGAAGAACCCCGTCGAAATCTTTGATTATCTACAGAACAACCGACAAAAGGCGAATCAGACTGTCCAAGAATATGCTACACTTTTTAGAACACACTTGCGACAGATACCACAGGCCCACGCCAACTTACCGGATGACGTCATCACTCAGTGGTTTATCAATGGCTTAAACCTGCAATTGAAGCAGATCATGATTATCAGATGTGTCGGAGCAATGACATTGGATGTAGTTATCGCCATGGCTTTGCAACTGGAATCCAAGGTTGGTGGATTTTCAGAAGACTTGGAATGGTTAAGGACAAACAAAAATGTGACTGAAGATATAACCAGGCAAGTATACTGCACCACGTGCAAAAATTCAGGGCATACAAGTGCCAATTGTGCACTAAATCAAGCGTTTTGTGCTATCTGCAACTCTGCCGGACACACCACCGGAAACTGTGTTTACAACGCCAGAATACAGGGGGCAGCAACAGTCAATGCAGTCATCCAAGAACAGGTACAGCCGACGAATTACTATGTGCCTCCGCAACTAAGAAACAATCAACCCCCAGGATATCGGAACTACAGAGGACAAAGGAACAACAATTATAATGCCAACCGATGGCAGAACGGACTACCACCGGAAAATCCCAATTTACCACCGCCACGCTGTCATTTTTGTGGTGAATTCGGACACATTAGAAGATATTGCAAGGACGCAGCTGAGTATGATCAAAGGAAGAAGGAGCGGCAAAACCCAATGGCCAACATGGTACAAATTACTCCGGTAGAAACGCAAACTGCTACAGTCCAGACCCGATCAGGTAAACAACTGCAGCCAGCAGCAGAAGTATTTGAACCAGGGATACAAGAACAAAATAGGATGTATAACAAGGCTAGTCACTGGACCGCCACAGAACCACCAGTGTTCCCAGAACCCATTCCGGTGACTCAGACCTCGTCAACAAAGGAAGGAACACAACAAGAGGAAGCAGCAGCAGAACAACCATCAGCAATAGACATAACAGCAGATACTTCGGCAACAGCAGAGACCTCAAGATCAAAGGAGCAGGATAACCAATCTCAGCAGGCCTGGGAAATTTTATCCAAGGCATCTATCACTCTACCTCTCGGCCAAATTTTGGCGTTAGTACCTAGAATCCGGCAACAGTTTCAACAACACTTCAGCCCGGCACCCTCTTGCATTTCGGCAACCGCCGCAGTTCAACCGGAATCTGATTCTACGGTTGATCATGCAGTGCTCTTGATTACAGTATGGTATAAGAATCAGAAGATCACGCAGGTATTAATTGACGGAGGCTCCGGCGTAGACATTGCAACCGCAACATTATGTAAAAAACTAGGCTGGACCGAAATCGAACCAGTTCAATTCTTTGTCCGAATGGCTGATCAATCTAGAGTCCATCCCGTAGGACTTGTACGGAATGTATCCATTACTCTACAAGGTACAACTTTCAAAATGACTTTTGTTATACTAGATCTGCTCGAATCCACTTTGGATTACAACCTTCTTTTCGGCCGACCTTGGCTGAAGCATGCAAAGGTAATACAGGACTGGTCTGCGCAAGAGCTCACATTCAAGGATGCCAATCGTAAATATGTGGTAAAACTAGATGCTATACAACCTTGCGAACCTCACACCAGACCCTATCTTGCTGAACCAGTTCATATGTTAGAAGGACTATCAGATGACGAAGAAGAGCAATTTCTGAAGAGTAACGCCGATTTAATGTCTCTAGGAACTGTTGATCTACAGTCCGTCATTGATAACTGGAACACTTCAGTTTGTGCAGTAGTAGCTATCACCGAAAAGTCTGACCAAGCAGATATTGAATTACAACCACTATTCAGACCAACAGAGGATACAGAGAACCCGCAACAATTTTATGTCCCCGAAGACCAGCTGATCACGTACAATCTAGGAGACAAGGACCATCCTCGACCTGTAAAAATAAGGCAAAACTTATCGGAAATCTTTCAGGCTAATTTGATTCAGCTTCTTCGCGAATTCTCAGACGTCTTTGCATGGGATTACAAAGACATGAAAGGATTAGATCCGCGCATTTATCAACACAGAGTTATGTTGAAACCTGAAGTTAAACCAAACAAACAACCCAGCTACCGGATGAATCCCAATTATGCATCACAGGTAAAAGCCGAACTTGACAGATTATTAAAAGTAGGGTTCATCGTACGAGTAGAGCATGCTGAATGGATCTCACCAATTGTGATTGTACCAAAGAAAAACAAGCAATTACGAATCTGTGTGGATTACCGGAAATTAAACGCAGCAACAGTACCAGACCCGTTCCCGATCCCTTTTTTGGATACCATGCTTGATAGAGTCGCAGGTCATGAAATATATTCATTCTTAGATGGATATAGTGGTTACAATCAGGTTAGAATGGCTGAAGAAGATATACCAAAAACTGCTTTCATTACCAATTGGGGTGTCTTTGCCTGCACCGTAATGTGGTTCGGATTAAGAAATGCACCAAGCACATTTCAAAGATGTATGCAGGAGATATTTTCTCCTTATCTCACTTCATTCATGCAAGTATATCTTGATGACTTCTCAATCTTTGGGAAGATGATAGCATATTTAAGTCATTTACGATGTTGTTTTCAGAAGTGTAGAGAATATAGACTCTGTCTTAACCCAAACAAATCCGTGTTTGCGGTTTCGTGTGGCAAACTACTTGGGCATATTGTATCTGATCAAGGTATCCGAGTAGACCCAGATAAGATTTTGGCAATTTTAGAAGCCCCGGTACCCGCAACTCCAAAAGAAGTAATGCGTTTTATGGGTCAAATACGGTGGCATGGCAGACACTTACGGTGGCTTGCTCACCTAGCAGTACCACTAAATAGGCTAATCACAAAAACTCCCCGACAGTTTGAATGGACTGAAGAATGCCAAACTACATTTGATCGGCTCAAGTATCTCCTGACGCAAGCCCCAATTTTACAACCACCGGACTGGGACAATCCGTTCCATGTTTTTGTCGACGCTTCAGATATTGCAATTGGCAGTATTCTGATGCAGCAAACAGATAAGTGGTTTCGCCCTGTTTATTACGCCAGTAGAAGGCTTGCACCGGCAGAAAAGAACTATTCCACTACTGAAAGAGAATGTCTAGGATTGATTTACTCAATCAAAAAGTTCAGACATTATCTACTAGGCCGGAAGTTTACCTTTCATGTGGACCATGCTGCCCTTGTTTATCTAGTAAGACAGCAGCATTTAGGTGGACGATTAGCACGATGGGTGCTACTTTTACAAGAATTCGACTATGACGTCATTCACCGACCCGGAAATGCACATGCCCTAGCAGATTTCTTATCCCGCCTAGATTCTGGTGAAGCTCCGATAGGCATAGATGATACGACTCCAGCAATTTATAGTTCTGAGCCAATGACCGATGAGACTGCCGAATTACAAGCAACACCTACATATTATGATCAAATTTTAACTTTTCTCACCGAAGGATGCTTTCCATCTGAGACGGCCAAGGCAGTTCGAAGGAAATTGGCAGTCTTTAGCCGCCGATTCCGGCTGGTGGCAGGAGGACTATATTATGCAGATCATACCGGAATCCTACTTCGCTGTATTCCACCACATGAGGTTAATTCAGTTATCACTTTGGCTCACTCAATTCCTTCCGGTGGCCATTTTGCAGTAGACTTAACTCACCCGAAAATTCTGCAAGGAGGTCTCTGGTGGCCTACTATGTACCGAGATGTGGCCCAATTCGTAAAAAACTGTGATAACTGTCAAAGGTCTGGACAACCACTGCAACGACACTTCTTTCCATTGCAGCCTATCATGCCACTCGAACCATTTCAGAAATGGGGATTAGATTTTATCGGTCCAATCACACCCCCAGCAGTCTTCAGTAACAACAGATACATACTAACTTGTACAGAGTATGCAACGAGATGGGCTTTACAGTCCGCTACAGCAGTTACGGTAGCAAAATGTCTACTCACGGATGTCTTCCCACGATTTGGCTTACCCCTGGAAATTGTCTCAGATCAAGGCACTCATTTTGTAAACAATCTAATGAAGGCCCTTACACAATCATTCCAGGTCACACATAAATTTAGCTCTCCTTATTATCCACGTGCCAATGGATTGGCCGAAAGTACAAACAAATCACTGTTGAATATCCTCCGGAAATTGATCATGGAAGCACCGGAAAGATGGGATCAACTACTACCTACAGTATTATGGGCATACCGGACTACATATAAGGTAACTACAGGCTTGACACCTTTCAAACTAGCTTATGGCTTAGAAGCTATAGCACCCATGGAAATAGTCATCCCAAGCCTGTGTGTAGCAATCACTCAGAAGATGCTACCGGAATATTCACTGACAGCACGAATGGACGCACTCAGAGAACTTGATGAGCACCGATGGCTCAGTTTTTTAACTATGCGTGAAGTACAACTAAGGCAAGCCAAGACACACGATCGATATTTGAAGACTCCAATCTTTTCGGTAGGCCAGCTTGTACTCTTCTATAACGCAAAATCGGATAGAGCAGCAGGAAAATTCAAACTACGATGGTTCGGCCCTTTCAAGATCTCAGAACAAATCGGTCCGGCAACTTTTCGGTTGACTACGTTGACCGGAAATCCACTTCCAAAGGTAATCAATGGGTCGAAGCTGTGGCCGTATTATCCCATTACTAGTACGCATTAAATTATTCGGCGGCGAACCGCGTTTTGTATAAATGTTTGCGTTTTTCTTTTTTTCCCTTTTTTAGTCGTGTTTTGTACAAATCTTTATGTTACCAGCCGCCCCTCCCTACCGGTCACTCAAGTATGTACGCCAGCATGCAAACAGTATCATTCCCGCACCGCACAATGATACCCACCCCCCCCCCTTCCCACCCCCACCGTGTTCTCCTTATTTTACCCCCTCGGTTGCGCCAAAAACGCTATTGTGTTCTCGAGATTATACATATTATCCCTGTCCTCTGTGTTGACTGTAAGTGTGCTCGTGAACACCATGGAAGCGCTAGCCAACTACGCTGCTTTCCGTGATGGTATCCCTACAGACGTAGGCGAATACCTGCGTTGCAGAGGGTTGGCTAACTTCGCTGAGTTGCCCTGGCACTCAGTGGAAGCCCATCCCTTCTCTGCGCAGATCATCCACGCCATCGCCCAATTCCCCATCACCGAACGACAGTGGGTCTTCCCTTCCCTCCCATATAGAACCGTCATCACCTTCCAAGCCTTCTCTGCAGCCTACCGCCTCACCCCGCAAGGTCGCGAAAATGGCCCTAGCATCCCTGTCGCTCACATGACCGAACTCTTCCCCCGCTCCTCATCAAACAAATATGCCATTCTCTGCCGCCCAGAACCCGAACAATCCGCCCTACAGTTCCTCGTAGCAATCCTCAACCTGCAAAAACGAACATACGGCATCTCTCGCCCCTTCTATTCCGCCTTGGAGTTAGCCGCCCACGAACCCGTGAACTTTGCCTCTTACTTCTTCCAACGAATTCATAAGGAATCCGTAGCTATAGTAAAGCAACTCCAAAAGGGCACCTCTCCGCGCTCTCGCCTTCCCCACATCATCTCCTTCCTCTTCCCAACCATTCTCGCCGCACAACCCCCACCCACAGGCCCAGCACTTAGGCAGGAAGAATCAGCACAACCGCTCGATGAAACTGAAGAAGAAGACGAAGAGATCAATCAACTCTTCTGCACTAAGCGAATCCGGATCAGCTCTTCAGAAAGCGAAGTCCAAGGATCCGCCGGAAAGAAACAAGACACCGAAGAGGACAAACAAGAAGAAACATACCACGACACCGCCACTTCAATACACAACGACACCTTGACGGAGCAACAAGACCAGCAAAACCAAGCAGAGACAGAGATAGTGTCCACCGAAAAAAGAATCCGAGCATCAATAGGACGAACCGGAATCCGCCACAAAAGCACTGGATCAACTCATCGCAGCCATCAATCATACAGCAACCGAACAACAGACAGTTACCAAGGTAACCACGACTCACACTGTTCTTCCCACACCACCTGTCAACCCCGACCTCCCACCGGAACCACCCCGCCAACCCAGTTCTGAACCTACACCATCCTCCTCTTCCTCCCCTAACTACTCTCCGCCAAACTCCCAGAACCTCCTCACCGATACGTCCTCTCAGCCTCATCAACCACCACCACCACACAACGTATTTTTGGAACTAGCCTCCATGGGGCAGTTCTTCATGCATTTATCACACCAGCTGCCAGCACAGTTTAAGGAAGCCACGGACAATCTGAAGGCAGAATACCAATATAAGGTCGACGTCCTGGAAGCCGACATCACCCCCCTCCAGGAAGAAATCGAAGCCATAAAGACTGAGAATCATCAGCTACAGACACAGTTAGCAGAACTCCAAGCAAAATTTTCGGCAGAACAGACTCTAGTACAGCAAAGAGATGCAGCCCTCGAGCAAGTTGCAGCCCAAGAACGACTACTACACGCGCACATGAAGAAATCCGAGCCCTGAAGACCACCCTCCACGAACACGAAGATATCAACGCCTCTCTCGAAGAGTTGGTCGCCGAAACAAAGATTCAATTGCAGGAGACCATCAAGAAGAATCAGGACCAACAGAAAGAAGCCGAACAAGTCCAAGAACAGTTACGACGGGCCCAAGAATGCGCAGATGAAGTTAACAGTATCCTAAAACGCCAATTGATACGGGAAGGCCAATACCTCAAGGATATCGACAAGACGCGTAGAGAACGAGATGCGTTCAAGAAAACTCTCGATTTCCACACCCAGCAGTTTGAACGCCTAGACAACCAAGTGCGCAACCAGAAGGAGTGTATTACAGAGATGCAGACCAAACTGACCGACATGCAGACAGCCCGAGATGCGGCATTAGCTAACGAATTTTACTTACAAGAGGCTTTCCTTCAAACCCAAACCAAAATTTTGTTAAATCAAGCCATAGCCCTTAGTGCAGTAAGAACCGACGCCCAATTACTAGAACCCACCACCTTAGTACAGATGTTAGAAACCCTCAAAAAGAAAATTACCCGAACATTTAGGCTCGCCCGGGTGGATAGTCTAGTGTTGATCCTAATGAGGCAACTACTCAGCCTTTGCAAGTTTCATGTGATGATGCAAATAATTCCATTTCTGATGCAGATTTACATGATGCAGTTGTTGATGAGAGAACTAACATTAAGCAGGTAAAAACTATGCCAAATGGCTGGCACAGACCTTGCATGATAGCAAATTACATGCACCTTTGTCATATCGTACTCGGTCATGTTGGAAGAGATGGATTGATACCTCAGGGAAGTGAGGTGGTACTACCAAAAATTGCTTAATATCTGCCCTATTTCAGTTCAGGGTTATGTAGTAGGCCCTTTTAGCTTGCAAATGACACCAAAAAGGTACCTATGTACTTTGAAGTTGATGCTTCAAACAATTCAATCAAAACATATTACTTCATGAATTGCAAGTGCCACAAAACTTGCTATTTTTGTCAAGACACTTACTCGTTCTTTTGCTCAGTGCTCACAGTACAGTAGAAATTAGTCAAATTCCTTTTGAGGGTATCAACTTAACTTAGATAGCTAATTATTGCAAGTAGAATCTTAAAAGGTGATGAATTATACTCTGAGAAATTAATTTAGCAACCAAAGGCTTACCTCTGACTTTTTAGGGAGTGCGTAGAGAATGACTAGATATCAATGTGATGGCGATTTCTCCCACATAGCTGAATCAAATACCTTCACATTTTGTTAGCTTAAAATAGAGGTGGAGTTGGTTCCAACAAGCTATAGACCATGGAAAATGGATACGAACTCGGTGAGATATGATCAAGCAAAGATCATTGTTCTGAGAAGTCATAACAGAGAGGTAGACAAAGATAATCAATGATGTAAATGTATTATAGAACATTGTTATACATGATCATTTGCATAGAAATGATGCCCAATGATAGTGATCTAAGTGAGATAAGGTGTAGGCCACTTAGCCTCTACAAAAGATCAACAATAAGCTCAAAAAAAGAGGCACTATAGCCGCGAGATTACATAGCTCTTTTTATAAGAGGCTTCTTTAAAATTTGAATTTGAATTCAAGTTTTTGGTTCCATCTAAAAGTGCCCTATGATTGAGGAGTTATTCCTTTATTGAAAACTTGTAATTTATTCTTCTCCTACTCTGGATTTATAAGATTCTATTAAGGTTTATCCTTGTACAAGTGGTAAGTGATCAAGTATTACAAGCAATGGTTCATATGAATCATCTCATGCTTCCACATATAATCCTCCAAGCTAAGCCAAATGTGAAGTCTTGGATACTTGCACCAACAGATCCCCCTCAAGCCAAACATCTTGGCTTGCACGTCTTCATGAATCTTCTTGAATGTCCTGCAATCCAATCATAGCCTTGAACCTGCAAAGCTTAGTACCATCAACTGCTTTGGTTAACAAATCTGCACATTGCATGTTTGTAGATACATATGCCAATTGAATCTCCTGCCTCAATATCTTCTCTCTAATATAGTGAGTGTATTTCTATATGCTTTGTTCTTGCATGATAGATAGGATTGTCTACAAGATGAAAAGAACTTGTATTCTCACGAAAGATCATAGATGGAGTGTGAAGTCCCAATTCTAAATATAGCAATCTAATCCAAATTTCTTCTTGTGTAGCATTGGCTAATCCCTTGTATTCATCCCTCTATTGAAGATAGAGCAATAGTAGGTTGCTTCTTAGAAGACCAAGAAATTGGTTTATCACATGCAAAAGAAAGATATCTAGAAGTACTCCTTCTGTCATCCTTACAACCTACCCAATCTGCATTTGAGTATAGTTTAATGTCCAAATCTGATGTGTATGGAAAGTAAAGACCTTGATTTTGAGTACCCTTGAGATACTTCAAAACCCTTTTAGCAGCTTCCAAGTGAGGTGCTCTAGGTTTATGCATGAATTGACTTAAAACCTTACTCCATAAGATATGTCAATCCTTGTCAAAGTTGCATAGTTTAGACTCCCAACTATGCTTTGATATCCTGCAATGTCTTCAAGCAAATCACCTTCATGAGCACTCAATTTTTTATTTACCTCCATAGGGGTGCTAGCTACCTTTGCATTCTCCAAGTGGAACTTCGTCAAGATATTCTGCACATACTTCCTTTAAGTGATGTAAATTCCAGAGTTAGTGTAGACTAACTCAAGTCCAAGAAAATACTTTAGAAACCCTAGGTCACTGATTTTGAACTCCTGCATCATTTGGTTCTTGATTTGTTTGATGCCATTGGCATCACTACCTATAAGTATGATGTCATCAACATACACACATAAATATATCATCTCTAACTTACTTCTCTTGACAAATAGAGAAGAATCTGCCTTGCTCATCATGAATCCTTGGTCTTGAAGGTAGGTTGTTAACCTATGGTTCCATGCCCTAGGTGCCTGCTTCAAACCGTAAAGAGCTTTGTTCAATTTGCACACATAATTTACCTTGCTTGGATCTTCATAACCAGGAGCTTGAGCCATGTTAACGTCCTCTGAAATCCAACCATTTAGAAAAGAATTTTTCACATTCAATTGATACATATTCCAATTCCTAGATGCAGCCATACTTACCAATACTCTGATGGTTGGCATTTTAGCCACAGGTGAAAATTCTCTTCATAATAAACTCCTTGGGTTTGTGCAAAACCCTTAGCCATAAGTCTAGCTTTAAACCTCTTTAGGGGTCCCTCTGAGATCCTTTTGATTTTTTAAATCCATCTAGAGCAATAACCTTCATTAATGCCTTCTTGGGTACTAGTTCCCAAGTATCATTCTCTTGGAGTGCTTCTATTTCTTCATCCATAGCCTCCTTCCATTCTACCTTGGTACTTGCTTCTTCATATGAAGAAGGTTCCTGAAGTGATAAATGTTTAGTAGATAAATGGACTGATTAGTAACTAATGAAGTATCATACCCATGTCTGACTGGCTTCTTACTCTCCCTTTATGATCTCCTTAGAGCTTGGTTGGATGATTCAAGTAAGTCTTCCAACCTCTTCAACATGGCCTTGCCCTTTGATTTCCATGCTTTGAACTCTTCTAGGTTGATGGTGTCCTCATCATGTGATTTGATGTCTTCAATTGTGCTTTGTTCCTCATTGGTGAGGTTTGGAAATTCTTCTTCCAAGTCATATGGTAACTTGAACTTCCTGCATTCACTTTTAAAGCAAGATTCATTCTCATCAAACACAACATCTCTACTGACCATAAATCCTTTGTTGGATGGATTATAAAACGTGTATCCTTTTTTATTTAAATAATACCCTATGAAGATGCAACTTCTCTACCTTAGGGTCTAGCTTACCTCTGATTGAAATGGAACATGCACATAAGCAACACATCCAAATATTCTACAATGATCAAGTGATGGCCTCCTACCATGCCATGCTTCATATGGGGTCATCCCATCAAGTGATTTGGATGGCAACCTATTAATAAGATAAGTGGCAGTAGAAACACTCTCTACCCACAAATAATTAGGAAGTTTCTTTTCATTAAGCATTGATCTAGTTGCTTCCACAATCATATATTTCTCCTCTCTGCTACCCCATTTTGCTTAGGGGTATACCCGGTAGTAATCTCCCTTTTGATACCTCTATCCTGCAAAAATGCATCAAATTCATTGGAGAAGTACTCACCTCCTCCATCTGACCTAATCCTCTTTAGACTTCTTCCTGTTTGATTTTCCACAGGTGCAAGATACTTCTTGAAGCAATTGAACACTTCATCTTTATGTTTCATAAAGTACAAGATAGTCCACCTACTAAAATCATCAATAAATGACACATAGTACCCTGAGCCTGAAATTGAAGGGTCCTTGCTTGGTCCCCACACATCTCTGTGGGCAAGTTCCAAATAATTCTCATGCATGTAGCCTCTCTTTGTAAAGGGTAACCTGTGTGATTTACCAAACTGAAAAGCATCACATTTATAGATCATATGTTGCTTAGATACATTAGGTATCCCAAGCACACATTGATCTCTACATATCTACTTCAAGGTTCTCTCACCAATGTGCCCTAATCTTTTATGCCAAATTTGTAACTCAGATAATGTTTGATCTTTGTAATTATAAAGTGGAATGTTCTAGTGTCCTCAAGCTCAAATGTAAATAATCTATGAGTTTTCTCTCCCTTGGAAATTCTCTTGAATCCATGTTGGGGTTCCTCCACAAAAGCTCCATATTTGTTGAACCTAACCTACAAATCCTTTTCCACTATCTGTCCAACACTCATCAGATTCTTGGTGATAATAGGTTCATAAAGAACCCTGCTCCAAAAATTCCTATTCCCATCAGAAGTTTTGACATTTCCTACCTTGACCATTGAATGCTTGGTGTGATCACCTTTTTGCACTTAGTGCTTTCCCTTGGTTTCCTTAAGATTAGAAAGAAGAGCTACATTGTGTGCTACATGGTTTGAACAACTTGAGTCAATATAGAAGAGGTGCTCATCATTCATACCTTGTTGTGAAGTCATATTCATAATGAGAAGGGAATACTCTTGATCCTCTATATAATTGTTGAAGTCTTTTCTTGATTTGTATCCTCCTTGATAATTGTTCTTGTAATTGTTGTTGTAGCCATGGTTGTGGCCTTGATTATAGTTGAATCTTTCTCTTGATTGTGAATAGCCACCTCTTTGATATCCTCTTCCTCTCTAATTCTTGAAGTTCCTATAGAACTCATGTGTATTCTGATTAGAAAGTCCACATATATTGCATGGGGAAGAGTTGAAATGTCTCCCCCTACCTTGCTTACCTCCTCTGCCCCTTCCTCTTGAATTTGTACCTCTCCCTGCATAATTAGCTTGAGAAGTAGTACCTTCATCCTCTACTTTCTTGCTCTTCCCTTTATCTTTGTGTATAGGGTAAAAGAGTTGTTACCTCTTGATGGTTCTCCATTTTTGTTGCACTTGGTTCATGACTAAAGAGTTGTCACATGAGAGTGGTAAGATCTAGAATTTCCATGTCCATGTAAAGGTCCATAGCAGTTTTGAACGCTTCCCACTTATCATCTGCCTTGATGCCATTGATTATTTGCTCACTATTTGCTCCTCTTCAATCTCCTCTCCTATGTTTGCCATTTGATCAGCCACATCTTTAACCTTGGTCATATACTCTAAAACATTCTACTTGGGTTGCTTCCTTTGAGTAGTAAATTCAATCCAAAATTGATTTTTTCTAGCTCTTGTGTTGGAAGAAAAATATGAAGACAATGTATCCCAAGTTTCTTGAGAAGTTTTACAGTTCCTAATGTGAGGAAGAAGGAAGTCAGAGATAGAGTTAAGTAAATATGACCTTCTCAAAGCATCTTTGGCACACCATGAGTTGAGTCTTTCAAGCTCCTCTCTTGTAGGTTGTCCTTCCCTTCTGAATATGAGCATCTCCTCATCTCCTGATATGTATCCATAGAGAATCCTTCCTTGTAGATATGTCTTCATCCTCAAGGACCAGGCTGGATAGTTATTCCCATCCAATCTATCAATAAAAGTAGGGAAACCGACTCCCATTTACCACAACTTTCTCTGATACCATTGTTGGAAGAGATGGATGGATACCTAAAGGAAGTGAGGTGGTACTGCCAAAACCTGATTTGTACCTGCCCCATTTCACTTCAAGGTTATGTATTAGGCCCTTTTAGCTTGCAAATGACACCAAAAAGATACCTATGTACTATGGATTTGCTGCTTCAAACAATTAGATCAAAACATATTACTTCATGAATTGCAAGTCCCACAAAACTTGTTATTTTTGTCAAGACACCTACTGGTTCTTTTGTTCAGTGCTCATAGTATAGTAGCAATTAGTCAAATTCCATTTGAGGGTATAAATGTAACTTAGATAGCTAATTATTTCAAGTGGAATGATCAATAATGATGAGCTATACTCTGATCAATAATGATGAGCTATACTCTGAGAAATATTTTTAGCAACTAAAGGCTTACCCCCAAATTTGTAGGGACTGAGCAAAAAATGACCAGAGAGCGATTCGATGGCGATTTCTCCCAAATGGCTGAAGCAAATGACTTCAAATTTTGATATCTTAAACGAGGCTTGGAGCTGGTTCCAAAAAGCTATAGATCATGCAAAATGGATAAGAACTCACTAATATATGATAAAGCAAAGATCACTGTTCTGAGAAGTCATAGCACAGAGGTAGACAAAGATATTCAATGATGTAAATGTATTATAGAACATTGTTGTACATGATCCTCTACAAAAGATCAACAATAAGCTCAGAAAAAGAGGCACTATAACCGCGAGATTACATAGCTCTTTTTATAAGAGTCTTCATTGAAATTTTAATTTGAATTCAAGTTTTTGGCTCCATATAAAAGTGATCCAACAAGATTCTCTTAAGATTTATCCTTTTACAAGTGGTAAATGATCAAGTATTACAAGCAATGGTTCATGTGAATCATCTCATGCTTCCACGTATAATCCTCCAAGCTAAGCCAAATGTGAAGGCTTGGATACTTGCACCAATAGGTGAGACTCTGATAGTGCCTCTTTGCATTAGATTGTTATGCTATGGATGTCTCTAGTTAGTCTCTGTGATGAGAATGAGTCTATTTCATTTGAACAAGCAAAAAATTCAGAAAATTGGATGACTCCTATGCAATCTAAATATGATGCTATAATGAAGAATGATATTTGGTCTTTATGTGACTTTCCTCCTGGCAAGAAGGCCATTGGCGCAAAGTGGGTATACAAGCTGAAGCATAAACCTAATGGAACAATTGACATGTATAAGGCTAGGCTTGTTGCAAAGGGTTATGCATAGGAAAGAGGCATTGATTTTGAAGAAACATTTGCTCCTACTTGTCGAATGACTACTCTTCATAGCATTTGTGCACTTGGAGCTCATCATGGTTGGAATGTACATCAGTTGGACATTAAGAAAACATTTTTGAATGGTTACTTGCATGAAGAAGCGTATGTTTTTCAGCCCCATGGCTTTGTGTAGAAAGGGCACGAAAACTAGGTGTGTAGGAAAGAAGACATTATATGGTTTAAAGCAAGAGTGCTTGGTATGAAAAGATACATGCTTATCTAATTACACATGGTTTTGAGAACAGTCCAACTAAAAGCACCTTATATGTTAAGCATGCTAATGATGTGCTTCTGATTATTGTGGTATATGTTGATGACATGCTGCTCACGGGTCCTCATGACATGCATATTGCTGATTTTAAGGCTGATTTGCATGCCTCATTTGAGATGTTTGATTTGGGGTATTTGCATCACTATTTGGGCATTCAATTTATGCAAGTTGATGGTGGAATGACTTTGTGTCAAACGAGATATATTGACACATTATTGCAACGTTTGGCCTTGAAGACTGTAAGCCTATTGCCACTCCTATGGAGATAGCTTTACAATTGAGTCTTCATGATGCTGGAGATGCATTTGATCATGTTCTCTATTAGAAGGCTGTTGGATGCTTGATTTACTTATGCATTACTCAGCCAGATATTCAGTTTGTTGTCTCAGAGATGAGCAAGTTTATGCATTGCCCAGGTATCAAGCATTGGTAGGTGGTTAAGCACATCTTTCCCTACTTGACTGGTACTCGACTACTTGGATTGTTTTATCCCAAGGGGGGATCACTACCGCTAGATTTGCATGCTTTTTTTGATAGTGATTGGGTTGGTTTTTATGACACTCGTGTGCCCACCAGTGTTTTTTGCTTCATGGTTGGTAGCTCATGTATATCTTGGTTGAGCAAGAAGCAGCCTACTGTGGTCACTTCCAGTTGTGAGGCTGATTATAGGGCAGCTTCACAGCCACTATTGAGTGTGTGTGGCTCAGACACCTTATGGCTGATTTGGGTGTTGGTTAGTCTTCTGCCACCACCATCGTCAGTGACAGTCAGAGCACATTGGCAGTTGTGAGGAACCCTGTGTTCCATGCTTGCACTAAGCACATTGAGGTGCATTATCATAATGTTAAGGAGAGTTTCTCTACTGGGGAGATCATCTTGGCATATGTGCCCACGCAGGAGAACATTGCAGACCTTTTCACGAAGGCTCTGCCTAGGGAGAAGTTTGAAACTTTTTGCAAAGCTAAGGGCTTACTTCCTTTTGTGGATTGATTCCTCATAGCTTGGCACTTTCTTATACATGAGTGCTAGCTCTTTGTTAACTGCATCACTCCTAGGGGGGATTTCTTGATATATTTAGGTAGTGCTGTGTGTGAACACTCTAGGACCATTGGGGCATTTTTTTTTTCTCTTGAGGAGGTGTTTTTCCCTGGCTTGTATATACGCCTATTACCCTAACATGCTACATATCTTTGTACATTCTCTAGTAATACATTCAACATTGTGTGTTATGCTCCAAGCTTCTTCTTCTTCCTTGTGTTGTTCGCGTGCTTCTGCAAACGTCTAACTCCAACCAATGAGCTATCAGATAAGCTCTCACTTCACAATGAATCTCCCTCAAACTGATCTCATTGGCTCAAGATACATGCAGGTCTATTCTATCCTCTTCTTATAGTTGTATTAGGAGCCAAAATTTGAATTCAAATTCAAAGATCTACCTAAAAGATGAATCCTAAAGTATAGGATAGATTCCCTCATCAGTCAACAACCAAATGAGTCATCATTTTAGATCTTCCTAACTCCACATGTATGTGTACCACTTTTACAAAGGTAAATGTGAAGAACTTTTTACAAAAGGTTGATCATATGAAGCCTTGTCAATAAATCAAGTAGGAGCTAATCAACCAAGTTTGTGGGCTTGGTTTTAATTGCACCAACATGTGCTAGAAAGATGAATCTCCTCCCAACCATATGCCTCTATATATAGCTCTCTCTAGGGGACTACCTTCTTGGGCTGGTGGATTCTAATCATCCATGCGTTGGACATGTAATTGCATGTGCACCAACTGTTCGAGTTAACTATAGTCAACTCAAGTGGATGCTTCTAGAAGACTCTAGATCTCTTTGGGAAAAATACTCTCCCCATGTATCCCATGGGGTTTGAACCCAAGATCTCGTCCTTCACACCCTTGAGACTTAACCAGTAGGCTAAGTTGATCACTTGTTTACCTCCTACTAAGTCTAGACTCCATATCTTTGGTCATACACATGGGATACATTACCTCCTAGTAAGTCCACGCTCAAGATCCTTGGTCATACACATGGGTGACCAAATTGTGTCCGATTTCAAATCTATTTGAATTGGTCGGAACCTTAGATCATAGACTTCCTTTATTACACTCAACCTCCTAGTTTTGAAGACCAACCATATCCAAATTATGTATGCAGGTTAAGGAAAGCCTTTTATTCAAGCAAGCACCTAGAGCTTGGAAACATAGACTTGTCTCTTACTTATAGAATAAAGGTTTTATTGTAAGAAATGTAGATCCTTCCCTCTTCATTAAGAGGAACCACTTAGAGGTCATATGCCATAATCATTATAGGTAATGATGTAGATGAAATCAAGAGGATCAAAGCTCAAATGAAGGAGGAATTCAAGATCAATGATCTCGTCTTACTCGCATACTCCCTAGGCTTGGAAGTGGTATATACAGAGAAAGTTATGTTCCTCACTCAAAGAAAGTACATTGGAGACATGCTCACCAAGTTCAAGATGGAAAATACAAATGTTGCAAGTACAAGCATGGAAGTAAATCTGAAGCTACGTGCTCATGAAGGTGAGCTAATTGAAGATGTTACTAGTTATCAAAGCTTAGTTGGAAGCTTGAATTATGCTACCCTAACTGGGGTAGATATATGCTATGGAGCTAGTGTGTTAATTCAATTCATATACACTCCAAGGAAGCCTCACATGGAAGCAGCTAAGAGAATCCTAAAGTACTTGAAGCATACAATCAATGAAGGGTTATACTATCCATATACATCTACTATAGATTCTCTTATGTAGATTAAGAAGGCTCTACAGATGATAGGAGAAGCACACCAGGTTATCTTAATTTTGTAGGTACAAAGTTAATTTCATGGTCTTTCGAGAAGCAACCTACAGTTGCTCTTTCATCAAAAAAGGTTGAATACAGAGGACTTGCAAATGCCACACATGAACCTATGTGGATTAGAATCCTATACTCAGATTTAGGGTTGAACATGTCAACTCCAGATATATTTGGAGACAACATTAGTTCATTACATCTTTCTGCTAACGCTATCTATCATGCTAGGACTAAACATATAGATATTCACAACCATTATGTGAGGGAAAAGATAATGAATAAGGGGATACAACTCTCATATGTATCTAGAAATAAACAATGTGCAAATATGATGACAAAGGTATTGGATAGAAGCAAACTGAATAGGTTAAAATTAATGATTGGACTATAGGAAATCATGAAGGGCTGAATACTCATGCATCTTAGGCTTGCGGGGAGCTCTTGGTGCAAATAGCAAGCCTTAGTACTTGGCTAATTATTCCGGACCACACATCATTTCATTTTTTTACAAGAAACAGTTTCATGTGAACCTATGCTAATCATTTTGGGAATAGTCATTTTGGATAAATGTAAAAGAAAGAGAATCAATTTAAATCATCTCTAGAGTGTAGGATCACTTTTAGGTGAGGGAAATTTCAAATTCAAAATGAGAACATGTGTATAAATACACAGTCTTATTCACGGGATAACAGACCATTCTGAGAGGCATTGAGCTACTTCAATAAGCATACATTTTTCTCACACTACCTATGCTTAGTCCACTCCACTTCCCTTGTATCAAATGTTTATTAGCATATAATGTTTGATACATTTCTTCAAGTACATTTCTATCTATTGTTCTCTATTGCATCTTCATCATTATAGACATTTTGTGGAGTCGATTTCTCTGCGTGTACTCGCTCATTTTCTATAATTTAATGTGGGTTAGTTAGATGGAATTATCTTATACTTTCATATCATTTTTCATCAAGTTTGGCTTAGAGGATTGTGAGATATGAAGCATAGAAGATGACTTTGTCAATATACCTTCTAGAGCTTGAAAAGTCGAGATGACCCACCTGACTTGTTAGAATCATTTCTCAGTGTATGGTACACCTAAAGTGATTAAATAACTAAATTTGGTTATCTTTCTGGTCAATTCATACCAAGTTGTGAGGTTTAAGCACAATATTGAGCACTTCTATTCCCAATATAGAAGGTTTCTTCACATTTCTAGTAGATTCAAGTTATTAGTTTTGATGTAAACATTTGGGAATGATTCTCCAAAGCATTTAGTGGTTCAAAATGCATTATTGTGAAGCTAAAGGATTCTAATAAGCATCCTTGGAGTTAACTTGGTAGATGAAGAGCAGTTTTTGTGCAACACCAGATCATCTCTTAAACCTTCCCAACTATCTCCTCACATTGATCATCTTGTGGCAACAAGAAAAGTGCTTAGGTACATCAATCACACCCTCACCCAAAATCTATTTTACTCTGATGATGATGATCTAAGTGTCAAAAGTTATAGTGATGTTGATTGGGTAGGTAGCAAAGATGCTCAAAGGAGTACATCAGGTTATGTTTTCATGCTAGGTACAAAAGTGAACTCATGGAGCTCTATGAAGCAACCCGCTATTACTCTTTCATCCATAGAGGCTGAGTTCAAAAGTCTAGCATTGGCTACATGTGAGCTACTACAAATTAAGAAGGTACTTGATGACCTTGAAGTGAAAGTGGAGGAGTTTCCTCTTTATTGAGACATCATTTCAAGCATCTACCTAGCTAACAATCCCATTTTTCATGCAAGAAGCAAGCACATAGAGGTTCAGTACCACTTCATTTTAGAAAAGGTGATGGCAAAGGAGCTAGATATTATGTATGTGAAAACTCAAGTGCAGATTGCAAACATGATGACAAAGTTTCTTGAAGGTACAAATCTTAGAGGATTCAAAACGCAATTAACATAAGAGACATAGGATGAAACAATGAAGAAAAAGGACTTGAGCTTGAGAGAGAGTGTTTAAAGTTTTGTATTTCAAGCTCAAGAGTATGGGAACATGCCCAAATTAAACATTCCACATCATCCACAATCAAAAGAGAATCATTTCCACAAGTTGGAGGCACAAAATCATGTCTATAATGGAAAGAAGTTCATTAGAGAAGATTTAGTTCACGTCTTGATGTGATTGGACCTCACTCTTTGACATGTATATGCTTTTGATTGGTTAAACAAGTTGGTATGTGACCTTTAAAGCCTCTAATGAGTTGTATTATGACTAAGAGTTGTGGAAATACGTGCCCAAGCTGGCCTCTTGCTTAAGCACACTCTCTACTAGCTGTTCTCAGCATATTTTACAAAGATTTCATGTTTTCATACTCTATCTCTTTAGATGATTATCGCAGACCCCCTGATCTTGTAATTTTTGTTTCTCCTTCATTTTGAATCCATTTCTAGGTATTTTAATCTTTTGGGAAATCTTATGAGCTCTACTTTTAGTGGTATAAGTCTCTGGATAAGTGATTGCATAGGTTTAGAGAAATGTCTACAATGGTGATTGTGTAGTTAGTTAATACTCTATAAAGAGACCAAGTTATTTGTTGTGTTGCAATTGGTAGAGGCATCATCTACTTCCCAAATGAAGTGATGTTACTCGCATTTGAGAGCTTTCTAAATCTAATTTGAGCTTGAAAAGTGTTTCATTCTTTGCATGTATTGAGAGAAATTCCAAAAACACAGAGCCCATGGCTTTTAAAAATCAAGATCCTAGGTGGGCTCATTTGCTTTCGTTGTGCAGATAGGAGTGTTTGTAATCCAACACTTTGTACTCACCTTCAGTACAAGATAATGCTATAGTCATTTGCTACTTACTGATCCAAGAGAAAATCCTTGACCCTAAAGAAAAGAAATATCCAAAAAGTGATTTTTTAATATTAGTATCTCCTTCCCAATATGAGTCATAGTAAATAACTAGAGATGATACTCTTCAAAAAGAATACCATAATCAGTGGTTCCTTTCAGATACCTAAGTATTTGTGTGAATGCCTTCTAATGAGTTTGGAAACGTTTATTAGAGAACTTTCTTACTACTCCAACAACATAAAAAATATTTGGTCTACTATTGCATAAGTAGAGGAGCCTTCCAACTAATTGCTTGTATCTTCCAATATCCACTCGAGCTGAAGTATCTTCAATAGATAACATGGTGTTGAACACCATATGTGGAGAACTTTTGTTTTGATCCTCCATGTCAAATGCCTTCAATATATGTCTTGCATACTTTTGTTGAGAGATGAAAATCTTCCTTGGTTCTTACAAAACCTCAAGGTGTAAGCAATAATGCATTAAGCCCAATTTGTCATTTTGAATTTCGAACTCAGGGCATCTTTTGTTTCTTCAAGAAGAACATCATCATTTCCTATAATCACAAGATCATCTAATCTCTTCCCTCCTATCTTTAGAACATACAAGTTAGCATCATAAGCACATATTGTGGGACCTTGATGTAAGTGACACTTATCTGTCTATTGGTATCAACCTCAAAGGGCTTGTTTCAGCCCATATAATTCCTTCTTTAGCTTAGAAAACTTGTTCTCTAAATGGAGAACCTCAAACCCTAGTCGTTGAGACACATGTACCTCCTCCTTGAGATCTCAATTCAGGAACACTGATTTGGCATCCATGTGATAGAGTGGTCATCACTTATGTTTAGCCATAACTAGTACTACTATGATAGAAGCCATCCTTGCAGTTGGGGCAAATGATTCACAAAAGTCAATGCCTTCAACTTGTGTGTAGCCCTATGCAACAAGTCTTGCTTTATACTTTTCCAGAGTGCCATCAGCCTTCTAGTTTAGCTTCCAAACCCACTTAGTGCCAATGGATTTATGCTTAGAAGGTCAATCCACTAGCTCCCAGGATCCATTATTCATTATATTTTTGTATTTTTCTTGCATGAAAGAGCTCCATTTTTTTATCATGGAGTGCCTCTACCACATTGGTTGATTCCTTTGCTTGTTCTTGAATGAGCTCAATCATCAAGGCTGTGTTTATAATATGGGCGCTTTCCTGTCTCTATTCCTCTATTCTTTATGATTGCCTAGGTCCATCTCTGTCATTACCTAAATCATTTCTTTGGAAATTTCTATGGCCTCTTTGGCTCCCCCTGCCTCCAAACTGTCATCTACCTCTTGCATGATTTTGTTGTTGACTTTGGTCTTGGTTATTGTGTCCTCTTCCACTTCCAAAGCCTCTACCCTTGCCAGAGTAGAATAAATGCTCAAAACTAGGTTTTCCTTGGGATTTTGAGTCCTCACCAAGATTCTTTTCTTCAATAATCAACATGGACACTAGATCAACAAAATTCAAAATACTTTCCCTGGTTTGAATAGACGTTATGAGCTATTTATATGTAGCTCCTACACCATGAATGCATACCTCCACCTTATCATCATCATCTACATTCACGCCAATAGATGCAAGTGACTCACATATGCTTTTGATTTTCTGGGTGTAGTCACTTACCAGCATGCCCTTTTTCTCTAGTATATGCAACTCGTTCTTGAGTTGCAATTTTTGTGCCTTTGTATTGGTCTCATACAATGTGACCAGATTGTTCCAATCCTCTTTCCAAGTCTTGGCATCCTCTATGTGCCCAATCATGCTATCCTCTATGCTAACAGATAGCTAGTGCATTACCTTTTGTGCTCTTTGATTCCATTCTTCATACACTCTTAACTAGCCTATAGTCCGATTTCTCTTTGGTAACTACGGAGCATTTTCATTCTCTTTTTTTATGTACTTCCAGTAGCCTTTTCCCATCAGGAAATTTTTCATTTAGAATCTCCAAGCATGACAATTGTTCTTGTCCAGTTTATCGCCCATAAACTGACTCATTCCATCTCCATTTGCCATTTTTGCAGCAATTCACACACTACAAAAACACTACAAGCAGTACTTCTGCTTGAGCACTATCACACTTTAGAAAAACATAGTTTTCATGTATCTAACCTAAAGGGACAGCTCTCAAAAATATTTTGAGGCCTTCTACCTTCATGCCAATTTTTGTACCAATCTCAGGTCATTTGTGAATCATGCTTTCTTCATGCCTTCTAGCGTACTCTTCACCGTTGGCCTTCTCCACAAGCTCTCTATAGCCACACTGGCTCTGGTACCATGTCACAAGGAAGGAGATAAGGAAGAGAGCTCACACACACTATCACAATCAAAGAGAAGCACACACAGATTGAGGCAAGGAAGAATGATCTTCTTCTTCTTCTATTAGATAAAAGGAATGTACAAGAATGACCAAAAAAACAACAATACAACAAGTGCCACATATAAAGAAAAGTACATGACAAAAATCCTAATGTCTGTGAATAAGTGAGCTAGAAAGAAACAAATGTGCCATCACTCTCGATAGATAAATCTAGTAAAGCTCAATGAAGTATCCCTGACATATACTCGTGTGACCATTATACATGTTAGAGAAATGAAAAACAAATACGTGCCATCCTAGATCATCACATGTTGAACTTGATATCTCAACATATGTGAATCTAGAAAGGTGTACAAATATGCCACCAATCAAACAAGATATAAATAAAACAACCAAGGCATACTCTAGTTACCAAAAACAAAAACTAAAACTTACATATATGAAAAAATAATTTATGGTTGTCATCCAAGGTGTACATGTTCATGTTACCAACCAAAAAATGTGTGATATAACAAACCAAGGTTTACACATACAAGGCTAAATAATTAATGGAAATCCACCAAAATTTTCACATCTTTGGACACAACTATGAATTTTCAGCTTTGTGGGCATCACCCAAATTCTACATATACAATCATGAATAGTTTGTGGACATATAACAAGGCATTTACATTTATGAAAGAGATCAGAATTCTTCACATGAACCAAGAAAATAAGCTTTCAAATAAGGTATACACATAAGGGAACTACCAATATGTGAAAATCAACCAAGTTTTTTAGATCTGTGTACACCAAACAAAGTAGATATATGTTAGACACCAACCAATATATCTACATAAAAATATAAACATCCAATTGAAATAATTCCACATTATAAACATCTAGCTTGATATACAATAAAAGAAACTAGCTCTTACCAAGAAATAAAAGTTTTGTACGCACAGAATCAAAAGAAAATATAATTTTAACATATTTAGTAAAAAATAATTTTTGGGTAGTTGTTATATGCATAAACACAGAATCCCATGCACACATACTCGAAATAATACTCAAAAGTGTTTGATATAACCTTGGATATCATAAAAATGATAAGTGCCACTTGAAAATATTTCATCATTTCCATCATGGATGCAATCTTCTTTTTTTCAAATGAAATATGTATGTCAAGTTTTTCATTCTCCTCACAAACACCATTTCCTACCATATATTCTTTGAAAATATTAATAACAACAACATGGCATGAAAGCATGATTTGGAAAATCTAATACTCACAATAGAATTTAAATCATTATTATTTCACATCATAATTTTCTATTCTACCTTTGGAACTATGTTATTTTCATGAACATGGAAAAATATGCTTTGTCAATTCAAAATGAAAGTCAGCACGAAATGCAACGCTACTAGTGCAAGGAGGAGGCCTTTTAACTTTGAATAAAAATGTGCATTCAATTAGCATGAAGGTTTTCTGTGGATAACTTGCGAATTCTCTTCAATCTCACTTACACAAATATTATATTGAGCCGTTCCTTAAAAGTCTCAATAAATGGAAATGATCTAGAGAAGAAAAATTTTGATTCCATGTTTTTCACTTTTTGAAGTGTTCGACCTTCTTAAGAGATCCCCAAACACTTGCTCTACACTGCCAAAATCCATTAATAGTTGTCCATTTCCTAAAACATATCCAATTTGTCAAAATATTTGAATTGAGTTATTTTTTAGTTATGTGAAAATTTGAGTTCCTAAAAGTTCCCATTTTTTCTTCATTTAATAACCCAACAACGAATCGCAGTAAACGAGAACTATGTCATAGAAAGAGAACTCTTGCATCATAAATGAAGCAAATTACATCTTATGTTTGAAAACCCTTTATACCATTATACATATATTTTAAGAATCAAGTGAAGCCATGTGATTTTTTGATATTTTTTGCCATTTTTTGAGAGTTTAGGAGTTGAAAACGTGCCCAAAAGTTTGATCTATTTAAAATTGACATCTCCAAAATGTTGAAAAACAATTCTCGATCATGCAAAAGAGCTCAACCATGAGTTTTGCAAGTGGACCAATCAAAAAGGAGGACCCAAAGTCGTGGAATCAAGCTAGAATTTCCACTGCTCAATCAGATTCAAATCTCATCAATCAACCACCAAAAACTGCATCTATATTGATTGGCAGGTGGTTAACTAGATTGTATGAAAAGGAAAACTCTATATAAGCATCATCCTACCTTTTTTTCTTGTGTTTTATGCATTCCACACATTTCCCACTTAGTTTACTAAATTCATAAACACCAGCAAGCAGACCCTTCCTTGCTTACCTCATTTTTTCATGATTTTTCTCCTCTCTATCTAGAGGTATAGTTAGGCTTTTCCAAATATGATTATATGAGATTGCAGAACATTGTTTGATCTCTCATTGTACTCATTTTCATTGATTTCATGCTTCATTTGGTCTCTCATATAGTGCCCTGAACGTTGACAAAGTTTCAAATTCTTTGACTGAGTGCATTGTGCAAAATTGCCAACTTTCTGAAGGTATATCTCTACACATAGGCAAAGAGTGCTGCAAAGAGGTAGCGTGCTTTGTAGAGGGTGATCTTCCTACATGGAGTATCCATTTGGGATGATTTAAAGCTTGTTAGGTAGCTCATATAGTCTACTATAAGTGTGCAGAGTTTCATTTTAAGTCTCTGTATAGCTGTAGAGAAAACTTAAGAACAATGAGTATATATCACTGCAAGGGGACCTAGTGGAGGGCAACCATCTTCCATTTTTGCATTGGTGTGTTAGAATCCTCCCCCATCAGTGTTATCAAAGCCATTTTGGAGGCTTAGAAACATCAATGGCTAGACTATTTAAGACTTGAAGGTATGAAGACAACTCATGGAAGCACAAGGAGGACTTATCAAAGCACGAAGACATCGAACAGGAGCTACATTGATTGAGATCTCAACTAGTCAAAGGTTTGCAAGGGAAAAGCCATGAAAAGGTAATATCCACACTTTCTAAAGCATACAAACACTTGAGGAGAAGCTAGAGGAGAAGCTTTGAGCTCAATATGGCTTAGTATAATGCAAAAATAGAGAAGTTAGAGAAAGGCAATTATCAACCGTGGAAATTTAGAACCTTATGGGAAAAGGATTGTGGGGATTAGTGAGCAGCACGGAGCCAATGCCTCATGCACATGATCCACCACTTCAAGGGCATCAATGAATGGATAGAAAGGGATAGGAGATTCATATTCATTCTATCCCAACATATAAGCAATAGCATGTCAAGGAATATACAAGACTTGGACACATCTAAGAAGGCTTGGGAGACTTTGGAGAGATTATACTCTTCATTGATCAAGGCAAGGAAGATTTAGCTCAAGAATGAGCTACATAATCTTAGGAAAACACAAAGTACTAACATAAATGAGTAAATTTTGAAGGTTAAGGAGCTTGCAGATGCCCCAGGCTCAATTGGGAGCCCAATTGAAGATGAAGAACTTATCATGCATACTCTCAATGGCTTGAGAGGAGATGAAAGGTGGAAAGCATTCCCCACATCAGTTTATGTGAGGGGTTCCCTAACAAAAGTTAACCAGTTAGTCACATTGATGGTGACTAAGGAGATGAACCAAGGAAGCTCACAATCAAAGGGTAGCCAAGCCCAAGTTTTCTATGCAGGTAGAGGCAAAGTCGAAAGATGTGGAGAAAAATCCTAAGGCAAAGGGAGAGGAAGGCCAAAGTCAAGCTCAAGAAACCAAGAAGGCTCCAACCAAAGCTATGGATCAAGAGGAAGAGGAAGGAGAAGAGGAAGAGGAGGAAGATCACATGGAAGAGAAGCATCCAATGGAGAATGCTAGAGTTGTGAAAAACCAAGCCATTGTGCAAGAAATTGTTGGTCCAAAGGAGGAGGCAATCACCGATACAAAAGGAACCAAGGTAATTATGCTAGTACTTTAGCAAATTCAAAAAATGAGAACTTGCTTATACTGTATGGGTAAAGTGAAGGAGTAAATTTAGATTTTACATGGTACATTGATAGTGGTTATAACAAACATATGAGTTGTAATAAAGACGTTTTCTTTAATTTACAATCACGCATCAATCAAGGACATTGCATTGAATGGATCTCAAAGCTCCAAGGTGTTGAAGGATGTGTTGCATGTGCCAACCATCACAAAGAAGTTGGTTTCGATAGGTCAAATGGTTGAAAGAGGTTATAAGGTGAGGTTCAATGATCAAGGATGTTTTGTTGAAGACCCCATGTAGGACTACAAGTGCAAAAGGAAAGAAGCAAGGAACACTCTTCACCATGGAGGTAAAGCCATCAACCCCACACATTGTCTACTTGTCAATTGGAAATAAACAAATTGCAAAACACGTCTTATGGAATAAAAGAATTGGGCACATAAAACTACAAAGGATGAATTACATGCAAAGGAAGGGCTTGGTGAGTGGTCTACCTGATCGTACATCTTAGAATATGCGACATTTGTACCATGCCTGTCAATTAGGGAAACAAAGCAGATTGCAATTCAAGAAGGGAGCACATGTGAGAAATGAAGTGTTGGATCTCATACACACAAATGTATGGGGACCTACAAGGGAGCAATCCATTGGAAGTAATAGATATTTTTTCACCTTTATAGATGATCATTCAAGGTTTGTTTGGATGTATTGCATGAATTCAAAGTCAGAGGTGTTTTACCACTTCAAGAGGTTCAACAACCTAGTGGAGAAGGAAACAAGGAAGTATATAAAGACTCTCAAATGAGATGCAAGGGGGGAGTATTTTTCAAATGAATTTTCAGATTTTCTACATGACTATGGCATCAAAATACAATTCACTTGGAGGTATACACCTCAACAAAATGGGGTGGAAGAGAGGAAGAATAGATACATAGCAGAAGTGGCTAGAGCTTTGTTAAATGAAATGAATGTTCCTAACTCTTATTAGGTTGATGCAACAAATACAGTCATATACATTATGAATAGGCATCCAACATGAGGAGTACATGCAGTTACAACTTATGAAGCTTGGTGTGGTAAGAAACCCAACCTTTCACATCCAAAGTATTTGGTTGTGTGTGTTATGTTCACATACCTCAAGGATTTTGACCCAAGTTAGATCCGAAGGCAGGTAGGTGTATATTTCTTCGATATTCTTCAAAGAAAAAGGTTTATTGATGCTATAATCCTTGAACCAAAGAGCTTCAAGTGTCTAGGGATGTAATATTTGATGGTCATTCACAACAAATGGGTGTACAAGGTAAAGAGGCATGCAGATGGGAGCATCTCTAGGTATAAAGCTAGGTTAGTTGCCAAAGGTTTTGCTCAAACCTATGGTATAGACTTTGAAGAAACATTTAGTACACTAGCTAAGAGGTCCACCATAAGAAGCTTGATTGCAATTTGAGCCTTAGAAGGTTGGAAGATGTACCAGTTGGATGTGAAGAATGCTTTCCTAAATGGAGAGCTTGAAGGGATAGTATTCATGGAACAGCCCCAAGGCTTTGAACATGAGAGGTTTCCACATCATGTATGCAAGCTTAAGAAGGCTCTTTATGGACTCAAGCAAGCCCCAAGGGCTTGGAACCAAATACTTGTGGACTACTTGGTAAAATGTGGATACAATTAGAGTCATGCAAACCCATCACTAAGAAGAAGGAAGGTAGCAAAATTGTTTTCATTTATATATATGTTGATGATTTGATCATTATAGGGGATGATGAAGTCAACATGAAGGACATAAAGAGGAATCTTGGATGTGAATTTAAAATCTTTGATTTAGGGATTTTAAGGTACTTCCTTGGGGTTGAAGTACTATATAAAGAGGAAGGTATATACTTGATGCAAACGAAATACATTCTATATATCTTGAAGAAGTTTGGCTTGTGTGATTGCAAGCCCATTTCAAATGCATTAGAAGTAAATGTAACACTAATTTCTCATGAAGGTGAAGAGTTGACGGATGTGATCATCTATAGGTCAATAATTTGTTCTCTCTTGTATGCTACTATGATGAGACCACATATTGCACATGTAGTTGGAGTGTTATCTCAATTTTTATAGGCACCAAGAGTACCTCATCTTGTTGCCACCAAAAGGGTACTTAGATACCTCAAAGGATCAGTGAATGAAGGTCTATATTATCCATTTGATAATGGATTAAATGTACAAGCTTATTGTGATGCTGATTGGGCAGGATCCAAAGATGAGAGGAGGAGCACCACTGGTTACACTATCATGCTAGAGAAGAAGAACATCTCATGGATGTCAAAGAAACAACCAACAATGGCTCTCTCATCGGCCGAAACTGAGTATAGGGGCTTAGCACAAGTCTCATGTGAGCTTATGTGGCTCCATAAGTTATTTGTTGATCTTGATTTGCAGGTTAAGCAAGTACCTATTTTTTGTGACAACATAAGTAGAATATGCTTGGATCAAAATCTAGTGTTCCATGCAAGGTTGAAGCATATAGAAGTGCATTGCCACTTTATTAGAAAGAAGATCATGTCAAAGGATGTCAAGGTGGAGCATGCCAATACAAAGGACCAATATGTAGATATGTTTACCAAGGCTTTGGATGGAGTAAAGCTACAATAATTCAAGGCATGCATTGGAATGAAGGAGCTAGGGATTGAGACTTGAGGGGGAGTGTTGAAAATCAAGTATCAATCATGCAAAAAGGCTCAACCATGAAATTTTCAAGTGGAAAAATAAAAAAGGAGGACCCAAAGTCATGGAATCAAGTTAGAAGCTCCACCAAACTCAATAAAATTGAAATCTCATCAATCACTCACCAAAAAGTGCACCTAAACTTATTGGTGGGTGGTTAACTAGATTGTTGGAAAAGGAAAACTCTATTTAAGCATCATCCTACCTTTTTTTATTGAGTTGTATGCATTCCACGAGTTTCCCACTTAGTTTAGTGAAGTCATAAACTCCAGCAAGCAGTTGTTGGTGCATTTTACCCAAGCCTACATGCTTGATATGCTAGATATTATGATCATTTGTAAGTCACATGTGTAGTCATGTGAACATCTGTTGTAAAAGAATACATTTTATCTCTTGATCCGAAAAGGAAAAGAATTAAATCCATGATATGAAAAGCAAAATCATGGCTCTAACTACCTAAAACCATGAATTAGTGCGCTGAGGAATAATTCCTAACTTTTCGGATCACGTTTAGGTGGAGCCATTCGAATTCAAATTCAAAACTCCCTCCAAGAATAGCTATAAAAAGAGCAAGAAGGAAGAGGTGATTAGCAAGCCTTGTACGTGACCACTTCATGTCATTTCGTAGAGATTGAAGAGCTTACTCCATACCTCTATCATTCTACTCCCATTATGCAAATATTCATTGCCAATGTGGTTGTAATCCTATGTGAATTTATACATTCATCATTCTCTACTTCTTTGTTTTGTTCTCTGCTATACTCAGTCAGAGCAGTAACTTCAGAAGCTCATAACTCGAGCTATAAGCATCCACTTTCCGTGTTTTAATGTGCCTTGGATAGCTCTCAAAGTCTAGTTTCTGATATAAATTTTCAGGGTCATTGAATTTGTAGTCTCGGAGAAATCTCCATTTTATTGCTCACTAGTCTATCGCTAGAGAGCCCCAAGAATGGCGGGCATGTTCTAGATTTTGTTAAAAGTTGTTATGAGTCCTCTGTTGATCATTTGAAGTGTTTTAACTTGTATTAGCAAGCTTTCTAAGTCTATTTGCTATGTACAAAAGGAAGTTTTGTAATTCCTCCTAGGTTGAGAGCAGTGTTCAGTTTTTACAGCAGGTGTATGTTAAAAAATAGCAAGTTTTGGGAGCTAGTCATTTTGCAACTAGACTGTCTTGCCTTAAACTTTTGAGATACATGTTCCAATGTAATTGGATAATATTTTGGCGGATTTAGGAAGCTCAAAGGGTCTACTAATCAACTCTGAAGTCTCCGTTGGCTGGTGTGAAGCTGATTATAGCAGGACCAACTCATCTTCGGATTGCATCCACCATCTCTCTTCATAGTGGTATCAGAGCATAGTCAAGCAACATGGGAGATGGATTTCCATCAACAATTGACAAGTTGGATCGAAACAACTACCCAGCATGGTCTCTAAGGATGGAGGCTTACCTTCAAGAGAGGAATCTATATGGATTCATATCTGGAGATGTAGCAATGCCAACCATGAGGAACAAAGGGCAACCATCACATGAAGAAGTGGAAGACTTTCAACTTGGTGTTTGAAAGATGCACTTGCAAGGTCCTATATTCTAAAATCAATCTCTGATTTTCTTTTACCTAATGTAAAGGGATGCAAGACATCAAGAGAGACCTGGAATGCACTTACTTCTTTCTCACTCAAGCAAGAAAGAACCAATTGTGGATGGAGCTCACAACAATGAAGAAAAGCCCGAAGCAAAGTGTGACTGATTATGTCACAAAGATGAAGGAGATTTCCGACCTACTTGGAAGCATTGGAGAGGTAATTTAAGAGGATCCAATCATTGGACAAATCATAAATGGAATCAAAGCATGTGACAAGTGGGAGTCATTCACAACAGCCATGGATTTATACATGGATATGCATGTACCCGACCTCAGCACACTCATGGGTCAACTCTTCACTCATGAAGCAAAGATTAGCAAAGATGGTGAGTCCTCAAGAGGTAATCAAGAGGTAATCAAAATGAAGCTAAGGTCAAGGATGTTACCATTAGTGTCCATTAGTGTTCTTTAATGAAACATATAGTGGCCTGGTCAGTCACAGACTGTAAGTTTGACCGCATTTGTAAGACATAAGAATTCTGTCTTTGTGCTCCCTGTATACTGTGTTTTCTGTGTATTCTGCGGCCCCTCTGCGGAGTAATGAGTGCAGCCTCACGAGCTCAATTTTCTACTCCGAGCATATCGTCGTGGAGCTCTCGAGAAGGAGAGCGCGCTGTGGTGCATCGCCATCAAAATACTTCACTGGTATCAGAGCAACTCGAGGCAAAAGCTTTGTTCCTTTTGTGCGAGCGAAGCGATCACCCCCCCCCCCCCCCCCAAGGCTTTCTCTAAGGCATAGACCTTGGCATACCTTGTCATCCAAGTCACCGAAGTCACCATTGGCGCCGTTGGCTACGTGCAAGGGAGGACCTCAACGATCAAGGAATATAGAGGTTCCCGGTACTTCTCGAGAGGTCACCCATCCCAGTACTATTCCCCCAGAGCTTGCTTAACCGTGACAATCTCTTGCCACTAAGCTACACTCTTGTGGTGTCTGAAGAAGGGGAAGACTAAGGTTGACATTACCTTGAACAAGTTTTGGTCCCTCAAAGCTTCATTCTTTGCTTTCAAAGCCTATTTCTAAAGCATTTTTGGGGTGTCTTTTGGAGCCATTTTGGAGTACTTTCGCACATAGTTCTCTTCACACAGGTCCAAGAACATCAAGAAGAGTGTTCTTTGTACTTCTCAGACAATAAATATCAACCTTTGGGGCTATATTTTCAGCCACACTCGTAAAGCTACAGGTTTCTCGAGAGGTTTTCAGTTTTGGTGGGAGCAGCTGCTGCAAATTTATGCAGGTTTTTTAAGTCTAAAACATCAGAGTTGACAGACACTTATAGGTGTTATTGGCCAGTTTTTGGGCTGTGTATTCAGCCTTTTAGTGTCATTTTATAGCATATATTGAGCACATACACACCATGTACGCTTCTGTGGATACCGCTTATGTACGTCCATGTGGTCATTGATATAGCAGTTATGTTCTTTGCATAAAGCCTTTTACGTTTGATAAAGAGGGTTGTGGTGAGGTTTTCTTAACTGGGAGACACCCAGATGTTGGGGTCTCTTCGGTGATGTAGGTGGAAGACTTACCCAGCCTCGCCATAGGAGATGTATGATAGTTGTTCATAGGTGTTGGATAAGCCTAGTTGGCTTCTATTGGGTAACTGATTATATGTAGTGGAGTGAGTGATTCACTATGCAGGTAGACATGTCAGTACTTGAAGTTTTATGATACTTTGACACTGGTCATATGCTAATTTTGCAGAGGACACTCTAGCAAAATGTTTCCAGATTTCTGGTTTAGTCAACTATATAGTGGTCGATTTACTCCTTGATACACTTATTTGTTGGTGTTTGGACTCTTCTAGCTCCATTATCATTCTATTCAGTTCTCTACCATCATGGCATCAGAGGTCTCAGGCACATCCGGTGGATCAGGGTCTAGTGCTAGTGTTCCGAGGAGGAGCTATAACTTGCAGGGCAAAGACCATTTTAAGATCCAAAAATTTGATGGCACAAATTTTGCTCTATGGAAGAATTAGATTAAAGATGTGTTGGTTCAAAGGAGGCAATGGAAGCCAATAAATGGGATTTCAAAGAAGCCTGTTGACATGGATGAAGATGATTGGGATGAGTTAGATGAAATGGCAAGGTCTACCATTCGCTTGCACCTGGCAGATAATGTTTACTTTACAGTGTTAGACTGTGAAAGTGCAGAGGAGCTTTGGAAGAAGTTATGCAATACATATGAAAAAGAGACAGCATCAAATAAAGTGTATCTGATGAGAAAATTATATGACCTTCGTATGAAGGACACAGATAGTGTTGTTGCTCATCTAAATGAGTTTGATGCTATATTCTCTTGTTATAGGCTCAGAAAATGGATATGGATAATGAAATGAAAGCAGTATTGTTGTTATGCATCCTGCCATCATCATGGGATACGTTTTGCACAGCTATTAGCAACAGTGCACCTGGTGGTAAACTCATATATGATGACATATGTGGAGCACTCTTGAGTGAGGAGATTCGTAGAAAATCTATGGTTGGCACTCAGAGTGGAGATGCATATAATGTTCGTGATTCTTACCAAGGAAAGAATCAGCAACGTGGCAGGAGCAAGAACAAGGAAAAGAATGGTCAACGGAATAAGAGTAGAAGTAAATCAAGGAAGAGGGATATCGAATGCCATTATTGTCATAAGAAAGGACACATGAAGAAAGATTGTTATGCATTAAAGAATGCTAAAGGTAAAGGACAGAATGTTGATGGGCATGTTAAACAGTTACCTGCACCATCTACTTCAACTGTGAAGATTGAAGAAATTAATGCTATTTTTTATGATGATGATGTGTTGACACTTGATAGTACTGTGCCATCTGAGGCACTTATGGCTGATTCTCTTTCTCACACCTGGCTGCTAGATTTTGGTGCTTCTTTCCATGTGACACCACATAGAGAATGGTTCTCTAATTATGCAGCAAAGTCTCTTGGTACCGTGAGACTTGGTGACTCTTACCAGTGTGATGTTGTGGGGATTGGAGATGTGGTTGTGCAGTTCATTGATGGTTCAAAATTTACTATGCATGATGTATGCCATGTACCTCAGTTATCACGCAGTTTGATGTCAATTGGTCAACTTGATGACCTTGGTTACAAGGTGGTCTTCTATGCTCAGTCCTTTCGTATATCAAAGGGCAATATGGTTATTGCAAAAGGAAGCAAAGTTGGCTCACTTTATCCTTTATTTGTATCATAGAAAGAACACTTGTTAGCTGTTACTCAACAGCCTATGGCTTGTATTTGGCATGGTCATTTGGTCCATATATCTTGTAGTGGAATGGAAAATCTTTCTCGTTCTGGTTACTTACCTGTGTTATCTTTCTCTGATTTTTCATTTTGTGAGCATTGTCAATATGGAAAGGAAACTAGAAATGTGCATAGAACGCACATTGACTCTTCAATTCAGCCTTTAGATCTCGTTCATACAGATGTGTGTGGTCCTATGCCCACTAGGTCCTTAGGTGGTTCTCTTTACTTTGTCACTTTCATAGATGATGCTACTAGAAAAGTCTGGGTATATCCTATCAATTCAAAGGATGATGTATTCCCTACTTTCAAAAAATGTCTTGCTTCAGTTGAGACTGAAAAAGGAACTAAGCTTAAGGCTTTACGTTCAGATAATGGGGGTGAGTATACCTCACATGAGTTCAGCCTTTTCTGTCAGTCTAGAGGGATTTGTAGAGAGTTTACAGCTCCTTATACCCCAGTATAGAATGGTGTAGCTGAGAGGATGAATAGAACTATTCAAGATAGAGTAGTCTCTATGTTGCATCATGCAAACCTCTCACAAGGTTTTTGGGCAGAAGGAGTACTGACTGCAGTTCATGTGATTAACCTTTCACCTAGTACTGCCAAAGTTCTGAAAGTGGCACAAGAGTTATGGACAGGGAAACCACCATATTATGATCATCTTTGAGTTTTTTGGGTGTGAAGCATATGTTCATATACCCAAGAATCTTAGACAAAAGTTGGACCATAAGTCAAAGAAATGCATTTTTCTTGGATATGGTCGACAAGGACAATTTGGATATCGCTTATGGGACCCTGAAACACGGTCAGTGATCAAAAGTAGTGATGTCATTTTTAATGAGTCTAAGATGCATAAACAGCCCATTAAGGAGGTTGAAGTGAGAAGAGTGGTGTTTGAGGATACTAGTCCTCCGGTTAGCATGCATAACAATGCTGCACATAGGGATGTTCAAGAGAATGTCCATTCAGATCAGTCTGCACATGTTCTTGTTCAGCAACCATTGAGACGTTCTGCACGTGTCTCATATCCACCTGATAGATATGTTCCAGGTTTAGATTTAATTATGCTAACAGATGTTGGTGAGCCCTATTGCTACAAAGAGGCTATGCAGACAAAGGATCATGTCAAGTGGGAGCGTGCCATGAAGAGTGAGTTGGGTTCTATTCACAAGAATGGTACTTGGGACTTAGTACCTTTGCCAAAGGGTAGGAAAGCTTTACCATGTAAATGGGTATATAAGCTGAAATTCACATCAGATAGTGCTTCTCCAAAATATAAAGCACGACTTGTTGCAAAGGGTTTTAAGCAACAACATGGTGTTGATTTTGAGGAAATCTTCTCTCTAGTGGTCAAGATGACTACTTTGCGCATGTTGCTTGGATTCGTTGCAATGGAGGACTTAAAGCTAGTCCAAATGGATGTGAAAACAGCTTTCTTGCATGGAGATCTTACAGATGAGATCTATATGGAACAACCAAAGGGTTATGTAGTTCCTGGCAAGGAAAGTCTAGTTTGTAAGCTCAAGAAGAGCTTGTATGGACTTAAATAATCTCCTAGACAATGGTACCAAAATTTTGATGCTTTTATGAAGTCCCAAGGCTATTCTCGGAGCAATGAGGATCATTGTCTCTACACAAAGAGATGCTCTGATGGCAACTTGATATGCTTAATACTTTACGTTGATGATATGTTGATTGCTGGGAAGTCCTCTTATGATTTGTCAATTCTCAAAAAGAAGTTGAGTCAGACATTTGAAGGATTTGGGGGATGCCAAACATATTCTTGGCATGCGCATTACTCGTGATAGGAGTAAGAGATGCATATACTTGTCTCAAAGTGAGTACATATCCAAAGTACTTCACCGATTCAATATGTAGGGTGGAAAGGCATTGAGTACACCTTTACCCACATATGTGAAATTGAGCAAGGATGACTGCCCCAAATCAGATGAGGAAAAGGAGTTCATGACCAAAATTCCCTATCAGTCTGCTGTTGGTAGTCTCATGTACGCTATGGTAGCTACGAGACCAGACATTGCATTTGCAGTGGGAGTTGTGAGCAGATATATGTCTAATCCTGGCAAGAAACATTGGGAAGTAGTCAAGATGATTTTGAGATATCTGAGTGGCACTCAGGACAAGTGTCTATGCTTAGGTAGAGGGAAAGCATCCATTATTGGTTACACAGATTCTGACTATGCTGGTTGTGTAGACAATCATAAGCCTACATCAGGGTACATTTTTCATTTTGCTGGAGGTGCTATCTCTTGGAGATCTGGTCTTCAAGAATGTACAGATGTTTCCACTATAGAAGCAGAGTATGTTGCAGCAAGTGAGGCATGTAAGGAAGCATTGTGGCTTTCTCGTCTTCCTTGTGATATGGGTTTACCTCAGCATGTACCTCGCTTGCTCATTGATAGTCAGAGTGCCATTGCTTTGGCTAAGAATCCGGTCTATCATGCAAAGACCAAGCACATTGAGGTGAGGTATCACTTCATTAGAGATTTCTTAGCCATTGAGAGCATTATTCTTGAGAAGGTTCACACTCGAGATAATGCTACAGATGCTTTGACTAAAGCTCTACCACAAGATAGCTTTCGCCACTGTTGTCACTTGATGGGGGTTACTTGATTCTTGATCTTACGCAATCACTTGTATACTATGTAACATGCCCATCAGGTGGGAGGTATAGTTTGTATACTTACACTCATGTATTCTTTATCATTCTTTATTTTTCTCCCATAGTTACTCTAGCCATATTGGCCTTTAGTGGGAGTTTGTTACCGTTAGTGTCCATGTGAAAGTCCAAATGGCCACCGAACACTTCTTTGTATATGTTCTTTAATAAAACATATAGTGGTCTGGTCAGTCACAGACGGTAAGTTCAACCGCATTTGTAAGACCTAAGAAGTATGTCTTCGTGCTCACCGTGTACTGTGTTTTCTGCGTATTCTGCGGCCCCTCTACGGAGTACTGCGTGCGGCCTTAGGAGCTCGGTTTTCTACTCCAAGCATATCATCGTGGAGCTCTCGAGAAGGAGAGCGTGTTGTGGTGCATCGCCATCAAAATATGTCAAAGGACAAATCAAAGAATAGGAACAATGAAGATGAAGGTAGCTCTTTCCAAGAAAACTTTGTAGGTAGAGGAAGAGCTAGAGGATGAGGGAGAGGTGGAAAGCAGGGTAGAGGGAGATTCCAATCATCTCAACCTTGCAATATATGTGGCTTATCTAATCATACTACTGAAGAATGTTTCAGGAACCCGAGGAACTCAAGAGGAAGAGGATTCAATAGAGGTGGCTATGTATCAAATGGAGGCAGATACAATGGAGGCCACAACAACAACAATTACAACAACAACAACAACAAAAACTATCAAAGTGGCCGTAGAGGAAGAAGAGACTACAATAACTATGTAGAGGACCAAAGTCAAGAAGATTCATTATTGATTATGAATCTACCAGTGAAGAGGGGTAAGTATGATGGTCACATATTTTACATTGATTCGCAATGCTCAAACCATGTAGCAGGAAATGTGGCTTTACTTTTTGATTTGGAAGATCCTCATAACAAGCATGAAGTGCAAACAAGAGATGACACAAAGCAACTAGTCTATCTTGTCTTAAACTTTTGAGATACATGTTCCAAAGGGTCATGTATCTCAAAGGGGTCTACTAATCAACTTTGAAGTCTCACTTGGCTGGTGTGAAGCTGGTTGTAACAACACCAACTCATCTTTGGATTGCATCCGCCATCTCTCTTCACAACAGCCCCCTTGCTTGCTTACCTCATTTTCTCATGATTTTAATCGTCTCCATCTAGAGGTATAGCTAGGCTTTTCCAACTCTAATTGTACGAGATTGCATAGCATTGTTTTCTCTCTCATTATAATCATTTCCATTGATTTCAAGCTTCATTTGGTCTTTCATATAGTTCCCTAAACTTTGCCAAAGTTTCAAGTTCTTTGACTGAGTGCATTGTGAGAAATTTCCAACTTTGTGAAGGTATATCTCTGCACATATGCAGAGACTGTTGCAAACAAGTAGCCTATTTTGCAGAGGGTGGATCTCTTGGCTGGAATATCCATTTGGGATGTTTTATCACCACTTGCTCATCTCCATTCCATGATAAACAACCTCCACCACATTTATTTGCATGATCATGGATCCTTCTTCAGGCATTGCATAGCTGTAGAGAAAGATGAAGCCCAAGTCAATGATCGTAATGAGTTCCCCGATGAGGACCAAGAAGTAGGTAAAAAACATATTGATGACACAGAAAAATTCTAGCCTTCCTCAGGAGAACCAATGCCAACATTAGTAGATGAGCCAGGAGACATGGCATACCTTGAAGAGCCAATCCTAGATGAAGAAAATATTACTAAGAGTAGTGAAGTGCCTGAAGATGATGTAATGCATGAGGCGGAGCAGACATATGATCACCTTCAATTGTAGAAAACCTATCCAACTTTGTAAACTTCAACTTATGTTATATTTTTTTTTATTGGAATGTAATGCTCAAAGCATCCTTTTGTTTGTTCTTATCTATATCCACATCCTACACTATTCTATTGGATACATGTGTGGTTTTCTTTTTATTTATGATCGATTGGGTTAATACTCTTTAAGTGGAAATTGGAAGAGCTTTGTGAATATCAATATAAGTATGCAAAAAAGCTTCTCATACTTTTTGTAAGATCAAATGATGTGGTATTTTCTACGTTGAGCCTTGAAAAATCTATTTTATTTTTCCATGTCGGAGTTATGGAAACGGTAAATATCAGTGAGATCAATTATGTATATCTTTGGAGTAAGCAAAATATCAAGAGGCTGTATTTTGTTTTCTTTCGTGGAACTATTGAAAGAAATTGGAGAAGCTTGTAGAAGGTAGAAAAATGCATTTTGAAGGGACGAAGTTTGTTCTAGCCAACGGGCACAAGACCAGCCCTTGAACTTATGGAGACTCAAATAGACCTTACAAGCATGTGATACGTGCAAAGAAACACACTATGTACTTTGGAGTATCAAGGAGAATGATTCGATACAATATAGATATGTTCACGGGTCAACTAGCTCAAAAAACTTACTATCTATGGAAGAGACAATGAACTTCAAATGCCCATAGCGACAACGTGATTACAATTAGAAAAAATCCATTTATGGGAGTGATACACATAGGGTTGAGTGTATAGAATGCACAAATGTATAAGGAATAAGAAAAATATGCTATAGGAATGAATGAGACATTCACTGGTGGTACTTCTTATTTTTCAAGAATACATAGAGATTGACCCCAAGACAGAAAACTCATATTTATCCCAATCTATCTTGCACTCAATTTCAAGCTCTAGAGAGAGAGCAACAGCCTCTGCAAGATTACTGTTGGCAAAGAAGATGATGTAGAGAATTGAAGGAGCAAGACAATGATGGTCACAAGTGTATGTATATTGCTTTCATGTCAACAAGTGATTTCAAGTCTTTATATAGACTATAGAAGTGCTCCACGACTTCTACAAGTGGATTTTGAATTCAAATGAAGGTGGGAATGGTTGTTGGAGGGAATCAATTCACTTTCCTACAATCTAGGAGAAGTGAAGATCTAGTTTGATCTACTTTTAGGTGATTGATTGCTTGATTGAATGCAACTTCAACCACCAAAAATTCATGGGATTTGGGATTTATCTTTCTACCTTTACATGTGTAAAGCTCAAGGCTTTTACAATGGTAAATGAACCATCAAAAATCTCTCAAAGAAATACAATAAATGAGCATAAGAAAAAAAAACTCTCCAACAGATATTCTTTTGATGCAATAGCCTTTGATGTAGATCAAATCCACCTCAAGCATAGTGTAAGCTTGATGTTCCAACAGCTCCCCCTCAAGCTAAAGTATGCTTGAGTCTTCATTCTTTGATATTTTGAATACCTGCCATAGCTTTGAATCTACAAAGCTTTATTCCATCAAATGCCTTCGATATCATATCTCAGCTACTTGCTTTTCAGCTGGAACAAAAGAAATGTCAATCTCCTTTGCCATGAGCTTCTCCCTGATGAAGTGGTAATGGACTTCTATGTGCTTGGTTCTCGCATGGAAAATAGGATTTGCAGCTAGATGCATGGAACTTACATTATCTCCAAATATGTGAGGTTTGGGACTCACAAGTCCCAAATCTGTATACAATGTTCTTAACCATATTGCCTCTTGAGTTGCTATGGTCAAGCCTCTGTAATCTACTTCAGTTGAGGATAAAGCAACTGTTGGTTGCTCCTTGGAACTCCATGACACTAGCTTCGAACCTGCAAATGCTAAGTAACTAGATGTACTTTTTCTATCATCCTTAGCTCTTGCCCAATCTGCATCTGAGTAGATTTTGATATTCAAATCTAAAGAGTAAGGATAGAATATACCTTCGTTGATTGTACCTTTGAGATACTTAAGTACTCTCTTAGCCGCATCCATGTGTGGTCTTCTCGGTGAGTGCATGAACTGACTAAGCACTCCCACACTATATAAGATGTCTGCCCTTGTATGAGTAGCATATATCAAGCTACCTACCAAGCTTTGATACTCTTTAATGTCTTCAATTTTCTCACCTTCATAAATACTTAGTTTATGATTCATCTCCAAAGGTGTACCTAAATGTTTAGTGTTCTCCATTTTGAACTTGAGAAGAAGATCCTGAATGTATCTTCTTTGAGTCAAATACATTTCTTCATCTGTGTATATCACCTGCATACCTAGGAAATATGTGAGCTCACCTAGGTCACTGATTTTGAACTCCTCTTGCATGTGTCTCTTGATCCTTTGAATGCCATTTAGATCATCATCTGTCACAATAATATCATCTACATATACACATAGATAGATAACCTCATTGTGATCCCTTTTGATGAATAGAGAAGGATCTAAGCTGCTAGCTTTGAACCCTTGATCTTGAAGATATGTAACCAACCTATAATTCCAAGCTCTAAGAGCTTGTTTCAATCCATACAATGCTTTCTTAAGTTTGCAAACATAAGATGGATGATTAGGATTTTCAAAACGTGGTGGTTGTGACATGTATACCTCTTCACTTATCCAACCATTTACGCATGCATTTTTCACATCAAGTTGGAGGAGTCTCCAATTCCTTGCAGCAGCTACACTTGTCAATGTCCTGATTGTAGTCATCTTTTAACTTTATATACCCATCTGCAACCAATTACCTTTTGATTCAGCGATATTGGAACCAAATCCCAAGTATCCATCTCCTTCAATGCATCTAATTCTTCTTTCATGGCCTTTTCCCAATTAGGGTTTCCCTTTGCCTCTTCATAGGTTGAGGGTTCCTTTGAAATAGAGTCTTTTGCCAAGTATATTGAATGCTTCGTAACAAATGTGGAATCATATCCATACCTTTCTGGTTGGTTCTTCTCTCTCGCTGATCTTCTAGGTACTTGTTTAGAGCATTCTCCAACCTCTTGCATCTTTGCTTTACCTCTTGACTTCCATAGCTTGTAATCCTTTTCCCTTTCATCTTGGTCATCGTCTGTATCACTGCTTGGATCCTGAACCTGTGTATCATGCTTGCTTCCTAATTGATCAGAGTCAGAATCAAGATCATATGGTAGTGTTACCTTTTGTTTCTCTTCATCATACCAAGACCTGTGTTCTTCAAACACAACATCTCTACTTATAGTGAATTGCTTGGTTGAAGGATTGAAGAACCTGTAACCCATCTGCGTTGAATCATATCCAATAAACACTACCTTTCATCTAGCTTACCTCTTATTTGTGATGGTACATGAAAATAAGCTAAACAACAAAAAAACTTGCAATTTCCAAGACTAGGTTTTCTTCCATGCCATGCTTCATAAGGAGTCATACCTTGAAGTGATTTGGATGGTAATATATTGACAAGGTACACAACAGTTGAAATATCTTCTACCCATAGATAATGTGGCAACTTCTTCTCTTCAAGCATTATTCGGGATGATCCAACCAATGTCTTCTTTCTCCTCTCTGCAATTCCATTTAGTTGAGGAGAGTACCTAGTATTCACTTCCTTTTTAATACCTTTTTCTTGCAAGAACTTATCAAACTCTTTGGAGAAGTATTCTCCCCCTCCATCAGATCTGAGCTTCTTTAGTGATCTACCTGTATGATTCTCCACATGTGCAAGATACTTCTTGAAGTAATCAAACACTTCTCTTACTCTTGATAAAGTATGGAACAGTCCATCTACTATGGTCATCAATAAATGAGACATAATACCTTGATCCTACCAATGAAGGTTCTTGACTTGGTCCCCATACATATGTATGTACTAAGTCCAATAAGTTGTTGTGGATGTAGTCTTTGTGGTTGATGGTTGTCTTTGTGCCTTGCCAATCTGACATGCATCACACCTGTTGATCATGTGTTGCTTTGATATGTTCGGCAGTCCTAGAACACTTTGATCCCTGCATATATCCTTGAAGGTTCTTTCATTCACATGAGCAAGTCTCTTATGCCACACTTCAAGCTCACTTAGGGTTTGAGACCCAAAGTTGAATAGAGCTATGTTCCTGGTTTCTCCTACTTCAAAAGTAAAGAGCCTACCATGCTTCTCACCTTGGGCTATCATTTTGGGGCCTTGACATGGATCTTCCACAAAAGCTCCATGTTGGGTGAACCTAACTTGCAAGCCTTTTTCAACTATTTTTCCTACACTTATTAGGTTTTTAGTGATAGTGGGGTACATAGAGAACCTTACTCAGAATGTTTGTCTTGCCATTGGAAGCTTTGACATTACCAATCTTCTCCACATTGTGCTTTGTGTCATCCCTTGTTTGCACTTCATGTCTATGCTTTGGACTTTCCAAATCAGATAGAAGAGCAATGTTGCCTGCAACATGATTCGAACATCCTGAATCTATGTAGAACAAATGATCATCTTCTTTACCTTCTTTGTGGCTTAGATTCATAAGAAGCAATGATTCTTCATGTGGTTTATCTTCTGAATAATTGTTGTAGTCCCTTCTATTATAGCTTCTATTGTTATTATTGAAGTTGTGTCCACCTCTGCCTCTATTGTTTCCATGTCCACCTCTTCCACTTCCTTTCTAGGTCTTCCCATTGAACCAGCAATTCTGAGTGGTGTGGTTGGTCTTATCGCATATGGAACAAGGTTGAACATTCTGACCTTTGGCTTTGTCTTGCTTTGATCCTTTCTTCTTCCCTTTCCACTTGCTCTTGCTTGCGAAGTTGGCTTGGGAAATCTCTTCTTCATCTTCTTCCTTCTCCTTGCCTTTCTGCTTCTTATCCTGCTTATCTGCATATAGAGCACTAGTTGAATTACCATGATAAGAGTTACCGTCCTTTATGCTATTGTTGGCTTCTTGATTGAAGAGTTGTCCAAGAAAGATGTTGAAGTATGGAGTTTGCACATCCATGATGAGATCATAAGCTGTCGTGAAGGATTGCCATTGCTTATCACTTCGAATGCCGTTGAGAATTTGCCTCATGATGAACTCTTCTTCAATCAGCTCTCCAATGTGTTGAAAGTTTTTCAAGCTCAAGAGTGTGGGAACATGCCCCAAATTGAACCTTCCACATCAACCACAATCAAAGGAGGCTGATTTCCACGAGTTGGAGGCATCAAATCATGCCCATAATGGAAAGAATTTGATTAGAGAAGATTTAGCTCACCTCTTGATGTGATTGGACCTCACTTTTGACATGTATATGCTTTTGATTGGTTAAAGAGGTTAGTATGAGGTCTTTAAAACTCTAATGAGTTGTATTATGACTTAGAGTCTTGGAAATACGTGCCCAAGCTGCCCCCTTGCTTAAGCACACCCCCTATTAGCTATTCTCTGCATATTTTGCAGAAATTTCACTTTTACACACTCTATCTATCTAGATGTTTTTGGCAGACCCCCCGGTCTTGTAATTGTTGTTTCGCCTTCATCCGGAATCCATTTGCAATGTTTTTTGTCTTGTTGGAAAGCTTATAAGTTCTACTTTGTCTGCTATAAGTCTCAGGTTCAGTGCCTGCACATGTGCGGAGAAATGTCCAGAATAGTGTCTGTCTAGTTAGCTCATACTCTGTGAAGAGATCAAGTTATCTGTTTTGTTGCAGCTGGTTGAGGCATCATCCTGTATCCAAATGGAGTGATTTTAATCTCATTTGAAAGCTATTAAAGTCTAGTTTATGCCTGCAAAATTTCATTTTCAATCTCTGCATATACTCAGAGAAACTCAGAAAATACAGAGCCTATGTCTGAAAAATTTCAGGATCCTAGGAGGGTTCATTTGCTTTTGTTGTGCACATAGGAGTGTTTATCCTCCAACAGTGGTATCAGAGCTATAAGTAGAGTATCAAAGAGAGAAGAAGGAGCTACTGAAGTGAAGTGAAGACTTCATCAAATTTTGAAGGAAGGAAGCAAAGAACGGGCACGTCAACAACAAGGGGAAGCAAATACATCATCAAATCAAAGACGAAGCTTCATCAAGAGGAGTAGCTCTATTTTTTGAGGTAAAAGCCATCCTTTTCAACTTCATTGCATCAAGGGGGAGGTTCAAAAGAGTTAGGAGGCACCATGGCTGATCTCAATGCTCAGATTGAGAAGCTCGAAAAAGGAAACTACCAACCGTGGCGATTTAGAATAAGCAATTTTTTGATGGGGAAAGGTTTGTAGGGACTTGTGAGTGGTGGAGAGCCAAAACCCTACATAGATGAGGTAAATCCAACCAATGATCAGAGAAGAGCAGTAAGAGAGTGGGATGAAAGGGACAAAAGGGTCATTTTCATTTTATCTCAGTATATTAGCAACTCTATGGTAGGGCATATTCAAGATTTGGATACATCGAAGAAGGTGTGGGAGTGCTTGGAGAGATTGTACTCAACCTCCACAAAAGCTAGAAAAATTCAGCTCAAGAATGAGCTAAATAATCTTAGAAAAAGCCCCTCTCAAGGTGCTAATGATTACATATTAAAGGTTAAAGAGCTTGCAGATGCACTAGGGTCAATCGGTTGTGCCCTAGATGATGACGATCTTGTCGCCCACACCCTAAATGGACTTAGGGATGATGAAAAATGGAGGGCTTTCACAACTTCAGTGTATGTAAGGGACTCTCTTCCTGATTTTGATCAACTAATCACTCTCATGGTGACAGAGGAGATGAACCTTGGTGGTCATAATGCCAAGGATAGCCAAGGGCAATTGTTGTATGCAGGTAGAGGAAGAGGAAGACACAACCGAGGTGCTACAAGAGGAAGAGGAAGATATCAAAGCAACCAAGGAGGTCAAGGACAACAAGAAAATGCAGGTCAAAGAGGTGGAAGAGCCACAAATAGACGAAGAGGTGCAAGATTTGGTGGAAGAGGACAAGCCACTTCAAATGGATGCTTTGTATGCAGTAAGCCCGGTCATTTTGCAAATGAATGCTATCATAGAGCTCAAAGACAAGGGAATCAAAGCAACAACAACAATTATAGAGGGCAAGGTAATTATGAAAACACATCATCCAGCCAAGGGAATGATTATTTACTTGCCATGAGGTATGGTGAAGATACAACTCAAGCTAGTGAAGATGTATGGTATGTAGACAGTGGATGTAGCAATCATATGTCATGTCGAAAGGATCTTTTTAGTAATTTGCAGGTCCCAAAGCATCAAGGGCATGTGGAAACAGGTGATAACTCAGAGCATACCATTCAACATGTGGGAGATATCAGTTTGGAAGGAAATCAAAGAGCAAAGTGCTTATCAGAGGTATTACATGTCCCTACTATTACCAAAAACTTGATTTCGGTAGGCCAAATGGTAGAAAAAGGCTATCAAGTTAGGTTCAATGAAAGAGGATGTTTTGTTGAGGATCCAAGGGTAGGTTTCAAGCTCATAGCAAAAGGAAAAAAGCAAGGGAGAATGTTCACAATGGACATAAATCAGCCGCACCATTCAATGTATGTCACATATGGAGACAAGAGGATAGCAGATTTGGATCTATGGCATAAACGAATAGGTCACATCAACTTACAAAAGCTCAAGGACATGCAAAGGAGGATCTTGGTAAGAGGCCTACCAAATTTTACATCTAAAATGTTGCATGAAATTTGTGTAGCTTGCCAACAAGGAAAACAATCAAGGCTGCCCTTCAAGAAGAGTACCTATGTAAGTGCAAATGTTTTAGACCTCATTCACACGGATGTTTGGGGTCCAACAAGAGAAGCATCCCTTGCTCGAAATAGGTATTTTGTAACCTTCATGGATGACTTTTCAAGGAAAGTGTGGTTGTATTGCATTAGAAACAAATCAGATGTGTTCCACTACTTCAAGAAATTCAAAGCACAGGTGGAGAAGGAATCTGGCAAGTTTATCAAAACTTTGAGATCCGATGGAGGGGGAGAGTACTTCTCCCATGAATTTTCTGAATTTTTGCAGGTCAATGGCATCAAAAGACAATTTACATGCAGGTATACCCCTCAACAAAATGGGGTAGCAGAGAGAAAGAACAGACACATAGCAGAGGTAGCAAGGTGTATGCTCAACGAAATGAATATGCCGCATTGTTATTGGGGAGAGGCTACATATACAGCCACATACATCATGAATAGATGTCCTACATCAGGTATACATCATCTAACCCCTGAGGAAGCATGGAGTGGAAGAAAACCTTGCATTTCACATCTTAGAATCTTTGGTTGTATATGCTATGTACATGTACCTCAAGAGTTGAGGTCAAAGTTAGATGCCAAATCTGAAAGGTGTATTTTTTTGGGATATTCTATGGAACAAAAGGGGTATAAATGCTATAATCCCATCACCAAGGAGCTGAAGGTAAGTAGGGATGTTGTCTTTGATGAGTTGAAGCCTTGGTATGCATGCACAAGTCCATTGCAGGTTAAAGACATAGGTGAGACAGATTTGAAGAATGATGATAGAGTTCAAGAAAGCATGGATTTGAGTGGTCCAAGCAACTCATGCAACACAAGGACACCCTCACCATGGAGTGGAAGGCTTAGGGAAAGAGAGACCAGCTCTGAAGAAAGCAAAGTCAAAGGCAAAGAGAAGATTTCAGTTGAAGAAGGAAGCTATGTGGACGAGAGCATGTTGGAAGATGAAGAGATAGAAGAAATTCAAACTCCAGGAGTGGCAAAACAAAGAAAGAAGATGGCAACCACACCCAAAGGAAGTGAAAGAAGGTCTTCAAGTGTAAGATATCCAGTACAAAGGTTAACATATGATAATTTCATTGCAAAGCATTATGCATACATGACTCAGGTAATCAAGGACAAGGAACCAACTAGTTATGAAGAAGCTAAGGATTGTAAGGAATGGCAAGAGGCAATGAAGGAAGAGCTCAAAGCACTTGATGAGAACCATACTTGGAGCTTGGTACCAGCTCAAGAAGGCATGAAGGTGATAGGTAATAAGTGGGCTTACAAAATTAAAAGAAATTCAGATGGTTCCATTGCTAGGTACAAAGCAAGGTTGGTGGCGAAAGGCTTCTCCCAAAGCTACGGGATAGATTATGATGAAACTTTCAGCCCCGTAGCCAAGATGCCAACAATTAGGACTTTGATTGCAGTGGCCACATCAAGGAAATGGAGCTTATATCAGTTGGATGTGAAGAATGCCTTCCTCAATGCAGAGCTTGAAGAAGTAGTCTACATGAGCCAACCTCAAGGATTTGCTAGTATGAGGTACCCAAATCATGTTTGCAAGCTAAGGAAAGCATTATATGGACTAAAGCAAGCCCCAAGGGCCTGGAATCAGAGGTTAGTGGATTATTTATCAAGTTGTGGATATAAAGAAAGTGTTGCAGATCCATCACTTTACATGAAGAAGCAAGGAGACAAGATGGTATACATGTGCATCTATGTGGACGATTTGATCATCACAGGAAGTGATATTGCAGGTATTAAAGATATCAAATCAAAGCTAGGAAAGGAGTTCAAGATATCTGATCTTGGAACACTAAAATACTTCTTGGGAATAGAGGTAATCTATGCACACAATGGCATCTTCTTGATTCAAAGAAAATACTTGTTGGATGTGCTATACAGGTTTGGTATGAGTGGTTGTAAGCCACTTTCTCAGCCCATGGAGCCCAATACAAAGTTGGTTGCAGGTCAAGGAGAGGCTATACAAGATATTACACTATATAGAAGCATAATTGGTTCATTAATTTATGCTACATTCACTAGACCTGATCTTGCATATGTAGTAGGTGTTCTCTCTCAATTTTTGCATACACCTACTCACGATCATCTTATGGCGGCAAGAAAGGTGCTTCGTTACATCAAGCACACCATCAACCAAGGTCTATTTTACTCATATGATGCTGATCTAAGTGTCAAAGGATATAGTGATGCTGATTGGGCAGGTAGCAAGGATAATGGAAGGAGTACATCGGGTTATGTTTTCATGATAGGTACAAAAGTGATCTCTTGGAGCTCTAAGAAGCAACCCACTGTTGCTCTTTCATCCACAGAGGCTGAGTACAGAGGTTTAGCATTGGCTACATGTGAGCTATTATGGCTTAAGAAGCTACTTAAGGACTTGGAAGTGGAAGTGCAAGAGTTTCCTCTTTATGGAGACAACATTTCAAGCATCTATCTAGCTAACAATCCCATGTTTCATGCAAGGAGCAAGCACATAGAGGTTCATTACCACTTCGTTAGAGAAAAGGTGATGGCAAAAGAGCTAGATATAAGGTATGTGAACACTAAAATGCAGGTTGCAGACATGATGACAAAGTTTCTTGAAGGTACAAAGCTTGGAGGATTCAAGGAAGCTATCAACATAAGAGACATAGGCTGAAGCAACAAAGGAAAAGACTTGAGCTTGAGGGGGAGTGTTGAAAGTTTTTCAAGCTCAAGAGTGTGGGAACATGCCCCAAATTGAACCTTCCACATCGTCCACAATCAAAGGAGGTTGATTTCCACAAGTTGGAGGCATCAAATCATGCCCATAATGGAAAGAATTTGATTAGAGAAGATTTAGCTCACCTCTTGATGTGATTGGACCTCACTTTTGACATGTATATGCTTTTGATTAGTTAAAGAGGTTAGTATGAGGTCTTTAAAACCTCTAATGAGTTGTATTATGACTTAGAGTCTTGGAAATACGTGCCCAAGCTGCCCCCTTGCTTAAGCACACCCCCTACTAGCTATTCTCTGCATATTTTGCAGAAATTGCACTTTTACACACTCTATCTATCTAGATGTTTTTGGCAGACCCCCCGGTCTTGTAATTGTTGTTTCGCCTTCATCCGGAATCCATTTGCAATGATTATTGTCTTGTTGGAAAGCTTATAAGTTCTACTTTGTCTGCTATAAGTCTCAAGTTCAGTGCCTGCACATGTGCAGAGAAATGTCCAGAATAGTGTCTGTCTAGTTAGCTCATACTCTGTGAAGAGATCAAGTTATCTGTTTTGTTGCAGCTGGTTGAGGCATCATCCAGTATCCAAATGGAGTGATGTTAATCTCATTTGAAAGCTCTTAAAGTCTAGTTTATGCCTGCAAAATCTCATTTTCAATCTCTGCATATACTCAGAGAAACTCAGAAAATAAAGAGCCTATGTCTGAAAAATTTCAGGATCCTAGGAGGGTTCATTTGCTTTTGTTGTGCACATAGGAGTGTTTATCCTCCAACACAATGGATGCTAACTGATCCGCAACCTCCTTGACCTTGGTAACAAACTCTATGATGGTTTGTTTAGGTTTCTTCTTCATTTGGTTGAACTCGCTCCAAAGATGGTTCTTTCTTGCTTTGGTACTAGAAGAAAAGAAAGTCTCGAGGGCATCCCAAGTCACTTCAGATGTCTTGCATCATCTAATATGTGGTAATAGAAAGTCAGAGATAGAGTTTAGTATGTACGACCTTGATTGAGCATCCCTTGCGCACCAAAGTGCTCTGATACAAGAAGATAACATTTTTAAAGGCCCATATTGAACAAGAAAATATTTTTTTCATAGTGGGATAAGAAAGTGAGTGTGCAACATTTCATGGCTTTGTTCTTATTTAAGAAAGGGAACATGTCTTTGTTCTTGTTTTTTATGACTCAATGTTAATTGATATGAAGTTGAAAAATTTTAAGCATTCTATTTTTCTCTAAAAGTACATGATGTGGGCTATCAAATCCAGGCCCGAATATGCCATCAAAGCCGCAAGTGTGTTGTCGAAAAATCAAGTAAAACAATGTAAACATAGGACACTTAAGTGTCCCACGACATATGTGACCAACTTTCCTTTTGAGAGGTGCTTGCAAAATATGACATTTTTCACGTTTATGCGTAGGAAAGGTTAGTTGTTCAAAGAAAGTTGACCCATTTTGTTCAATGAAGGGATCTTTGCATGCTTGCCCAATACCTACTAGATGCCTACATCAGGTGGTCCATGAAAATCACAAAAAATTAGGTGCGTAAATTGGCCACTTCAACTACCTAAGAATTCTCGCCCACTCGTGCCACTCTAGAAGAGGTGCCCAACTTAGGCCACATGGGGCCGTATTTTGATTTCTAAATCTAGTGTCCTAGAATCACTTAATTTATCTTTTATAGTAGTATTCAAGTGCAACTTTTCGTTTTTTGCCTCTTGTTGGACTCCTTGTGCTTTCTTTGCAAAATCCTCATTTATTTCACTTATTTCAACTATTCAAAATTCTACAATCCCCATCATCCAATTCAAAAAATTATCATCCTCATGAGATATAGATGACATTATGTGAGTATCCATTGTATATATTCAATTCCTCCACAATTTCACATCGTTCTTGCAAGAGTATCCACGACTGATTATTAGCCTTTGTAGAGATCCATAGCCTATTCCTTCCCCAATCTTGTAATGCTTTGGCTTGACTAAGTCAAGGCCTTCCTAGGAGTAAAGGAGGTCTCCTGGGGCAAGGCAATAACCACAAAATTCAAGAGAAATCAACAACCTTGAACTGTCATGAGCACCTTTTCAATGATGTCCGATGGTGTGACTCTATATTGATCTGTCGATGTCACAGTATAAGGTATTTCCTTGAATAAGTCCAAATTTAGTTTTTTCATAGTAAAATTAGGCATCAGATTAATGCTAGAGCCACCATCTATAATGGCTCCCATGAAAGTTTTTATTTTTATGAAAATGACACGGCAATAACTTGAAATTAAGCTACGAAATTTGCCACGTCACAAGAACTAAGCTAGAGTGATATTAGAAAACCTCTATAATCATCAGTAGCTTAGTAAGCTTTCTGAAACTGAAAACTTTATAACTGTATTTAGTGAAATCTAAAGATTCACTTTACTAAAAACTTTGCCCTTTCTTCAGGCTTCAATTCTGATCTGATTTACTTCAATCTTTACAATTCTTTGTTTGCTTACTATTAGATATTCTTCTCGTAACTTAGATGTGTCAAAAACTATGTTTTGAACTCACCAAAATATCACCAAAACTCCACCGGACTGTTACCGGAATGTCACCGTAATCTTACTGGAATGTTACCGGAATCAACTGCAAATCTGTTTGTAGTTACTTCAAAAGATTGTAGATGAAGTAAGAAAGTAATACCTGAGCTTCCTTCAGTGAATAAACTTTATCTGAAGTTTGAGGAAAACTTCATCAGTTATGGATGTGTTTACTGTCAGACACAGTACTATGTGTACATGTCCCATTTCACAAAACTCTTTTGATCACTTTGTAGTTGAGACTACTAGCTTCAAGATAAGCTATCACTCATGAAAAACTTTATACTATACTATGAGATCTAACTTGTAGAAGTACCGTAAAACATATATTGAGAAAACTGTAACTGCTAACTAACTTTCACAGTAACATGAAATCACTTAGATTTCTTCACACAAGAAGAATGCCCTCAGATCTTTTCACATAAGTATGTGTTTTCTATTAGAGAAGATGTGTACAAAAAATGTATTGGCCTCACTTTGCTCATAGCCATGGAAAACTCTCCTATGTTGAGTAGTTCTTCCTTACCATCTCTCTCTTAGATGAATACCTGACATTTTAGGTTCTATTATTCATCTCTACATACGCACACTTGCATCTACTACATACATATGTCTCTACTCACCCTCATAAGCACTCTCTCAACTCTCTTATATACATTTTTGATCCAAGATTCAAAACTCGTAATTCTGGAAGTTTCTATGCTGTATATTACAGGTGTAAATTTGTCCCTTCACTAAGGCTTTGATTTTTTTAAATGCTTTGTTTCTCCTTCTCTTTGTCTTTCTTTATCCTTCATACATCTTCAGGTCTTTATGTCTAATTAGTGAGTGAATCTTCAACAGCTCCCCCTCAATCACTAATTAGTATCCTCTGATCTTTCATATATTCTTCGTTTCTTTTATTCCTGCCATTTCTTTGAATCTGCTTGTCTTTACTCCATCCAAGCTCTTTGTCAGAATATCTGCAATCTGATCTTCCAGCAATCATGAGCCAAATGATTTCTTAATCCACAGATCCAGCAAGTCTTCTTGTTGTTATTCTGATTACCTCTTCCTTTTGTATTACCTCTACTTTTACTTTTGACATTACCTCTTCCTCTTGCATAATTTGCTTGAGTAGTCAGCTCTTCTTCATCTTTTTCTTTTCATTTATCACCTTTCTTCTTACTCTTTGCATACATAGCAGAACTATGTCCTTTATCTCCATCCGTCTTCAAATCTTGCTCAAATGTTAGCATTAGTCCAAGCAGCTGATTTAAATCTAGTACAAAATGATTTAATGAAAGTTTAGTTGAGAGTACAAAAGGTTTCCACCTTTCATCTCCTCTCAATCCTACAAGCACTTGCGCTATTAACCTGTGGTCTTCAATATCTGCATCAATAGATCCAAGACTGTCTACCAAGTCCTTCATCTTAGTGACATAATCACTAATGCTTTGACTTTCCTTTTTCTTCAATGTTGTAAACTCTGACCATAAGCTAGCCTTCCTAGCTTTGGTAGTGTTTTTGGAAATGATCTTCCAATGCACTCCATATATCTTTCGCTTTTTCTAGACCTCTAATATGTGGTAGTAGATGATCTGTGATGGTATTGTAGATATACACTCTTGCCGTTGCATCTTTCTTCTGCCACAGCTTCAAGGCTTCTAACTCTTCTTTCTTTCGTTGACTATTGTCTCCAAAAGTAGGCTTTTTTTCTTCTCCTGTCACATATATCATTAAGTCCTTACTCATAAGTAAGGTTTCCATTCGCATTACCCATGCCGGATAATTATCTCTGTCCAATTTGTCAATAGAAATGTGATCTACCATGTTCTTCTTTTTTCTGTTATTGTCGGTGAGTATAATGTTTAAAAGGTTTTACCTTTCACAAACCTTTACCCTTGAGAATAACTTTGGAATGTTTCTCTGATGCTGTTTGTTGTTGATCACCACAGCTTTCACCTTTCTTGTGAAGAATTCTTCACATTCTCTTGTATCTTCACTTCCGTTTACTCTTGAGAACCTTTCTGCTCTTCAAAACCTTTCTACTGTGATACCACTTGTTGACACGATAATAACTTGAAATTAAGCTGTAGAATTTGCCATGTCATAAGAACTAATCTAGAGTGATATTAGAACACCTCTATAATCATCAGTAGCTTAGTAACCTTTCTGAAACTGAAAACTTTATAACTCTATTTAGTGAAATCTGAAGATTCACTTTACAAAAAACTTTTCCCTTTCTTTAGGCTTCAATTCTGATCTGATTTACTTCAATCTTTACAATTCTTTGTTTGCTTACTATTCAATATTCTTCTCGTAACTTAGATGTGTCAAAAACTGTGTTTTGAACTCACCATACACCTGCTAGATCTTTTGCTCAGTATGACCAGCACAATAGGAATTGGAAAACTTCCTTTTAGGGGTATCTAATTAGCTTAGCAAGCTAACTATTCCAAGTGGAATGATATAAAAAGATTAACTATGCTTAGAGAAATCAATTTAGCAAGTAAACCTTTACCCCCGATTTTTTAGGACTATTGCAGACTTTGACCAGTGATCACCTCGACACTCTTTTCTCTCAAATGGCTGAATAGAATCTCTTCAAACTTTGATAGCCCGTAGAAAACGTTGAGCTGGTTCCAAGAAGCTATAGATCTTTGAATTTGGTGGGAAATGACTGAGATATGCTCTCCACAAGTTGACAGACTTTCAAGTACTATGACAGAGAACTCACAAATAAACAATGTAGATATATGTATTATGAATACTTGTATACAATGCCATTGGCATGAAGATCATTGTCTAATGGTGTAGATAGGTGTGGGCTAGAGTGTAGGCCTCACACACACTCAGAAATGACAGAGATGAGCTCGGGATTGATGGGTCTTACCCGCGACTTTTTCATGATCATTTTTATATTAGTTGAGTTAAAGTTAGAATTTGAATTCAAACTTTTGGCTCCCTCTAATCATGCTCCTACATCCTAGGATATATTCCATCAATCAAAGCTAACTTTGTCTACGAGTTCCTTTTGGTAGGTGTTTACAAAGATTCCAAGTCAAATGTGACTTTTACACAAGAGTAAAGTGGTAATTAACCACTAGCATTGGTTCCTATGCTTCTCCATATGTGTATGGACTTCAAGGTATCCTTCAAGCCAAATGTGTAGGCTTGTGAATTGCACCAACATCACCTACATACCTAGGAAATGTCTAAGCTCACCTAAGTCACTAACTTTGAACTCCTCTTGCATGTGTCTCTTGATCCTTTGAACTCCATTCAGATCATCACCTGTGAAATAATATCATATACATATACACATAGATAGATAACCTCATTGTGATCCCTTTTGATGAATAGAGAAGGATTAGAGTTGTTAGTTTTGAACCCTTGATCTTGAAGGCATGTAACCAATGTGTAATTCCAAGCTCTAGGAGCTTTTTTCAATACATACAATGTTTTCTCAAGTTTGCAAACATAAGATGCATGATTAGGGTTTTCAAAACCTGGAGGTTGTGACATGTATACCTCTTCACTTATCCAACCATTTAGAAATACATTTTTCACATCACGTTGGAGGAGTCTCCGATTTCTTATAGCAGCTACAATGATCAATGTTTTGATCGTAGTCATCTTTGCAACTGGTGAGAATGTTTCCTTATAGTCTATACCATGAGTTTTTAAGAATCCTTTAGCAACTAATCTTGCCATGGACCTACAAACTGATCTGTCTGGGTTTCTTTTAACTTTATGTACCCATCTGCAACCAATTACCATTTGATTGGATGACATTGAAACCAAATCTCAAGTGTCCATCTCCTTCAATGCATCTATTTCTTATTTCATGGCCTTTTCCCAATTAGGGTCTCCCTTTGCCTCTTCATAGGTTGAGCATTCCTCTGAAATCTAGTCTTTTGCCAAGTAGATTGAATGCTTTGTAACAGATGTGGAATCATATCCATACCTTTTTGTTTGTTTCTTTTCTTTGCTGATCCTCTAGGAGCTTGCTTAGAGCATTCTCCACACTCCTGCATCTTCGCTTTGCCTCTTGACTTCCATAGTTTTAATCCCTTTCCCTTTCATCTTGTTCATCATCAACATCACCTCTTGGATCCTAGACCTGTATATCATGCTTTCTTCCTAATTGATGAGAATCAGAATGATCATATGGTAGATTTACCTTTTTTCTGGTCTTCCTCATATCAAGACCTGTGTTCTTCAAACACAATATCTCTAAATGTAATGAATTCCTTGGTTGAAGGATTATAGAACATGTAACCAATCTAAGCTGAGTCGTACCCAATAAACATTACCTTTGTTGCCCTTTGATATAGTTTACCTCTTATTTGTGATGGTACATGAACATAATCTAAACAACCAAACACCTTGCAATGTCCAAGACTAGGTTTTCTTCCATCTCATGCTTCATAAGGATTCATACCTTGAAGTGACTTGGATGGTAGTCTATTGACAAGGTACATAGTAGTTGAAATAGCCTCTACCCATAGATAATGTGTCAACCTCTTTTCTTCAAGCATTGTTATGGCTGATCCAACCAATGTCTTGTTTCTTCTCTCTACAACTCCATTTGGTTGAGGAGAGTACTTGAGATTCACTTCCCTTTTGATACCTTTATCCTGCAAGAGATCATCAAAATATTTGGAGAAGTATTCTCCCCCTGCATCAGATCTTAGCTTCTTGATTGATCTACATGTATGATTCTCCACATGTGCTAGATACTTTTTGAAGCAATCAAACACTTCATTCTTACTCTTGATAAAGTATAGAGTAGTCCATCGACTATGGTCATCAATAAATGAGACATAATACATTGATCCTATGAATGAAGGCTCTTGACTTGGTCCCCATACATCTGTATGTACTAAGTCCAATTAGTTGTTGTGGATGTAGCCTTTGTGGTTGAATGGTTGTGTTTGTGCCTTCCCAATCTGACATGCATCACACCTGTTGATCATGTGTTGCTTTGATATGTTTGGCAGTCCTAGAATACTTTGATCCCTAAATATATCATTCAAGGTTCGTTCATTCACATGAGCAAGTCTCTTATGCCACACTTCAAGGTCACTTAGGGTTTGAGACCCAAAAGTGAGTAGAGCTATGTTCTTGGTTTCTCCTACTTCAAAAGTAAAGAGCCTACCATGCTTCTCACCTTTGGCTATCTTTGTAAATCATTGACATGGATCTTCCACAAAAGCTCCATGTCAAGTGAGCCTAACTTGTAAGCCTTTTTCAACTATTTGGCTTACACTTATTAGGTTTTTAGTGATAGTAGGTATATAGAGAACCTTAATTGAAATGTTTGTCTTGCCATTGAAATCTTTGACATTACCAATCTTCTCCACATTGTGCTTTGTGTCATCCCTTGTCTGAACGTCATGTCTATGCTTTGGACTTTCCAAATAAGATAGAAGAGCAATGTTTCTTAAACAAGATTTGAACATCCTAAATCTATGTAAAACAAATTATCATCTTCTTTAACTTCTTTGTGGCTTAGATTCATTAGAAGCAATGAGTCTTCATGTGCTTGATCTTCTGAATTATTGTTGAAGTCGCTTCTATTATAGCCTCTATCATTATTGTTGAAGGTGTGTCCACCTCTGCCTCTATTGCTGCCATATTCACCTCTTCTACTTCCTTTCTGGGTCTTCCAATTGAACCAACAATTCTGAGTGGTGTGGTTGGTCTTATAAAAAATGGCACAAATTTGAACATTTTGAACTTTGGATTTGTCATGTTTTGGTCCTTTCTTCTTCCCTTTCCACTTGCTCTTGCTTGCAAAGTTGGCATGGGAAGTCTCCTCTTCATCTTCTTCCTTCTTCTTGCCTTTCAACTTGTTATCCTTCTTATCTGCATATAGAGCACTAAATGAATTACCATGATAGGAGTTACTTTTCTTTATGCTATTGTTGGCCTCTTGATTGAAGAGTTTTCCAAGAAGATGTTTAAATCTAGGGTTTGCACATTCATGATGAGATCATAAACCATGGTGAAGGATTTCCATTGCTTATCACTTTGAATCCCATTGAGAATTTGCGTCATGATAGCCTCTTCTTTAATCAGCTCACCAATGGATGCTAATTGATCTGCAACCTCCTTGACCTGGTTAACAAACCCTGTGATGGTTTGTTTAGGTTTCTTCTTCATTTGGTTGAACTCGCTCCAAAGATGATTCTTTCTTGCTTTGGTACTAGCAGAAAAGAAAGTCTATAGGGCATCCCAAGTCCCTTGAGATGTCTTGCACCCTCTAATATGTGGTAATAGAAAGTCAAAGATAGATTTTAGTATGTATGACCCTGGTTGAGCATCCCTTGCACACCAAAGTGTGAGCTTATCTTTATCCTCTTGTGTCCTTTTGATCTTGGAATAGGCATAGCTTCATCACATGCTACAAGTCCATAAAGATTTGTACCTTGCAAATAGACCTCCATTTTGATTTTCCAAGTCGCATAGTTGTGTCGATCAAGCTTCTCAACAATTGAGGGAAAGTCATCACCCATCTTGATCTAGCTCTGATACCACTAAAAGAACTTGGAGAAGCTTGTAGGAGGTAGAGAAGTGAGTTGTGAAGCAACAAAGTTTGGTCTAGCTAACTGGCACAAGACCAGACTTTGAGCTTATGGAGACTTAAATAGACCTTATAGAAATGCAATAATTTTAATAAACTAGACTATGTACTTTGGATTATCAAGGAGAAAGAGTGGATACAAAAAAAAGGTTTTCACATTGACTAGCTCAAAAACTTACTATATTTGGATGAGACAATCAACTTCAAATGCTCGTAGCCACCAATGTGATTACAATTAGAAAAAATCCTCTTGGAGGAGTGATACAAATAGGTTTGAGTGTGTAGAATGTATAAGAGTACAAGAAATAAGTAAAATATGCTTTTTTAATTTCAAAAAAAATCCATAAAATAAAATTTTTTATGCCAATGTATTGGGATACTTAGGTATCATGTATCATTTGGTCGAGTATCACAATCACCCAAAATTGTTTATTGCCAATATTGCAAAGTATAGTGTATCGTGATTTTGGCTAGTATCTTGTATTGTGCAGATTTGTATTGTGTATCACCGATGCTATGAAGTATCATGTCTCATGGCTCTACAAAGTATTGTGTATCATAATTACAACTTGTGTCATGTATCACGTTCTATTCAAGTATCGTATCGAGAAATATGATTATCATGTAACAGGAGAAATTGAATTATCGTGTAACCAGAGAAATTGAAGTATCATGTATCAAAAGTGATCAAATATCATATATCATCTTTTGTGAATTATCATGTATCATAAGGAGGTAAATACCATGTATCATGGAAAAATAAAAACTTATGTAATTGAGCTCAGAAGTGAAAAATGAGATTTTTTGTGCTTAATTACTAAGCCAAGCCATATCTAAGACTTGATAGAACATCTTGAGGAGATCCCAAGGTCCTTGACTGTGAATGAACCTAAAGTCAAGACATGTTCTAGGGAGTCAAAGAAGTGTGATTTCATCTATGGGACGTGTCACTCGAAAGAGTGTTCATCCCACTTATTCAGATACATCTAGTGACTCAAAAGGAGATTCTATCATGGCCTATGAAGACATGCATAGCTCAACACCTTTGATCAGGCTCATGTTAGTTATAGAAGGAGAATATAGGATGTCCCTATAATATTTTTCTACTAATGTGCAGGGACTATCTACCTAGATGGCCTCAATAAGTTTGAATGAAGTACTCTACAACCTTAGAGATTGTGCCAAGAATGACTTTAAAATATGAAGGAGGACTCTATATGGATAAGATAAGGCAAATATATGCATTGATTGATCAACTAGAGGGAATCAATGATGAAAGAGGGGACGAAGAAGAACCTAAAAATCCCACTAGGATTGAGAGTGGAGAAACAATGAACACTCCTATATGAAAATCAATGATAATCAACGTGTGGAGAGGATACAAAATCCCTCAGGACGATGAATTAATGGATGTTTACATGGTAAGCAGACTTGACACATTGTGACAAGCCACTTCACCCATATGCGGATAAGTCATCAACAGCACCACTATCTATGAGGTACAAGACCTGGAAGACTCTTCCAGAGTTACCTACCTACACTAGAATAAAAGAAAATATTGGCCTATTGATGACCTTGACAAGTCTAGAATGCGGTACTTAGGGATGCCAATGTTCCCTTCAAGAGACCAGTTGACCACTTCTCAGAATCCTCTTAGGATATAGTAGAGTGATGAAAATTCAACTTTAGGGAAAACTAGTCAACAAAGTATGCCAATGAGGCCACATGTGCAATTTAGAATACCAGGAACTAATATCGTACATCATATATAGTCCCTCAACTAAGACCAATCCAAGTAGCCGTGTGTAAGAAATCCCTTTTTGATGGTTCAAGAGACCCTTATGATAGCATGGTTGAGTCTAAGCCAGTTCTACATGCCGAACATTTGGATGATTTCTTTGTCCAATATGATTCTTGGTCTCACTCTTACTAGAATTGCTTTGACCTAGTTCAAACCACTTGATCCCAATCGTTTGATGAATATGGAAGAATCCTTTGAAGAATGCATTGGTGAATTAACCAAGAGACGAAGGATTAAACATGACTCCTCTTCCTTAATCCATAGTTTCAAACAAACTCCTAATGAATATGTAAAGTTAGCAGCCCAAAGGTTCAACCAATATGTGGACAGGTGCCCATTGGCAGAGAGACCCTCTCAACAAAAGATGATATCTCTATTCTTAGACACCTTGACCAATGGGACATTAAGAAATTTATCTTATGAGAAAGGAATTCAAACATTGATTGATAGTGTAAGGGAATGCATGGATTTGGTAGATGACTTGAAGATCCCATAGAATCCCACCAAATCCAAAGATACATCTAGTAATGCAGCTTCACAAATGAACAATGTAGAAGAATTGTCACACTTAGTGGCAAAGACATTAGGTGTCGATGGACAAAATAATTCTCAAAACCTTCCCATGAGGATACCTATGCTAAGATGTATGCACTATGAAGGTGACCACCCATCACATGCCTGTGTAGGATGTTGGTGTAAATCACAAGCCTACACATTTGTCTTGGAAGATATCATGAAGACTCTACATACATAAAGAACCATAGGAACATATGCTAGTGATTACTTACCACTTTACCTCATTTGTAAAAGTCAAAATGACTTGGAATCTTTTGTAATCACCTACCTAAGTGATTCGTGGAAACTTAGATCACTTGATTGAGAGAATATCTCCAAACTTTTAGAGGCTTGATCATAGGAAGCCAAAGATTTGAATTTGAATTCAAATCCTAAGTCATTTCCTATAAAATTGGATGTGAAAAGTCGCGGGCAGATCACTCCATTCCCGAGGCTCATTCTGTTGAGCTTGAGTGTGTGTAAGGACTATACCAAACCCTATACCTCTCTACACCATTAGGCAATGCTAGTCATGCCAATGGGATTGTACACAATTGTTAATCAATAGATACATTTACATCATTCATCTTTGTGTTCTCTGCTAGTCTACTCAAAAGTCTGGCAACTTGTCAAGGGCATATCGCAGTCAATACTACTCCAAATGCAGTGATTCAAATCTTCTTGGACTCACATGAAAGTCATATACATGCTGACAAAGTTTGAAGGGATTTCATTCAGCCAATTCAGAGAAATCATTGTCGAGGTGCTCACTGGTCTATCTCTACTACAATCCTAAAAAGTCGAGGGTATACCAAATCTTGCTAAATTAATTTCTCTTAGCATAGTTCATTATTTTACATCATTCCACTTGAAAAATGTTACCTTACTAAGCTAATTGAATATCTCTAGAAGGAATTTTATCAATTGCTACTGTGCTGGTCACACTGAGCAAAACATTGAGCAGGTGTCAAGACCAAAATAGAAAGTTTTCTTGACTTCGTGACTTCCAAAGTTATCTGTTTTGATTCAATCATTACAGACTTCATTTCCAAAGGACATAGGCCATTTCTTGGTGTCATTGGAAAGCTAAGGGAGTCTACTAATCAAGTCTGAAGCTAAAGAGGGCTGGTACAAAGCAGGTTTTAGCAGTACCTACTCAATCTCTTGGATCATCCATCCATCTTTCCCAACAGTGGTATCAGAGCAAATAAGGTAAAATGGGAGATGGTTTTCCTTCATTTATTGACAAATTGGACAGGAACAACTATCAAGCTTGGTCTCTAAGGATGAAGACCTACTTACAAGGAAGGAGACTCTATGGATACATCTTAGGAGATGAGGAATTGCCCTCATTCAAAGCAAGAGGTTTGCCAACCAAGGAGGAGCAAGAAAAACTCAACACATGGTGTGCAAGGGATGCATTGGCAAGGTCTTATTTACTCAACTCTATATCTGACTTTCTTTTACCTCATATCAGAAATTGTAAGACTTCCCAAGAGACTTGGGAAACCTTGTCATCATATTTTTCCTCTAATACAAGGGCTAGGAAAAATCAATTGTGGATTGAATTCACAACACTAAGGAAGCAACCTAAGCAAGCTGTTTCAGAATTTGTGACCAAGATCAAAGATGTTGCAGATCAGTTAGCAAGCATAGGAGAAGAAATTGAAGAAGAACAAATTGTAAGGCAGGTAATCAACGGAATCAAGGCTGATGACAAGTGGGAAAGCTTCACCACTGCAATGGATCTCTACATGGACATGCACACTCCAGATCTTACAACTCTCATGGGTCAACTATTCACACATGAAGCAAAGCTTACCAAGAGTGGAGATACTACCAAAGGTAACAACTATTCTGCCCTATACACTGATAAGAAATCCAAGGATAAAGGAAAGAGTAAGAAGGTGGAAGATGAATGCTCTACCTCCCAAGCCAACTATGCAGGGAGAGGTAGATCTTCAAGAGGTAGGGGCAGAGGAGGTAAGCAAGGTAGGGGGAGACCCTATAACTCATCACCATGTAACATTTGTGGTTTGTCAAACCACACCACAAATGAGTGTTACAAGAATTACAAAAATCAGAGAGGAAGAGGCTACCAAAGAGGTGGATAATCTTAGTCTAGAGGAAGGTTCAACCATCACCAAGCCCACAACAACAATTACAACAACAACTACAACAACAATTACAATGGCAACTACCAAGGAGGATTCAGAAACAGAAAGGACTACAACAACTACACAGAGGAGCAGGATGACTCTCTCTTGATCATGAACATGACTTCAAAGTCAGGTACAAATGATGATCACTTATTTTATATTGATTCAGGGTGTTCAAATCATGTGGCTGGTAATGTGGCACTACTCTCTGATCTTGAGGAACCAAAAGGTAAACACCAAGTCCAAACAGGTGATGATACAAAGCATTCTGTAGTTAAAGTTGGAAATGTGAAAACTTGTGATGGTAATCAGAATTTGTTGAGCAGAGTACTTATGTACCTACAATTACAAAGAACTTAATGAGTGTTGGTCAGATTGTAGAGAAAGGGTTGCAGGTCAGATTCAATCAATATGGAGCATTTGTGGAGGAACCAAAACATGGATTCAAAAGGATAGCTAAAGGAGAAAAATCAGGTAGACTTTTCACTTTTGAGTTGGAAGATACAAAGAACATTGCATTATACAGTTATAAAGATCAAACTCTTTCAGAGCTTGAGATTTGGCACAAGAGATTAGGGCACATAGGAGAAAGGACCTTGAAGCAAATGTGCAGGGACCAATGTGTGCTTGGGATACCTAATGTATCCAAGCAACATATGATGTACAAGTGTGGTGCTTGTCAATTTGGTAAGTCTCACAGGTTACCCTTCTCCAAGAAAGGATATATGCATGAAGACTATCTAGAGCTTGTACACACAGATGTATGGGGACCTAGCAAAGACCCCTCAGTCTCAGGTTCAAGGTACTATGTGTCTTTTATTGATGACTATAGCAGATGGACTGTATTATACTTTATGAAGCACAAGGATGAGGTATTTAATTGTTTTAATAAATATCTTGCACTAGTTGAAAATCAAACAGGAAGGAATTTGAAGAGGCTAAGGTCAGATGAAGGAGGTGAGTACTTCTCCAATGAATTTGAGGACTTCTTGCAAGACAGATGCATCAAAAGGGAAATAACCACAAGGTACTCTCCTGAACAGAATGGGGTAGCTGAAAGAAGAAATAGGTTAATTGTTGAGACAGCTAGATCTATGCTTAATGAGAAGAAATTACCTAACTATCTATGGGCAGAGAGTGTTTCTACTGCCACCTATCTCATAAACAGGTTACCATCAAAGTCACTTGATGGTATGACACCATATGAAGCATGGCATGGTAAGAGACCATCATTGGATCACTGCAAAATTTTTGGATGTGTAGCATATGTACACATTCCTTCACAGGTACGAGGAAAGCTAGATCCAAAGGCTGAAAAATGTATTTTCATTGGATATGATTTAAATAAAAAAGGTTACAGGTTTTATAACCCTACCAATAAGGGATTCATGGTAAGAAGAGATGTAATCTTTGATGAGAATGATTCTTGGTATGAGAATGAATGCAGGAAGGTCAAACTACCCTATGATTTGGAAGAAGAATTTCCAAAACTTGCAAAGGAGGAACCAACTCAAAAAGAAGACTCAAGTTCAGATGATGAAGATACAATCAACCTTGAAGAGTTCAAGGCATGGAAGTCCAAAGGCAAAATGAAGAAGCTTGAGGACATACCAGAGTCTTCAGCTCAATCAATCAGAAGGTCTCAAAGAGAAAGCAAAAAACCTATCAGATATGGGTATGATACATCTCTTGTTACTAAAGATTCAATTTATCTTGCAAAGGATTTGCTAAATGAAGAACCAGGATCATATGAAGAAGCAATCACAAAATCAGAATGGAAGGAAGCTATGGATGAGGAGATTGAAGCCCTCAAGGAGAGTGATACATGGGAGTTAGTACCCAAGAAGGACTCCATGAAGGTAATAGGATCCAGATGGATCTATAAATTGAAAAGAAATTCTGATGGCACAATTAACAGGTACAAGGCCAGATTAGTAGCCAAGGGTTTTGCACAAACCCAAGGCATTGACTATGAAGAAACATTTTCCCCTGTGGCCAAGATGCCAACAATCAGAGTGTTGGTGAGTGTGGCTGCATCAAAGAATTGGAACATGTACCAATTGGATGTCAAGAATGCCTTCTTGAATGGATGGATTTCAGAAGAGGTTTACATGTCACAACCTCCTGGCTATGAAGACGCTAAGAAGGTAACTTATGTTTGCAAATTAAAGAAGGCTTTATATGGATTGAAGTAGGCACCTAGGGCATGGAATTACAGGCTAAGTACATACCTCCAAGACCAAGGTTTTGTCATGAGTAAGGCTGACACTTCTCTGTTCATTAAGAGAAGTAATTCAGAGGTAATCTATCTCTATGTCTATGTTGATGACATCATCATTACAGGTAATGATGTCAATGGAATCAGAAGCATCAAAAGCCGAATGATGAAGGAGTTCAAGATCAATGATCTTGGGCTACTGAAGTATTTTTTGGGACTTGAATTAGTTTACACTAATTTAGGAATATACATTACTCAGAAGAAATATGTACAAGATATGTTGAAGAAATTTCAATTGCAGGATGCTAAAGCAGCAAGCACTCCAATGGAGGTGAACTTAAAGCTAAGTGCCCATGAAGGTGATGAAGTCCAAGTCATTACAGGTTATCAAAGTATGGTAGGTAGCTTGAACTATGCTACTCTTACAAGAATTGATATTGCATATGGAGTTAGTGTGCTAAGTCAATTTATGCACAAGCCAAGGATACCTCACTTAGAGGCTGCCAAAAGAATCTTGAAGTATCTCAAGGCTACACAGAACCATGGTTTGTACTTTCCTTACACTTCAGATATTGACATAAAAGTTTATTCAGATGGAGATTGGGCAGGATGCAAGGATGATAGGAGAAGCACTTCTGGATACATTTCTTTTGCAGGTGACAAACCAATTTCATGGTCTGCAAAGAAGCAACCAACTTTTGCATTGTCTTGTACAGAAGCAGAGTATAGAGGGCTAGCTAATGCCACTCAAGAAGCAATTTGGATTAAGCTTTTGTATACAGAATTGGGCTTACATACTAGGCCTCCAATTATCTTTGGAGATAATACAAGTTCTCTTCACCTTGCAGCTAATCCTATCTATCATGCCAAGACCAAACACATAGAAGTTCATCATCACTATGTGAGGGAGAAGTTGCTAAGCAAGGACATTCAGCTGACCTATGTGTCAACCAACTTGCAATGTGCAGATTTGCTGACTAAAGCTTTGAATGAGACCAAACTTTGCAGGTTCAAATCTATGATTGGATTCCAGGATGTACTTGAAGATTGAAGATGAAGACTTAAGCCAAAACGTTTGGCTTGAGGGGGAGCTGTTGGTGTAAATCACAAGCCTACACATTTGGCTTGGAAGATATCATGAAGACTCTACATACATAAAGAACTAGTGATTACTTACCACTTTACCTCATTTGTAGAAGTCAAAATGACTTGGAATCTTTTGTAATCACCTACCTAAGTGATTCGTGGAAAAGTAGATCACTTGATTGAGAGAATATCTCCAAAATTTTAGAGGCTTGATCATAGGAAGCCAAAGATTTGAATTTGAATTCAAATCCTAAGTCATTTCGTATAAAATTGGATGTGAAAAAGTCGCGGGCAGATCACTCCATTCCCGAGGCTCATTCTGTTGAGCTTGAGTGTGTGTAAGGACTATACCATAGACTACACCTCTCTACACCATTAGGCAATGCTAGTCATGCCAATGGGATTGTACACAATTGTTAATCAATAGATACATTTACATCATTCATCTTTGTGTTCTCTGCTAGTCTACTCAAAAGGCTATCAACTTGTCAAGGGCATATCTCAGTCAATACTACTCCAAATGCAGTGATTCAAAGCTTGTTGGATTCATCTCAAAGTCATCTACATGCGGACAAAGTTGGAAGTCATTTTATTCAGCCAATTCAGAGAAATCGTCGTCAAGGTGCTTACTGGTCTATCTCTGCTACAGTCCTAAAAAGTAGGGGGTATACCAAATCTTGCTAAATTAATTTCTCTTAGCATAGTTTATTATTTTACATCATTCCACTTGAAAATGTTAGCTTACTAAGCTAGTGGAATATCCCTAGAAGGAATTTTATCAATTGCTACTGTGCTGGTCACACTGAGCAAAACATTGAGTAGGTGTCAAGACCAAAATAGAAAGTTTTCTTGACTTTGTGACTTCCAAAGTTATCTGTTTTGATTCAATCATTACACACTTCATTTCCAAAGGACATAGGCCATTTCTTGGTGTCATTGGAAAGCTAAGGGAGTCTGCTAATCAAGTCTGAAGCTAAAGAGGGCTGGTACAAAGCAGGTTTTAGCAGTACCTACTCAATCTCTTGGATCATCCATCCATCTTTCCCAACATACGAGGAGGACAGGTTCCCCCATAGTCATACCAATACAATCAGCAACAAGCCCTTACAATCGACAATCAAGACCATTGCCACCACCTTAGTACAAACCTTATAGATACCTCCAATAGATAAAATTAAAGAAGCTCCTAGATATGGCCCTTATTAAGGATCACCTATGGCACCAAGGCCTTATGAATACCAAGGATACAATCAACCCCAACCAATACTAGGACAATAATCCCCACATCCCTAGAACGTAGTGCTAGTGAAATACATGCAACCTAAAGAGAACCTTGAAAGAGCAATAGTGCTAGTGATTGCACTAATGAGTTCAGATAATCCAAGTTAGGGATATGAGCAAACCCATGGAGACTATTACTCATATGAATCTAGTTTCATGGATTTTGAACTTGTGTACAAGCAACAATGTTATGGATATGAAGTCTATGATAGTTCATATGGACTAGAATATGCCAACCTAATGTATATAGGTCCAAGATCCATAGTACTAAGTAGACCTACACCAAGACCACTGACACAGAGAGGATCATGTTATAGATGTGGAGGCAATCATTTCATTAGGGAGTACGCAATGCCATATCACCTATCACCCCCACGGGTCTGGGAAGGGTATTCCAATGATTGTGGCAAGGAACATATTTTCATAGTGCCCTAAAAACCCTAATAAAGCCTCGCCCATGACACGAATCAATGTGATTGAGGTGATTGAATCCTCCTAAAGTGACAAGGAATACAATGTCCCACTACAAGCCATTACTAGGGCTAAAACTAGAGGAAATCTTTGAAAAACAAAAGACAAATGGCCCCAAGAATGATTATGAGCTAGATTCTTCAACCCAAATTGTAGAAGATTTACAAGAACAAGAAGACATACCAAGATTGAAAAAACCCAAAGATGGAAGACAAGGCAAGAAAAGATAAAAAAAACAACTAGATTAAAAAAAAGTGTTGAGGAGAAAGAAAAGATTGTAAATGAGACTAAAACCCAAACAAGTAATTCAGCCAAAGGAAATACAAATATGGTGACAGAGATCAAACATAGAAGCATATAAGATCAATTCAAGCATATGTGGTTAAATATGTGGTTAAAATCTTATCAGTCTAGAATAGAGACCCCACTTAGTCAAGAGAAACATGAAAGAACTTATCCCCGAAGAGATCTTGAATGGGAAAGACTAGAAATATGCAAGAAATTAATTGAAATTGCTTAGACCATGCTAGAATAGTCAATATCAACCCTCTCGAAGACTAAAATACCAAAAGAAAAATCTTAGGGATGTATAGAAACCCTCAACTTACAATAAAAGAAACCTGCCCAAACCAAGGAGATTGAAGAAGAATTAGGCTATGAGAGTGAGGAGAGAATTTCTCTAATTACATAAGTGGAAACGAATTGGCCATAGGACCTATGGGCTAGAGTTCAAGAAGATTGATGGAAGAAGACTGAAGAAGAGATCCCTGCTTTTGTAGAATTATATGCTCCTAAGAACCAACAGATGACGGAACAAGAAGTAGATTATGAGGAATTATCCAACCTAGATCACAATTTAGAGGAGATGATTATCTTGACTACACCTCCAAACTACACTAGAGAGTATGGGCAAAGATCCTTCTTTCATGCACCAATGATAAGAGGCAAAGAGAAGAAGCCCTTAGAAGAAGCATCAAAAACTTTACAAGAATTGAAAAGGACCAAAATGCAATGTCCCATTACCCTAGAATAATTTTTGCAAGTTAAACCCCAACTGTGGAAAAGGTTAGGTAAACACTTAAACTTAGAAGAACCGAACTAGCCAATGAAGGAAGACAGAATAGAAAAAACATCTACAATCAAAATACTTGTAGAAACATTTGGATCTTTTAGTGAGGGAGATAAAGGGAATACATGCCTCCCAATCCCTTTTCGAGGATATATGACCAAATCTATGTTAGATATAGGAGCTAGAGTCGGAATAGCAATCAAAGAAATTTGTGAAAACGTGGAAGACTAGCTCTACAAACAACTAGTATGAAGCTATAGCTAGCCCATGGTCATGTAGAAAGACCAGTAGAACTCCTTGAAAATATAATTTTAGCAACCTTTGGTGTAGAATTTGAACGTACTTTAGCTATTTGTCAATTTGGTAAGACAAGTAATTACAAAATGATCCTAGGAAGACCGTTCATGGGACAGCTAAAGGTAGTTCAAGATTGGGGAAGAGATGCATTGTACCTTCAACACCATTGTACAAGCACTAAGATAAATCTCCATACATTTGCATATCAAGATGTTGTGCCTCTATAATGGGATCCCATACATAAAGACAAAGACAAGGTATCAATCCATAGTGCTGGATCGAGTAATCAATCTTGGAAGGATGAGGCCATCCAACTATGGATTTTTAAGGCGGATAAAAAGAGGAAGAGAGAATAGAATCTTGGAAAGTAGGACAAAGGAGTTGCAGAGCGGTAGAAGACCCTGCCTACATTCCCTAAATGTTTCTAGATTAAGCATTCACACCACACAAATGGATGTAAATATTAGCCACCTTGGATGTATGTGTAAATGAGGAGGTCTTAACCATGAATGCATGTGTGGATGAAGAAGGATATGACCTAAGTTTGTACATGGTAGTCCTTCAGAGAGGTCGAGAAAGGTGAAATTATAGAAAGAGAATGGAAGGAGGACTAGGAGAGGAGAGAAATGGATCGTGAGTTCAACTCAAAAGAACAATACGTAAAATATGTAGAAATGGAAGATACCAAAGAAAACACGAAAGTATTATCCAGAGAAGAATATCAAGAAAACCCTAGAATGGAGAAAATGGAATTCATGAAGATTTACCTCATGAATCATTCGAAGTGTCCAAACATTTCAAAAAGTATGAAGTGGAAGAATGGGAAATAACTATTCAAATGCCTAAGAGAGAGGTGCAAGATGGAATAGCATATGACAACAAGGAACAAACAAAAACGGTAATGGTGGCTATAGAAGGAGAGGAGGAAGGATGCACCTACATAGGCAAGGATGTGTCCTTAGAGGATGAACAAGAACCTATAGCTTTAATCAGAGAATATAGGCATGTATTTTCTTGGACCTACAAAGACCTGAAAGGTGTAGATCCCTCACATGTTCTCATAGAATACCAATGACTCCATATGCGAAACCCTCAAAGCAAATACAATATACATACAATGATGTATATTCAGCCAAGGTCAAATAGGAAATAGAGAAACTATTAGTGATTTGATTCATATATGAAATTGAACATACTAAATGGGTTTCTCATATAGTAGTGGTACAAAAGAAAAATTGAAAGCTTAGGGTTTGTATTAACCTTCATTAACTCCACCACCATCAAAAAAAGCTATCCATTACCCATCAAAGACTATCTCTTGGAAAGAGTAGTAGGCAAGGAAGTCTATAGCTTCCTTGATGGTTTCAGGTTATAATCAAGTAGCCATCGCTATGAAAGACTAACATAAGACCACTTCTGCCAGTAAATGGGGTGTGTATGCATTTAGGGTTATGCCATTTTTTCTAACGGATGTCGTAGCTACTTTCCAAAGATTAATGTGCCATGTGTTCAAGAGACTCCTCAAGAAAAACATGTAAGTTTATGTGAATGACCTATGTACAGACTCTTTTCAACATGTTGCTCACATACCAAAATTAAGAAAAATACTCGACAAGTATAGACAATATAGAGTTCTTTTAAACCCAAAAAAAATGTGTCTTCATGGTAAGACAAGGAAAACTATCAGCACATATAGTGTCCAAAAATGGTATCTCAACCAAAAAGATAAAATCAAAGTCATTTTGGAGCTACCAAGACCTAAGAATGCAAAGGAGGTAGTAGCTTTTATGGGTCATTGTGGATACTACTACTGATTTATTCACATGTACGTCATAATTGCAAAACCCTCATATGGACTATTGACTCAATTGAGAATGCTTTCAATGAAAGCTGGAGTTCAACACCAATATTGAAAGTGCCTAATTCAAATAAACCATTCCGTATTTATGTAGATGCATCGAGCTTTTCCATTGTGTGTATCTTAGCACAAGCAATGGATGAAGGAAATGTAGATCACCCAATAGCCTATGCTGCTAGATAGTTAAATTAGGCTACGCAATTACACCATGAGCAAACGAGAAGGCTTAGGGATGGTCTAAATTGTTAAAAAATTTAGACATTACTTGCTAGCCAATAAATTCAATTTATTTATTGATGATGAAATTCTATTGTACTTGGTTAATAAACCGTGTAACAATGGAATTCTAGTGAGATGGTTCTTCTACTTACAAAATTTGATTTTGAAGTAGTAGTTAATGTAAGTATAAGAAACTTGTGCGGAAACATGGATGGAGAAGCAGAAAAGTATAACTTCAAGATCTACAACATGTGATCATCTTCGAGGTTTCGCTCTCTATGTGCGAACACATCTCTAAATGAGATTCAAGAATGACTTGGATACCATGGTGAGAAGAGAGCACATGCGGGTATGTACAGGAACGAATAAAGTAGAAGTTTCAAATATTGCACATATGTTGAAGCTAGGTCCTATTTGAATTGGATCAATGATTGCGCCTGAGGTAGAAGGCATATAGACCTCACAAATGAATATGATGTCATGTGATCTGTGTTGTAAACATGTTCAGTATATTACATTCCTCGGTAGATGAAACTCCATGTGACCATGTTGATATCATGAACTTCAAGTTAAAATGGTATCCTGTGAGAAACATGGACTTGAGGTTCAATGTGCAACTTGCACACAATATAATAATCAGATGTTTAAGAAACCAAGCCACTATATGCAACTTGCATAAAATAGATTTATGGTGTAAGCCATCTTCTTCAATATGTATTAACATAGTACTGCTCTGAAGTAAGATCTTCTGCATATGCGGATCATCAGAAATGTTTTGCCCAGCTTCAAAGCCATCTTGACATGCTACTGTATATGATCGCATGAGTGCATTCTGTTGGAAGTGAGGTAAGCCCTTAGGCTCATGTCACAGGTCCATGGTTCCATAGTTCTAGTCATGTACAACATTAATTCCAGCAATCTTCCATATTGACAAAACATGAACATACCACAACTTAATCATATAGATGATGAGACAAAGATAGAGAAAGAATAGACGACATGTGTAAGGTGTTACGTAAGCCATCACTTACTCATATTATCATATATACCAATGTTCAATGTACAATGTGGGAGCAAAACTCTCAACCACTCTATGTGATGAGAAATAGATGAATGAGTGAATGTACAATGTAACAAACATATTCAGATGTATGGGCAGTAATCTGAATATACATGAGATGTGTGACCTTATAGGTTATAGAAGAGTGAATATGAGTGACTGAAAGAGGAAGAATCAGTGTGAAATTGATAATCAACAAACCCTCATATGAACTTAGGCTATGGAAGACCCTAAGTTAGATACGTGTATGAAAAGATCACATACTTATAAAGTAGCATAGAATGCTAACAAGTTTGCTGCATGAAATCCTCAAACTCATGTGAACACACCTTCTCAAACACCTCATCAAAATATGCATAAAGCATATACGTACTATTTCTCTTGTACCTATGCTGAATAGGACTCCTCCTAATATGAACGCCACGGCCTCCATAAAATTCAAGTAGTACCTATGTGCATAAAGAGAATATGTACCTGAATACTTAACATAAGATGTGAATCTTTTGTTAAACACCATCCAATGTCTTTGAAGTAGCCCGACATCTTCTTGTAGAAGACAATCTTCAACCTAATATCTTCATGTAGAAGAAAATATTCAAATATGTCTTTGAAGTAGCCTGACATCTTCTTGTAGAAGACAATCTTCAACCTAATATCTTCCTGTAGAAGATAATCTTCAAATACACAATGTAGATGGCCGATCCTCACCATCAAGCTGCTAATGACCACGTCTTCTTGCCATGAACAAGAGATAACCTCCTCTCCATGAGCTAGAGTGTGAGCACACCCTTCATCTTCTCCAAGAAGAATCATTAAGAAGAACTCCATAGTTGCTCCTCAACATGCTTCAAGTTAGCAACATGGCTCCCCATGTGCTAGACGAAACACAACCTCTATTGAGGTTCAAGCTCCAAGCTTGTGTTGAATACTAGGCGAAGGATGAATAGAAGTGACCCAAATAGTCTCTTATATAGTGTTTGGTTGTTCTTTGAAAAGCTTATTCAAAAGCTAATAATAAATCACGATCGTAAAACTCTATCGCAATTCATCTTTTGTTGTTTTAATTGATGAAAAAATCAATCCGTCGTCCCTCCTTCGCTATTTCGCCATCTGTCTTGTTTTAACAAAAAGCATGATATATTTGCGAACGCGTTTCACGGGATTTGAACCCGCGTCGGCATGTTGTGAGTCTTACACCTAATCCAAGATTGCCAAGCTATTGTAATGTACAAAGACTAGAAAGAGTTTTACATATGTTTTTTGTGCCCGTCGTCATTTTCTCTTAGAGGACTAAGAGTGAGTTCATTAGATGCTATATGATCTGACCAAAAAGATCTATAAGGACATTGTTTGACCAATAGGATATTGATTCCAACAATTGTTGGGAAAGATGGATGGATGATCCAAGAGATTGAGTAGGTACTGCTAAAACCTGCTTTGTACCAGCCCTCTTTAACTTCAGACTTGATTAGTAGACTCCCTTAGATTTCCAATGACACCAAGAATTTGCCTATGTCCTTTGGAAATGAAGCTATGTAATGATTGAATCAAAACAGATAACTTTGGAAGTCACAAAGTTAACAAAACCTTCTATTTTGGTCTTGACACCCTCTCAATGTTTTGTTCAGTGTGACCAGCACAGTAACAATTGATAAAATTCCTCCTAGGGGTATTCAATTAGCTTAGTAAGCTACCATTTGCAAGTGGAATGATGTAAAATAACAAACTATACTCAGAGAAATTGTTTTAGGTTTCCGTTTCCCGGGACACTAAAGTAAAATTAGCTATACCCCCGACTTTTTAGGACTATAGCAGGAATAGACCAGTGAGCACCTCGACGACGATTTCTCTGAATCTGCTGAATGAAATCACTTCAAACTTTTTCAGCATGTAGATGACTTTGAGCTGAATCCAACAAGCTTTGAATCACGAAGTTTGGTGGAGTATTGACTGAGATATGCCCTTGACAAGTTAACAGACTTTGGAGTAGACAAGCAGTGAATACAGAGATGAATGATGTAAATGTAGCTATTAATTAACACTTGTATACAATCCCATTGGCATGACTAGCATTTCCTAATGGTGTAGAGAGGTGTAGGCTATGGTATAGTCCTTACAAACACTCAAACACAACAGAATGAGCCTCGAGAATGGAGTGATCTACCCGCGACTTTTTCACATCCAATTTTATAGGAAATGACTTAGGATTTGAATTCAAATTCAAATCTTTGGCTTCCTATGATCAAGCATCTAAAAGTTTGGAGATATTCTCTCAATTAAGTGATCTACGTTTCCACAAACCACTTAGGTAGGTGATTACAAAAGATTCTATGTCAAATTAGACTTTTACAATGAGGTAAAGTGGTAATAAACCACTAGCATATGTTCCTATGGTTCTTCATGCATGTGGAGTCTTCATGATGTCTTCCAAGCCAAATGTGTAGGCTTGTGATTTACACCAACAGCTCCCGCTCAAGCCAAAAATTTTGGCTTAAGTTTTCATCTTCAATCTTCAAGTATATCCTGCGATCCAATCATAGATTTGAACCTACAAAGTTTGGTCCCATCCAAAGCTTTAGTCAGCAAATATGCACATTGCATGTTGGTTGACACATAGGTCAGTTGAATGTCCTTGCTTAGCAACTTCTCTCTCACATAATGATAATGAACTTCTATGTGTTTGGTCCTGGCATGATAGATAGGATTAGCTGCAAGGTGAAGAGAACTTGTATTATCTCCAAAGATAATTGGAGGCCTAGTATATAAGCATAATTCTGAATACAAAAGCTTAATCCAAATTGCTTCTTGAGTGGCATTAGCTAGCCCTCTATACTCTGCTTCTGTAGAAGACAATGCAACAGTTGGTTGCTTCTTTGCAGACCATGAAATTGGTTTGTCACCTGCAAAAGAAATGTATCCAGAAGTGCTTCTCCTATCATCCTTGCATCTTGCCCAATCTGCATCTGAATAAACTTTTATATCAATATCTGAAGTGTAAGGAAAGTACAAAGCATGGTTCTGTGTACCCTTGAGATACTTCAAGATTCTTTTGGCAGCCTCTAAGTGAGGTATCCTTGGCTTGTACATAAATTGACTTAGCACACTAACTCCATATGCAATGTCAATTCTGGTTAGAGTAGCATAGTTCAAGCTACCCACCATACTTTGATAACATGTAATGTCTTGGACTTCATCACCTTCATGGGCACTTAGCTTTAAGTTCACCTCCATTGGAGTACTAGCTACTTTAGCATCCTGCAAGTGAAATTTCTTCAACATGTCTTGCACATACATCTTCTGAGTAATGTATATTCCTGAATTAGTGTAAACTAATTCAAGTCCTAAAAAATACTTCAATAATCCAAGATCATTGATCTTGAATTCCTTCATCATCTGGCTTTTGATGCTTTTGATTCCATTGACATCATTGCCTGTAATGATGATGTCATCAACATAAACACAAAGATAGATTACCTCTGAATTACTTCTCTTAATGAACAGAGAAGTGTCAGCCTTACTCATGACAAAACCTTGGTCTTGGAGGTATGTAGTTAGCCTGTAATTCCATGCCCTAGGTGCCTGCTTCAATCCATATAAGGCCTTCTTCAATTTGCAAACATAAGTTACCTTCTTAGGGTCTTCATAGCCAGGAGGTTGTGACATATAAAGCTCTTCTGAAATCCATCCATTCAAGAAAGCATTCTTGACATCCAATTGGTACATATTCCAATTCTTTGATGTAGCCACACTCACCAACACTCTAATTGTTGGCATCTTGGCCACAAGAGAAAATGTTTCTTCATAGTCAATGCCTTGGGTTTTGTGCAAAACCCTTGGCTACTAATCTAGCCTTGTACCTGTTAATTGTGCCATCAGAATTTCTTTTCAATTCATAGATCCATCTGGATCCTATTACCTTCATTGAGTCCTTCTTGGGTACTAACTCCCATGTATTACTCTCCTTGAGTGCTTCAATCTCCTCATCCATAGCTTCCTTCCATTCTGATTTTGTGATTGCTTCTTCATATGATCCTGGTTCTTCATTTAGCAAATCCTTTGCAAGATAAATTGAATGTTTAGTAACAAGAGATGTATCATACCCATATCTGATAGGTTTTTTGCTTTCTCTTTGAGACCTTCTGATTGATTGAGTTGAAGATTCTCGTATGTCCTCAAGCTTCTTCATCTTCATTTTGCCTTTGGACTTCCATGCCTTGAACTCTTCAAGGTTGATTGTATCTTCATCATCTGAACTTGACTCTCCATCCTGAGTAGGTTCTTCCTTTGTAAGTTTTGGAAATTCTTCTTCCAAATCATAGGGTAGTTTGACCTTCCTGCATTCATTCTCATACCAAGAATCATTCTCATCAAAGATCACATCTCTGCTTACAATAAATCCCTTATTGGTAGGGTTATAAAACCTGTAACCTTTTTTATTTAAATCATATCCAATGAAAATACATTTTTTAGCCTTTGGATCTAGCTTTCCTCTTACCTGTGAAGGAATGTGTACATATGCTACACACCCAAAAATTTTGCAGTGATCCAATGATGGTCTCTTACCATGCCATGCTTCATATGGTGTCATACCATCAAGTGACTTTGATGGTAACCTGTTTATGAGATAGGTGGCAGTAGAAACACTCTTTGTCCATAGGTAGTTAGGTAATTTCTTCTCATTAAGAATAGATCTAGTTGTCTCAACAATTAACCTATTTCTTCTTTCAGCTACCCCATTCTGTTCAGGAGAGTACCTTGTGGTTATTTCCCTTTTGATACCTCTGTCTTGCAAGAAGTCCTCAAATTCATTGGAGAAGTACTCACCTCCTCCATCTGACCTTAGCCTCTTCAAATTCCTTCCTGTCTGATTTTCAACTAATGGAAGATATTTCTTAAAACAATTAAATACCTCATCCTTGTGCTTCATAAAGTATAATACAGTCCATCTACTATAGTCATCAATAAAACACACATAGTACCTTGAACCTGAAACTGAGGGGTCTTTGCTAGGTCCCCATACATCTGTGTGTACAAGCTCTAGATAGTCTTCATGCATATATCCTTTCTTGGAGAAGGGTAACCTGTGAGACTTACCAAATTGACAAGCACCACACTTGTAAATCATATGTTTCTTGGATACATTAGGTATCCCAAGCACACATTGGTCCCTGCACATTTGCTTCAAGGTCCTTTCTCCTATGTGCCCTAATCTCTTGTGCCAAATCTCAAGCTCTGAAAGTGTCTGATCCTTATAACTGTATAATGCAATATTTTTTGTATCTTCTAACCCAAAAGTGAAAAGTCTACCTGATTTTTCTCCTTTACCTATCCTTTTGAATCCATGTCTTGGGTCCTCCACAAATGCTCCATACTAATTGAATCTGACCTGCAACCCTTTCTCTACAATCTGACCAACACTCATTAAGTTCTTTGTAATAGTTGGTACATAGAGTACCCTGCTTAACAAATTCTGATTACCATCACAAGTTTTCACATTTCCAATTTGAAATACAGAATGCTTTGTATCATCACCTGTTTGGACTTGGTGTTTACCTTTTGGTTCCTCAAGATCAGAGAGTAGTGCAACATTACCATCCACATGATTTGAACACCCTGAATCAATATAAAATAAGTAATCATCATTTGTACCTGACTTTGAAGTTATGTTCATGATCAAGAGAGAGTCATCCTGCTCCTCTGTGTAGTTGTTGTAGTCCTTTCTGTTTCTGAATCCTCCTTGGTAGTTGCCATTGTAGTTGTTGTTGTAGTTGTTGTTATAATTGTTGTTGTGGCCTTGGTGATGGTTGAACCTTCCTCTAGACTGAGAGTATCCACCTCTTTGGTAGCCTCTTCCTCTCTGATTTTTGTAATTCCTGTAACACTCATCTGTGGTGTGGTTTGACAAACCACAAATGTTACATGGTGATGAGTTATAGGGTCTCCCCCTACCTTGCTTACCTCCTCTACCCCTACCTCTTGAAGATCTACCTCTCCCTGCATAGTTGGCTTGGGAGATAGAGCATTCATCTTCCACCTTCTTACTCTTTCCTTTATCCTTGGATTTCTTATTAGTGTATAGGGCAGAAGGTTTGTTACCTTTGGTAGTATCTCCACTCTTGGTAAGCTTTGCTTCATGTGTGAATAGTTGACCCATGAGAGTTGTAAGATCTGGAGTGTGCATGTCCATGTAGAGAACCATTGCAGTGGTGAAGCTTTCCCACTTGTCATCAGCCTTGATTCCATTAATTACCTGCCTTACAATTTGTTCTTCTTCAATTTCTTCTCCTATGCTTGCTAACTGATCTGCAACATCTTTGATCTTGGTCACAAATTCTGAAACAGCTTGCTTAGGTTGCTTCCTTAGTGTTGTGAATTCAATCCACAACTGGTTTTTCCTAGCCCTTGTATTGGAGGAAAAATATGATGACAAGGTTTCCCAAGTCTCTTGGGAAGTCTTACAATTTCTAATATGAGGTAAAAGAAAGTGAGATATAGATTTGAGTAAATAAGACCTTGCCAATGCATCCCTTGCACACCATGTGTTGAGTTTTTCTTGCTCTTCCTTGGTTGGCAAACCTCTTGCTTCGAATGAGGGCAATTCCTCATCTCTTGAGATGTATCCATAAAGACTCCTTCCTTGTAAGTAGGTCTTCATCCTTAGAGACCAAGCTTGATAGTTGTTCCTGTCCAATTTATGAATGAATGAAGGAAACCCATCTCCCATTTTACCTTATTTGCTCTGATACCACTGTTGGGAAAGATGGATGGATGATCCAAGAGATTGAGTAGGTACTGCTAAAACCTGCTTTGTACCAGCTCTCTTTAACTTCAGACTTGATTAGTAGACTCCCTTAGCTTTCCAATGACACCAAGAATTGGCCTATGTCCTTTGGAAATGAAGTATGTAATGATTGAATCAAAACAGATAACTTTGGAAGTCACAAAGTTAAGAAAACCTTCTATTTTGGTCTTGACACCTGCTCAATGTTTTGTTCAGTGTGACCAGCATAGTAACAATTGATGAAATTCCTCCTAGGGGTATTCAATTAGCTTAGTAAGCTACCATTTGCAAGTGGAATGATGTAAAATAACAAACTATACTCAGAGAAATTGATTTAGCAAAATTAGTTATACCCCCGACTTTTTAGGATTGTAGCAGGAATAGACCAGTGAGCACCTCGACGATGATTTCTCTGAATCTGCTGAATGAAATCACATCAAACTTTTGCAGCATGTAGATGACTTTGAGCTGAATCCAACAAGCTTTGAATTACTGAATTTGGTCGAGTATGGACTGAGATATGCCCTTGACAAGTTAACAGACTTTGGAGTAGACAAGCAGTGAATACAGAGATGAATGATGTAAATGTAGCTATTAATTAACACTTGTATACAATCCCATTGGCATGACTAGCATTGCCTAATGGTGTAGATAGGTGTAGGCTATGGTATAGTCCTTACACACACTCAAACTCAATAGAATGAGCCTCGGGAATGGAGTGATCTACCCATGACTTTTTCACATCCAATTTTATAGGAAATGACTTAGGATTTGAATTCAAATTCAAATCTTTGGCTTCCTATGATCAAGCATCTAAAAGTTTGGAGATATTCTCTCAATTAAGTGATCTACATTTCCACAAATCACTTAGGTAGGTGATTACAAAAGATTCTAAGTCAAATTAGACTTTTACAATGAGGTAAAGTGGTAATAAACCACTAGCATATGGTCCTATGGTTCTTCATACATGTGGAGTGTTCATGATGTCTTCCAAGCCAAATGTGTAGGCTTGTGATTTAAACCAACAACAATCCCCCCTACAATGTCATATTGGTTCAAACTGAACTGAATCTGCAAACTGTCAGAAGCTGCAAACTACCACTAGCTTTAATAGCCTATACTCTCGCACTTCAGAACGTGTTCTTCAAAAAGTCTTCTTCAAAACTGAATTTGACTTTTCTTCAAAAAATATGAACTTGCTGAATATGAACCATAATACTTGAGAAAATATGCAAACTAGATATCCAATAGTGTTCTTATCAAGCAATCACTGCTTGACAACAAATATAGCATGAACTGTCTCTGAACCTGCTATCTCTTGTCTTCAAAAACCTGAAAACATACACTAGGATCCACATATTTGCATTTACCTTCCAAAAAAGGTTTCTCAACGTACTTCTGATGTTTCATGTAAATACACTAAACAAAATCAAGAACTGAATCCTGGAACCTGTGACTGTCAACTCACAACTTAGTGTATTATGAACACTGCTGATTCATCTTTGACTGTACTCAATGTTGCGAACATTTGTTTTATGTAGGGTACAAGTTTCAAATTATGTAAATACCTTTGGGAAGTCTTCAAATACTTCAAGAAGGCTCATATTATTCATAAAATTTAGCAAAAATACCACGTGAGTTCTAGAACATGGTGAGTCAAATTAGTGAGTCACAAGGGAGCTTCAGTGGTGTCCTAGTGGAAGGTCGATGTGGCTAGTTCTCAAAGTCCATCAATACTTTGCTTATTTGAGCACTTGAGTCATGTAATACCTCCATCCAAGTGTCTACCACGAATTTAGATGTATTAGGAAGGTTTTAGATTAGTTTCCCATGCTATAAAAAGAGGAGAAAAGTCGTGATCTTGTGGGATGTCCAAGAGAGTATCTCTATGCTACTCTAGTTTTTGTATGCAGAGCTTGCAGAGCTTGTATCTCCCTCATTATATATCCAAATTACATGTTTGATAGCTCATTTGAAAGCTCGTCTTGTCTACTTTCATAGTACCAATTTTCATAATCATTGGATTTGTGAGCTGAGAGCAACACTCTCTGCAAGTAGTGTGTGTTCTCTGTTTTTTATCCCTCCTGAAGGTCTCCATTAAACATCCAACTTGCAGAGGTCATATCTCCTTGTGTATGTATCCAAATCATGTGTTCTTTGGCTTGTTAGAAAGCTCTCCAAGTCTATTTGTATTCTGGAAATTTTCAGATTCATTGGAGTTGTGAGTTAAGAGCAGTAGTCTCTGCAAGTGATGTATGTCCTCAGGTTCATCTCTGTTTCAAGGTCTCCATTAAAGCTGCATATTGCAGAGGTCATAGCTCATTGAGTATTTATCCAAATTGAGTGTTCTTTGGCTCATTGGAAAGCTCTTGGTCTCTAGTATATGTGTTTAAAACAGTTTTAAAAACTTTTGAGTGAGTAGAGAGTAGTAAGCTCTGCAAGCATGACTGGTTTTCTATGATGAAGTTTGTGAGAAGGTCAACTTGTTCCTAGGGGGTTCCACCTACTTCCTGCTATACTTTGGAGGTCAATAAACTCCAACAGTGGTATCAGAGCAAGTACTTGGAGACTTGGAGAAGGTTATCATACCTTGACGAAGAATTTGAAGCTATCAAAGAAGCAGTTCATCATCAACACTACACAAAGGTAGAAGAAGATTGCAAGGAGGCATCTGAAGCAACATCCAAGCAAAGAAAGGTGCACATACCTCATTTACAAGGTAAATATTATATTTCTTCTCATCACACACATTGGAAAGGAGGCTTAAAGGAGGAAGCTTAGCATTTGTATTATGGGAGACCAACATGCACAAATAGAGAAGCTTGATAAGACCAATTATCAGGCATGGAAGTTTAGAATCACAGCATACTTGCAAGGTAGAGGCTTGTATGGTTTGATTGATGGCACAGATATCAAACCCACATTACCAGAGGACCCAAATCAGCAACAATTGAGGGAGTTTAGACTTTGGAATGAGAGAGACAAAAGGGTTATATTCATTTTATCACAAAATATTCAAGATTCAATGGTAGGACACATACAAGATCTAGACACAAGTAGAGATGTTTGGCTTGCATTGGAAAGGTTGTATGCTACAGGTACAAGAGCAAGGAAGATTCAACTCAAAAATGAGTTGAATAACATAAAGAAAGATACAAGGACATCGGTCAATGATTACATATTGAAAGTTAAAGAGATTGCAGATCAACTAGGATCAATTCAAGCTCATGTGGAGGACGACGACTTGGTTGCACATACTCTCAACGGACTCAAAGATGATGAGAGATGTAAACCCTTCATTACTTCAGTTTATGTCAGAGGAGAATTACCAGATTTTGATCAACTTATTGCCCTCATGGTCACGGAGGAGATGAATCTAAATGGTTCTACTTCAAATCAAAAAGGATCTCAAGGACAAGCTCTTTATGTAGGATCATCAAGAGGTGGAAACAGAGGTGGAAGAGGTTCAAATAGAGGTCGAGGAAGAAGGATCGATGATCAAAGGACTTCAAGTGGCTTCTTCAACACAAGAGGAAGAGGAAGATCAAGCGCTAGAGGTACGAGAGGCTACTACAACTACAACCAAAGACAAAGGAGTGAAGATAATAAGAACAATTGCTATATATGTGGAAGGTATGGACACTATGCCAAAGATTGTTATCAAAATGAAAATAATCAAGGTGGTAATCGAAGAGGAGGCTATTCAAGAAGAGGTAAACAACAAGGAAATTATGCAGTTGAAGGTAAAAGTGATGATTATGATTCTCTTCTTATGATGAATGTAGAAACTAAGATGAATTCCAATAGTGATGTATGGTATGTAGATAGTGGTTGTTCTAATCACATGTCTCATGATGCTTCATGGTTTTCTAATATGCATAATCCGTCATGTAAAGGTCATGTTGAAACAGGAGATGATACAACACATAAGATTATGCAGGTTGGAGATGTTGTTATGCAGGATAAGAGCAAGAAAAATTGCTTGAAGGATGTACTTTATGTGCCAACGATCACTAAGAATTTGATGTCGGTTGGTCAAATGGTAGAAAAAGGTCTACAAGTGAGATTTAATCATGCAGGTTGCTTCATTGAGGATCCAAAGCAAAGGAGGTTAATTGCTAGAGGTCAAAAACAAGGTAGATTGTTTACATTCAAGGTAAACCCAAATCATACAAACTATTTCTCTTATGGTATGCATCGAATAGCAGAGCTTGATCTATGGCACAAAAGGATTGGACACATGAATGTACACAGGTTAAAGGAGCTATCAAAGAAGAGGATTGTTGAAGGATTACCTGATCTTACTAAGCAACATATGGTGCATCTTTGTGAAGCATGTCAAATGGGTAAGCAGAGTAGACAACCTTTCAAGCATTCAAGTTATGTAAGTGATGGTTTGCTAGATCTCATACACACAGATGTATGGGGACCTACTAAAGAGGCATCCTTGATTGGTAATAAGTACTATGTATCATTCATTGATGATCATAGTAGAATGACATTTGTGTATTTCATTAAACATAAGAGTGAGGTCTTTGATTGTTTCAAGAAGTTCAAATCATATGTCGAAAAGCAAACAGGAAGGTATATTAAGAAGCTAAGGTCTGATGGAGGGGGAGAGTATTTCTCTCAAGTTTTTACTGATTTTTTGTATGATGAAGGTATCAAAAGAGAAGTTACATGCAGGTATACTCCACAACAAAATGGAGTCGCAGAAAGAAGAAACAGAATCATAGCAGAAGCATCTAGAAGTATGCTTAATGATATGTGTTTGCCTAATTATTTTTGGGCTGAAGCTGTTAGCACAAGTGTTTACATTATGAATAGAGTTCCGACCGCTGGAGTTCATCATTTGACACCATATGAGGTATGGCATGGAAGGAAACCAAGTGTAAGTCATTTGAAAGTATTTGGTTGTGTATGTTATGTACATGTACCTAGTGAGGTGAGATCTAAACTTGATGCAAAATCAGAAAAATGTATATTTATTGGTTATGCAGATACTCAAAGAGGATATAGATGCTATAATCCTCATACCAATAAGGTTGTTGTGTCAAGAGATGTAAACTTTGATGAATCACTTTCATGGTATGCAGATAAGAATTGTTTGCAGGACATGGATGAAAATGAAGAAGGTGTGGTTGAAGGAGATGAATGCATAGTTCAGCCATCAGGAAGTTTAAATGATGAAAGGAGTGGTCTAGATGAAGAAAGAGGATCACCTTTCAATGGAAGATTAAGGCAAGAGTCACCTCCAAGTGTTAAAAGTAAAGGTAAACTCAAACTTGTTGAAGTTAATGATGAAGGAGAGGAAATTAGTGATGTATGTGAGTATGGAGAATCATCAAAGGTTCCTAATAAGAAAGGAAGAGCATCTACATTGGAGGTAAGAAGAACTTCAAGAGTAAGTAAGCAACCTCAAAGGTATACTTATGAATCTTTCATGAATACTCATTATGCTTTTATGACAAAAGTTGAGCAGGAAAATGAACCCACATGTTATGATGAGGCCAAAGGAGATGAAAAGTGGGAGAAAGCAATGAGAGAAGAAATGGAAGCACTTCAGGATAACAAGACTTGGAATTTAGTTCCAAGTACACCAAAGCAAAAGGTAATTGGTTGCAAGTGGGTTTTTAAGATTAAAAGAAATAGTGATGGTAGTGTGTCTAGATATAAGGCTAGACTTGTAGCAAAAGGATATAATCAAACTCAAGGTGTGGACTATGAGGAAACATTTAGTCCAGTAGCAAATATGGCAACGGTGAGAACTTTGTTGGCTTTAGCTGCAAGTAAAAGGTGGAATATATATCAACTCGATATAAAGAATGCCTTTCTTAATGGTGAGTTAAATGAAGAAGTGTATATGTCACAACCAGATGGTTATGTGGATGCAAAATATCCTAATCATGTATGCAGGTTAAAGAAGGCATTGTATGGTCTTAAGCAGGCACCAAGGGCATGGAATGCAAGGTTGGTAAAGTATCTTATGCTGCAAGGATACACAGCGAGTCATGCTGATCCTTCACTTTATGTAAAACATGTAGATGGCATGTGTGTCTATGTATGCATTTATGTGGATGACTTGTTGATTACAGGGAATGATGCAAAAGCAATTGATGAGATAAAAGGTAATTTGGGAAAGGAATTTAAAATTTCAGATCTTGGTTTGCTCAGATACTTTCTTGGGATTGAAATTGTGTATAGCGATGAAGGTATGTGGTTGATACAAAGAAAGTATATATGTGATATGCTGAAAAGGTTTGGTATGCAGGAATGTAAATTTGTTTCTACTCCAATGGAATGTAATGTAAAGCTGAGTGCAAAGGAAGGTGATGAGTTGCATGATATGAATGTATATAGATCCATGGTAGGATCTTTGATTTATGCAACAAAAACTAGACCTGATATATGTTATGCAGTGGGAGTATTGTCACAGTTTATGCATGAACCTAGAGTACCTCATATGCATGCAGCGAAAAGAGTGCTTAGGTATTTGAAAGGTACCATGAACGAAGGATTATTTTATAGTCATGATGTTGATCTAACTCTTAAAGTCTTTAGTGATGCAGATTGGGCTGGAAGCAAAGATGACAGAAGATCCACAAGTGGATATGTGGTAATAGCAGGAAACAAGACATTAACATGGAGTTCAAAGAAACAGCCTACAGTTGCTTTATCTTCTACAGAGGCTGAGTATAGAGGTTTAGCATTGGCTACTACTGAGGTTATGTGGTTTAAAAAGTTGTTTCATGACTTGAATGTGCAGGTTGATGTACCATTGATATATGGGGATAACTTGAGCAGCATTCATATGACCTCAAATCCTATTTTTCATGCTAGAACAAAGCATATAGAGGTTCACTATCATTATGTTCGAGAGAAGGCCATGAACAATGAAGTGCAGGTTTCTTTTGTTGGAACAAAGGATCAAGTTGCAGATATCTTCACCAAATCCTTGGATGGACCAAAGCTTCAAAGATTCAACTATATTCTTGGCATGAAGGAAATACCCTTTGAAACTTGAGGGGGAGAATGTTGCGAACATTTGTTTTATGTAGGGTACAAGTTTCAAATTATGTAAATACCTTTGGGAAGTCTTCAAATACTTCAAGAAGGCTCATATTATTCATAAAATTTAGCAAAAATACCACGTGAGTTCTAGAACATGGTGAGTCAAATTAGTGAGTCACAAGGGAGCTTCAGTGGTGTCCTAGTGGAAGGTCGATGTGGCTAGTTCTCAAAGTCCATCAATACTTTGCTTATTTGAGCACTTGAGTCATGTAATACCTCCATCCAAGTGTCTACCACGAATTTAGATGTATTAGGAAGGTTTTAGATTAGTTTCCCATGCTATAAAAAGAGGAGAAAAGTCGTGATCTTGTGGGATGTCCAAGAGAGTATCTCTATGCTACTCTAGTTTTTGTATGCAGAGCTTGCAGAGCTTGTATCTCCCTCATTATATATCCAAATTACATGTTTGATAGCTCATTTGAAAGCTCTTCTTGTCTACTTTCATAGTACCAATTTTCATAATCATTGGATTTGTGAGCTGAGAGCAACACTCTCTGCAAGTAGTGTGTGTTCTCTGTTTTTTATCCCTGCTGAAGGTCTCCATTAAACATCCAACTTGCAGAGGTCATATCTCCTTGTGTATGTATCCAAATCATGTGTTCTTTGGCTTGTTAGAAAGCTCTCCAAGTCTATTTGTATTCTGGAAATTTTCAGATTCATTGGAGTTGTGAGTTAAGAGCAGTAGTCTCTGCAAGTGATGTATGTCCTCAGGTTCATCTCTGTTTCAAGGTCTCCATTAAAGCTGCATATTGCAGAGGTCATAGCTCATTGAGTATTTATCCAAATTGAGTGTTCTTTGGCTCATTGGAAAGCTCTTGGTCTCTAGTATATGTGTTTAAAACAGTTTTAAAAACGTTTGAGTGAGTAGAGAGTAGTAAGCTCTGCAAGCATGACTGGTTTTCTATGATGAAGTTTGTGAGAAGGTCAACTTGTTCCTAGGGGGTTCCACCTACTTCCTGCTATACTTTGGAGGTCAATAAACTCCAACACTCAAGTCAAATGAACTGAACTCAATTGCAATCAACTGAAATATGAGTCAAAAATCTATGATGTCATCGTGTCTTCATCCTTTAAATCCTTCATACCTCTTTCCTTCAGAACTTGGTATAAACATATATGTGTGCACTTCTGAAATATACCTTCCTGAAATATCAAGATTCTCTTCAAATAGAACTCTGGAACCTTCTCCTGAACAGGAACATCCTAACAGGAAGTTTCTCCAAACATTCTTCTTCTTCCTTCTTCTTTCAAAGCTGGAACATAAAGAGAACCTGACAAAGGAAATATAGGAATACCTGAAATAGGAATACCTGAAATAGGAATACCTGTAGGTATGACTCTGCATTCTTTTACATATGGCTTGAAAATAAGTCTTCATGTTTCATCACCCCCCTAGATGATTTAACACTAGTATCCAGTATTCTTCAAATATATCAGACTTTACGAAATCTGGAACGTCTTCCTTCATAAATCTTACGAAATCTCTCCTGTTTTCTTCAAAAAAATCCTTCCTAAGAATTTGTGACTCCTACTTGAAACATAAGTGGACTAATTTCTCACCTTGAGGACTCCAAAAGCTGCAAGTTGATACTTCATAACTTACCCGGGTGAAATGTGACAGTACCTGCTTGACTTTCTTTTGGCTAACTCCACTTCTTAATCAAGTGATAGGATATGATGGAACACCTTTTTGAATACAAAAATGTATCCAAAAAACTAGACAATCATAAAAAGTAGATTCTTCAACTGACTGGTACATCAATAAGCTGAATTTTTTGAAGTTTTCTGAAAATACGGAATATGAGGTAACCTTTTCCAAACATAAAGCCTCAACCCAAGTCTTCAACATCTGCTACAAAAAACTCTTTTACCTCAAGAGTTAGATAAAGAAGAAATATACTTTTCTGCAACTTGTCATATACCAAGTAGCTCTGTATTGACACTCCAAGAATTCTTTGAGGAAACATATAAGCTGCCTGCTTAAAAGCTTCAACATAACTCATACACATATGAGTGCTTTTGTTTCTCTCAATGCAATTCTCTGTCAAATCTACTAAATCATGACCAAGTGTAATGCAAAACAAGAAAATGCTTCTTCTTCTAACAAGATGTTCTCGTAGACTTGTCTTTGGATGTAGAGGATAAAATAGGAAAAGTATATGGAAAATATATGAGAAAAGGAAGCCTTACTTTTTTTTTGGAAATGATGGACTTTCTTCTTCCGCATCTTTCTTCCACTTGATGATGTCAACATCTTCAAACTTCTCTTCCATACCTTTTGTTCTCTTCATCTTGAAGTAGCAAACACTCTTGAATTCTTCAAATGAACTTTTCTCTTCCTCTAGTGCTAAGAGTAAGAGACAAAACAAACATGGTATACAAATGGAAGTGAATATAGAATCATGTTTTATCATCTCCTCATATCTCTGAATTAAAATTATGTTTCAAATGTCTAAAATGACTAATTTCACCAATCATTGTCTGAATGATGACTTACCCTTCTAGAGCTACCTTCTCTAGATACATTTGTACCTTGATATCCAACCAACTTACAACAGAAAATTGGTTGAAAACAAAACTCATCTCATCTCTGCACTTGTCTTCTTAGATGAACTTTCTTGCCATGAAAGAGATCTTTCAAAATTCTCTAGAAAAACCTCTAGATACCTGTTTTGATGTAGCCTTTAACTTTCAAATGATGAAAGTGTATAAAAGCACTCCTTGAAACCTTCAAATCTCTTCATAACTGCTCTTCTAAGATATGACCTGTGATTTGATGTTGATCTGATTTCTTCATCTTCTCTAAACCATTGTTCTTCCTTGAATTTGAAGTAGTCTTCTCTTCATCAAGTCTGGGTCTTCAAACAATACTTTTGTAAAGTATTTGCATACTCTTCCAAAAATATTCGGCTGCTAATAGATCATCAACTTCATACTCCACACTGATGAATACACATGTAACTGAAGTGTCTAATTCTCAAATCTCTACTCATCAAGATGAAGTGTGTATGTCAAATATCAAATATTAGAAGATGCTTTCAAATCATATGTTGTAAATCTGGAATTCTGGGAACCTGGGATATGAATGAGCCTTAATGCATTGATGCTAAAGATCTAAAGTTCTGAAATCAAAACCTTAGTGCTCTGATACCAAATCAAATGTTGGAAGTGAGGTAGGCCCTTAGGCTCATGTCACAGGTTCATGGTTCCATAGTTCCAGTCATGTACAACATTAATTCCAGCAATCTTCCATATTGACAAAACATGAACATACCACAACTTAATCATACAGATGATGAGACAAAGATAGAGAAAGAATAGACGACATGTGTAAGGTGTTACGTAAGCCATCGCTTACTCATAATATCATATATATCAATGTTCAATGTACAATGTGGGAGCAAAACCCTCAACCACTCTATGTGATGAGAAATAGATGAATGAGTGAATGTACAATGTAACAAACATATTCAGATGTATGGGCAGTAATCTGAATATACATAAGATGTGTGACCTTATAGGTTATAGAAGAGTGAATATGAGTGACTGAAAGAGGAAGGATCAGTGTGAAACTGATAATCAACAAACCCTCATATGAACTTAGGCTATGGAAGATCCTAAGTTAGATACGTGTGTGAAAAGATCACATACTTATAAAGTAGCATAGAATGCTAACAAGTTTGCTGCAGGAAATCCTCAAACTCATGTGAACACACCTTCTCAAACACCTCATAAAAATATGCATAAAGCATATACGTATTGTTTCTCTTATACCTATGCTGAATAGGACTCCTCCTGATATGAACGCCACGGCCTCCATAAAATTCAAGTAGTACGTGTGTGCATAAAGAGAATATGTACCTGAATACTTAACATAAGATATGAATCTTATGTTAAACACCATCCAATGTCTTTGAAGTAGCCCGACATCTTCTTGTAGAAGACAATCTTCAACCTAATATCTTCCTGTAGAAGACAATCTTCAAATATGTCTTTGAAGTAGCCCAACTTCTTCTTGTAGAAGACAATCTTCAACCTAATATCTTCTTGTAGAAGATAATCTTCAAATACACCATGTAGATGGCCAATCCTCACCATCAAGCTGCTAATGACCAAGTCTTCTTGCCATGAACAAGAGATAAGCTCCTCTCCATGAGCTAGAGTGTGAGCACACCCTTCATCTTCTCCAAGAAGAATCATTAAGAAGAACTCCATAGCAGCTCCTCAACATGCTTCAAGTTAGAAACATGGCTCCCCATGTGCTAGACGAAACACCACCTCTATTGAGGTTCAAGCTCCAAGCTTGTGTTGAATACTAGGTGAAGGATGAATAGAAGTGACCCAAATAGTCTCTTATATAGTGTTTGGTTGTTCTTTGAAAAGCTTATTCAAAAGTTAATAATAAAGCACAATCGTAAAACTCTATCGCAATTCATATTTTGCTGTTTTAATTGATGAAAAAATCAATCCGTCATCCCTCCTTGACTATTTCGCCATCCGTCTTGTTTTAACAAAAAGCATGATATATTTGTGAACGTTTTTCACGGGATTTGAACCCGTGTTGACAGGTTGAGAAGCTTATACCTTATCCAAGATTCCCACGCTATTATGTTGCACAAAGACTAGAAAGAGTTTTACATATGTTTTTCGTGCCCGTCGTCATTTTCTCTTAGAGGACTAAGACTGAGTTCATTAGATGCTATATGATCTGACCAAAAATATCCATAAGGACATTGTTTGACCAATAGGATATTGATTCCAACACATTCTACCTGAAGTTAACTTTGACCTGCGATTCAACATAAGACTTGAAGAGTATCGAAATGAACTTCATAGAGATATGATCCTGTAAACAAAATATAGCAGCAATTAAAGCATTGTTCATGTTTGATTATTTTGTATGCTTTTGCATTGCCATATGCGGGAATAGACAAGATGTTTATAACTTTTGCAATATCTGCAGTGACAACAAATATTCGATGGCAGTACTTGACATAGACATAAAACTAAATGAGCTTTACGTTCAGCTATGCCAATATATGATTGTTACTAAACGATGATTGTAGTGAGAACTATCCAATCAAATTAACCTTCAAGATTTGCATGGATCATATTTCTCATATGAGTATATAGCGCAGGTGCAACACCAAGGAACACTTGTACAGACATGAAATCATGGCATGATATATTAATGCCCAATGCATCTAGTGAATTTGAACATACATATTTATATCGTATAGCTACAAATCATGTAAAGATACAAAGTACTAAAGCGGTTGAATGTTGAACTCAAGAGCAGACAATCATATACACTTGTGGAGGTCACTTGATCAAGTACACATGCACACTCTCCATGAGATAGGATGAGTAGCAGTACTCACTGATCTAAAAACACATAAGAGCAACATCATGCTAATGCATAGCCAGAGATGAGAGAAGAACAACAGGAGGTCGACATAGACATATGCACAGTAAGTAACTGAAGTTGCCTTTGATTTTTCTCATAAGTATGGGTTTTATATACATGTGATTGAGCAGCGATAGATTTTCCACGCTCATTCTTTCTTTCTAAAAAAGTAAAAAAGTCTAATCTCCTTGATTCAAGGAGAGAGAGTTCGCAAACGGTTGATTTCTTTGATTCAAGGAAATATCTTATAGGTTGCCCTTTATCTTAGGAAATTTATTTCGTAGATTTTTTTTTTCTACTTTTCTCTTACAAACCACGAGTCACACATTATTTGAAAAGAAGAGGTTTTAAGGATAGTGTCATATGGAGAATTTGTGGCTATTTTCCTATGAACCTAAAACATATTATGTAAGATGAATTTGAGGATTTCCATTTGTTCCAACAGTTAAGAAAGGTAACACACATGTAAGGGCTGATCATTTGTCAAGAATAATGCATGGAGAACTACCAATCAGGGTAGCAGATGAGCTTCTAGACACCTATTTTTTCAACCCAGAAGTATGTCTCAAATGGGCCAAAGATTTGATACCTATACTCACACATGGACCTAACCATAGGATCAATTTCAACCATATAAAGGAACTCTTGCAAACACAAAACCTCCAGATCATGGCAGGTATTTTGTACTTCAAGGATTGCAATGGAATACTTCCAAGATGTGTGGAAGATGAGGAAGGAAGTAGTTTACTCAAACAAGTCCATGAGAACAAATGGAGAACACATAAGGGTTTTAGTGGAACAACAAAAGTACTGAAGAGATTAGAGGTGTATTGGTTGGACATGCAAAAGGATGTACATGATGACATAACAAATTGCCAAGTTTTTCAAAAGAGTACACCAGATGAACATTCATCTTTATGTTATTCAACAGTAGCCCTTGGATGAAGTGAGCCACTAGTTAACTTCTTGAAAATCACATACTTATCCCGAAGAAGCCAACCTAGCTAGGAAACGAACATTAAAAGAACAAAGAAAGGATTATGTGATGGTGAGGAAACAATTGTTTAAATGAGGGAAGTACAAACAATTAAAATTGTGCATGCACGAAAGAGAGTATCTTCCCATACTAGAAATGGCACATTCTGGAGTAGTTGGAGGTCATTTTTCAACAGACAACATTATAAAAATGATTCTCTTTGGAGGTTCATGGTGGCCAACAATACACATGGATGCAAAGGCATATGTACAAAGTTCTGATGTGTGCCAACCAACAAAGTACCCAATGCGATGGGATGACATGCCCTTAAGACCAATGATTAGTGCAAGAGCTTTCTCAAGATGGGGAATGGAATTTATCAGACCAATTAGTCCTGCAGCAAAAAGATCTCATGTTCAATACATTATAGTGGTGACCAATTATTTAATGAAATGGGAGAAGTAGATGCCACTAGGAAAAATGATGCATGAACTACTGCCAAGTTCTTATTTGAAAACATATTCACTAGATTTGGACTACCTATTGAGATTGTAAGTGATAGAGGTACATACTTCGTTAATGAAGTCATTGAGTCACTCATGAATGAATTTCTAGTAATTCATAAAATGTCAGCACCCTATCACCCACAAGCTAATGGACAAGTCGAGAGTTCAAATAAAGTGTTATGTACTGTTCTAACCAAAATAGTCAACAAAGGAAGGTCAGACCGAGACAAACAATTACATCATGCAATATGAGCATTCTGTGTAACTTATAAAATGGCCATCCGAACTACACCTTATAATATAGTGTATGGACAAAATGCAATATTGCCAATTGATTCCTTGATTTTTACTCTACGAGTAGCCAAGAAGTATGAGTGGATAGGACATGAACTATCCAAACAATTGGACCACAAAGAGAAATTTGATGACACTAGACTATGAGCTTTAACAGGTATCTATGTTTCCAAGGGAAGACAAAAGGCTTATTATGATGCTCTTATTAAGGATAAAGGCCTTAGAGTGGGAGGCCTAGTATTGGTATATACCTTGAAACAACATGTGAAGAAACTACAATAGCAAAGATATGCACCACTGCTTATTAATAGAATCTCCACAAGTGGAGCCATCAACCTAGCCACTCTAGAAAGAGACATTTTAGCCAACTACATAAGTGGATGTAGATGTTGGATTTAGACGTCTGTTGAAGCATGTGAATAGCACAAGGAAGAAGAAGAAGCTTGGAGCACAACACACAATACTAAATGTATTACCACTAGAATGTACAAAGATAATTAACCTGTTAGGGCAATAGGCATACATAAAAGTCGAGAAAAAAACCTTCTAAAGAGGGAAAAAGGTGCCCTGGTGGTCCCATTGTGTTCACACACATCACTACCTAAATACATCGACAAATCCCCCCTGGGAGTGATGTGGTGAACAAGGAGCTGGCACTCATGTATAACGAAGTACCAAGTTATGTGAAATCAATCCACAAAAAGAAGTAAGCCCAAAGCTTTGTGGAAAACTTCAAACTTCTCCCTAGGCAGAGCCTTTGTGAAAAGGTTTGCAATGTTCTCCTATGGGGGCACATATGCCAAGGTGATCTCTCCAGTAGAGAACCTCTCCCGAACCTATTCTTAGTGCGAGCATGGAACACAGGGTTCATCGCAACTAATAATGTGCTTTGACTTTAAGTGAAGATGGTGGTGGCAGAAGACTGACCAACACCCAAATCAGCCATAAGGCATTTGAGCCACACACACCCAACAGTCACTGTGAAAGATGCTCTATACTCAGCCTCACAACTAGAAGTGGCCACAATAGGCTGCTTCTTGCTCAACGAAGATATGCATGAGCTACCAAGCATGAAGCAAAAACCACTAGTGGACACAGAAGTGTCATAGCAACCTGCCCAGTCAGAGTCAAAAAAAGCATGCAAATCTGGCATTAATGATCCCCCTTAGTATAAAACAGCCCAAGTAGTCAGGTACCACTCAAGTAGCAAAAGATATGCTTAACTGCATGTCAATGCTTGACACTTGGGCAATGCATAAACATGATCATCTGTGAGATAGCAAACTGAATATCTAGACAATTAATGCATAATTAAATCAAGCATCGAACAACCTGCTGATAGAGAAAAACATCAAATGCATCTCAAGCATCATGAAGACTCAATCATAAACATATCTCCATTGGAGTGGCAATAGGTTTATAGTCTTCAAGGCTAAATTGCTACAATAGTGTGTCAACATATTTCATTTGACAGAAAGATATTTCACCATCAACTTGCATAAATTGAATGCCAAAATAATAATGCAAACACCCCAAATCAAATATCTCAAATGAGGCATGCAAATATGCCTTGAAATCAACAATATGCTTCTCATGAGGACCAGTGCATAGCATGTCATCAACATACACAACAATGATCAGAAGCACATCATTAGCATGCTTAACATATAAGGTGCTTTCAGTTGGACTATTCTCAAAACCTCTGCAATTAGATAGGCATGTATCTTTTCATACCAAGCATGTGGTGCTTGCTTTAAACCATATAATGCCTTCTTTAACATGCACACCTAGTTTTCATGCCTTTTATGCACAAAGCCAGGGGGCTGAAAAACATACACTTCTTCATACAAGTCACCATTTAGAAATGTTGTTTTAATGTCCACTGATGTACATTCCAACCTTGATGAGCTTCAAGTGCACAAATGATCTGAACAATAGTCATTCGGCAAGTAAGAGCAAATTTTTCATCAAAATCAATGCCTCTTTCTTGCACATAACCCTTTGCAACAAGCCTAACCTTATACTTGTCAACTTTTCCACCAGGTTTACACTTCAGCTTGTGTAACCACTTAGTGCCAATGACCTTCTTGCACATAAACCTTTGCAACAAGCCTAACCTTATACCTATCAACTGTTCCATGAGGCATACACTTCACCTTGTATACTCACTTAGTGCGAATGGCCTTCTTATGAGGAGGCAAGTCACATAAAGACCAGGTACCATTTTTCATGATAGCATCATACTCAAATTGCATAGCAGCCACCCAATATTTAGAATTTTGTGCGTCATCAAATGAAATAGGCTCATTCTCATCACAGAGACTAGAGGCAGACATAGCATAGAAATCTGATGTGAAAGAGGCTCTATGAGAGCCTGAACGAGTACAATATGATAGAGATGCATCTAATTTGTTGTCATGCAAAGTCTGCACCAACCATTTTGGCATAGTTTTTTGCTTCTCAATATCAGCTCGTTCATCAACACATGGCTTGCAACCATGCTAAGCCTCATATGGAGTGATAGACTATAGCACTTTAGTGGGACACCTGTTAAGTACATATGCTGCACACATAACAGCCTCAAGCCAAAAAATATGTGGTAAAGCCTCACTTTTGACCATACACATCTCCATCTCCATGGGTGACATGTTCTTCCATTCAACAAATCCATTCCATTGAGGTGTATACACTATTGTACACTAATGTTTTATCCCACATTCAGCCACAAATGAATTAACATCAGAGGACGTATATTCCCCCACTTGATCAAAATGGAGGGTGCCCATTTTACATGTTGAGAGATTTTCATCCAAAACCAAAAATTGTTTGAAGCACATAAAGACTTGAGACTTTGCCTTCAATGGATACACCCATGCATGCTTGGAAAAATCATCGATGAAAGTCATGAAGTAAAGATAGTTTCCAAAAGAAGGTGTTTGCATAGGACCACAGACATCATTGTGAACAAGGTGCAATTTTTCAATAGCTCGAACTAAACCATCTTTTGGAAACGAGGAATGCTGAATTTTTCCCAAAATATAGCCTTCATAGACATGTTTACTAGGTGCATCAAGTTTGGGCAAAGAGGACACCATTTTAGATTTCTACAAGCATAGAAAACTAGCAAAAGTCAGATGACCAAAGCATGCATGCCAAAGCTTTGAATCTGACATAGCCTGAGAATCATGTACTGCACATGCTAAATCATTCACAGATTTTTCATAGTCTATGAGCTTATACAGCCCATGACATAAAATTCTAGAAGTAATAATCATGTTGCCATTTGACAGATCATGAACTATACATCTGTCATCAACAAATTTCACAACCAAGCCGAACTCGGCTAAAGCTAAAATTGATAACATATTCTTATTGATCCTTGGAACAAATAAAGCATCTAACAATGTAAAAGAACTACCATCCATAGTAGTCAGAATGATCTTACCTGTTGGTGCAAGAGAATCCAAGCCCACATACTTGGATGATCAGCATAATTCTCATGGAGCCTTATATGATCAATCCCTTGTAAAATCAAATGCAGGTTGTTTAAACCATGTAGCAGGCAATGTAGCTCTCCTTTTTTATCTTGAGGAGCCCAAGGGAAAGCACCAAGTGCAGACAAGTGATGACACTAAGCATTCATGGTCAAGGTAGAAAATGTCAAAACTTCTGATGGGAATAGGAATATGTTGAGTAGAGTTCTTTATATACCTACTATCACAAAGAATTTCATGAGTGTTGGATAGATAGTGGAAAAGGGTTTGTAGGTTAGGTTCAAACAATTTGGAGACTTTGTGGAGGACTCCCAACAAGGACTCAAAAGAATTTCAAAGGGACAAAAAATAGGTAGATTGTTTACATTTGAGCTTGAGCGCACTAGAAGCATTGCACTTTCCAATTATAAGGATCAAACATTTTCTGATTTAGAGATATGGCACAAAAGATTAGGGCACATTGGTTAGAGAACCTTGAAGCAGATATGTAGAGATCAATGTGTAATTGGGATACCTAATGTATACCTAATCTATAAATGTGGTGCTTGTCACTTTGGTAAATCACATAGGTTACCCTTTACAAAGAAAGGCTATATGCATGAGGATTATTTGGAACTTGTCCACACAGCTGTGTGCGAACCAAGCAAGGACCCTTCAATTTCAGGCTCAAGGTACTATGTGTCATTCATTGATGATTTCAATAGATTGACTATCTTGTATTTCATGAAACATAAGTATGAAGTGTTCAATGTTGGAGTTAGATGTCTAGAGAAGCACACGAACAGCACAAGGAAGAAGAAGCAGCTTGGAGCAAAACACACAATACTGAATGTATTAATAGAGAATGTACAAAGATAAGTAGCCCATTAGGGCAATAGTCGTATATACAAGCCGAGGGAAAAACACCTCCTAAAGAGGGAAAAAAGTGCCCCGACGGTCTTAGAGTGTTCACACACATCACTAACTAAATATATCAACGAATCCCCCCTGGGAGTGATGTGGTGAACAAGTAGCTAGCACTCATGTATAAGGAAGTGCCAAGCTATGTGGAAATCACTCCACGAAAGTAAGTAAGCCCAAAGCTTTGTGAAAAGCTTCAAACTTCTCCCTAGGCAGAGCCTTCGTGAAAAGGTCTATAATGTTCTCCTCCGTGGGCACATATGCCAAGCTAATCTCCCTAGTAGAGAACCTCTCCTTGACATAATGATAATGCACCTCAATGTGCTTAGCGCGAGCATCGAACACAAGGTTCCTCGCAACTGCCAATGCACTCTGACTATTAGTGAAAATGGTGGTGGCAGAAGACTAACCAACACCCAAATCAGCCATAAGGTGTCTGAGCTACACACACTCAACAATGGTTGTGAAAGCTACCCTATACTCAGCCTCCCAACTAGAAGTGGCCATAGTAGGCTACATCTTGCTCAACCAAGATATACATGAGCTACCAAGCATGAAGCAAAAGCCACTAGTGGACACACAAGTGTCATAGCTGTTGGAGGATAAACACTCCTATGTGCACAACAAAAGCAAATGAACCCTCCTAGGATCCTGAATTTTTTCAGACATAGGCTCTGTATTTTCTGAGTTTCTCTGAGTATATGCAGAGATTGAAAATGAAATTTTGCAAGCATAAACTAGACTTTAAGAGCTTTCAAATGAGAGCAAAATCACTCCATTTGGATACTGAATGATGCCTCAACCAGCTGCAACAAAACAGATAACTTGATCTCTTCACAGAGTATGAGCTAACTAGACAGACACTATTCTAGACATTTCTCTGCACATGTGCAGGCACTGAACCTGAGACTTATAGCAGACAAAGTAGAACTTATAAGCTTTCTAACAAGACAAAAATCATTGCAAATGGATTCCGGATGAAGGAGAAACAACAATTACAAGACCGGGGGGTCTGCCAAAAACATCTAGATAGATAGAGTGTGTAAAAAGTGAAATTTCTGCAAAATATGCAGAGAACAGCTAGTAGGGGGTGTGCTTAAGCAAGGGGGCAGCTTGGGCACGTATTTCCACGACTCTAAGTCATAATACAACTCATTAGAGGTTTTAAAGACCACCTACTAACCTCTTGAACCAATCAAAAAACATATACATGTCAAAAGTGAGGTCCAATCACATCAAGAGGTGAGCCAAATCTTCTCTAATCAACTTCTTTCCATTATGGGCATAATTGGATGCCTCAAACTCGTGGAAATCAGCCTCCTTTGATTGTGGATGATGTGGAAGGTTCAATTTGGGGCATGTTCCCACACTCTTGAGCTTGAAAAACTTTCAACACTCCCCCTCAAGCTCAAGTCTTTTCCTTTGTTGCTTCAGCCTATGTCTCTTATGTTGATAGCTTCCTTGAATCCTCCAAGCTTTGTACCTTCAAGAAACTTTGTCATCATGTCTGCAACCTGCATTTTAGTGTTCACATACCTTATATCTAGCTCTTTTTCCATCACCTTTTCTCTAACGAAGTGGTAATGAACCTCTATGTGCTTGCTCCTTGCATGAAACATGGGATTGTTAGCTAGATAGATGCTTGAAATGTTGTCTCCATAAAGAGGAAACTCCTGCACTTCCACTTCCAAGTCCTTAAGTAGCTTCTTAAGCCATAATAGCTCACATGTAGCCAATGCTAAACCTCTGTACTCAGCCTCTGTGGATGAAAGAGCAACAGTGGGTTGCTTCTTAGAGCTCCAAGAGATCACTTTTGTACCTATCATGAAAACATAACCCGATGTACTCCTTCGATCATCCTTGCTACCTGCCCAATCAGCATCACTATATCCTTTGACACTTAGATCAGCATCATATGAGTAAAATAGACCTTGGTTGATGGTGTGCTTGATGTAACGAAGCACCTTTCTTGCCGCCATAAGATGATCATGAGTAGGTGCATGCAAAAATTGAGAGAGAACACCTACTACATATGCAAGATCAGGTCTAGTGAATGTAGCATAAATTAATGAACCAATTATGCTTCTATACAGTGTAATATCTTGTATAGCCTCTCCTTGACCTGCAACCAACTTTGTATTGGGCTCCATGGGCTGAGAAAGTGGCTTACAACCACTCATACCAAACCTGTATAGCACATCCAACAAGTATTTTCTTTGAATCAAGAAGATGCCATTGTGTGCATAGATTACCTCTATTCCCAAGAAGTACTTTAGTGTTCCAAGATCAGATATCTTGAACTCCTTCCCTAGCTTTGATTTGATATCTTTAATACTTGCAATATCACTTCCTGTGATGATCAAATCGTCCACATAGATGCATATGTATACCATCTTGTCTCCTTGCTTCTTCATGTAAAGTGATGGATCTGCAACACTTTCTTTGTATCCACAACTTGATAAATAATCCACTAATCTCTGATTCCAGGCCCTTGGGGCTTGCTTTAGTCCATATAATGCTTTCCTTAGCTTGCAAACATGATTTGGGTACCTCATACTAGCAAATCCTTGAGGTTGGCTCATGTAGACTACTTCTTCAAGCTCTCCATTGAGGAAGGCATTCTTCACATCCAACTGATATAAGCTCCATTTCCTTGATGTGGCCACTGCAATCAAAGTCCTAATTGTTGGCATCTTGGCTACGGGGCTGAAAGTTTCATCATAATCTATCCCGTAGCTTTGGGAGAAGCCTTTCGCCACCAACCTTGCTTTGTACCTAGCAATGGAACCATCTGAATTTCTTTTAATTTTGTAAACCCACTTATTACCTATCACCTTCATGCCTTCTTGAGCTGGTACCAAGCTCCAAGTATGGTTCTCATCAAGTGCTTTGAGCTCTTCCTTCATTGCCTCTTGCCATTCCTTGCAATCCTTAGCTTCTTCATAACTAGTTGGTTCCTTGTCCTTGATTACTTGAGTCATGTATGCATAATGCTTTGCAATGAAATTATCATATGTTAACCTTTGTACTGGATATCTTACTCTTGAAGACCTTCTTTCACTTCCTTTGGGTGTGGTTGCCATCTTCTTTCTTTGTTTTGCTACTCCTGGAGTTTGAATTTCTTCTATCTCTTCATCTTCCAACATGCTCTCGTCCACATAGCTTCCTTCTTCAATTGAAATCTTCTCTTTGCCTTTGAATTTGCTTTCTTCAGAGTTGGTCTCTCTTTCCCTAAGCCTTCCACTCCATGGTGAGGGTGCCCTTGTGTTGCATGAGTTGCTTGGACCACTTAAGTCCATGCTTACTTGAACTCTATCATCATTCTTCAAATCTGTCTCACCTATGTCTTCAACCTGCAATGGACTTGTGCATGCATACCAAGGCTTCAACTCATCAAAGACAACATCCCTACTTACCTTCAGCTCCTTGGTGATGGGATTATAGCATTTATACCCCTTTTGTTCCATAGAATATCCCAAAAAAATACACCTTTCAGATTTGGCATCTAACTTTGACCTCAACTCTTGAGGTACATGTACATAGCATATACAACCAAAGATTCTAAGATGTGAAATGCAAGGTTTTCTTCCACTCCATGCTTCCTCAGGGGTTAGATGATGTATACCTGATGTAGGACATCTATTCATGATGTATGTGGCTGTATATGTAGCCTCTCCCCAATAACAATGCGGCATATTCATTTCATTGAGCATACACCTTGCTACCTCTGCTATGTGTCTGTTCTTTCTCTCTGCTACCCCATTTTGTTGAGGGGTATACTTGCATGTAAATTGCCTTTTGATGCCATTGACCTGCAAAAATTCAGAAAATTCATGGGAGAAATACTCTCCCCCTCCATCGGATCTCAAAGTTTTGATAAACTTGCCAGATTCCTTCTCCACCTGTGCTTTGAATTTCTTGAAGTAGTGGAACACATCTGATTTGTTTCTAATGCAATACAACCACACTTTCCTTGAAAAGTCATCAATGAAGGTTACAAAATACCTATTTCCAGCAAGGGATGCTTCTCTTATTGGACCCCAAACATCCGTGTGAATGAGGTCTAAAACATTTGCACTTACATAGGTACTCTTCTTGAAGGGCAGCCTTGATTGTTTTCCTTGTTGGCAAGCTACACAAATTTCATGCAACATTTTAGATGTAAAATTTGGTAGGCCTCTTACCAAACTCCTCCTTTGCATGTCCTTGAGCTTTTGTAGGTTGATGTGACCTATTCGTTTATGCCATAGATCCAAATCTGCTATCCTCTTGTCTCCATATGTGACATACATTGAATGGTGTGGCTGATTTATGTCCATTGTGAACATTCTCCCTTGCTTTTTTCCTTTTGCTATGAGCTTGAAACCTGCCCTTGGATCCTCAACAAAACATCCTCTTTCATTGAACCTAACTTGATAGCCTTTTTCTACCATTTGGCCTACCGAAATCAAGTTTTTGCTAATAGTAGGGACATGTAATACCTCTGATAAGCACTTTGCTCTTTGATTTCCTTCCAAACTGATATCTCCCACATGTTGAATGGTATGCTCTGAGTTATCACATGTTTCCACATGCCCTTGATGCTTTGGGACCTGCAAATTACTAAAAAGATCCTTTCGACATGACATATGATTGCTACATCCACTGTCTACATACCATACATCTTCACTAGCTTGAGTTGTATCTTCACCATACCTCATGGCAAGTAAATAATCATTCCCTTGGCTGGATGATGTGTTTGCATAATTACCTTGCCCTCTATAATTGTTGTTGTTGCTTTGATTCCCTTGTCTTTGAGCTCTATGATAGCATTCATTTGCAAAATGACCGGGCTTACCGCATACAAAGCATCCATTTGAAGTGGCTTGTCCTCTTCCACCAAATCTTGCACCTCTTCCTCTATTTGTGGCTCTTCCACCTCTTTGACCTACATTTTCTTGTTGTCCTTGACCTCCTTGGTTGCTTTGATATCTTCCTCTTCCTCTTGAAGCACCTCGGTTGTGTCTTCCTCTTCCTCTACCTGCATACAACAATTGCCCTTGGCTATCCTTGGCGTTATGACCACCAAGGTTCATCTCCTCTGTCACCATGAGAGTGATTAGTTGATCAACATCAGGAAGAGAGTCCCTTACATACACTGAAGTTGTGAAAGCCCTCCATTTTTCATCATCCCTAAGTCCATTTAGGGTGTGGGCGACAAGATCGTCATCATCTAGGGCACAACCGATTGACCCTAGTGCATCTGCAAGCTCTTTAACCTTTAATATGTAATCATTAGCACCTTGAGAGGGGCTTTTCCTAAGATTATTTAGCTCATTCTTGAGCTGAATTTTTCTAGCTTTTGTGGAGGTTGAGTACAATCTCTCCAAGCACTCCCACACCTTCTTCGATGTATCCAAATCTTGAATATGCCCTACCATAGAGTTGCTAATATGCTGAGATAAAATGAAAATGACCCTTTTGTCCCTTTCATCCCACTCTCTTATTGCTCTTCTCTGGTCATTGGTTGGATTTACCTCATCTATGTAGGGTTTTGGCTCTCCACCACTCACAAGTCCCCACAAACCTTTCCCCATCAAAAAATTGCTTATTCTAAATCGCCATGGTTGGTAGATTCCTTTTTCGAGCTTCTCAATCTGAGCATTGAGATCAGCCATGGTGCCTCCTAACTCTTTTGAACCTCCCCCTTGATGCAATGAAGTTGAAAAGGATGGCTTTTACCTCAAAAAATAGAGCTACTCCTCTTGATGAAGCTTCGTCTTTGATTTGATGATGTATTTGCTTCCCCTTGTTGTTGACGTGCCCGTTCTTTGCTTCCTTCCTTCAAAATTTGATGAAGTCTTCACTTCACTTCAGTAGCTCCTTCTTCTCTCTTTGATACTCCACTTATAGCTCTGATACCACTGTTGGAGGATAAACACTCCTATGTGCACAACAAAAGCAAATGAACCCTCCTAGGATCCTGAAATTTTTCAGACATAGGCTTTGTATTTTCTGAGTTTCTCTGAGTATATGCAGAGATTGAAAATGAAATTTTGCAGGCATAAACTAGACTTTAAGAGCTTTCAAATGAGAGCAAAATCACTCCATTTGGATACTGGAGGATGCCTCAACCAGCTGCAACAAAACAGATAACTTGATCTCTTCACAGAGTATGAGCTAACTAGACAGACACTATTCTGGACATTTCTCTGCACGTGCAGGCACTGAACCTGAGACTTATACCAGACAAAGTAGAACTTATAAGCTTTCTAACAAGACAAAAATCATTGCAAATGGATTCCGGATGAAGGAGAAACAACAATTACAAGACCGGGGGGTCTGCCAAAAACATCTAGATAGATAGAGTGTGTAAAAAGTGAAATTTCTGCAAAATATGCAGAGAACAGCTAGTAGAGGGTGTGCTTAAGCAAGGGGGCAGCTTGGGCACGTATTTCCACGACTCTAAGTCATAATACAACTCATTAGAGGTTTTAAAGACCACCTACTGACCTCTTGAACCAATCAAAAAACATATACATGTCAAAAGTGAGGTCCAATCACATCAAGAGGTGAGCTAAATCTTCTCTAATAAACTTCTTTCCATTATGGGCATAATTGGATGCCTCAAACTCGTGGAAATCAGCCTCCTTTGATTGTGGATGATGTGGAAGGTTCAATTTGGGGCATGTTCCCACACTCTTGAGCTTGAAAAACTTTCAACAATAGCAACCAGCCCAATCAGAGTCAGAAAAAGCATTAAAATTTGGCGGTAGTGATCCCCCCTTGGGATAAAACAACCCAAGTAGCTGAGTACCACTCAAGTAGCGAAAGATGCGCTTAACTTCCTGCCAATGCTTAACTCCAGGGCAATGCATAAAGCTGCTCATCTTTGAGATAGCAAACTAAATATCTAGTTGAGTAATGCATAAGTAAATCAAGCATCCAATAGCCTGCTAATAGAGAACAACATCAAATGCATCTCTAGCATCCTGAAGACTCAATCGTAAACCTATCTCCATAGGAGTGGCAATAGGCTTACAGTCTTCAAGGTCAAAACGCTACAATAATGTGTCAACATATTTCGTTTGACACAAAGCCATTCCACCATCAATGTGCATAAATTGAATGCCCAAATAGTGATGCAAATGCCCCAAATCAGACATCTCAAATGACGCATGCAAATCAGCCTTAAAACAGCAATAAGCCTCTCATGAAGACCAGTGAGTAGCATGTCATCAACATAAACCACAATGATCAGAAGTACATCATTAGCACGCTTAACATATAAGGTGCTTTCAGTTGGACTGTTCTCAAAACCATGTGCAATCAGATAGGCACATGGTGCTTGCTTTAAACCATATAATGCCTTCTTTAACCTGCACACCTGGTTTTCATGCCCTTTCTGCACAAAGCCATGGGGCTAAAAAGCATACACTTCTTCATGCAAGTCGCTAGTCAAAAATGCTATTTTGATATCCAACTGATGTACATTCAAATCATGATGAGCTGCAAGTGCACAAATGCTCTGAACAATAGTCATTCGGCAAGTAGGTGCAAAGGTCTCATCAAAATCAATGCCTCTTTCCTACACATAACCCTATGCAACACGCCTAGCTTTATACCTATCAATTGTACCATGAGGCTTATGCTTTAGCTTGTATACCCACTTAGTCCCAATGGCCTTCTTGCCAGTAGGCAAGTCACATAAACACCAAGTACCATTCTTCATTATAGCATCATATTCAGATTGCATAGCAGCCATCCAATTTTCTGAATTTTGTGCTTCATCAAACGAAACAGGCTCATTCTCATCACAGAGACTAGATGCAGCTATAGCATAGAAATGTGATGCAAACGAGGCACTATGATAGCCTGAATGAGTAGGATATGACAAACGTGCATCTAATTTGTTGTCACGCAAAGTCTGCACCAACCATTTTGGCATAGTTTTTTCCTCCTCAATATCAGCTCTCTCATCAACAAGTGCATCATGTAAATATGCATCAGAAATGGGATGATCTGCATCATCACATGAAACCTGCAAAGGCTGAGAAGTTGCCTCATTAGGACAAGCACTAGACTGTCCACCTATAAAAAGAGGCAGCAAAGTATCATACATGTCTTCGGAGCTTACAGATGTCTCCTTGGTACATGAAAACAATGGTTAAATAGCATCTTCCACAAAAACAACATCAAAGCTAACTAGTGTATGGATGATACAGATGATAGCCTTTACTTTCAGAACTATACCCAACAAAAATACATTTTACTACTTTATCATCTAATTTTTTGCGATGTTGTTCAGGCACTAATGCATATGCCAAACAACCAAAAACACGCAGATGAGCAAAAGATGGCTTGGGATCATGCCAAGCCTCATATGGAGTGATAGATTGCAAAAGATGGAGTGTTTAGTGTATGGATGATACAGACGATAGCCTTTACTTTCAGAACTGTACCCAACAAAAATACATTTTACTACTTTATCATCCAATTTTTTGCGATGTTGTTCAGGGACTAATGCATATGCCAAACAACCAAAACCACTCAGATGAGCAAAAGATGGCTTGGGATCATGCCATGCCTCATATGGAGTGATAGATTGCAGTGCTTTAGTGGGACACCTATTAAGTACATATGTTGCACACATGACAGCCTCAAGCAAGAAACTATGTGGTAAAGCCTGATGCTTGATCATACACCTCGCCATCTCCATGAGTGACCTGTTCTTTCATTCAGCAACTCCATTCTGTTGAGGTGTATATGGCACTGCACACTGGTGTTTTATCCCACATCCAGCCAGAAATGCATTAAAATCATAAGACATATATTCCCCCGCTCGATCAGAACGGAGGCTGCCCATTTTAAACGTTGATAGATTTTCAGCCAAAACCAAAAACTGTTTGAAGCACATGAACACTTTGGAATTTGCCTTCAATGGATATACCCATGCATGCGTGGAAAAATCATCGATGAAAGTCACAAAGTAAAGATAATTTCCAAAAGAAGGTGTCTCCATAGGACCATAGACATCACTTTGTATAAGCTGCAATTTCTGAGTAGCCCGAACTGAACCATCTTTTGGAAAGGAGCAACGCTGCATTTTGCCCAAAATACAGCCTTCGCAAACATGTTTTCCGGGTGCCTCAAGTTTGGGCAAAAAGGACACCACTTCAAATTTTTGCAGGCGTAGCAAACTAGCAGAATTCAAATGATCAAAGTGTGCATGCCAAACCTTTGTGTCTGACATAGCCTGAGAATCATGTACTTCACATGCCGAATCATTTACAGATCTTTCATAGTCTATGAGCTTATACAACCCATGACATAAAATGCCAGAAGCAATAATCATATCGCCATTTGATAGATCATGAACTATACATCTCTCAACAACAAACTTCACAACCAAGCCAATCTTGGCTAATGCAAAAACTGATAAAATATTTTTCTTGATCCCTGGCACAAACAAAGCATCTAACAAAGTGAAAGAACTACCATCGGTAGTAGAAAAAATGATCTTACCAACTCCCATAACTAGATAAGAGGAGTTGTTGGTGCATGTAACAGTATTTCGTATAGGGGCAAGCTCGAGTGAAGAGAAGAAACTACACTGTGAGGTAATATGTTTGGTCGCCCCACTATCAAAGTACCAAACATCTCAGTCTACTACAGGCATGCACTGTTCATGAGAAGATGGGTCAACATTGCAAACAGTACCAAAGGCCCATTCTTCTTCTTACACAAGATTAGCAGACTCGATTTTTGGTGTAGAGGCCTCTGCAACAACCATTCCAGAATCTTTCTTCTTTGCCTCTTTAGCATCCAGTTTTGGAGATTTCTTTATGATATGATCATTTCCTTTATAGTACTTACAAAACAATTTTTGCTTTTCTGATTTCTTATCATCTTTGTCTTCCCTTTTCAATTGTGCAGAATTAGCAGATTTCTGCTTACTACTTGAAGAGCTCAATTTTTCTTTGCCCTTCTGACTAGTCAGGAAAGCTTGATCTCCAACACGCATAATGGACCTGTTCTGCCTGGACTGATCCTCCTGCAACAAAACAGAGATTAACTCCTCAAATGGCAAGGCACTTGGATTGCCATTCATCATCAACCGAAGAGTAGAAGCAAAACTCTTATATAAATCAGGAAGACCATTCAAAATAGTCTTCATAAGTGATCTATCTGGTATAACCTCATCAGCAGAAATCAATTTTTCCTTCAAGTCTTTGATCTTTGTTAGAAAACTGTCCATAGAATCACCTTCATTCATGTGCTCACTCTCCAACTGTTTTCGGAGGTAACCTACAAGAGCCTTATTCCTAGCTTGGTACAATGTGGTAAGTGTATCCCAAGCATCCCTAGCTGTTTTGCAAGAGCGTATGTGAGGAATAATGGCACATTTGATAGACAAAGTTATCAATGCATATGCCTCGGCATCTGTGCCATCCCAATGAATCTGCTCTATAGTAGGTGCAACAAAAACTGCAACACGAACAAGAATATGCAGAATATCATCATCTTTGACACCTTGTGCATCAGCTTCAGTACCTACTATTGTAACAGTTGTGGGTGTGATATGACATTTTTCAACACCCTGCACAATGTTCCACAGTCCTTTTTCAACCAATACATGTTGCACCATATAAGCCCACAACAGGTAGTTGGTACCATCCAACTTATCCTCAATGACCAACATACGAAATACATCACTACTTTCAGCCATGGATGATGACTAAAATACCTTGATGCAAAAAATTGATTGTATCTCAAAAAGTTGAACGAAATTGCCCAGACGAGTTTTGCTAAACCTGTAGCAAACTTTGAGATGCTTATACTAGCGAACAAAAACAAGTATATACCTTGGGCACAAAAAGACAAAATAGCCTACACAAGCATTGCGATAGTGCACTCAGAGGCTGAAACGAGCTCAAATTGCGATTTCGGCACCACAAAGCAAAGATGTTTTGACCTCGGAAACATGTTGAGTATGCCCACCAAATTTTGTGCGAATCTGAGACTATAACCGGAGAGGTGTGCACGATGCCCTAGATGAAGCAGCGACCTACTCTCATAGCAATTGTTGGAGTTAGACGTCAGTGGAAGCATGTGAACAGCACAAGGAAGAAGAAGAAGCTTGGAGCAAAACACACAATACTGAATGTATTACTAGAGAATGTACAAAGATAAGTAGCCCATTAGGGCAATAGGCATATATACAAGCCAGGGGAAAAAAACCTTCTAAAGAGGGAAAAAAGTACCCCGGCGGTCCTAGAGTGTTCACACACAACATTCAATTATACCAACAAGTATCTTGCACTTGTGGAAAATCAAACAGGAAAGAGTCTAAAGAGGATAAGATCAGATGGAGGAGGTAAGTACTTCTCCAATGAAGTTGATGCATTTTTTGCAAGACAGAGGTATCACAAGGGAGATCACTACTAGATATACCCCTGAGCAAAATGGAGTAGCAAAGAGGAGGAACAAATTAATTGTGGAAGCAGCTAGATCAATGCTTAATGAAAAGAAGTTGCCTAATTAGCTATGGGTAGAGAGTGTTTCTATTGTCACCTATCTTATTAAGAGGTTACCTTCTAAGTCCCTGGATGGGATGAATCCATATGAGGCATGGCATGGTAGGAGACCATCACTTGAACATTGCAGGATATTTGGTTGTGTTGCTTATGTGCATGTTCCATCTCAAATTAGAGGTAAGTTAGACCCTAAGGCAAACAAATGCATTTTCATAGGGCATGATATAAATAAAAAGGATGCAGGTTTTATAATCCATCCAACAAAAGATTTATGGTCAGTAGAGCTGTTGTGTTTGACGAGAATGACTTTTGGTTTGAAAGTGAATGCAGGAAGGTCGAATTTCCATATGACTTGGAAGAAGAATTTCCAAGCCTCACGAAGGAGGGGTGAAGCACAATTGAAGACATCAAATCAGATAATGAGGACACCATCAACTTGGAAGAATTCAAAGCATGTTAAACAAAAGGTAAGGCCAAGATGAAGAGGTTGGAGGACATACCAGAGTCATCCAACCAAGCCTTAAGGAGATCACAAAGAGAGAGTAAGAAGCCAATCCAATTTGGGTATGATACTTTATTAGTCCCTAAGCATTTTATTTATCTTGCTAAGGATTCATCACTTGAAGAACCCTCTTCATATGAAGAAGCAAGTTTCAAAGCAGAATGGAAAGAAGCTATGGATGAAGAAATAGAAGCACTCCAAGAGAATGATACTTGGCAGCTAGTACCCAAGAAAGCATCAATGAAGGTAATTGGTTCTAGATGGATTTACAAAATCAAAAGGAACTCAGATGGATCCATAAATAGGTATAATGCTAGACTTGTGGCTAAGGGTTTTGCACAAACCCAAGATTAAGAGTATGAAGAAACCTTTTCACATGTGGCTGAGATGCCAACCATCAGGGTATTGGTAAGTGTAGCTGCATCTAGAAATTGGAATATGTATCAACTAGATGTGAAAAATGCCTTTCTCAATGGCTGGATTTCTGAGGAGGTTTACATGGCTCAACCTCCTGGCTATGAAGATCCAAACAAGGTAAATTATGTGTGCAAATTGAACAAATCTCTTGATGGTTTGAAGCAAGCAACTAGGGCATGGAATCATAGGTTAATAACTTATCTTCAAGACTAAGAATTCATGATGAGCAAGGCAGATTCTTCTCTATTCGTCAAGAGGAGTAATTCAAAAATGATATATTTATGTGTATATGTTGATAACATCATTCTCACAGGTAGTGATGCCAACGGCATCAAACAAATCAAAACCCAGATGATGTAGGGGTTCAAAATTAGTGACCTAGGGTTTTTGAAGTATTTTCTTGGACTTGAGTTAGTACACACTAACTCTAGAATTTACATCACTCAAAGGAAATACGTGTAGGACATGTTGAAGAAGTTCCACTTGGAGAATGCAAAGATAGCTAGTACCCCTATGGAGGTAAATCATAAATTGAGTGCTCATGAAGGTGATTTGCTTGAAGACATTGCAAGTTATCAAAGCATAGTAGGGAGTCTAAATTATGCAACATTAACTAGGATTGACATATGTTATGGAGTCAGTGTTATGAGTTAATTCATGCATAAACCTAGAGCACCTCACTTGGAAGCTGCTCAAAGAATTTTGAAGTATCTCAAAGGTACTCAAAACCAAGGAATTTACTTCCCATATACATCAGATTTGGATATTAAGTTATACTCAGATGCAGATTGGGCAGGATGTAAGGATGATAGAAGGAGTACTTCTCCATATTTATCATTTGCAGGTGATAAGCCCATCTCATTGTCTTCTAAAAAGAAACCAATTGTTGCTCTATCTTCAATAGAGGCTGAATATAGGGGATTAGCAAATGTCACACAAGAAGCTATTTGGATCATATCGCTCTACTCAGATTTAGGACTTCACACTCATTCACCTACGATCTTTGGTGATAACACTAGTTCTTTGCATCTTGTAGCCAATCCAATTTATCATGCAAGAACCAAGCATATAGAAGTGCACTATGATTATGTTAGAGAGAAAATCTTGAGCAATGAGATTCAATTAGCATATGTATCTACAAATATGCAATGTGCAAATGTTAACCAAAGCACTTGATGGTTCTAAGCTTTGCAGGTTCAAAACCATGATTGGATTACAGGATATTCATGAAGACTAATGAAGCAATGCAAGCCAAGATGTTTGGCTTGAGGGAGAGCTGTTAGTGCAAATGTACAAGCCTTCAAATTTGGCTTAGCATGGATGACTATATGTAGAAGCATGTGATAACTCATATGAACCATAGCTTGTACTTGCTTAATCATTTACCATTGTAAAAAAGGTTTATACCTTTGGAGAATCTTGTAAAAGGCTACAACTCATGGAGTAAGATAAAATATTGGTTACGACTTTAGATTGAGAGAATAACTCCTAGATTAGAGGAGACACGTTTAGTTGGATCCAAGTTTGAATTTCAAATTCAAACTTGGGAGAAAATCTCTTATATAAGATGTTTGAAAATCACGTGGCTGAGTGGCCTGATTGAGAGCTTCTCTTTTGATCTTTTATAGGATTTGAGTAGCTTAAACTATATCTTACTCATTCCACTATCATTGGGCATCATTGCAATGCCAATGATCTTGTATAATCATGTGTTATAATACATACACTTTATCGATCATCTCTGTCTACTTCTCTACTATGAGTACTCAGAACAATGAACTTTGTTTGGTCATATCTGCATGCCTTCTCAACCATTTTGCATGCTCTATAGCTTTTTGGAACCAACTTGAAGTATAATTTATGCTATCAAAGTTTCAAAGTATGTTGTTCAACCATCTGAGAGAAATCATCATCGAAGTGCTCACTATTCATCTATTGTTTAGTTCCTAAAAAAATCGGGGATAAGCTTTGGATTGCTAAATTTATTTCTCAGTGCATAATTCATCATTTTAGATGATTCCACTTGCAATCATTAGCTATCTAACCTAATTAAATTCCCTCAAAAGGAATTTCATCAATTTGTATTGTACTATGAGCATTGAACAAAAGAAGGAGCAGGTGTATAGACCAAAATAGCAAGTTTTGTGACACTAGCAACTCATGAAGTACTTTGCTTTGATTCAATTGTTTCAAACATAAACTCCAAAGTACATAGGTACTTTTCTGGTGTCATTTGCAAGCTAACAAGGGCCTATTATCAAACTTTTAAGTGTATTAAGGCAGGTACAAAGCAAGTTTTAGTAGTACCGCCTCACTTCCTTGAGGTATCCATCCATCTCTTCCAACAAGAACCATCAATCTCAGGTCCAAGGTATTATGTTTCATTTATAGATGATTATAGTAGATGGATAATTCTTTACTTCATGAAGCATAAGGATGAAGTATTCACATGTTTAAAGAAGTATTTGGCATTGGTTGAGAACTAGACAGATAGAAGCTTGAAGAGGATCAGATCTGATGGAGGTGGTGAGTATTTCTCACATGAATTTGATTCATTCTTATAGGAAAAAGGCATAAAAAGAGAAGTCACAACAAGATATACTCCTGAACAAAATGGAGTAGTAGAGAGAAGGAATAGGTTGATAGTAGAGGTTGCAAGATCAATGTTGAATGAGAAGAAACTACCCACCTACCTATGGGTAGAGGCGGTTTCCACAACCACATACTTGATTAGTAGGCCCCCATCCAAATCCTTGGACGGAATGACACCCTATGAAGCATGGAATGGGAGGAGACCCTCATTGGACCATTGCAAAATATTTGGGTGCATTAGTTATGCACATATACCCTGATAGATTAGAGGAAAGCTTGATCCTAAAGCTAAAAAGTGTAAATTTATTAGCTATGACCAAAACTAGAAGGGTTATAGGCTATACAATCCAACTAACAAGGAATTTATAATTAGTAGGGATGTAGTGTTTGATGAGAATAATTCATGGTTTGAAGATGACTGTAGGAAGGTCAAGCTACCTTATGATTTGGAAAATGACTTTCTAACTCTCACTCAAGAAGATCAACAATTACAAGAAGATATCAATTGAGAGGATGAAGAGAAAATTGACTTCACGGCTTGGAAGTCAAGAGGCAAGACCAAGCTCAAGCAATTGGAAGACATTCTAGATTCCTCCAATCAAGCACTCAAGAGATCTCAAAGGGAGATTAAAAAGCCCATAAGGTATGGCTATGACACATCATTAGTCACCAAGCATTCTGTGTATATCACTAAAGATTCTATGACAAAAGAGCCTTCTTCATTTGAAGAGGCCAATAAAAAGAAAGAATGGAGACAAGCCATGCAGGAAGAAGTTGAAGCACTTCAGGAAAACAACACTTGGGATTTGGTTCCCAAGAAGCCAAGCATGAAGGTGTTAGAGGGCCGCCGAACCAGGACGGATGAACCCGGACAGGTGCCGTAAAAAGTGGATTCGCGGAAACATTGTAGCAGACTTCTATTTAAAGTGCACAAAGGAAAGCGGTAAAGACCAGCAGTTTTGGGAAGAGCCTCTGCTTCTGTTGGGTATTGTAGTGAGTGGGTTGATTACGTCTCGAACCGAGGTGTTTGGAAATTGCAAGTATAGCATTGTGTGTGTAGGTGTTCTGTTTGTCTATTCTACTGATTCCATTTGGGAAATTGCGAGCATCCTGTTTGAGACCATGTATGAGGTGTTGATGAGAATATTGAGTTCTGTTCTGTTCTATTCGCATCTAACTATTCTACTATTCTTCCTGTCGTGCCGAGTTCTATTCGGTAGTCTTGTATTGTGAATCTGTTTGGTGATAAGTTATATGCGGTTCTGGCTCTTTTTTCTTCACGGAATAGTGTGGTTTATCATCCTGCGATAGACTGTGTAAGGTCGAAGTGAACCATTTGCATTTTTGTATTTTTTCGGTTAAGTGACCAGATTCGATACGATAATCTGCGTTCACTGAGGATTCCGATCTCATGAAGAACTTGTGTCGGTAAAGGTCTGTACGCGAACAGAAGCATTGGTAAGTTTGTGATGAATCAACTGTAGTAGGAACTTGTTGCTTGAGTTGGTATACGATAAGTTTGCGTAATCTCGATTATAGCTGTCTGTTGTATTATTGTTCGGTATACCTATCTGTCACACGGAAGCAGCATATTGAGTAGTATCCAATTAATGAAGTTGAGTATTCTATTAGTTATAAGTCAGAACAGGACCTCTGCTCTATTACTATAGCAGATTCAGTCTAGAAGTCATAAGTTTTCGCATGCCGAATAGTTGTCAGTAGTCAGAATCAACCATTGAGCTAAGACGTATGGAGTATTTATGAGTGTGTGAAAAGTTGGGAAAATAGTACAGGGCCTCTGTCTAACAGACCCCTACCACTCCCAAGGACCCACGTGGCTAAGAGAATGATCGCGGTTAGAAGATTTGAAAAAACCAAGTGAACGTGAAGTATTTGAATAGAACGTAAAGTAACGCTTAATCGGTATTAGTTTAACCCATAACCCATTTTTACATTTAACAAAGGTAATAGGATCCAGATGGATATATAGAATCAAGAAAAAAATAGATGGTTCTATAAACAGGTACAAAGTAAGGCAAAGGGGTTTACTCAAACCCATGGAGTGGACTATGAAGAAACCTTTTCACCTATGGCTAAGATGCCAACAATTAGGGTTTTGGTAAGTGTTGCTGCTTCCAACAATTGGAATCTATATGAGTTAGATGTTAAGAATGCATTCCCAAATTGATGGATCTTAGAAGAAGTGTACATGGCTCTCCACCAGGGTATGAAGATAACAACAAACCAAGTTATGTATGCAAGCTAAAGAAGGCACTCAGCAAGCTCCTAGAGCTTGGAACCATAGGCTTGTTACTTATTTGCAAGATCAAAGTTTTGTGGCTAGCAAATCAGATTCTTCTTTATAGAAGGAGCACCTTAGGATACTTGTCTTTTGCAGGATCAAATCTTATATCATGATCATCTAAATAGCAACAAATTGTGGCATTGTCATCTATAGAGGCAAAATATAGAGGCCTACAAAATGCAACTCAAGAGGCTATGTGGCTCAAGCAACTCTATACAAATTTGGGGTTACACTCTTACACTCCAAGAATTTTTGGAGACAACACTAGCTCACTTCATTCGACTGCTACTGCTGTATAATAAGCAAGGAATAAGCACATTGAAGTGCACTATCATTATGTAAGGGATAAATTGCTTAGCAAGGACATTCAATTATCCTATGTATGAACTCATTTACAATGTGTAGATATACTCACAAAATCTTTGGATGGAAGCAAGATGAACAGGTTCACATTGATGATTGGTTTACAGAAAATCAAGGAGGAATGAAGACCAAGCATGTTAGGCTTGAGGGGGATCTATTGGTGCAAGAGAATCCAATCCCACATACTTGGATGATTAACATATTTCTCATGGAGCCTTATATGATCAATCCCTTGTAAAATCAGACACATTTATGTTTGTAAAAGAGCCTTACTTCCATTTGGAGTTAGGAAGCATCAAATCTTGATTCATTTTGTAGATGATTGATGAAAGAATACATCCTATAGTTTAGGATTTACTTTTAGGTGTACTTTTGAATTTGAATTCAAAAGATTGGCTCCAAACTAAACTATAAAAGAGGATCAAATGACTCGCTCCATATCTCGATTTTTGGAGAGCAAGCGAGAGGGATTGTATGTGATTTAAGAGCCCACTTCATAGCTCAATCACTACCCTCACATTTTGTACTAGATTATTTCCAATGACATTGTAATTATATGTGATCTAATACATACATTTTGATATATCTCTACTTTACTTCTCTACCATGACTACAACAGTATAGTGATCTGCTTAGAGCTTGTTCTCAGTATAGGATTGATCATTTATCATGATTTAAAGCATCATAGATTCAGTATATTGTATACTTTATAGCTACAAAATCTCATTAATCATTGGTTCTCTTAATCGTGAGATATTAGTATATCTTTACTCTCTGGTTTGTACTTTGATGCATCCCAAAAATATCGGGGAGCTCCCATGATTTTCTAAACATCATACTCAGCATGTAGTTCATCATTTTTATTGAAATCACTCATGATTGGTAGCTCTCTAAGTTGATTAGACATCACCAAAAGGAATTAAGCTAATTGCTATCATACGTAAAGCACTATTCATTAAACTGAACAATCATAGAGACTAAAATAGCAAGTCTATGAACTTGGATCAATTTCCTACCTATCTGTTTTGATCCATTGATTAGTGGATCATGTTCCAAACAACATAGGTGATTATTTATGATCATTAGGAAGCCAAAGAGATCCATTAAACTCTCCAGCAATTGTTCTTGGCTGGTGTCAAGCACGTTTAAGCAACACCATGTACTTCATCTCTTAAGACTATCCACCATCTCCTCCAACATTACCAACCCCCATGACAAGACAAGAGGAGTTGTTGGTGCATGTGACAGTATTCCCTATAGGGGCAGGCTCGAGTGAAGTGAAGAAACTGCACTGTGAGGTAATATGTTTGGTTGTCCCACAATCAAAGTACAAATCATCTGAGTCTACTACAAACATAGTGTTGAAGAGAAGATGGCTCAAAATTGCAAACAGTAGTAAACACCCATTCTTCATTCTTCACTAGATTAAGAGACTTTGTTTTTGGTGTAGAGGCCTCTGCAACAACCATTCAAGCCTCTTTTTTCTTTGCCTCTTTTGTAGCGAGTTTTGGATAATTCTTTAACATATGATCATTTTCTTTATAGTACTTGCAAAACAATTTCTGCTTTTTAGTTTTCTTGTCGTCTCTATCATCCTTCTTTGACATAATGGACATATTTTGTCTAGACTAATCTTTTTGCAATAGAAGAGAGACTAAGGATTGCGTTTCATCACGAAACAAAGAGTAGAAGAAAAACTCTAGTATGAATCAAGAAGCCCATTCAAAATAGCCTACACAAGTGAACTATTAGGCAAGACTTCATTAGCAAAAATTAATTGTTCCCTCAAATCTTTGATCTTTGTTAGAAAACTTTCCATAGAATCACCTTCATTCATATGCTCACTCTCTAATTGTTTTTAGAGGTAAGTAACACGAGCCTCATTCCTAGCTTGGTACAATGTGGTAAGTGTATCCCAAACATCCTTAGCTATTTTGCAAGAGCCAATGTGAGGAATAATGGCTCGTTTGACAGAGAAGACTATCAATGCATGTGCCTGAGCATCTATGTCATCCCAATGAATTTTTTCTATAGTAGGTGCAGCAGACGGTGCAACATAAATAGGAATCTATAGAATATCATCTTCAATGCCATCTACATCAGCTTCAGTATGTGTATTTGCAAGAGTAATAGGATGTTTTTCAACACCTTACACAATATTCCATAGTCCTTTTGCGACCAATACATGACGCATCATATAAGCCCACAATGGGTAATTCATACCATCCAACTTATCCTCATAAGCCAACATACAAAATACATCACTACTTTCAACCATGGCCATTGACTAAAATACCCTCATGCAAAAAAATGATTGTATATGAAAAAGTTAAATAGAACTACCCTAACAAGTTCTGCTAAACTTGTTGCAAATTTTGAGTCGCTTATACTCGAGAAACAAAGCATGTATATATCTTTGGCACAAAAAGACAAAATAGCCTACACAAGCACTGTGATAGTGTGTTTGGAGGTGGAAACAAGCTAAGATTGCAATTTCGGCACCACATAACAAAGCTGTTTTGATCTCCTAATCACCATAAGTATGCTCACCAAATTCCATATGATTCTAAGACTTAAACCTGAGGGGTGATGATGACACCATAGATGAAGCAATGACCTTTTGTGATACCAATTGTTGGAGTTAGATGTCTGCAAAAGCATGGGAATACATAAGGAAGAAGAAGAAGCTTGGAGCACAACACACAATACTGAATGTATTACCACTAGAATGTACAAAAGATATGTGACCCGTTAGGGCAATAGGCATATATACAAGGTGGGGGAAAAACCTCCTAAAGAGGGAAAAAATGCCCCACTGGTCCTATAGTGTTCACACATATCACTACCTAAATATATCAACATTTATTTCTCTAGGTTGTATTCAATGGCTACCCTATTGTAAGTGTTAGTATATGATCAATGTCTACCCCTCATGATTGTATGCACATTTTGTAAGGCCCCCTTTATGAGGAGAAGCCAAGCGTGCATTACCCAATTGATGGGAATCCCAACTTGAATGTTGGATGAAGGTCATATTGGACCATGTAAGGTATTATAAGGAAAGGGAGTTACCAGGGTCCCCAATTGTGGGGTCCGGGGCAGCGGTGAGCAGCCCCGGCTGGGGGGTCCAAGGGGGCCAGCGGGCCCCCTGGCTGGGGGGTCGCAGGGGGCCAGCGGGCCCCCTGGTGGGGTCCGGGGGCAGTGCCCCCGGCGCGACGGTAAAGGGAATATTCCATGGAATATTCCCTATCGGAGTCAGAAATCATTTATATTTGTTAGGTCGGTTCAACCAGTCTAAGCCGTGTATGGCAATTACGCGGGCGGTGGCCGCCCACGCTCTACCGCCCATGTATAGCCGTCCTTGGCAGGCCACCCATGATCCTATATATACATGACTTCTGCACTACCTAAGACATTGAGTTGAGCCAGCATACCTCTACCTTGTATCTCCCTATCTAGAGTTGTCTAGATCACCATTTAAGCTCTACCTTGAGAGCGCACGGGTGGACAACGCCATCATCTTTGTACTTGCTGCTAGTAGAAAATTGTTGAGATTCTCCTATATCTGTTATCTTCTCTGCTATTGCTCCTGTGTTATATTGCGTAACTATTGTCTTACAGTAAGAACCCATTTGGTATAACTTTAATCTTGTTGTATAGCTAATAAAGTCTTCAAAATTGGTCTATAGATATAAGATTTATTTTTGCATATTTTTTGAGTTATTGTGTCCCCTTTAAAAGTTTGTCTCTACATAGGTGCATGTGAAAATAGGCCAAGTAGCCTATTTTATAGACATTGCTATTTTTATGTGTGAGAATCCGTTTGGGAAGTGATCTGTTTCATTTAAAATTTCATTTGGTTTAATAAAAGTAGTCAAAAGACTTGGGAATTCTCTAGATCATCTTTGAGAAATAATGAGCTCTTCAAAAATCTCTGTATTTGAGTGTACACGGGAGGCCAAATTATGCTTTTAGTTGCACAGTGAGTTCCCAAATCTCTAAACTTTGGTATGAGAGCATATTCAGCTACTTGGAGGGAATAAAGTACAAATCAAAGGAGCTACTAGAGCTAGTGTTTCAAAGGTTTCTTCACCAAAAGAAGTTGTACAATGATTTTCATCAAGGGAAAGCACTCCATCCTTGTCAAGTGAACCATTGTTGGCATTTATCAAAAGAGAGCTAATCTTGGTGGTAATATAGGTTTGATCTTGCACCGATACCACTTGAAGAAGTTAGAAAGAGAGATGCTTAGGGAAAGAAAGGTATGACTGAGTTCAACACTCAACTAGAGAAATTGACAAAGATAACTATCAACATTGGAATTTTAGAATGTCAAACTACCTCATGGGAAAGGGTCTTTTGAGTTTGATAAGTAGGACTGATCTAAGAACTATGTGGAAAATAATACAACTAGCCACTAGCTCAGAGCATTTAGGAAATGGAACATGCATGACACAAGAGTTATTTTCATTCCTTCACAACACAATAGAAAACTATGATATGACACATTCAATACCTCCACTCAAGCATGAGAGTTTGGGAAACCTTGGAGAGGCTACCAAAGAAAGAAATACTCAACTCAAAAATTGATTTGAACAATCTGAAGAAGACCTCTAGGGGTAGCAATAATGAATTCATTCTCAAAGTCAAGGAGCTTTTCGATGCATGGGGATCTCCTCACAACCACATAGATGATGATGATCTAGTGGCTTATATCCTGAATGGTATTAGGGATTATGAGAGTAGAACCATTGAACACTTTTGGTTATGTAAGTAAAAAACTTCTAGATGTTGCACAATTAATTTCTCTTATGTTGACCAAAGAAATGAATATAAAAGGAGGTTCATCAAAGGAAAGGATGCCCAAGTGTTTGATGAACAAAATCTAGGGGAAAAGGAAAAGATGCAACCAAATGATGGGTAAGGAAGGTTTGGAGCAAGAAAAAGAAATCTATACATAGAGGAAGAGGTAGGACAAGAGAAAGATGAGGTAGACATCATCAATCAAGAAGCCAAGATGGTGAAGGATTCTATATATGTGGATGGCATGGACACAATGCAAGTGTTAAATGTAAAAATGGGTTATGGGTTAAACTAATACCGATTAAGCGTTACTTTACGTTCTATTCAAATACTTCACGTTCACTTGGTTTTTTTCAAATCTTCTAACCGCGATCATTCTCTTAGCCACGTGGGTCCTTGGGAGTGGTAGGGGTCTGTTAGACAGAGGCCCTGTACTATTTTCCCAACTTTTCACACACTCATAAATACTCCATCACGTCTTAGCTCAGTGGTTGATTCTGACTACTGACAACTATTCGGCATGCGAAAACTTATGACTTCTGGACTGAATCTGCTATAGTAATAGAGCAGAGGTCCTGTTCTGACTTATAACTAATAGAATACTCAACTTCATTAATTGGATACTACTCAATATGCTGCTTCCGTGTGACAGATAGGTATACCGAACAATAACACAGCAGACAGCTATAATCGAGATTACGCAAACTTATCGTATACCAACTCAAGCAACAAGTTCCTACTACAGTTGATTCATCACAAACTTACCAATGCTTCTGTTCGCGTACAGACCTTTACCGACACAAGTTCTTCATGAGATCGGAATCCTCAGTGAACGCAGATTATCGTATCGAATCTGGTCACTTAACCGAAAAAATACAAAAATGCAAATGGTTCACTTCGACCTTACACAGTCTATCGCAGGATGATAAACCACACTATTCCGTGAAGAAAAAAGAGCCAGAACCGCATATAACTTATCACCAAACAGATTCACAATACAAGAATACCGAATAGAACTCGGCACGACAGGAAGAATAGTAGAATAGTTAGATGCGAATAGAACAGAACAGAACTCAATATTCTCATCAACACCTCATACATGGTCTCAAACAGGATGCTCGCAATTTCCCAAATGGAATCAGTAGAACAGACAAACAGAACACCTACACACACAATGCTATACTTGCAATTTCCAAACACCTCGGTTCGAGACGTAATCAACCCACTCACTACAATACCCAACAGAAGCAAAGGCTCTTCCCAAAACTGCCGGTCTTTACCGCTTTCCTTTGTGCGCTTTAAATAGAAGTCTGCTACAATGTTTCCGCGAATCCACTTTTTACGGCACCTGTCCGGGTTCATCCGTCCTGGTTCGGCGGCCTTCTAACACTGGCACGCACGGTGGACTCGCACCCGCAGGTGCATTACTGTCTGCAACATCTTTTTGCACTGCCTGTCGGTCCATACCATGGTTTGACTCCCCAATCCTTTCTGACCGCACTTGTTCTAGTGGCGGAACAAGTATAGCCAGCCATCTCCTGTGAAAAAGTGTCCAGCTATTTTGAACACGGCTATCCAACTGTTGTTTTAATAAGTCGATGTCCACATTTGTCATCAATGTGGCATTTAGTTCTACGCCCTCATCTTTTAATATCTGCTTTTCGAACTCCTGCAATACTTGTATCCTTGACTGCAAAATTTCATTTTCGGCTTGCAGGTGAGCATTCAGGGTAGAAAAACTTGACATTTCGGTTTGAATTTGTGTTTGGATAGTTTGCTGCCACTGATTAAAGTCTTGGACACACTTTTTTGCGGTGATCAATTCTGCCATTAGATGCCGGTGGTTACTCTGTAACACCTGTATTAAAGCTTCTTTGTCATCCAATTCTTTTTGCATCTGTGTCATTAATGAATTGGACTTAAGTCATCGTGGCAAATAATAACTCGTTTTTGTGCTGAATCGCTTGTTCTTGTTGCCGTAAATATTGAGAAACCTCTTGAAGTTGGTTTTGCATCCTTATGACAAAATCGGGTTGGGGGTCGTCCGGTGCTTGCTCTGGACTGGCAGTTGGCAAATTGTCTGCCATTCGTCGTTTAATGGACAGCCAAAACGGCGTCCCTACTGTCTGATTCTGTGCGCTGTTACCTGTGTGGAATAAAGATGCAGACGAGGTGGAGGGTTGAGCTGCTTCCTCAGGCTCTGTGTGGTGTTCTGAATTTATTTGATCATGTTCACCGGGATAAAAAGGGGGGGACCAGTGTAGCTGCTTATCCTTTACAGATTGGACAAAATTAAATATAGCAGCTAAATAGGCTGCTAGTCTGCTGTTGGTGTGGGATCTTCTCTTATCCCCGACAATGATTTGTGCGTAGAGGTGGTTATAGAGCCAATGTGTCCAGCTAACCGGACCTCCTTCTTCGGCATGCAATAGGGGGGAAAAATTTTCTTTCGACATTAAGTCGAATTTTACTAGTAAACAAAGCTTTTCTAAATACCATTTAAATTGTTCTCGTCGGTGATAGGTGGCATTTTTCAACATGTAATACCGTCGGGGGCCTTCACAGTCGCCAAATTCCTTCTTCAGGTCCTCATTTGAACATTTAAGATATCGGGCACCATCATAGAGTGGTAGTTTAAATACGGCTGAGACGAGCTGGGGCGAAAATCGTACCTGATTGAGAATGAAGCCGCTGGTTTGTCGCATGCTATGTAATTGGTCCTCTGCATCATCATTAGCAATCCACTGTTTCCACGGTAATTGGGCAAACTGGAGGAGCTCTATCTTTCGTAGCCAGTCTTCATTCTTTTGCGATTTGATGTCGAGCTCGATTTTAAATTCAGCTGAGAGGAGGTATCAGTGAGGAGATTTTGGGAGTTGGGCGGAGAGTAGTTAGGGGAGGAAGAGGAGGAGGGTGTAGGTTCAGAACCGGGTCGGCGCGATGGTTCCGGTGGGATGTTGGGGTTGACAGGTGGGGTAGGCAGAACAGAGTCAGTCGTAGTTACCTTTGCAACAGTCTGTTGTTCGGCTTCTGTATGATTGATGGCCGCAATAAGTTCATCCAGTGCTTTTGTGGCGGTTTCCGGTTCATCCTGCTGATGCTCGGATTCCTTTTCGGTGGACAGTATCTCTGTATCTGCTTGGTTTTGCTGGTCTTGTTGCTCTGTCGAAGTGTCGTTGTGTATTGAAGTGGCGGTGTCGTGGTAAGTTGGGGTTTTCCGGTGGTGGTCCGTTCTGCCATCGGTTGGCATTATAATTGTTGTTCCTTTGTCCTCGATAGTTCCGATATCCCTGTGGTTGATTGTTTCTCAATTGCGGAGGTACATAGTGATTTGCTGCCTGTCCATGTTCTTGAATAACAACATTGACTGTTGCTGTTCCCTGTATTCTAGCATTGTAGACACAATTTCCGGTGGAGTGTCCGGCAGTGTTGCAGATAGCACAGAATGTTTGATTTAGCGCACAGTTAGCACTTGTATGCCCTGAATTTTTGCACGTGGTGCAGTATACTTGCCTGGTTATATCTTCAGTCATACTTTTGTTTGTCCTTAACCATTCTAAGTCTTCTAAAAATCCACCAACCTTGGATTCCAGTTGCAAAGCCATGGCGATGACTGCATCTAATGTCATTGCTCCGACACATCTGATAATCATGATCTGCTTCAATTGCGGGTTTAAGCCATTGATAAACCACTGAGTGATGACGTCATCAGGTAGATTAGCATGTGCCTGTGGTATCTGCCGTAAATGTGTTCTGAAGAGAGTAGCGTATTCCTGGACAGTCTGATTTGCCTTCTGTCGGTTGCTCTGTAGATACTCAAAGATTTCAGCAGGATTCTTCTTTAATCTGAATCGTTGTAGAAAGGCATCCCGTACTGCATCATAGGTACCGAAATGATTAATGTCGTATTCCGTAAGCCATCTAGCCGCTTCATTGACAAGAGTAGATTGAAAAACAATGGCTTTGTATGCCTGATCCGGTGGATGGTTGAGGACTGCATAACTGATCTCGAAAGTGCGTACGTGAGCATCCGGGTCATCTCCTGGGAATCCACCAAATTTCGTGTAGGTTACTCCTGTTGGAGGCAGCCTTGGTTGACCTAACTGTTGTTGTTGTTGTTGTTCGTTCATCGTGGGTATCTCCGGTCCTTCTTCTGTATCTTGAGGTTGATTAGTTGAACTATCAAAATCTGGATCGCCGGACGGCGTGCCTTCCGGTGTGCTGTTTTTGCGCAGGATACTTCGGATCTCTGCTTCGAATAGCTCTCCCTCTTTCTGGATGTCCAATATCCGAAATCTTTCTTCCAGACACGCGGGTCTGGCTGAGGATTCTGCAACAAATGCTAATCCTTGACCGCCAGTTGGTGTTTCTATCACCGGAATATCACCGGAATGAGCTAACAGTCTACCAGACTGTAGCGTTTTTTCGCTTTTACTGATTTCTTTTCCTAGAGTTTGTCTAATTTCCAGCGGCGTATTAATAGATTCTGGAATTACTGTACTTTGGTTAGGCTAGGTCGAAGTGACACCAACATGTACCAAAGGCGTTGATCGTTCCACCGGAATATGACCGAAATTAATTCTAGCGTCCTTAACTTGCTCGACCACTGAGTCTGGTCGCGTTATACCTTCTTCTTCTAGAGTTGTTTTTTGTACTTTTCTTGTTCCCGTCGTCTGGGTCCTAGGATACGTTACACCAGACCGAGTAACCGGCATGTATCATTGCCCAGTGATATTATCTGAGCAATTTGCAACAATCTGGGTCTGTTGCTACTGTTAGTAAATCAAATATTACTGGATATTTGCTTCTTACAAACCGCTTAGCACTCTAATGCCACTTTCTCACAAGTAACTCGTATTTAAATACTACTTTACCGCAGAGATTGTTAAACAGTTGCCACTTTCCCACAGACGGCGCCAAATGTTAAATGTAAAAATGGGTTATGGGGTAAACTAATACCGATTAAGCGTTACTTTACGTTCTATTCAAATACTTCACGTTCACTTGGTTTTTTTTCAAATCTTCTAACCGCGATCATTCTCTTAGCCACGTGGGTCCTTGGAGTGGTAGGGGTCTGTTAGACAGAGGCCCTGTACTATTTTCCCAACTTTTCACACACTCATAAATACTCCATCACGTCTTAGCTCAGTGGTTGATTCTGACTACTGACAACTATTCGGCATGCAAAAACTTATGACTTCTGGACTGAATCTGCTATAGTAATAGAGCAGAGGTCCTGTTCTGACTTATAACTAATAGAATACTCAACTTCATTAATTGGATACTACTCAATATGCTGCTTCCGTGTGACAGATAGGTATACCGAACAATAATACAACAGACAGCTATAATCGAGATTACACAAACTTATCGTATACCAACTCAAGCAACAAGTTCCTACTACAGTTGATTCATCAAAAACTTACCAATGCTTCTGTTCGCATACAGACCTTTACCGACACAAGTTCTTCATGAGATCGGAATCCTCAGTGAACGCAGATTATCGTATCGAATCTGGTCACTTAACCGAAAAAATACAAAAATGCAAATGGTTCACTTCGACCTTACACAGTCTATCGCAGGATGATAAACCACACTATTCCGTGAAGAAAAAAGAGCCAGAACCGCATATAACTTATCACCAAACAGATTCACAATACAAGACTACCGAATAGAACTCGGCACGACAGGAAGAATAGTAGAATAGTTAGATGCGAATAGAACAGAACAGAACTCAATATTCTCATCAACACCTCATACATGGTCTCAAACAGGATGCTCGCAATTTCCCAAATGGAATCAGTAGAACAGACAAAAAGAACACCTACACACACAATGCTATACTTGCAATTTCCAAACACCTCGGTTCGAGACGTAATCAACCCACTCACTACAATACCCAACAGAAGCAGAGGCTCTTCCCAAAACTGCCGGTCTTTACCGCTTTCCTTTGTGCGCTTTAAATAGAAGTCTGCTACAATGTTTCCGCGAATCCACTTTTTACGGCACCTGTCCGGGTTCATCCATCCTGGTTCGGCGGCCCTCTAACACAAGGGATTAGTACCAAGGAAGAAATCAAAGGAGTTACAACCAAGACTGGGCTTCACTCACTAATTAAGCAAAAGACATGAAGGCATAAGTCGAAAGAAGAAGGACAGAGATCTATGGAAATTAGACACTCAAAAATCATGCCTATGTGAAGGGATGAATTCACACATGTAATATAGTGGTATATTTACGGATCAAATATAGTCTAGAACTTCTAGAATTATGGTTTTTGAGTTTTAGAGGCATAAAGACTCATTGTATATAAGCTAATTTTAAGAATAGAAAAATATGATGAACTCGATCGTAAGTCCTAAGATAGAAGAGAGGTAGTTGGGGTAATTTCTGAGATAGGTTCTGGTGAGAGGTCATTCACTGTAGAAGGTCTTTCTATGGGTATGAGCAGAATGAGGCCAAGCCATTTTTTTAGACATCTTCTCTAATAGGAAACACATGTTTGTGTGGAAGGATTCAATTTAATTCTCCTTGTGTGAAGAAATCTAAGTGATTTTTTAAGAGTTAGATGTCATAGTACACTGTTAGCTTTTTGACAAGTCATAGCCCATTTTGAAGTTATCATTCTTAACTACAATCAATCAAAATATCTTTCAAAAACGGGATGTCTGCTCAAAGAAATAAGCTTAACAGTGAAGGCATGTCAAATTGATCAAGGTAATTTTTACATTTTAGACAGTGTAAATTTTGAAGATATTTCAAGTTATCTACAACTTATTACTTGAAAGTTTTGATTACTATATCTAAGAACTTCTACTAATCATGGATCACAAGAATCTTTAAGATTCAAGTCAAATTAGGGAATAATTGAGGCTAGAAGAAAGGTGCATTTTTAGAAAGAGTAAATGTGCACATTCACTAAGGAAAGTGTCAACATTTTTGAAGTTTGAAGTCTTGCTGAATTAATGGTGATTGTAGATGCTTCTAATACCACATTAGTATGGTTGTTGTGGTTTCTTATACATCAACAAGTGGCATTAGAGCAGAAAGGTCCGAAAGAGTAGAAGGATGTGCAAAATACAAGAGATCTTGGAAAGCTTTCATTGGAAAGTTGGAAGCTGAAGCATCTAACAACAAAAGGCATCAGAGAATTAATTCAAAATTATCATCAAGTTTAAATATCTACAAAAGGTAATATTTTTTAAACCTTAAACTCATAGGTTGTAGTAGAAGTAAGAAGATTATGGCAGATCACATGTCTATTGAAAAATTGGATAGAGATAACTATCTTTCTTGGGTAATGAGAATGGAAGCCTTACTTATGAGTAAGGATCTCATGATATATTGTGAAGAGAGATGGTGGATACAATCCAAAGATGAGTAGGTGCTGCTACAACCAGCTTCACACCAGCCAACTGAGACTTCAGAGTTGATTAGTAGACCCTTTGAGCTTCCTAAATCCACCAAAATATCAGCCAAGTACTTTGGAACATGTAACCCAAAAGTTTAAGTCAAGACAGACTAGTTGCGAAATGACTAGCTCCCAAAACTTGCTATTTTTGGACATACACCTGCTAGAAAAAATGATTAGTGCTCTCAACCTGGAAGGAATTAGAAAAATTCCTTTTGGGCATAGCAAATAGACTTAGCAAGCTTCCCAATCCAAGTTAAAACACTTCAAATGATGGACTGAGCACTGAGAACAAGTTTCATCAATTTCTGGAACATTCCCACAATTCTCGGGGCTCTGTAGAGATAGACCAGTGAGCAATAAATTGCAGATATCTTCAAAACTATTCATCCAATGACCATGAAAATTTATAGGTAGAAACTAGACAGTAATAGCTATCCACCGCACTTTAATGCACTGGAAAAGGTTCAGTAAAACTCGAGCTATGACCTTCTGAAGGTACTGCTCTGAGTGACTATAGCAGAGAACAAAACAGAGAAGTAGATGATAATAAATGTATAGATTCACATATGATTACAACCACATTGGCAATGAATCTTTGCACAATGGGAGTAGAATGATAGAGCTATGGAGTAAGCTCTTCAATCTCCACAAAATGACATCAAGTGGTCACGTACAAGGCTTGCTAATCGCCTCTTCCTTCTTGCTCCTTTTATAGCTATTCTTGGAGGGAGTTTTGAATTCGAATTCGAATGGCTCCACCTAAAAGTGATCCCCAAAGTTAGGAGAGATTCCCTCAGCTCAGAAATTCGTGATTTTGGTAGTTATAGCCACGAATTTGCTTTTACATCATGCATGAGGTAAGCCATCCTTTTCCTTTTTTTCTTTTTCCATTTACAAGAGATAAAATGTACTCTTTTACAAGAGGTGTTCACATGACTACTCATGTGACTTACAAATAAGGATGATATCAAATATATCAAGCATGTAGGCTTGGGAAAAACGCACCAACATATATATAATAGGTTAAGAAGAAAAACCTACATTTGAAGATTATATTTGACCAAAGAAAGAAGAGCTAGAAGCTTTAAAGCTATGGAAAAGGAAAGATGCAAGTGCAAGAGCTTATATATACAACACTATCACATATCATTTGTTACCACACATTAGAGGTTTGGAAATAGCTGAAATATATGGAATGCATTGGAAGATCAATTCCAAAACACTACTAAAGCTAAGAAGGCTAGCTTTGGTGAGATTTTACAACATTTAAAAAAAAGCAAAGCCAAAGCATTAGTGATTAGGTCACTAAGATTAAGGACTTGGAAAATAGGATCTATAGATAAAGATATTGAAGATCATAGGTTCATTGCACAATTATTTATATGTTTGAGAGGAGATGTAAGGCAGAAACCTTTTTTACTATCAACTAAACTCTCATTAAATCATTTTGTACTAGATCTAAAACAATTGCTTGGATTGACGTTCACATTTGAAAAAAGACTTTAAGTTAGATGGAGACAAAGGACATAGCTCTGCTATGTACACAAAGAATAAGAAGAAAGGAGATAAAGGTAAAGCAAAGGATGAAGAAGAATCGACTTCTAAAGATATTTGTGTAAAAGAAAGAGGTAATGGCAGAGGTAAAGTAGAGGCAATAGAAGAGGAAGGGGTAACCAGAATAATAACACGAACACATGTTGGATTTGTGGCTTGAGCGACCATTTGGCTTATGATTGTTGGCATAGTCAATGATCTTCAAATCATAATCAAAATAAAAATGGTAGAGGAAGAGGTGGAAGATACCGAAACCACTTTCAAAGAGGAAGGCAAAGTCAAAGAGGTGGCTATGGTAAAGGTGGAGGAAGAAATTGGGAACAAAACCAATCCTACAATACCACCTACTACAATTATGCAAACGATATGCATAATGCGAATCAGACAACATTGATGGTGAATTCAATAAGCACATCACAGAAACAACATCTCAAGGTATTCTTTATTGACTCTTGTTTTTCTAATAATTTGTCAAGAAATATATAACTAATGTGAGAACTAGAAGATGGCATTTCTAGTCATATAGTTCAAAGAGGTGATAACACAAGACACAATGTGCATTCAATTGGAAAAGTGAAATTCAAGAATGGAGCAATCTTGCCAACCACTATTTTGTATGTTCCCACAATACCTAAGAATCTGATTATTGTGGGAGAAATAGTTAAGAAAGGTTTTCAAGTCAGATTTACAAATGAAGGAGTATTTGTGGAAGATCTAGAGAATGGATATAATCTAATTGTTTATGGTAAAAAGTAAGGTAGTTGTTTTACTATGAAAGTGCGAGGGAACATTGTTCAAGCCTTTCTCCCACGTGATGATGAAGTGATTACGGAATCGGACCTTTGGCATAAGTGGTTAGGAAATTTCAATGAAAGAGTAATCAAAGCTATGGTGGCAAAGCAATCTATAATAGGGCTATCAAATGTGGAGAACCAACACATGGTTTACAAATGTGAATCATGCCAAATGGGAAAAGCACATAGACTACCATTTAAGAAGAAAGGATTCAACCATGATGGAGTATTAGAGCTCATACATACATATGTATGGGGACCAACAAAAGAAGGATCAATCAATGGCTCTAGCTATTATGTTATCTTTATTGATGAGGCTACAAGATGGATAACTCTTTATTCTTTGAAGAAAATATCAAAAGTATTTGGAGCCTTCAAACATTTTCATACATATGCAAAAAGAGTTACAAGTAAAAATCTTAAGAGATTGAGGTCTAATGGAGGGGAGGAATACTCCTCCCGAGGATTCAATGATTATCTTTGGACTGCAGGTATTAAGAGTGAAATAACATGCAAATACATACCTCAATAAAATGGGGTGACAGAAAGAAGAAATATAACTTTGGTTGAGTTTGCTAGGGCTATCTTATAGGAGTAAAATTATCCAAATTATCTAGGGCTGAGGCTGTGACTACAACTACATACCTTGTGAATAGGTTACCATGTACAACTCTAAATGGAATGACCCCTTATGAAGCTTGGTGGGGTAAGAAACCAACACTAGATCATTGTAAAGTATTTGGATCAACTGCCTATGTTTATGTACCATCACAACTCATACATAAAGGCTAAAAAATATGTGTTCATTGCGTACGATGAAAAGTAGATGGGTTGTAGGTTATGGAATCCTCTAACTAAACAATTTCTTGTTTCTAGAGATGTGACATTTGATGAACAGAAGACCTGGTGTGTAGAACAATGTCACAAAATTGAAACATTTGAAGATGAGGTATGAAGAAATGAGAGAGGTAAATCAAATATGCAAGTAAATGGAGATGAAGATCACATGCAAGCAAGCACATCCAGAGTTGGATTATCAAGAAGAAATGAAGATGCACCTAGATTTGATGAATAGTGTACTCATATACACATGAATAATAAGAACCAAGAAGGTGAAGCAGATTAAGGAGACAACCAAAAACGTATTCTTATTATAATTCTTATATGACTCAAAAAAACTATGCTTATATGGTAAAAGAAGATGAAGAACCTCAGAGCTATGATGAAGCAAAAGGCAAGAAACAATGGGAAGAAACAATGAAGGAAGACTTCAATGCACTTGAGGAGAACAAGACTTGGGAACTTGTTCTCAAACCAAATGGTAAGAGAGTGATTGGAAATAAATAGGTATATAAAGTGAAGAAGCTTGGAGATGGAAGAATAACCAGATATAAAGCTATATTGGTGGTCAAAGGCTATGCCCAAACCCATGGCATAGATTATCATGAGACATTCAGTCCTATGACAAAGATGTCAACCATAAGGACAATCATTGTTATTGCAACATCAAAAGGATGGAACTTGAGTCAATTGGATATAAATAATGCATTTTTAATGGATACATATATGATAAAGTACACATGGAGCAACCTCAAGGGTTTGCAAATTTCATGTATCCAAATTATGTTTGCAGATTAAGAAGAGCACTCTATAGGTTAACTCAAGATCCAAGAGCTTGGAACTATAGGCTTGTGAAGTATCTCAATGATCTTGGGTATCAAAGTTCAAATGCACATGCAAGTCTACTTATCAAAAGAAGAGATGAAGGTATAATCTAGCACTAATGTGTGTGAACACACTCGGATCATCGAGGCACTTTTTCCCTCTTTAGAAGGTTTTTCCCTAGCTTGTATATACATCTATAACCCTAACATGTCATTTATCTATGTACATTCTAGTGGCAATACATTCAATATTGTTTGTTGTGCTCCAAGCTTCTTCTTCCTTGTGTTGTTTGTGTGCTTCCACATACCTCAAACTCCAAAAGTTGGTATTAGAGAAGGTTGTCATTTCATCTAATGCATCGTCGACACCCCTTTGATCACAGTCTTAGAATCGCACAAAATTTGGTGAGCATACTCAAGAAATTTCATCTTTTTGTGCCAAAGATATATGCAGGTTTTGATTTGCCAATATAAGCATCTCAATGTTTGCTATAAGTTTAGCACAATTCGATAGGGTAGTTCTATTCAACTTTTTGAGATACAATCATTTGTCTACATCAGGGTATTTGAGTCAGTGGCCATGGCTAAAATCTGATGTATTCTATATGTTGGTTGTTGAGGATAAGTTGGATGGTACCAATCACCCATTATGGACTTATATGATGCATCATGTATTAGCTACAATAGGATTATGGAATATTATGTAGGGTGTTGAAAAATATCCTATTACACCTGCAAATGCAGTTATTGAGGGTGATGCAAATGGCATTGAAGATGATGACATTCTTCATTTTCTTGTTTGGTTTGCGATTCCTACTGCAACTACTGCACTGAAAATTCGTTGGGATGGTAGAGACACTCACGCACATGCATTGATAGCCTTATCTGTCAAGCATGCCATCATTCCTCACATTCTCTCTTACAGAACAACAAAGGATGCTTGTGATACACTTACCACTTTATACCATGCAAGGAAAGAGGCTCATGTTGCTCACCTTCAAAAGCAGTTGGGGAGTGAGCACATGAATGAAGGAGATTCCATGGACAGTGTTTGATAAAGATCAAAGATTTGCAGGATCAGTTGATTTCTACTAATGAAGTCTCGCCTGACAGTTCACTTGTGTAGAGTATTCTGCATGGTCTTCCTGATTCATATCAAAGTTTTGCTTCTACTCTTTGTTTGATGATGAAAGGAAATTCAAATGCCTTAACATTTGAGGAGTTACTCTCTGTTCTATTGCAAGAATATCAGTCTAGGTAGAACATATCCATTATGCATGTTGCAGATCAAGCTTTCTTGGCTAATCAGAAGGGTAAAGGAAAATGGAGCTCATCTACTAGTAAGCAAAAATCTACTAATTCTGCACAATCAAAGAAGGATGATAGAGATGATAACTGAAAAGCAAATTTTCTTTTGCAAATACTGTAAAGGAAATGATCATGTCATAAAGAACTCTCCAAATTGGCTGCTAAAGAGGCAAGGAAGAAAGAGGCTAGAATGGTTGTTGTAGAGGCTTCTACACCCAAAATAGAGTCTGCTAATCTTGTGCAGAATGAGGAATGGGCATTTAACAATATTTTTAGTTATGACCCATCTTCTCATGAATAGTGTACTATCACATGCACCAACAACTCCTCTAATCCTATCATGGGAGTTGGTAAGATCATTCTGAATACTATTGATGGTAGATCTTTTACATTGCGGATGCTTGATTTATGCCAGTGAAGAAAAATCTGTTATCTCATTGAGCTTTAGCCAAGATTGGCTTGGTTGTGAAACTTGTTGATGATAGATGTACAGTTCATGATCTCTCAAATGGCAATGTCATTATTGCTTCTAACATTTTATGTCATGGGCTATATAAGCTCATAGATTATGAAAAATCTATGAATGATTAAGCATGTGCAGTACATGATTCTCAGGCTATGCCAAATGCAAAGGTTTGGCATGCATGCTTTGGTCATCTGAATTTTGCTAGTTTGCTATGCCTACAAAAATCTCTTTGCACAAACTTAAGGCACCTAGTAAACATGTATGTGAAGGCTGTATTTTGGGCAAAATAGCATTCCCCCTTCCCAAAAGATGGTTCAGTTCAAGCTACTAAAAAATTGTAGCTTTTTCATAGTGATGTCTGTGGTCCTATGTTGACACCTTCTTTTGGGAACTATCTTTACTTCCTGACTTTCATCAATAATTTTGCTAGGCATGCATGGGTATATCCATTGAAAGCAAAGTCTAAAGTGTTTATGTGATTCAAATAGTTTTTGGTTTTGGTTGAAAATCTATCAACATGTAAAATGGACACCCTTTGTTTTGATTGGGGGGATATATGTCTTTTGATTTTAATGGATTTCTCACCAAACATAGGATAAAACACAAGTGTACAATGCTATATAAACCTCAACAAAATGGAGTTACTGAATAGATGAATAGGTAGTTTGTATCATCCACCAACTAAATGCATTCTAGTTAGCTGTGATGTTGTTTTTGTGGAAGATGCTATTCAACCATTACTTTCATGTAGTAAGGAGACATCTATTAGCTCCAAAGATATGTATGATACTTTGCTACCTCTATTTGCAAGTGGATATTCTAGTGCTGGTCCAAATGAAGCAATTTCTCAACCTTTGGTGGAATAGCTTTGTGTCAAAAAAATATATTGACACATTATTGCAACATTTTGGCCTTGAAGATAGCAAACTTATTGACATTCCTATGGAGAGAGGTTTACAATTGAGTCTCCATGATGTTGGAGATGCATTTGATGTTGTTCTCTATGAGCAGGCTATTGGATGCTTGATTTTCTTATGCATTACTCGGCTAGATATTCAGTTTGCTACCTCACCGATGAGCAGGTTTATGCATTGTCTAGGTGTCAAGCATTGGCAAGTGGTTAAGCGCATCTTTTGCTACTTGAGTGGTACACAACTACTTGGATTGTTTTATCCCAAGGAGGGATCACTACCGCTAGATTTACATGCTTTTTTTATCTCGAATTGGGCTGGTTTATATGACATTCATATGTCCACCAGTGATTTTTGCTTCATGCTTGGTAATTCATGCATATCTTGGTTGAGCAAGAAGCAACCTACTATGGCTACTTCTATTTATGAGGTTAAGTATAAGGCAACTTTCACAGCAATTCTTCAATGTGTGTGGCTCAAATGTCGTATGGCGGATTTGGGTGTTGGTTAGTCTTCTACCACCACCTTCTTTGATAGTCAGAGCACATTGGTAGTTGCAAGGAACCTTGTGTTCCATGCTCGCACTAAGCGCATTGAGGTGCACTATCATTATGTCAGGGATGTGAAGAGATGGATAGGTATGTGCTTGAAGATGAAGAGGTGTTGCAAAATCCTTGATCTACACCAGCCAATTGAACTCCAGGAGTATATGGTGGGCCCTTATAGCTTGCCAATGGATGTATTAGACACCCTATGTACCTTGGAAGATCACTCTCAAAAAGATAGATCAAAACAGATAAGTTGGAGTTAGCTTAGAGGTGAAAACTTGCTATTCTTGGTTCATACACCTGTCCAGTGTTTTACATAATTCTCTGAGCACAGTAGCAATTAGCTCAATTCCTCTTGGGGAAGTCTAGGTAACTTAAAGAGCTAACTTTCAAGAGTAATATCATAAAAAATAATGAACCACACACTGAGAATGAGTTTTAACAACTGATGACATCATCCCGATTTTCACGGGTTGCTACAGTTTGAGACCAATGAGCAGACAAATCAACATAACTCAAAATGTAGGACTTCAATGATTATGAAAATTTGTATGGTTATACTAGACAGTACGCTGAATCCAACAAGCTTTAAATCACCGAATTTGGATAAGTAACCACTGAGAAACACCTCTGACAAGATGAGTGAAAAAGTCGGGTACCTGACAGAGAAGTGAATATGAACAGACCCTGTTGACTTCAAATGAATATAACTGAAGATTGCAACATCCAAATGACATGAAAATTTGTGAGCATATATTAGACTTATAGAGCTAACTTTACCAAGTTAAATCACTGAAAATGATGCACCAAGCGCAGAGAAAACATCTCTGCAAGCTGAATGAGAAAACTGAGAGTAATGGCAGTGAGTAGTACACTTCACAAGAACATGGAAAGATGAACACAAATAATCATGAAAATGAAAGTATATTGCTTGTACAATACAATGACTTACTGATACATATGTGTGCCTTGTAATCACACCTTGATATGGCATAAAGCTCAGCTCTTGGAGGTCTTCACATAGGTCTCTCTAACCACGACTAAAACTGCCATCTATTTATAGTTGAGTTTGGGAGGCTAACTTCCCTCAATCACTCTCCAATCAATCAATGATTGATTTGATTCTCTACCTACCACAAATCACGAATTCGTGGCTCCTCTTTCCATTCTTGATCAAGTGGACTCAACCACTTAAGATTCTCTTACTTTTACATTAAGTAAACTCTTCAAAAGTTACAAGAGGTAGTTCACAAGTGAACTTTACATAGTCTTCTTTTTAAAGCTTCTTCTAAGACTTTGTGAGACTCAAGCCAATACTTAGGCTTGTCATAGACTTGCTCCAACAGCTCCCCCTCAAGCCAAGTATGCTTGAGGTCTTCAATCTTCCAAGATTACCTGCAAACCAATCATAGCCTTGAATTTGCAAAGCTTTGTACCATCCAATGCTTTGGTTAGAATATCTGCACATTGTTGATGAGTGGACACATATGATATTTGAATCTCTTTGCTTAGAACCTTCTCTCGTACATAGTGATAATGAACTTCAATATGTTTAGTCCTTGCATGAAAAATAGGAGTAGCAGCCAAATGAATAGAACTCATATTGTCACCAAAAATAGTTGGAGTTCCAAACTCCAATCCAAGATCTTTGAATAATGTCTTCATCCACATAGCTTCTTGTGTAGCTATGGCAAGACCTCTATATTCAGCTTCAGTAGAAGAGAGAGCAACTGTGGGTTGCTTCTTGGATGACCATGAAATAAGCTTTGAACCTGCAAAGGTAAGATAACCTGAAGTGCTCTTATCTTCCTTGGAGCCAGCCCAATCTGCATCAGAAAATAGCTTCAAACCTAAATCAGATACATAAGGATAATAAAGTCCTTCATTTATGGTTCCTTTGAGATACTTGAGAATCCTTTTGGCAGCATCCATATGTGGTTTCCTTGGTGTGTGCATAAATTGACTTAGCACACTCACACTGTAACATATATCTACTCTTGTCAATGTGGCATAGTTGAGACTACTCACTAGACTTTGATATGATGTGATGTCCTCTATGAGTTCACCTTCATGTGAGCTCAATTTGTGATTGACCTCCATTGGAGTACCTGCAATCTTACAATCTTGCATCTTGAATTTTGCCAACATGTCCTTAATGTACTTCCTTTGAGTGAGAAACAAACCATGATCTTTGTAGACAACTTCCAAACCTAGGAAGTAGGTAAGTGAACCCAAATCACTTATCTTGAACTCTTCTCTCATCTGATCTTTGATCTTCTTCATACCATCTGCATCATTTCCTGTCAATATAATATCATCTACATATACACATAGGTAGATGACCTCGGAATTACTCTTTTTAATAAAGAGTGAAGGATCTGCCTTGCTTGGTTGAAAGCCTTTGTCCTGCAAGAATGAAACAAGCCTGAAATTCCAAGCTCTTGGAGCTTGCTTGAGACCATACAATGCTTTGTTAAGTTTACACACATAATCAGGATAAACTTGATTCTCAAAATCAGGTGGTTGTGCCATATATACCTCTTCTGTTATCCAACCATTCAAGAATGCATTCTTTACATCTAGTTGAAGTATCTTCCAATTCTTGGAAGAGGCAATACTAAGCAAAACCCTAATAGTAGGCATCTTTGCCACAGGAGAGAAGGTCTCCTCATAATCAATTCCCTGAGTTTGTGCAAAGCCTTTTGCTACAAGCCTTGCCTTATACCTGTTAATGGAACCATCAGAATTCTTCTTGAGTTTATAGACCCATCTTGAGCCTATTACCTTCATGGATGAAGTCTTGGGCACCAAATACCAAGTGTTGTTTTCCTCAAGTGCTTCAATCTCTTCCTTCATTGCATGCTTCCATTCTGTTTTTGCTTTGGCCTCTTCAAATGATGATGGTTCCTCTTGGTTTATGTCCTCTGCTATGTAGATAGAATGTTTAGTTACTAATGAGGTGTCAAACCCATACCTTTCTGGTTTTTTCTTTTCCCTCATAGATCTTCTTAGGCCATGATGTGATGATTCTGCCTCATGTCCAAGTTCCTGCAATTTTGCTTTACCTTTAGACTTCCGTGCTTTGATCTTTTCCATCTGAGATTCTTCATCATCCTCTGAGGTGTCTTGTTCTTCAATCTTCGGTTGTTCTCTACCAAGCTTTGGAAAATCTTCTTCAAGATTATATGGTAAATTGACCTTCCTGCATGAATCTTCATACCATGAATTGTTCTCATCAAAAACTACATCTCTGCTTACCAAGAATCCTTTGTTGGTAGGGTTGTATAACCTGTAGCCCTTTTGATTGTTGTCATATCCAATAAATACACACCTTTCTGCCTTTGGATCCATCTTGCCTCTAACCTGTGAAGGAACATGAGCAAAAGTAATACATCCAAAAATTTTACAATGATCTAAGCTTGGTCTTCTTCCATTCCAAGCCTCATATGGAGTCATCCCATCAAGGGATTTTGAAGGCAACCTGTTAATCAAGTAAGTGGCTGTAGATACAGCCTCAGCCCATAAGTAATTAGGTAAATGCTTTTCATTTAACATAGACCTTGCATCTTCAACAATTGTCCTATTCCTCCTTTCTGCAACTCCATTTTGCTCAGGAGTGTACCTTGTAGTTACCTCTCTTTTGATTCCTCTTTCTTGAAGAAAAGAATCAAAATCATGGGAGAAGTATTCTCCCCCTCCATCTGACCTTAGCCTTTTTAGTGATTTACCTGTTTGATTCTCCACAAGAGCCAAATATCTTTTGAAACATGAAAAAAACTTCATCTTTGTGTTTCATAAAGAATAGGATAGTCCATCTGCTGCAATCATCGATAAAGGAAACATAATACCTTGATCCAGATATTGAAGCTTCCTTGCTAGGTCCCCATACATCTGTATGAACCTGTAAGAAAATAACAGCATAGCGGAATAGACCTGTAGACAGAGTTGAGAGAAAAACGCAGACAAAGATAGACGCAGACTGAGAGGTAGAGAACTCGAATTCTCAGATTGTAAAGCATAATGCAGTTACACGGATGGTGCTGTCCACCCGTGCGCTCCCACTGTGGAGCTTAGATGGCGATCTAGACAGACTCTAGATGAAGGGCTTACTAGTGCGCAATGCTATATAAAGCTTAACCTGGGCTGTGCTTATATAGCTTTTACAAGGCGGTTCGGTATAGATAAACGTAGTCGGGAGATACAAATTAGTCGGTAAAATATATGATCCGACAATATCTCCACGACAAGAAGTCCTATCGTCTCGGCCCTACGGGCCGGGGGGATAGGCCCCCCGGACCTCGTAGAAGGGGGCAAGCCCCCCTCTGCACTCCCCCCATTAAGGTTCTATGGGGAAACTGCGCGACGCCACAGGGCCTTTATTTTCACCTTAAATGATAACCCAATGGCCTGAAAGTTTATGCCCTACCTAACCTGACGGCTAGGCTCACAAAGATCATCTATAACCATCAACGGTCACACATAGACCTCATCTAACTTGGAAGTTAGGGTTCCACAAATGTCCGGGCTCTCATAATGGCTTCTCCTCATAATGGGGGCCTTACAACTTAGAGCACCATGGATCATTTGTGGTCACATGAGGGTGGAGTATTGAGCATATCTAACACCCCCCCTCAATGTCCACCCAATGGTGAACTACCTCCTTGGTCCAATCCCAAGCTTTGGAAAGTGTCGAAGAAGTTGCTCTCTCCCAAGAGCCTTGGTGAAGATGTCTGCTCCATTTTCTTCAGTAGGGCAATAGGTTATCTCCACGACCCCATCCTCAATCAACTCACGCACATAGTGATACTGGATTTCTATGTGCTTCGTACGTGCATGGAAAATAGGATTTTTGGCGATGGCCATGCAACTTTGGTTGTCACACTTCAACTCTGTAGCCTCTTGTCCTTGTATTCCTATGTGCCAAAGGATCCTCCTCAACCATACTGCTTCACATGCTGCAACGCATGCAGCTTTGTACTCAGCTTCAGTAGAAGATAATGCTACAGTCGGTTGCTTCTTACTGATCCAAGAGAAAATCCCTGATCCTAAAGAAAAGCAATATCCAGAAACTGATTTTCTGGTATCAATATCTCCTGCCCAATCTGAGTCACAGTATCCGGCAAGAGATGATCCTTCTTCATAAAGAATACCATAATCAGTGGTTCCTTTCACATACTTGAGTATCCGCATGCTTGCCTTCCAATGAGTTTGGCAAGGTTTATTAGAGAACCTGCTTACTACTCCAACAACATAAGAGATGTCTGGTCTGCTATTGCACAAGTAGATGAGACTTCCAACCAATTTCCTGTATCTTCCAATATCCACTGGAGGTGAAGTATCTTCAATAGATAATTTTGTGTTGACCTCCATGGGTGTAGAAATTTCCTTGCAATCCTCCATGTCGAATGACTTCAATATCTGCCTTGCATACTTTTGTTGAGAGATGAAAATCTTCCCTGGTTCCTGCCAAACTTCAAGACCTAAGCAATAATGCATTAAGCCCAAGTCTGTCATTTCAAATTCTGAACTCAGGGCATCTTTTGTTTGTTGAAGAAGAGCATCATCATTTCCTGTAATCACAAGGTCATCTACATAGAGTACAAGCACAATTGTCTTCCCTCCTTTCTTTAGAACATACAAGTTAGCATCAGAAGCACATCTTTTGAACCCTAGATTCAAGAGATACTTATCTATCCGTTGGTACCATGCTCTAGGGGCTTGTTTTAGCCCATATAATGCCTTCTTCAGCTTACATACCTTGTTCTGTGAATGGGGAGCCTCAAACCCTGGTGGCTGAGACACATATACCTCCTCCTTGAGGTCTCCATTCAGGAACGCTGATTTAACATCCATGTGATAGACTGGCCAACGCTTATGTGCAGCCACAGCTAGTACTACTCGGATAGTAGTCATTCTTGCAGTCGGGGCAAATGATTCACAAAAGTCAATGCCTTCAACTTGTGAGTAGCCCTGTGCAACAAGTCTTGCTTTATATTTTTCTAGAGTACCATCAGCCTTGTACTTTAGCTTCCAAACCCACTTGGTGCCAATGACTTTACGCTTAGGGGGTCGATCCACTAGCTCCCAAGCTCCATTCTTCATGATATTGTTGTATTCTGTTTGCATGGCAGCCCTCCAATTCGGATCATGGAGTGCCTCTTCCACATTGCTTGGTTCCTTCGCTTCTTCTTGAATGAGATCAGCCATCAAGGCTGTGTTTACAATATGGGTGCTTGCCCGTCTCTGTTCCTCTATTCTCTATGATCACCTCGGTCCATCTGCAACCTGTTCTAGTGACTGTGGGATGGGGTTTGCAGAATCATAGAGCTGCCTCACCCAACGTGGCAATGGCTTTTCCACTTGGGTGTCGGCAGGTTGGTGACTTTTAGACTCATCATCTGAAGATGATGCTTCCTTCTCTTGTGTAGAAGGGATAGCTCTTGGGCCAGGTTCATAGTGGATTACCCCTTCGCCTGATGATAAAGTGGAAGCTCTCTTATCCTCCTCCACTGCATGTGGCTGCTCCTCCTTGAACACCACATCACGACTCGCCATGATCTTCTTAGCCTCAGGGTCATAAAGCTTATAAGCCTTCTTATCTTCGCTGTACCCCAGGAAGATACATTTGATGCTTTTTGGTTGAAGCTTGTTTCTCTCCCTATCTGGAACATGTACATAACATTCACTTCCAAATACTTTGAAATGGGAAACAGAAGGCTTTTTACCCGTGTAGGCTTCTTGTGGAGTCTTTCCATCAAGTGCCTTGGTGTAGCTTCGATTCAAGATGTAGACAACAGTGTTGACAGCCTCTGCCCAAAACTGATTAGGCAAACCCTTTCCTTTCAACATGCACCTTGCCATCTCCATGATGGTTCGATTCCGGCGTTCTGCAACACCGTTCTGTTGAGGACTATGTGCCATTGTGAGTTGATGCTTGATTCCCTTACTCTTGTAGAAATCTTCAAACTCTATTGATGTGAACTCACCACCACCGTCTGTCCTGAATTTCTTCATCTTCTTCCCTGTTTCAATTTCAACAAGCTGAAGCCATTCTTTAAACTTACCAAAAGCTTGAGCCTTATCGCGAAGGAAGTACACCCACATCTTCCTGCTATAGTCGTCGACAAGTAACATGAAGTAGGAAGATCCGCCCAAGGCTTGTGTAGGCATTTTTCCACACAAGTCAGCATGCACCAACTCTAGAGGATAGCTTGCCCTGTTCTTGCTTTCTTGTGGAAATGCCTTCCTCTGTTGCTTGCCCATCATGCAAGCTTCACATGGTTCCTTCATTTCTGCAATCGATGGTAGGTGTGCAACCATACCTCTACGATGCATCTCCTTCAGTACAGGGTATCCAATGTGGCCGAATCTCTCATGCCATAGCTTACTTGTGCCCACATTTGTAGTGGCTGTAAGAGCACACAACTCATATAGGTTGTTCCTCCTTATGCCAGTCCCAACAATGTTGTTGTTACCGTCCATAATCTTAGCTCCTGTCTTACTGAAAGATACTTGATGACCTTGATCAGTTATAGAAGCTACTGAAAGTAGATTTCGTTTTATTTGTGGAACATATAGCACATTTGAAAGCTTTCTGATATCGCCATTAGAGTTAATGAAAGAAACCGTACCTTCGCCCTCTGCAGGACATCTTGCATTGTTTCCTACCTTTACTGTGATGGGTTCCTTTAGAGGCTGTGTTGGAAGGAGTAATTTTGAAGGAGCATTTTTTATGAAAAAATTAGTAAAAAGTCAAAAAATTTGTAAAATATTTATGCAATGATTGTAAAAATAAGGAAGAGTCTTCCTTATGTGGTTGAGGATATCATGTAATTTTTGTAGAATTTTTAGAAACTCTTAGATAGCATTTCTTTAGAAAATTAGAGAAAAAGACCTAATTTCAAGTGTGAAAAAGGACACTTGAAAATGTATATAAGTCAATTTTCTCTATTTTGGAGGGGTTGGTTAGTCATTTGCTCAAGCTATCAATAGAGAAGAAAGAGTTTCTGCAAAATCGTGTTTTCTCCTGTTGAGTGTATTTCTTTTGATGTGTGAGCTTGTCTCTTGCTTAATCATGGAGATTTGTGAGTCATATTTGTGTATTACTGAGTAAGTTGTATGAAGAGAGAGACCTATTGCTGTAAATGAGTGGAAAGGGCTGAAGGAGGTTCCAAAATTGTGAAAATCGTCTGTTGGTACAGAATCGCGATTGTCTCGTCTTTGTGATACAGGTGATATTTTTCAGTTTTGAGTTCATATTTGTATTCTGCTAATGAAATGGCATGGTTTTGACACAAAGAACATGGAAAATGATGGAGATTTGCCTTAGTTATGGTAAACTCAAGATTTTCTCTTCATCTTCAATTTCTCTCAGCAATCCAGCCATCAATCTCTGATTTCCTTGAATCTATTATCTTGAAGGGGCTGTGGTCTTATGGATATTCCTAGGATTGACAAAATAAAGATGATTTGTTGATTCTTTGTTACTTCATGATTGGAGAGGACAACTTGGAGTCCAAAACAAAACATTTTTTGGCGCCGTTGCCGGGGAACATTCCAAGAACTTCTTTGAAGTTGGACCTTTGCTGGATCTTCAGTTGATGATGGTAAACAAGGTAAAGCTCATCAATAAGGAAAAGTGCACATGAATAGGTAGATATCATTGTTTGTCTTTTAGGGAAGAAGAAAGCAATGGATGTCTTGTAGAAGTGGAAGTGCTGAAATTTTTGTAGATTGATAGTTGCTCATCATTTTGGTGAAGTAAAAGTGCAGGTGTGTGGAGGATTTGAGCCAAGAAGCTGAAGATGGAGGTAACTTGAATCTATTCTTGCATATCTAGATTTCTTTTTGCCCAAGTACTAGACACCATGGGTGATCTTGGGAAGATAACATGGTGATATTAAGGAAAGGACAGTTAAAGTAGCTAGATGCAAGAATGAGGGATTCAGTTGTTGACCAAGTCTGAGCATTAAATCTTGAGTTGTGCTGCATTTTGAAAAAAATCATATGATTGAGTTTATCTTTACAAAAATTGATTGCCTTTCATAACACTTTTTCATTGGAGAACCTTTCTTTGGTACTTTAGTGATAGCTAAGGACATAGAAACTCATAACCAATCAAGAACCATAGGATCAGTTGATTTCCAAAACCAGAAACCCTAAGTAAAGTGTTCACCTTTATTTTTAGGGCAAAAATACCAAACAAATTCACAAAACTCATCAAAAACAATTAAACAAATGTCTTTTCTTGATAAGAAGTTGAAGTGAGGTGTTGTGATTAGGAGTGATTGTGAAAAACTGGAAAAGAAAGCAAAAAATGATCAAAAAACCAGAAAATTGAAAAACACGATTCTCTGCACAGAATCGCGACTTTCTGAAAAAAGTAATTGATTTTGAAATAACATTGTAAGTGAAGGTTGAATTGAAGTGGTAAAGGGTTTTGAAGGTAATCAAGAAGAAAAAAACTACTCAAAGTAGCATAAAATCAAAAATAGAGAAAAACACGATTTTCTGCACAAAGTCGCGATTTTCTGAGAGAGATTGTGATTTTGGTGCAAAAATTCAGGAGTAAAGTCAATTACAAAGAAAAGAAGAAATTGAAGCAAAACAAAGAGAAAGAAAGCTTAAAAAATAAAAAAATTATAAAAAAAAACCAGAAAATTAGAAAACACGATTCTCTGAACAGAATCGCGATTTTCTGTAAAAAGTGTTGTTTTGAAAAAACTTTCCAGGTGACTCATGTATTGAAGTGTGAAGGATATTGAGAGAAGGCAAGGACAAAGAATACTCAAAATTTGCACAAGAAAGGATCTACAGAAAGAAACACGATTCTTTACACAAAATCGCGATTTTCTGTAAAGAAAGTTTTTTGGAATCTGTGGAAAATTTGGGTACATTGAGATAAGGAAGTGTAAGGAAGATTAGGTAGATTGAGTAAGGGAAGAGGAATAAGTGAAAGAGTGTGAAAAACTGAAATTTGAACAAAATCGCGACTTTCTGAGTACAAAATCGTGATTTTTTGAGTACTATATAAGCAAAAATTTGAAGAAAAAAACTCATTTGAGACTGAGAGAGAGGGAGAGAGAGAGTGAGCAGAGCTGCCAGAATCGCGACTTCCTGCAAACAGTGGACTTTGGAGAAATTTTCACTCAGGCAAGAAAGGTAAGAATCCTAACATCAATTTTGAACACATATTTTTTGGTTTTTAGTGGGAACTAACATCAGAAAATAGAAAAAAACAGAGGAAGACAGAATCGCGATTTTCTGAATTATTGAGTTTTTGCTAAGAAATCATTAGTTTTTGCTTTAGTTGTTTCATTGCATGTTAAAATTTTGATAAGGCGATTCTATAGGTTAAAAAATATTGAAAAAACAAAAAGTTGAAAATCTGCCAAATTTTTGACAAAATCGCGATTCTGAGTTTTACTCAAAATCGCGATTCTGTGAAAAAGTGCCAACAACATCGCGATTCCCAGAACGCGATTTTCATAAGAAAATCGTGTTTTTAACAATCTGTGAGCAATCACGATTGTCTGGGAACAAAATCGTGGAAAAACACGATTTTGACACAAAATCGTGAAAAACACGATTTTGTGAACAAAATCGTGAAAAACACGATTTTGACACAAAATCGTGGAAAACACGATTCTGTGAACAAAATCGCAAAAAACACGATTTTGAAACAAAATCGCAAAAAACACGATTTTGACACAAAATCGTAAAAAACACGATTCTGTGAACAAAATCGCAAAAAACCCGATTCTGTGAACAAAATCGCGAAAAACACGATTTTGACACAAAATCGCAAAAAACACGATTTTGACACAAAATCGTGGAAAACACGATTCTGTGAACAAAATCGCAAAAAACACGATTTTGACACAAAATCGCAAAAAATACAATTTTCAACACAAAATCGTGAAAAACACGATTTTCAACAGAAAATCGTGAAAAACTCACAAGTAGATAGAAAATCGTGAAAAACACGATTTTCAACAGAAAATCGTGAAAAACTCGATTTTCAACAGAAAATCGTGAAGAACTCGATTTTCAACAGAAAATCGTGAAAAACTCGATTTTCACAGAAAATCGTGAAAAACTCGATTCTCAACACAAAATCGTGAAAAGCACGATTTTCAACAGAAAATCGTGAAAAACTCACAAGTAAGTAGAAAATCGTGAAAAACACGACTTTCAACAGAAAATTGTAAAAAAACTCACAGGTAGGCACAAAATCGTGAAAAAACCTAAATCCAACAGAAAATCGTGAAAAAGTCTAATTGCATGATAAAATCGTGAAAAACACGATTTTCATCTGAAAGTTGTGAAAAAAAACACTAAAGGCAGTAGAAAATCGTGAAAAAAAACCTAAATTCATTAAGAAGTTGTGAAAAGCACAAAATATAGGAAGAAAATTAAAAACACACACAATTTTGGACAGAAAATTGTGGAAAACCAATATATTGGTCAGGAAATTGTGTCAAACACTCTGTTGAGTATTGGAAATTTGTCAAGACTAGTTGAATGATACTAAGGTCTGGAAATAAAATAGATCCAATTCCTAAACAAGACCTAACAAGGAAGGAAAAAGAGCCAGGAAGTAATAAAAGATCAGAAAGAAGTTCAAGCCAAGAAAATAACATGGAAAACCTAAATGAAACAAATGAGTCAATAGAAACTGGGGATTTTAGAAACATCCTTAAATACATGTATACAAATAGGTTTGGAACCTATATATACCAGGATGGAATGCATAAATCACTCATTAGACTGAGAAATTCAGAAATTCCCCTGAATATAACTCCAGTAGCCCAATTCAAAGATGGAAGATATGAAGACAGGCAAGGATGTGTATACATCTTCTCTCAAGACCCAGAAAATTCAAATGATCTAGGGCAATGTGCTGACAAAGGACCTTGGGAACATAACATGGGACAACCAGACATACCTAGACCAAATGAAAACTACACTAATAATGAGCAAAATCATGGGAGAAGGACACATGCTTCACCAAATCCCTTTGACAGAGAACCAGAAGGAAACAATGACTTCCCACTCAGAAGAAGACCTCATTGGCAACCTCAGGGTAGGATGCTTAGACCATACCAAGTAGCCAAATGCATGAAGAACCAATATGAAGGTTATTCAGATCCTCATGCTCATGCAGCAGAATTTAGACAACTGATTAGAGCAGAGGAAGTAGAAGATTACAAGGTACAATTTGAAGCATTTGGTCTAACCCTAACAGGGCCAGCCTTATCATGGTTCATTCCTTTGAGAAAAGAAATGTACCTAGACATTGAATCTTTCTTAGAAGCTTTCATTGGTGAATTCTCTAAGACTGGAATCAAACATAGTACAGCCACATTGATACACAGCTTCAAACAACAAAAGGAGGAAAATGTTAGGGAAGCAGCCAGAAGGTTTAAGCAGTACATTGATAGATGCCCAAGAGAAGAAGTACCTTCCATGGCAAAACAAGTATCATTATTCATTGAGGGATTGAGAAGTGCCCAATTAAGGACCCTAGTGTACTATAGGAGATGTCCTGATTTAGCAGCCTGTGTTAAGGAAGCAATAGATTTGGAGGACAACAGAGGTCAAGATTTGTTAGCATTTGATCAACCCAGATCTTATGAAGACAAAATTCCTCCAGCAGAAGAGTTGGCTCAGGCTATTGCTAAAGCCCTAGAGGTAAGCACTAAAACTAATCTGATAAACTCTAGGATAAACACAAACAAGAAATGTTATATTTGTGGAGAAAATCATCTGGCACAACAATGCCCTTATCAGAAACCACAACACTTACAAGATAGGAAGACACTCAAGTATTGTACACTAGAGAGAAAATGGACAAACCATACCAGGGAGGATTGCTTCTATAACAAACAACCTGTCAAGGAAAGAGACTATATGGCTCAAAGGGAATCAGGTTATACCGAGCAACCAAGACCAGTATTGGGACAACAACCTCCCATTCCAACCAATGTGGTACCAGTCAAATATACACCCATTGATGAAGGAAATTCAAGATTCAGATCACCTTATAAGGAAGAGTATCAATGGAGTGAGGGACATCAGGAAGAATGGGAAGATTATGAAATAAGGGAACCTGAGCTTAAAGCCCTAGATCTGGGAAATGGAAAAATTGAAATGGACACAGCAACATTCATGTACATTACTAACAACTACATGTCCAATCAAAAACCTCAATTCAAAGGGGGACCAAAGATAACATGTTATAGGTGTGGGGGAGAGCATTTCATTAGAGATTGTCCACAACCTCCAACATTCAGGATAGAGGGAGCATATTGTAAGGATTGTGGTAGAGAACATCTGATCAAGGACTGTCCAAAAAATCCCCAAAAACAACAGAACACACCTAATAACATACCTTTAAAAACAGTCAAAATTATGGAACAAGAGGAATTGAGTGACAATGATCAAATTGAACTTAATGTTATAACAAGGGCACAAGCCAAACAACAAGGAACAATTAAAGAACAAAATGAGGGTTCCACATCAAAAGGAAAGAAAAATAGACAAAGAGGGAAATGGGAAAAGAAAAGGAAAGTGGGCAAAAGTCTGGAAGAAGACAGTCAGGAACAAACAAACTCAAAACATACTTCTCCTCAAAAGACCCAGAATCTGTCTGAATTAGGAAATTCTCAGAGCCTAGACACCCTAATCAAAGCCTATAAAGGAAGGATTCAAGAGGGACCAAGCCCCGCAGATCATGCAATGGCTTATCCCATACCGGATTTAGAGCATGAAAGGATGCTAAAATGCAAACAAATTATCCAGGAAACACAACTCAGATTAGGGGAAGAAGACAGCTCTCGGAGAACATTTGATCAGCATGAAAAAACAAAAACCAAGGAAGATGATAAAGAAGGCAATCCACACATAACATTCCAAATGAGTTTAGATGAACATTGTAGTATTACATGTCATACAACATGGGAAAATTTGTTAAAACAAAATCCTCACCTACAAAACAAGATGAACAAGGAAGAAACAATATCTGGAAACCTTCATTCACCAACACAAGAATTAGAGGAACTATGGTATATTCCTATTGACAAAATAGGAGGATATTGTGAAGGAGAAGAAGGGAATTCAACCTTAAAATTACAATATGAAAAACATTCAGCAAAAGCCATTTTGGATAGTGGATCAGGAGTGGCTATAATGACTAAAAAAACCTGGGAGAAATGGGGAAGAAAGGAATTACTACCCACTAAAATGAGATTACAACTTGCAGATGGACATATAGAAAAGCCCCTAGGAATTTGGGAAAAAGTGATTGTGGACATATGTGGCATAGAAATAGAGCATACCTTTGCTATAGTAGAATTTCCACAATCCACATCTTATGAAATTATCCTAGGAAGACCCTTCATGAGACAAATGCAAATTGTACAAGATTGGGGTAATGATTGTTTATATCTTCAGAACCAGGGGAGAATAACAAGAGTAAACTTAAGAAATGGCCACTATTGTGACATATCCCCTAGAGAATGGTATAAAATACATCAAAATCAACCAGAAAGTGAAGAATCAGAGAGGGAGGATCAGGAAGAAGGTGAATCAGCAGTTTGGAAGTGTAACATATTAAGAAATATCATAGATAGGAAAAGGAAGTTAAGGAGAGAAGATTGTGTGGAAGAAAGAGAAATACAAGATGAAAATTATGTGCCTCAACAATTCAAAGATGAAGAGTTTGAGCCTTATGGATGGAATCAAATCTTAGCTACCATGGATTTGGCCAGTGAGGAATATGTGGGAATGGAATTTCAAAATGAGGAAGGATTTGACATCTTCCACATTGGCATACACATGATAGGAGTATCAAAAAGAGAAGAGGATCAAAATCAAGAAATGATATTAACAGAAGGAAAATCACAATATTTGGAAACAGTAAAAGCTGAGGATGCAATCAAAGATAAAATCTCAGGCAAATACAAGGAACATAAACACAAAGAAATAGAAAGAGACCAGGAAAAAGAAAAGAAAGAGAAAGAGATAAACAAAGATCAATACTTTGATGTACCAGCAAACTTTAAAACTTATGAAGTAGAAGATAGACTGCTTCTGAAAATGAAACCAAAAAGAGAGAAGAAGAAAGGGGAAGCATATGATAATGAAGAACAAACAAAGAAAATTGTAATTACACAGGAAGAAGGAGAAGAGAGACAAATAGTAATAGCTGATGACATGACATCACAAGAAGAAGAAGCATTAAGGATCCTAGCAAAGAAATATAGGGATGTATTTGCTTACAGTTATAAAGATTTGAAAGGAATTGATCCAAAAATTTGTGAGCATAAGATTCCTATGACACCTGATGCAAAACCAAGCAAACAGAGACATTATACATTTAATGACAAATACTCTGCCAAAATAAAGGAAGAAATTGACAAGTTGTTGGCTGCTAATTTCATTTATGAAATAGAGTACACTGAATGGATATCACCTATAGTTGTGGTGCCAAAAAAGAACGGGAAACTTAGGGTATGCATTAACTTGAAGAAAGTAAATGCAGCAACTATAAGGGATAGTTATCCACTACCAATAACAGATCATCTTCTTGAGAGAGTTGCAGGAAAGGAAGTCTATAGTTTTCTAGATGGCTTTTCAGGATACAATCAAGTACCAATAGCTTTAGAGGACCAACATAAGACTGCCTTTTCTACAGAATGGGGGGTTTATGCTTTTAGGGTTATGCCCTTTGGATTGACCAATGCCCCAGCAACTTTTCAAAGGTTGATGTGTCATATTTTCAAAGAATTCCTGAGAAATGGGATGGAAATCTATGTAGATGACTTATGCACTTTTTCTTTAAAAAGACAAGATCATTTACAAGATTTGGAAAGAATATTCAGGAAGTGCAGGACATATAGAGTATGCTTAAACCCAGAAAAGTGTGTATTCTATGTCAGACAAGGAAGAATGTTGGGTCACATAGTGTCAAAAAATGGAATCTCTACTGATGAAAAGAAAATAAAAGCCATAATAGAGCTTCCTAGACCAACAAATGTGAAGGAACTCCAAACTTTTATGGGACATTGTGGGTACTACAGAAAATTTGTATACAAATTTGCTGATATAGCCAAGCCCTTATATGCCCTCATCACAAAGTTTGAGTGGACTGAAGAATGTGACCAAGCATTTGAAACATTAAAAACTTGTTTGGTGACAGCACCAATCTTGAAAACACCTCAGTGGGATAAAATCTTTCATGTACATGTCGATGCTTCAAATTATGCTCTGGGATGTGTGTTAGCACAACCTATAGAAGGAAGCAAATTAGATTTTCCAGTAGCATATGCAAGTAGACAATTAAACATCGCAGAAAAAAACTACACAACTACTGAGAGAGAAGGATTGGGAATGATCTTTGCTGTCAAAAAATACAGACATTATCTATTGGCCAACAAGTTTAAATTCTTTGTGGATCACCAAGCTCTACTCTATTTAGTAAATAAACCATGTCATACAGGAAGAATAGTAAGATGGTTTCTTTTACTAATGGAATTTGAGTTTGAGGTGGTGGTTAGACAAGGAAAAACACACTTGAGAGCAGATCATTTATCAAGAATTCAGTCAAAAGAACCTAGTTCACCTATAGATGATGATTTGCCAGATACATACTTATTCAAGGTGGAAAGTGTTCCTGAATGGTCGATGTCATTAATTCCCTTGCTAACCATGGGACCTTGTAGGTCATTAGCAAATAACACACATCTGGTGTTACAAAGCAGGAATTTCATGTTGTTAGCTGGACATTTGTATCACCTCAATCAGTCAGGTATATTGGAATATTGTACTCCAGAAGAAGAGCAACATGAATATGTAAGAAAAGCTCATTGCTGGAATCCATGTACTCATGCTTCTACAATTGTCACTCTTAGTAACCTTAATAGGATGGGAGTACATTGGCCAAATAAGATTCAAGATGTGGAGAGATATATTGATAATTGTCAAAAATGTCAAACATGGCAGAAAGCAGAATTAATAACTCTATATTGGTTTCAGAAAAACCCTGAATGGAGTGAAAATATTGTTGAGAAGTTGAAGAGAAAGGAGAAAGGGGAACAAGTAATAGCTGGTGCTGATTCAAGAAATCTACAAGTGATCTCAGAAGAATATCAACTCATAGGAGAGCAATTATACAAGAGAGGAATGGATGGATATCTGAGAATCTGTGTTCCAGAAGAAAGGTATTTAGAGATGTTGGAAATGGCACACTCAGGAGTAGCTGGGGGACATTTCTCAAGTGATAGAACAGCCAAACTCATCTTATATTCTGGCTTTTGGTGGCCAACCCTATTTCCTGATGCTAGAACTTATGTGAAAAGATGTGATGTCTGTCAAAGGGTAAGCCAACCAAACAAAAGAGATAACATGCCATTAATTCCTTTAATTTCAGCCAGAGCTTTTAGTAAATGGGGATTGGACTTTATTGGACCCATACATCCTCCAGCCAGACAATCTCATGCAGAATACATACTAGTAGCTACAGATTATTTGACAAAATGGGCTGAGGCCAAAGCTACTAAAAGAAATGATGCTCACACCACTGCTAGATTTTTGTATGAAAACATTATCACTAGATTTGGACTACCAATTGAATTGGTAAGTGATAGGGGGACTCATTTTTTGAATCAGATCATAGAAAACATGACTAATTATTTCATGATTAGTCACAATAAGTCAGCCCCATATCACCCACAAGCCAATGGGTTAGCAGAAAGCACTAATAAAGTACTGTGCAATGTATTGTCCAAATTAGTTAACACAAACAGAAATGACTGGGATTATCAATTGAATCATGTTCTTTGGGCTTATAGAGTGGCATACAAAACAGCTTTAGGGACTACACCATTTAATTTGGTGTATGGCCAGAATGCAGTTTTACCCATGGAATTTCTTATTCCAACACTGAAGGTGGGTAGCCAATACAATTGGACAGGACATGAATTATCTGAAAGAGTCATAGACTTAGAAAAACTGGGAGCATCGAGACCCCAAGCAGTGATGAGTATATACACAAACAAGAAAAGACAAAAAGCTTATCATGATGTTCACATAAAAGACAAAGATCTACAAGAAGGAGACCTGGTCTTAGCTTACACAATCAAGGAACATCAGAAAAAGTTTCAGAAAAAAGGTCATGGGCCATATATCATACATCAAATAAGCAAAAGTGGAGCTATTCAGTTAGCCAATATTGATGGGGAAATCATGCCAAATTTCATAAGTGGATGTAGAGTAAAGAGGTATGAGTGCCCATTAACTACCGAGGAATGGAGAAGGTTGCAAAAGGCCCAAAATAGGAAAAAAGAAGAAGAAAGTATTAGAAAGGAGGCTCAACTGGAAGCCAAAGAGAGAATTAGAAAATTGAAACAAGTGTGCTTATGTGAAAACACTCTAAAGCAAAAAGAACATTTGCCTTTGATTATGATGAATTACCAGAATGAAAACATAAGGGTTTTGATAGATTCGGGAGCTCAAGTGAATCTAATTAGCTCAGCCTTGATCAATAAGTTTAATCTTAAGAGAGCTGAAAGCAGAATTCTGATCAAAACTCTGGGAGGGAAAAGAATTCAAAGCATATCTTCACTTTCTGTTAAAGTTAAATTTAATAACGAATATATGGAGATAGATTGTGAAGAGTGGCCAGACCATTTAATGACTGAAAAGCTGATTTTAGGGCAACCATGGCTCAAACAAGGTAAAGTCATCTTAAATTTTGAAAAAATGAAGCTTAATTTGACCATCAAGGACAAAAAGTTTTTAATGTTCTTTCTGAGTAATGAAGAGCAGGTAGTTCATATGGATGTTCATGACCCACATCTCGAGGGATTTGCTTTCTCAATGGAGGACAGGAACATTTTGACAATACAAAGTGATCAAGCTTGATGCACTCAAGATCAGCAAAAGATTGAAGAGGTAAAGGTTGATGAGGAGACAAAACAGAGAAGACTATTATTGCCAAAGTTGCAACATCAACAAAACAGAACAAAAAGAATATGGAAACAGGTCATGCACAGTTATGGCTCACCAAAACAGGAAATTAAAACAAAATGGGTATGGAAGCCAAAAAATGTCAAAAAATGTTCATCCACAGAGCATGGATATTTCCAGAACAGAAGGACAAATGGAGTAAAACAGTACTGGGTGAAAAAAATCAGAATTGGGTCAATGGAAGAGGGATAATCCACGATGGACCTATTTTTGGAATTTTGAAAAGGACAAAAAAAAAAATATAATTCCTTCTTTCCCCTTAGAAGAAAATTAGGAGGGGAAGGAAAGAAGACAAAAAAAAAAAAAAAAAAAAAAAAAAAAAAAAACCAGAAAAATATATATATTTTATTTTCTTGATTTTCTTTCTAAAAATAAAAGAACACAAAGCAAGATATAGGGAGGGAAAGAGTAACTTATTATGGAAAAAAAAAAAAAAAAAGGTTGTTTTGCCTTATTGATTTTTAAATTTTTTTGTGATCATTTTTACCACTACTTTTTAAGTTTCTTCATTAATCATCTTTCCTAGCATCATCTTTCTAATTCAGGAATTATTTTTTGAGCAAGGAAGTGACAATTGGAGAGAGCACATTAGATGTCTTGCTACACCTGTGTTGCTCACTTAAAATTGAGTCTCTTGAAAAAAAAGCAAAAATTGCTGGGAACTTGTCTTTCTTATTTTTTATATATGTCAGTAACATTCCAGAATAATATAGTAATTTCTTATGAAATCTTGTGACTCATGTGGGTGGAGTATTTTCTTTTCTGTTATATATAAATACAGGATGGTGAATGCAAAGGAGTTGGCAATCCATGACTTCAAAGCTGATTTAGTGACTTTGTCCAGAGGACACTGGTTTTTGGACAGTGATGCAGCTGAAGAACAAGTGGACTTAGAATCCGATGAAGACCAAGAAATCCCAGAAGCTGAAAAAATAGCAAAAGAACTTAAAGAAATTCTGGGAGTGATAGGACAGCATATCTTCACAGTAGCAGTGGGAGGATATAAGTACACCATGCTCTGCCAAGAATTTTACAGGTTTCAGAAAACTTCTGTCAACCTCAAAAGATGGAAAGCTGTGGGATTGCACAAGCTCTTAGAAGAACCTATTTTCTTTATTGACTTTGAAAGAGTAGCACAAGTGATGGGAACTTTGGAGGAAGTGGGAAAAGGCAATGATGCCTACTTCAGATGTAAAGTGAAGAATAAAGACAATCAGGAGGCAGGGATAGTCATCAAAGCAGAACATATCAGAGCCGCCTTACAGTTCTATCCAATGGGCACTAAACTGGACCAAAGTTTTGTCAAGAAAAATAAGGAGACTTACACGGGGTATGTAAAGTTCACTGACTTCAAGGGAAAAGAAAATGAAGAATATGCTATAAGAATGTTCTTGCAGTTCTTTTGTTTTCCGAAATTACCAAGCTGAAGGAAGCAGCAAAGCACTGGGAGCAGAAAAAATTCATGAATGGAGCCCAGTTTTTGACAAAAATCATTTATCATGTTCTAGGAATGGAAGAACAGTTAAAGTTAGCTCCTGAGGCACAGTACTTCAGAAATTTGATGTCAGGAATCAAAAGTCCCCCTAGAAAAGCACTTGGAAGAGAATCAGAAGGACAAACTCGCATGAGGGGAACAGGAATGAAGAGGAAAGTAATATATGAGGAAGTGATTCCAGTAAAGAAAAGAAAGTTGGACCCCAGAAAAGTAGAGTTAGAACAGGCGGAAGAAACAAGAGAGGAACAGGTGGCAGCACAGAAAAAGGTACAATCCTCCAGTGAACCTCATCCTCCGCAGACAAGTAAAGAACAGCTTTACACTTATCTCACTCAAGGAAACAGCAAAAGAGCCATATACGAGGCACAATATCAAAAAATGTTGGAAGATTTTTCATGTAAAGCTACCGATTGGATCCAAGAAGAGGTGGAGCACTATGAGGCATTGCATGAAGAAATGATGGCAGCAGAAACTGAGGAGATATTTGTAAAGAAGGAGGTAGAATTGCTGGCATACTTCAAGGAGTTGCAAGGACCTCCAGAGGCCAGAACTACGGTGATAGTGAAAAAGAAGATGCCAAGGAAACCTGTTCAGAAGAAGAAGATGATAAAGAAAGGAAAAGGAAAAATGGCAGATGAACATGTGATGAAAGAAATGAAACGAGTAATTACAGAAGAAACACAGAAGCTAACCTCAGTGATGGAAGTGTCAAAGCCTATAGAACAAGAAGTGGGAGGATCTTCACGATTCTCATCTGATTCAGATAGCGACATTGAGAGTTTTTTGCTAAAAAGTTTAAATCTGTCAATACCCAACACTCCCAATATAGCTGTTCAGGCTGTAGAAAAAGTGAAAACACCTGAGGATTCAGGTAAGAAACCTCAAGAGAAGCAGACACAGGAGGAAATAGTTCCACAGATGAGTGCTGAAGAAAAAAGGAGGCAGTTAAAAGGAAAGGCAAGGATGACAGAAGAGGAAGACCAGAAGAGAAATGAAGATAGTTCTGGAATAATGAATGTTGACAAAAATTCAATATGGACCAACCCATCACAAACACAGTTCAAATTAAATGCAAGATTGACTGCAAGTTTGGAGGAACTAGCAAAGAAAGTATTCGGCAGTGTACTTAGCTCAAATAATCAGCAGAAGGATGCATCCAAAGAACAGGAAAGCAAGGAGTTAGAATCAGAAAAGAATGCTCAAGAGGTTTTGGGACAAGTAATAGAGGAAGGAATTGTTCAAAGTATAAAGGATGTGCTGAAGGATATAAAAAGCAGTGAGGAATTTACATCTAAGAATGATCAAGAACAGGAGGTGGAAGCAGATTTTATGGATATTGAGGAGCAAGATCAGGAACGCATAAAAGAGAGAAGTAATGACCAGGTTGCGGGTACAAAAGAAATTGAATCAGTTGAAGTTCAGGAAAAGCAGGAACAGGAAGACCAACTCAGGAAAGTTCAACAAATTCTTGTTGAAAAGGACTCAAATAATAGTCAGGAAACCCTAACACAAGAGAAGGAGATACTAATTAAGGAAGTCCAGCTCTTCACAGAGAAGCAACAAGTAGTGGAAGAAAAGAAGCCATTAGAAGAGAAGAAAGTTTCAGATTTTTTAGAGCAGAAGAGTGCAAATGACAGAGCACTAGTTTATGAGGAGGAAGATAACAATCAGGATACAGAGAACTATGATCACAGTGATGAAGAACAAGACATGCAGGACATAGAAGATGAAACAGCAGCAGAAGAAGATAATGTGGATAAAGAAGATAAGCAAATTGAAGTTAGACAGACAGAAATAGAAGTAGGGTTGGAAAGAATACCCAAAAATATAAGATCAGCTTGTCAAATGATTATGAGTAACATTGAACAATTCAGACCATCTAGCAGAAATATGATCATATCAGGAATGGTGGCTGAATCAGAATTTGAAAAAGGCAGTTTAATTATCAAAGAACACAAGAAAGAAAAAGAGCAGATGACAGAGCAATTAAGGTTGATAAAGGAAAGGAATGAAGAATATCTCAATAGAATCATTGTTTTGGAAGAAGCTGAGGTTCAGAAGCAGAACAGGATCCAATATTTGGAAGAAAAGAGTGTAAAGTTATCAGAACAGAATGCCAAAATGGAAATGGAACTAAAAACCATAGGAGGAAGATACAGAACTTTACAAACATCTTATCAAATTCTGACTAGAGCACATGAAGAGATTAATAAAGTGTTGTTAGAAGAAAGTCAATTACAAGGTGGAAGTAAATCTGTTCAATTGACAGAGGAAGAAAAGGAAGAGCTGCATAAAGAAATTCAAAGACTTCAAACAGAATCAAAAGAGGCCAAAGAAATGGAGAAACAGGCAAACACTCATGCTGCCACATCAATGAGAGGATATCATCAATTACATTTGGAGGTAGAGAAGGAAAGAAGTGAATGGCAAGCAAAGATGGAGGAAGAAAGAAATGAGTGGAGGAAGGAAAAGGAGTTATGGGCAGCTCAGAACAAAAGTTCAATAATGACTATAGAAGAATTACAGAAACAGTTGGAGAAATCAAAAGTTCCAGAAGAAATTCAAGATCAAGTACAGGCAGAAGATACAGACAACAGGGAATATGAAACAGGGGATTTTGACAGGGAACAAGAGAACAAGGAGTCAGCAGCCAAAGAAACAGAGGAAGAATATTCTGAAGATTTTGTACAGAAATTATTGACCAATAGAGAGTCAAGAATGGAATTTATCAGAAAAATGCATGATGAGTATGAAGATCAAATAGTTAATTTTGCTCTGAATAAAGGCATTAATCCAGATCAGCATCATTGGGCTGCAGATGGATTGGGAATACCTTTCTGTATGATTTTGGAGAGTATAAAGAATTATCAGTTAGCCAGAGTAGGGCTATCTCCGAACAAATACCTTGAGTATGAAGAAGATATTAATGTCACGAAGGAGTTATTTGAAAGAGCAAATCCTAAATGGAGAAATAAGTGGTTGGATGCCAATAAGGAATGCAGGAAAATCTGGAAAGAGGCACCTTTGAATTTAAAGATCAACCCAGCCTATTGTCCAGTTGCCAGAAGAAGAGAATGGACTGTTTTTTGGGAAAGGAGGAAAACAGGGCAGATTCCAGCAAAATGGCTGAATTTTCCAAAAATAGCAGGTCCAAAGGCAGGCACTTGGCCTACAAAAAATTACATGGTGAATACTGCTGAGTCAGTTTTAACAACATATAAAGATGTTAATGATCCAGCCTGTATATTACTTGTCAGAATAATGAGATTGATTCTAGCCTGTATCGAGACCTACACTGATACAGATATCAGAATTTTGAACTACATAGGCTTTAATTCACCAACAGATGCTCTTTTGTTTGATTTGAGTGAGACACCAGACAGGATCTGCTTAATGGCCTACTACAGCAGAATTATATTTTTGGGTAGTCATTACTTACAGATTTTTGAGGATGCTTTCGATTATGGGTTTTTTGAGAGGGAGTCAGAGATTTTTGGAAACCTATCAGTTGTTACAAAAGCAAGACTTACTGCCTATGAAGTTGCTTACACTGAATATTTGAAGAAGGATGTCATAGATAAGCCTGAAGCTGCAGTGCAATGGAGGAAAGCTTTATTTGAAATGGTCAATAATTTGAATGTCACAGAAAGGAAGAGCCATGATTTGGTGTCACAAGTGTATCAAAGGAAGAAGAAATAAAGCTGAGCTCACATAAGAAAATCTTTCGTCAGGAGCCGAAAGGCTTAGGAGGGGAAGGATGTTGGAAGGAGTAATTTTGAAGGAGCATTTTTGATGAAAAAATTAGTAAAAAGTCAAAAAATTTGTAAAATATTTATGCAATGATTGTAAAAATAAGGAAGAGTCTTCCTTATGTGGTTGAGGATATCATGTAATTTTTGTAGAATTTTTAGAAACTCTTAGATAGCATTTCTTTAGAAAATTAGAGAAAAAGACCTAATTTCAAGTGTGAAAAAGGACACTTGAAAATGTATATAAGTCAATTTTCTCTATTTTGGAGGGGTTGGTTAGTCATTTGCTCAAGCTATCAATAGAGAAGAAAGAGTTTCTGCAAAATCGTGTTTTCTCCTGTTGAGTGTATTTCTTTTGATGTGTGAGCTTGTCTCTTGCTTAATCATGGAGATTTGTGAGTCATATTTGTGTATTACTGAGTAAGTTGTATGAAGAGAGAGACCTATTGCTGTAAATGAGTGGAAAGGGCTGAAGGAGGTTCCAAAATTGTGAAAATCGTCTGTTGGTACAGAATCGCGATTGTCTCGTCTTTGTGATACAGGTGATATTTTTCAGTTTTGAGTTCATATTTGTATTCTGCTAATGAAATGGCATGGTTTTGACACAAAGAACATGGAAAATGATGGAGATTTGCCTTAGTTATGGTAAACTCAAGATTTTCTCTTCATCTTCAATTTCTCTCAGCAATCCAGCCATCAATCTCTGATTTCCTTGAATCTATTATCTTGAAGGGGCTGTGGTCTTATGGATATTCCTAGGATTGACAAAATAAAGATGATTTGTTGATTCTTTGTTACTTCATGATTGGAGAGGACAACTTGGAGTCCAAAACAAAACAGGCTGTAAGGAACTGTAAAGGTCTTTTCTACTCGTCATGTGACGAGATGCACCGCTGTCCAACACCCATGAGTCATCTGTTCCTGAATCTTCAGCCGAGGAGCACACCTCCTCTATCGTAACAAATAACTCAAGCTCTATTTCTGCTGTGTTGGCAGACTCCTTGCCCTTGCCACCTTTTGAAGAGCCACTCTTCTCTTCTGCCTTCTTGATGCGACAGTCTTGGATTCTGTGTCCCTTCTTCTTGCAGTGGAAACACTCTCCCTTGAACTTCTTTTTGTCATTCTTCTTTTTGTCTCCATCTTTTGAAGAGTCTGTTTTGCCTCCTTTGGCATTTGCTGTGAATGCAGCATCTCCTTTGCTACCACCACTCCTTGCCTTGAGCCGCAACTCCTCCTCCATGAGTAAGGCACTGAGTTCTTCAAAAGTTAGTGGTTGAGGTCTGATTTGAGTGTTAAGAGCAGTTACCAGACCATCAAACTTAGGTGGACAAATTCGAAGACAACATCGAGCTAGCTCTTCACTTGACTTTTGAACACCTGCTCCCGCCATTTGATCTCGTAGATTCTTTATGCGAGTGATAAACACCTCTGTAGTCTCCCCATCAGCAAACCGTTCTGCTACAAGCTGATTCTCCAAGTTCTGAATCTGTGTCTGATTACGAGTTTCATATTGATTTCTCAATATGTTCCATGCTTCACATGCCTTCGTAGTATGCTGAATGAGAGTCAGAACACTATCAGAAGTACTTGTAACAAGAGCACAGAGTGCATCTGCATTTCTACGTTTCCAAGCACGTAGAAGATCAGCATCAGGAGGAATCATTCGACCAGGAGTATTTGGATCAGGTCTTTCTTGGGGCTCATGATCAGTCCCAAGAACAGTCTCCAAAAGCTCATATGAATCAAGAATAGAAGTGATTTTGAACTTCCACAGGGTGTAGTTCGTACCATCAAGTTTACCTTCTGTGAAGGCTGGTGGCCGTATCCGCAATGTTGGGATGATCGGCATCATTGCTGCTCCTGCTTGTGCGCCACCTACTCCTGTTGATGAACCACCTTGGCCCCCAGTCGTAGATGATGACGCACCACTTGACATCTTCTCTCTTTTGTTGTTCAGAACTCTGCAACCTCTGCGTTTCTGCTTCTGCACCACTCAGAGCCTCCTGAGCTCTGATACCATGTAAGAAAATAACAGCACAGCGGAATAGACCTGTAGACAGAGTTGAGAGAAAAACGCAGACAAAGATAGACGCAGATTGAGAGGTAGAGAACTCGAATTCTCAGATTGCAAAGCATAATGCAGTTACAATGATGGTGCTGTCCACCCGTGCGCTCCCACTGTGGAGCTTAGATGGAGATCTAGACAGACTCTAGATGAAGGGCTTACTAGTGCGCAATGCTATATAAAGCTCAACCTGGGCTGTGCTTATATAGCTTTTACAAGGCGGTTCGGTATAGATAAACGTAGTCGGGAGATACAAATTAGTCGGTAAAATATATGATCCGACAATATCTCCACGACAAGAAGTCCTACCGTCTCGGCCCTACGGGCTGGGGGGATAGGCCCCCCGGACCCCGTAGAAGGGGGCAAGCCCCCCTCTGCACTCCCCCCATTAAGGTTCTACGGGGAAACCGCGCGACGCCACAGGGCCTTTATTTTCACCTTAAATGATAACCCAATGGCCTGAAAGTTTATGCCCTACCTAACCTGACGGCTAGGCTCACAAAGATCATCTATAACCATCAACGGTCACACATAGACCTCATCTAACTTGGAAGTTAGGGTTCCACAAATATCCGGGCTCTCATAATGGCTTCTCCTCATAATGGGGGCCTTACAACTTAGAGCACCATGGATCATTTGTGGTCACATGAGGGTGGAGTATTGAGCATATCTAATAGAACCAACTCCAAGAGATCTCCATGCATATAACCTTTCTTCATGAATGGTAACCTGTGAGACTTTCCAAATTGACATGCACTACACTTATAAATCATATGTTGTTTTGAAATTAGGAAGTCCAAGTACACTTTGGTCCCTGCAAATTTGCTTTAATGACCTTTCACCAATATGTGCTAACCTTTTGTGCCATACTTCCAATTCTGTGAGTGTCTGACTACCATAATTAAAGAGAGCAATGTTTCTAGTGTCCTGTAATTCAAATGTGAACAATCTACCTGTCTTTTCACCTTTTGCAATTCTTCTGAATCCTTGACTTGGATCTTCAACAAATGCTCCTGCTTTTGTGAACCTGACTTGCAACCCTTTCTCTACTATCTGCCCAACACTTATCAAATTCTTTGTAATGGTAGGGACATAGAGTACCTTAGTGAGTAGGTTGATGTTTCCATCGGGTGCTTTGACATTACCTATTTTCTCCACAGGATGTTTTGTATCATCTCCTGTTTTGTACCTCATGCTTATTCCTTGGATCTTCTAAATCTGATAGGAGTGCCACATTTCCTGCCACATGATTTGAACAACCTGAATCTATGTAGAAAACATGCTCATCAGATTTACCTTGTGGCATAGCCATGTTCATGATCAATAATGAATCCTCTTTGTTTGAGTCTTCTGTGTAGTTATTGTAGTCTCTCCTTCCTTTGTAGCCTCCTTGATAGTTTGAATGATTGTAGTTGTTGTAGTTTCCATGGTAGTTGTTGAACCTTCCTCTTGAGTAGCCATAACTTCCTCTATTGTATCCTCTGCCTCTTTGATTCCTGGAATTCCTAAAGCAATTTTCAGTTGTATGATTAGTTAATCCACAAATAGAACATGAGTTGGAGTCTTGGGATCTCCCCCTACCTTGTCTACCTCCTCTTCCTCTACCTCTGCCATGTCTTCCTCTACCTGCATAGTTAGCTTGATATGTACCTGCTTCATCATCCACTTTCTTTGCCTTTCCTTTGTTATCTTTAGACTTGCTTTTATCCGTGTATAAAGCTGAAGATTGATTACCTTTAGAGCTTTCTCCATTTTTGATAAGCTTTGCCTCTTGAGTAAGTAGTTGTCCAATGAGTGTGTTGAAATCAGGTACATGCATGTCCATGTACAAATCCATAGCTCTGGTGAATGCTTCCCACTTGTCATCTGCCTTCAAGCCATTGATGACCTGCCTTACAATTTGCTCTTCATCTATTACCTCTCCAATGCTTCCCAACTGATCCGCTATGTCCTTGAGCTTTGTGACAAAATCAGTCACATTTTGTTTGGGAGCCTTCTTGAGAGTTGTGAACTCCAGCCATAGTTGATGCTTCCTAGCTTTGGTACTTGAAGAAAAGAAAGCTTCAAGTGCATCCCACACTTCCTGAGATGTCTTACAACTTCTAATGTGAGGCAACAAAAAATCTGAGATAGAGTTGAGGAGATAAGACCTTGCAAGTGCATCCTTGGAGCACCATGTGCTCAATCTTTCTTGCTCTTCTTGTGTTGGTTGACTTTTGTTCCTGAAACTTGGCATAACTTCATCTCCAGCCACATAACCATATAAACTTCTACCTTGGAGATAGGCTTCCATTCTTAATGACCAAGCTGAGTAGTTACCTCTGTCTAATTTGTCAATTGATGAAGGAAATCCATCTGCCATGTTGTCCAACCTTGCTCTGATACCACTGTGAAGAGATGGATAGGTATGTGCTTGAAGATGAAGAGGTGTTGCAAAATACTTGATCTACACTAGCCAATTGAACTCCAGGAGTATATGGTGGGCCCTTATAGCTTGCCAATGGATGTATTAGACACCCTATGTACCTTGGAAGATCACTCTCAAAAAGATAGATCAAAACAGATAAGTTGGAGTTAGCTCAGGGGTGAAAACTTGCTATTCTTGGTTCATACACGTGTCCAGTGTTTTACATAATTCTCTGAGCACAGTAGCAATTAGCTCAATTCCTCTTGGGGACGTCTAGGTAACTTAAAGAGCTAACTTTCAAGAGTAATCTCATAAAAAATAATGAACCACACACTGAGAATGAGTTTTAACAACTGATGACATCATCCCGATTTTCACGGGTTGCTACAGTTTGAGACCAGTGAGCAGAAAAATCAACATAACTCAAAATGTAGGACTTCAATGATTATGAAAATTTGTATGGTTATACTCGACAGTACGCAGAATTCAACAAGCTTTAAATCACTGAATTTGGATAAGTAACCACTGAGAAACACCTCTGACAAGATGAGTGAAAAAGTCGGGTACCTGACAGAGAAGTGAAGATGAACAGACCCTGTTGACTTCAAATGAATATAACTGAAGATTGCAACATTCAAATGACATGAAAATTTGTGGGCATATAGTAGACTTATAGAGATAACTTTACCAAGTTAAATCACTGAAAATGATGCACCAAGCGCAGAGAAAACATCTCTGCAAGCTGACTGAGAAAACTGAGAGTAATGGCAGTGAGTAGTACACTTCACAAGAACATGGAAAGATGAACACAAATAATCATGAAAATGAAAGTATATTGCTTGTACAATACAATGAATTACTGATACATATGTGTGCCTTGTAATCACACCTTGATATGGCATAAAGCTCAGCTCTTGGAGGTCTTCACATAGGTCTCTCTAACCACAACTAAAACTGCCATCTATTTATAGTTGAGTTTGGGAGGCTAACTTCCCTCAATCACTCTCCAATCAATCAATGATTGATTTGATTCTCTACCTACCACAAATCACGAATTCGTGGCTCCTCTTTCCATTCTTGATCAAGTGGACTCAACCACTTAAGATTCTCTTACTTTTACATTAAGTAAACTCTTCAAAAGTTACAAGAGGTAGTTCACAAGTGAACTTTACATAGTCTTCTTTTTAAAGCTTCTTCTAAGACTTTGTGAGACTCAAGCCAATACTTAGGTTTGTCATAGACTTGCTCCAACAAGGGAGACATTCTCTGCTAGAGAGATTATTTTGGCATATGTGCCCACATAGGAGAACATTGTAAACCTTTTCACAAAGGCTCTGCTTAAGGAGAAGTTTGAAGATTACTGCAAAGCTTTGGGCTTACTTCCTTTTGTGGAAATTCCCACATAGCTTGGCACTTCCTTATACATGAGTGTTAGCTCCTTGTTCACTGCATTACTCCCTCGGGGGATTTGTTGATATATTTAGGTAGTGATGTGTGTGAACACAATAGGACCACCAGGGCACTTTTTCCCTCTTTAGGAGGTTTTTTCCCCCAGCTTGTATATATGCCTATAACCCTAATGGATCACTTATCTTTGTAAATTCTAGTGGTAATGCATTTAGTATTACCCACTATAACTAAAAACCTAATAAGTGTAGGCCAAATAGTTGAAAAAGGCTTGCAAGTTAGGTTCACCCAACATGGAGCTTTTATGGAAGATCCATGTCAAGGCTTCAAAAAGATAGCCCGAGGTGAGAAGCATGGTATGCTCTTTACTTTTGAAGTAGGAGAAACCAGGAACATAGCTCTATTCAACTTTGGGTCTCAAACTCTAAGTGAGCTTGAAGTGTGGCAAAAGAGACTTGCTCATGTGAATGAAAGAACCTTGAAGGATATATGCAGGGATCAAAGTGTTCTAGGACTGCCGAACATATCAAAGCAACACATGATCAACAGGTGTGATGCATGTCAGATTGGGAAGGCACAAAGACAACCATTCAACCACAAAGCCTACATCCACAACAACTTATTGGACTTAGTACATACACATGTATGGGGACCAAGTTAAGAACCTTCATTGGCAGCATCAAGGTATTATGTCTCATTTATTGACGACCATAGTAGATGCATTGTTCTATACTTTATCAAGAATAAGAATGAAGTGTTTTATTTCTTCAAGAAGTATCTTGCACATGTGGAGAATCATACAAGTAGATCACTAAAGAAGCTCAGATCTAATGGAGGGGGAGAATACTTCTCCAAAGAGTTTGATGAGTTCTTGCAGGAAAAAGGTATCAAACGGGAAGTGACTACTAGGTACTCTCCTCAACTAAATGGAATTGTAGAGAGGAGAAACAACGCATTGGTTGGATCAGCCCGAAAAATGCTTGAAGAGAAGAAGTTTCCACATTATCTATGGGTAGAAGCTATTTCAACTGTTGTGTACCTTGTCAATAGACTACCATCCAAATCACTAGATATGATGACGAAGGAACTTGATGGAATAAAGCTTTGTAGATTCAAAGCTATGGCAGGTATTCAACCTATCAGAGAATGAAGAATCAAGCATACTTTAGCTTGAGGGGGAGCTGTTGGAACATCAAGCTTACACTATGCTTGAGGTGGATTTGATCTACATCAAAGGCTATCCCGTCGAAAAAATATCCGTTGGAGACTTCTTTTTCTTATGCTCATTTATTGTATTTTTTGAGAGATTTTTGATGGTTCATTTACCGTTGTAAAAGCCTTGAGCTTTAAACATGTAAAGGTAGAAAGATAGAGCCCAAATGCCACAAATTTGTGGTGGTTGAAATTGCATTCAATCAAGCAATCAAATCACCTAAAAGTAGATCAAACTAGATCTTCACTTTTCCTAGATTGTAGGAAAGTGAATTGATTCCCTCCAACAACCATTCCCACCTTCATTTGAATTCAAACTTCACTTGTAGAAATTGTGGAACACTCCTAGAGTCTATATAAAGACTTGAAATCACTTGTACATTGCATGGAAGCAATATACATACACTTGTGACCATCATTGTCTTGCTCCTTCAATTCTCTACATCATCTTCTTCACCAACAGTAATCTTGCAGAGGCTGCTGCTCTCTCTCCAAAGCTCCAAATTGAGTGCAAGATGGTGCATTGGAAAGTTATTAGTGTCTAGTTTATGCCTATAGATTTCCATAGAATTTGGTTTAGTAAATGGGGAGAAATTAGAGTTTTCTATCTTGGGTTCAATCTCTACGTATTCCTAAAAAATAGGAAGTACCACCGGTGAATGTCTTATTCATTCCTATAGCATATTTTGCTTATTCCTTATAATTTTGTGCATTCTATACACTCAACCCTATGTGTATCACTCCCATAAAGGGATTTTTTTCTAATTGTAATCACGCTGGTCGCTATGGGCATTTGAAGTTCATTGTCTCTTCCATAGATAGTAAATTTTTTGAGCTAGTCAACCTGCGAACCTATCTGTCTTGTATCGACTCAGTCTCCTTGATGCTCCAAAGTACATAGTGTGTTTCTTTGCACTTATCACATGCTTATAAGGTCTATTTGAGTCTCCATAAGCTCAAGGGCTGGTCTTGTGCCGGTTGGCTAGACCAAACTTCGTCCCTTCAAAACGCATTTTTCTACCTTCTACAAGCTTCTCCAAGATCTTTCAAGAACTTCTATTAATCGTTGAGCATAAGAAACTTTAAGTCAAATGAGAGAAGAATTGAAGCTAGAAGAAAAGCTGCATTTTTAGAAAGAGTAAATGTTCACATTTACTAAGGAAAGTGTCAACAGTTTTGAAGTTTGAAGTCTTGCTGAGTTAATGGTGATTATAGAGGCTTTCTAATATCCCATTAGCTTGGTTCTTGTGGTATTTTATACATCACAAAAGGAAAGGTTATTATGCATCACTCAATTTTGAGAATGAAAATCTCCTTTTGATGCATATGCATGGAAGCTCAAACAATGTAGATACTACATGGTATCTAGAGAGTGGCTCCAACAAACAAATGCATTGGAACCAAAATTAGTTTGCTAATATACATCGCCCAATTGGTAAAGAGCATGTAGAAACAGGGGATAATACAACTCAAGAGATCACACACAAAGCTGATGTGGTTTTGGATGGCAAAGAACAAGGAAGGTGGATCAAAGATGTGCTTCATGTACTAACAAGAACCAAATGAGATTCAAAAATGTAGATTTCTTTGCGGAGAACCCAAAACAAGGCTACAATCTACTTGCAAGAGGAAAGAAGGAAGGAGTATTGTTTACATTAGAGGTAAACCCAAAATCTTCATATCATGTATACTTTACTTTTGGCAATACGAAGATTGCTGATTTGGATTTATGGAAGAAACAAATTATTCACACGAATATTCAAAGGATGAAGATGATGTAGCAAAAGAGGCTAGTAGAAGATCTACCAAGTTCTCAAGCTCAAAAAATGAAGAACCTATGTGAAGCTCGTTAGATGGGTAAGATGTCAAGACTTTGTTTCAAGAAGAGTGGATACATCAGCCAACATCCACTTGAATTGGTCGATATAGTTGTATGGGAACCAACCAAGGACCCATTCCTAGGAGAGAATAGGTATCTTGTCACTTTTAGTGTTGTTTTTACTTGCATGGTTTGGATATATTTCATAAGCTTCATAAGCAAAAAATTAGATGTGTTTCTTTGAAGTATTAAATAGTGGTTGAGAAGGAGAGAATGAATTACCTATAGAAAATAAGGTCAGATGGAGGGGAAGAGTACTTCTCCAGTGAATTTTCATATTTTCTTTGGGATCAATACATCAACAAACAAGTAAAATATAGGTATAGAACCAAACAAAATTGAGTTGTAGAGTGCAAGAATACTTACATTGGAGAGATAGTTAGGGAAATGATGAATGAAATGAATACACCCAACCAATATTGGATTGATGCAACATATAATTTTTTTTTAACCTCATAAATAGGGCTCTAACTTCACAAATACATGCTTCAATACCTTATTTAATTTTGTATGGTAAGAATCCAAATCTCTTCCACCTCAAAATATTTGGTTGTATATGCTATGTTCATGTTCCTAGTGAATTAAGACACAAGTTGCAAGTGAAGTAAAAAAGTGTGCCTTCATTGGTTATGGAAATGATAAAAGAATGTATTAGGTGATTCAATCCCAATACAAAGAAGCTCAAAATTGTAATAAATGTAGCTTTTGATGAGTCATTTCTAGGGTATAAGAAGGTAGGGTGTTAGTAGTTAAGATAGGTTAACATGTCAAGCAAGCATGATGCAAGGAAGTCAAAGATAAGGTTCACAAAGAGAAGAGCAAGGAGGAGTAAGTAGAAAAGTAAGTCAATGAAGATCCAACAATTAGGCCTATTAATTTTGTATATGTAATTTCTTTTGAAATATTGATGTTTATCACTACATTCAGTGTAAACTCCATTTCTAGTAGATTAAAGTCCATTTTGTTCATATCAAGTAGTCCTTGGCCTTTAGGAGTACTAGAACAACCTATGTATCAAATATCATAATTTTGTAAACTTGTTTGATCCTTCAAATGAGCTTAGCAACCTAATTTTTAACATGGCTTGAAACTAGGTCTAAACTAAACCAAAGCTAGTCTAAAAACTATAAAAAGAGTTAGGGAGCTCATTTAAGAGGTTGCAATTTTGGAGAATTGAACTTGTATGATCATATTTTGTATCTTGAAAGTGATGTAATAGAAGATTCCATTTTCCTCTCTCTTGGTCTTATCGTCTATGCACGTGTGTGTATGTATATGTGTGCATGCTTGTGTGCTTTGCACTTACTCACTTGTGCATTCCACTTTCTAATTTTTATCATACCACCCTTACATCTCAATGGGTTGAAAAGTATGAGGTAGATTGCCTCACATTGGTTCTCACCATTGTGCTAGAGTGACACAAGATTTCGTGCCCATGGTGGGGAGCGAGCTTTGAGGACCAGTGTATGATGTTAAGACCTAGAGATTTGATGTTGAAATCATAGATAAATGTCTCTTTCTTCACTTTTTACCTTCCTCATCATCATTCCAACCACCCCTACTCACCCACTACCTCCATCTCCATCTTCACAAAATTCCACTTTCTTGGTCATATTCCCACATCCATTGCATTCCCCTCATTTCATTCATGAGAGAGAAAAAGAGAGTGATCCAACATATTCTTTGTTTTCCATTTTCTTGAGCTTTTTGGTAGGTACCAGCATTAGTAGTAACATTAACAACATTAGTAGGTAGGATAGCTCTGTGCACACATTTCAACATGAAGACCTCTATCTTTCATGATAGATAGTAAAGTACATATTTGGTAAATGAAAGTAGATCATAGTAGGTTTCAACAAATTCACTTCATGAAAATCTAAAAGTTTTTGCAAAATGGGATTTTTTTGTCCATCATGATAGACTGAGTCTATCGTGACAGACTGATTTCACAACAGATCATGTTTATCGTCTATGGGTGACAAACTCAAATAGACCCATGTTGAAAATCAAGTCTCAATCATGCAAAAGCACTCAACCAAGAGTTTTGCAAGTGGACCAATAAAAAAGAAGGGCCCAAATTCGTGGAATCAATTTAGAAGCTCTACCAAACTCAATCAAATTCAAATCTCATCAATCAGCCACCAAAAAGTGCACCTACATTGATTGGTGGGTATTTAGCTAGATTCTAAGAAAAGTAAAACTCTATATAAGCACCATCCCACTTTTTTTCTTGAGTTGTATGCATTCCACAAGTTTTCCACTTAGTTTAGTGAAGTCATAAACTCTAGCAAGCAGCCCCCTTGCTTGCTTACCGCATTTTCTTATGATTTTGCTCCTCTCTATCTAGAGGTTTAGTTGGGCTTTTCCAAATCTGATACTACCAAATTGCAAAGAACTATTTGTTGTCTCATTGTAATCATTTTTATTTATTTGGTCTTTCATACAGTGTTATGCACTTTGCCAAAGCTTCAAGTTACTTGACTACGTGAGTTGTGAGAAATTGCCAACTTTGTGAAGGTATATCTCTGCACAAGCAAAAAGTGTTGCAAACAGGTGGCCTGCTTTGCAGAAGGTGACTCTCCCAGCTTGAATATCCATTTTTGATGATTTAACATTTTTTGGGTAGCTCTTATAGTCTACTCTAATTCTGAAAATGTTCATTTTAGTTCTCTATATAAGTGCAGAGAAAAGTTCAGAACACTAAGCATATATCACTGCTTGTTGACCTAGTGGAGGGTAGCCATCTTTAATTGATGCATTGGGGTGTTAGAGTCACCACAAATCAATAGTATCATAGCCATTTTGGAGGCTTGGAAACATCATTGGGCATCATATTGAGGACTTGAAGAGATCAAGACAAATCGTGGAAGCACAAGGATGACTTAACAAAGCAAGAGGACATTGAAAGGGGGCTATGTTGATCGAGATCTCAAGTAGTCAAAGGTTTGCAAGGGAAAGGCTATCAAAAGGTAATATCCACACCTTCTAAAGCATACAAACACTTGAGGAGAAGCTAGAGGAGCATCTTAAAGCTTACTATGGCTGAGTATAATGCACAAATAGAGAAGTTAGAGAAATGCAATTATCAACCATGGAAATTTAGAGTTAGCAACTACCTTATGGGCAAACGATCGTGGGGATTAGTGAGCGGCATGGATCCAATGCCTCATGTACGTGATCCACCACTTTAAGGGCAGGTCAAGGCACTTAATGAATGGATAGAAAGGGATAGGAGATTCATGTTCATTCTATCCCAACACATAAGCAATAGCATGATAGGGCATATAAAAGACTTTGACACATCCAAGAAGGTTCGGGAGACCTTGGAGAGATTGTACTCTTCATCAACCAAGGCAAGGAAGATTCAGATCAAGAGTTAGCTAAGTAATCTTAGAAAAGCACCAAGTACTAACATAAATGAGTACATTTTGAAGGTTATGGAGCTTGTAGATGCCCTAGGCTCAATTGGAAGCCCAATCAAAGATGACAATCTTGTTTTGCACACTCCCAATGGCTTGAGAGAGGATGAAAGGTGGAAATCATTCACCACATCAGTTTATGTGAGGGATTCCCTACTAGAATTTGATCAATTAGTCACATTGATGGTGACCAAAGAGATAAACCAAGGAGGTTCATAATCAAAGGGCCGCCAAGCCCAAGTTTTCTATGCAGGTAGAGGCAAAGGCAAAAGAGGTGGAAAAAAATCCCAAGGTAGAGGAAGGTCAAACTCAAGCTCAAGCAACCAAGAAGGCTTCAACCAAAGCTGTGGATCAAGAGGAAGAGGAGGAAGATCACCTGGAAGAGAAGCATCCAATGGAGAATGCTACAATTGTGGAAAACCAAACCATTATGCAATAGATTGTTGGTCCAAAGAAGGAGGCAATCAAGGATACAAAAGGAACCAAGGTAATACTACTAGTAATTTAGAAATTTTAGAAAATGAGAACTTGCCTATGATATATGGGTCAAGTGAAAGATTCAATTCAGATTTTACATGGTACATAGATAGTGTTTGTAGAAACCATATGACTCACAATAAAGATGTTTTCTTTCATTTACACTCACCCATCACTCAAGGACATGTAGAGACAGGGGATGAAACTAAGCACAAGATTAAACATATGGGAGATTTTGCATTGAATGGATCTCAAAGCTTCAAGGTGTTGAAGGATGTGTTACATGTGCCAACCATTACAAAGAACTTGGTTTCAGTAGGTCAAATGGTTGAAAGAGGTTTTGAAGTTAGGTTCATTAATCAAGGATGTTTTGTTGAAGACCCCATGCAAGACTTCAAGCTCATAGAAAAAGGAAAGAAGCAAGGAAGACTCTTGACCATGGAGATAAAGCCATCAACCCCTCATACTGTCTACTTGTCAATAGGAAATAAACAAATTGCAGAAATCAAATTATGGCATAAAAAGTATTGGGCACATAAACTTACAAAAGGTGAAGGAAATGCAAAGGAAGGGCTTGCTGAGTGCTCTACCTAATCTTGCATCTCAGAATATGCAACATTTGTTCCATGCTTGTCAATTAGGGAAACAAAGTAGATTTCCATTCAAGAAGGGAGCACATGTGAGCAATGAAGTCTTGAATCGCATACACACAGATGTATGGGGACCTACAAGGCAGCCATCCATTGGAGGTACTAGATATTTTCATATTTCTAGATGATCATTCAAGGTTTGTTTGGATGTATTGCATGAATTCAAAGTCAGAGGTATTTTACCACTTCAAGAGGTTCAAAAACCAAATGGAGAAGAAAAAGGGAAGTATATAAAGATTCTCAGCTTGGATGGAGGGGGAGAGCATTTTTCAAATGAATTTTTAGATTTTTCACATGAGCATGGCATCAAAAGGCAATTCACTTGCAGGTATACACCTCAACAAAATGGGGTGGTAGAGAGGAAGAATAGATACATAGTAGAAGTCGCTAGAGCTTTGTTAAAATGAAATGAATGTTCCTAACTCTTATTGGGCTAATGCAACAAATACAGACATATACATCATGAATAGGTGTCCAACCTCAAGAGTACATGGAGCTACACCTTATGAAGCTTGGTGTGGTAAGTAACCCAGCCTTTCAAATCTCAAAGTATTTGGTTGTGTGTGTTATGTTCACATACCTCAAGAATTGAGACACAAGTTAGACTCGAAGGCAAATAGGTGTATATTTCTTGGATATTCTTTAGAGAAAAAGGGTTTTAGATGCTATAATCTTGCAACAAAGAGCGTAAGGTTTCTAGGGATGTAATATTCGATAAGTTTTTTGCTTGGTATGGTAGAAAAAATGTGTTACAGGTTGATGATGCATAGGAAGCTGAGAAGAAGTTCAAAGAGCAATAACAAAGCATGGAGATGAGTGATCCAACCACTTCAAGCACACCATCAGAGGAGAGTACTACATCAGCTTAGCATGGAAGGACAAGGAACGAAGCTCACTCAACTGAAGGAAGTAGCAATGGAAAGGAAAAGGCAAATGACGAAGACCATTGATGGGTAGACATGGAATCTACAAGTGATGAAGATACAGAAAAAATAGAAACCTTGGATTTAAAGCATCTAAACCAACAAGGAGGAGATTCCTACAACCTAATGGTGAGGTATGGGCATCAAATAGGGTTAAATACCCTCTTCAAAGGTTAGCTTATGATTCATTCATTCCAAGACATAATGCCCACATGAGTCAAGTTATAGCTTGTGAAGAACCTAACTTTTTTGAAGAAACAAATAAGCATAGGGAATGGATTGAAGCCATGGAGGATGAATTCATGGCACTTGAAGAAAATTATACTTGGCCATTGGTTCCACGAAATCCGATGTCCCATGCAAGGTTGAAGCATATAGAAGTCCATTACCACTTTATTAGAGAGAAGATCATGTCAAAGCATGTCAAGGTTGAGCACATTACTACAAAGGACCAATATGGAGATATGTCTCAATCATGCAAAAGGAATCCACCATGAGTTTTACAAGTGGACCAATAAAAAAGGAGGACCCAAAGTTGTGGAATGAAGTTAGAAGCTCCACCAAACTCAATCAAATTCAAATCTCATCAATCAGCCACCAAAAAGTGCACCTACACTGATTGGTGGGTGGTTAGCTAGATTGTAGGGAAACTGAAACTCTATATGAGCACCATACCACACTTGTTTCTTGAGTTGTATTCATTCCAAAATTTTCCCACTTAGTTTAGTGAATTCATAAACTTCATCAACTAACCCCCTTGCTTTCTTACCTCATTTTCTCATGATTTAGCTCCTCTCTATCTAGATGTTTAGTTAGGATTTTTCAAATCTGATTGTACCAAATTGCAGAGCATTGTATGCTATCTTCTTGTGCTCATTTTTATTGATTTCAAGCTTCATTTTGTCTCTCACATAGTTCCATGAATTTTGCCAAAGTTTCAAGCTATTTGACTGAGTGATTTGTGAGAAATTGCCAACTCTGTGAAGGATTATATTTGCAAATATGTAGAGAGTGTTGCAAACAAGTAGCCTATTTTGTAGAGGGTGGTTCTCCTAGCTGGAATATCCATTTTGGATTATTTAAAGCTTTTTCGGTAGCTCTTATAATCTAATATAAGTTTACAAAATAGAAATTTAGGTCTCTATAGAGGTGTAGAGAAAAAATTAGAACAGTGATCATATATCACTATTTGTGGACCTAGTGGAGGGCAGCCATCTTTCATTGTTGCATTGGGGTGTCAGAATCATTCCCCATCAACCCCCATGATAGATAGTGTCCATCATGACTAACATCCACATCCATCATGTGTGAATGGCTATCCATCACGACAGATTGACTGTCCATCACGATAGATAGCATGCGGAGGATTTCAACCATGGTGAGAGATATGCATATCAAAATTCTTTCCATCAAGATAGACACCAGATCAAGATAGAATCTATCCATCATGACAGAGAAACCCCCATTACAAACTCTATCTATTGTGATAGATAGACCCTTGTGATAGGCTCTATCTCTCATGACAAACAAATCCTGTCCATCACAATAGACATGAAAAATGGAAAAAAATTAGGGTTTTCATTTTTGGTCAATTTTGGGCTAATTTTCAAGATCTTTGTAGTGATCTTAGAGCTATGTGAAGGGTTAAGCAAACTCATTGTATGTGGCATGCTTGGGAGCACATATGTCGAGCATGTAAGCATCAACAAGGGCATCAAGCATGAGGTTGGAAGAACCCTCAACCCCCTCAATGGATTTCCTAGCTTAGGCTAAGAGTGGTTAGTGAATCTAATTCATTTAGGGCTATGATATGCATGAAAAAAGCTCAAGAGTTGGTAGTTTCTCAAGTCCAAGGGTAGATTAAGAAACATCATGACGAACTCTAATTGGAAAAGAATGTTATTGAATCGAGAAAGACATCAAGTGCAATAAAACTTTGTCTAACGATGCCTTTATTAAGACAAGAAGTACATCCAAAGGAGATTCAAAAGAACAAATGTCTTTTACAAAAGGACCCTAACAATGTGGTTGTACTTGGGCAATTGGGCCAATCATCAAAGCATATGAACCTTAGGTCAGGTAGATACCTAGTACAGGACAAACAAAGAATTAGCTCATCTAAAGCTAGTGTCAATCACACTACTAGGTCATGGGCTCAAAAACTGACTATCCTTATATTTGAGCTAAAAAACTAGTGACTCAAAAGGTCCTTTAGCATGGATAGAACCACAACCAGTTGACAATTAACCTATTTTTAGACCGTTGAAGGTCCATATAAGACTCAATTAGAGTACATATGAACCAACTTCTTAGGTACTCACATCTATGAGGATGGTTTGAGGGGATAAATGGTCTAGTTGAGAAACGCTAAAAAACCCTTTGGAATTGAACATCCAAGGGTCGAATTCAAAGATAGTTCTTACATTGATAAGCAAGAAACCATTTATGTGGTTACAAGCTTACCTAGTTTTACAAAGGAGTTTGGAATCATCATTTTTGAGTTAGAAATAGAAGACTTGGAGCACAAAAACATTGGAGAAGAGCTAGAACACCTCCTAGTAAGTCAATCCAATCAAGCATAATCATACTAGAGTGGAATCCTCAAGATAACAAAAGCATACAGCTTTTGTTGAATATAAATACAGACAAAGACTTTTAGAGAGTCAAGCCAGATAAACCGAGTGAGGTAGAAGGAGTAATGATTTATGAGCTGAAATACCCGAATATCCTAGGGATGGTGATCTACTTCGATAACTCTTCAAAAAGGATTTTCGTGGTCATTGTTGCAAAGCAAAGAGGCACGAGAAAGGAGAGCCCCAAAATTTTCAAATTAATGGGCACATGTTTCTTCTTCAAAGTCTTAGGAAATTCCCTCAAACCATGTAAATGCACTAGAGGAGTCCTCTAGATGCATATTCCCAACTCATTGTAATATATTCCTTGTAAATTAGTAGGAAATTCACTTTGTAGTAATAAAGTGCCGGTCTCTTGTGCGAAAGGACCAACTTTAGGGCACATGTATATAAGTCACTTTGTGACTCTTTGTAGAGTCTTTTTGCCATTGTGAAGAAGGAGAGCTCTTGAAATTCGAAATTGCTTCTTTCTTGCAGATTTCCATCTTCTCTTTGATCTTCTATGTGTGTGTAATGCTTGGAATGTGTATGTAGGACTGTTGTCTACCCCTCCCCACTGTTTTTGAGCTACTATAGTGTGTGTGTGAGCTTGTAGGAGTTGTGGAGTGAGTGTGGGTGTTTCCCGCCATTCACTATTTTGGTCATAACTTGAAACACGATTGTCAGAATCGAGTGAGACCACCTCCAATAGAAGCATCTCCTCGAGAGCTTTGAAAAGAACCTATTATTGACATATTCGGAGTTCAAAGCTGAGAGAAACACTCGATTTAGTGAAAACTATTGTAAGTGGTATCGCGACAGACATTTTCAGTATTTCAGTGAGTTAGCTTCATTTTCCATCACATGTGCACATGTCCTCATACACTTGGTTAGGTCGTTTCGTCGGATTGACAAATAAGCGTGTGTCGATTCCCCACTATACGCACTTGTGTGGCAAATGAGATTTAGTCTCTTTGGCACAAGTCCTAAAGTCTTCTTGACTTAGATACACATGTTTTTGGCGCCGTTGCCGAGGAACACTCAGCTGCCCCATAAATGCTTGCACCTCTTTCGCATTCTTAGGTCTAGGAAGCTCTAAAATGACCTTAATCTTGTCTTCATCTGTGGATATTCCATTTCTAGAGACTATGTGTCCTAAGATCTTCCCTTGTCTTACCATGAAGACACACTTCTCCGAGTTTAGGCATACTTTGTATTGTCGGCATTTATTAAATATCTTCCGCAATTCAGGAATGTGGTCTTGCCTTTGGTTTGAATATGTACATAGGTCATCTACATACACTTCCATGCTCTTTTTCAGGAATTCTTTGAAAACATGACACATCAATCGTTGGAAAGTAGCAGGCGCATTAGTGAGTCCAAAAGGCATCACTTGGAAAGCATAGACTCAATAGCAATAGCTACTTGGTTGTATCCAGAGAATCCATCTAAGAAGCTATAGACTTCTTTTCCTACAACTCCTCCCAATAGATGGTCAGTGATGGGTAATGGGTAGCTGTTGTCAGGGGAACACTAGATTGTGCTCTCTGACTACAGTAGACAAGATTTTGGAATTACACTTTTGATAACAAGAACGCCCACGAAGGGAAAACAATACAAGAATATGTGATTGATACAAGATGTCCCACAACCCGGGACTGATAGGTATGAATAACTCGACTAGAGATGATACAGGAGATCCCACAACCTAGGATTGTAAGTATGAGACAAGATATCTGGATTGCAAGAACTCCCTAAGAGATGAACTAGATACAAGAAATAACTCGACAGGATCTCCTACTACGAGATTACAAGAGGACAAGATAGGATGTCCAAGAACTAGACTAGAACAAGGAACAAGACGAGAATTAGAACTGGAACTTGAAGAGTACTTACTTGGCGGTCACGACTCCTTGAGCTCCCAAGACTGGTATTGGCAAGATTGATTATGAATGTGGCCAACCCCTCCTTATATAGGTTTTCAAGGGCGGTTGCGACTTGATGATGTCATCATGATGTTATCAACTCGAAGCATGGTCTCTGGATGTTAGAATCAAGCAAGAAGACAGTCGATCTTAGGGTTTTGGCATATTTCGGACGCAATGAAAGCATTAGTTTCCCCAAATTCTGAACCAATCATGAGATATAGGATTCACATGGAATCTGAGATTCAAGATGGTTTCCTTTGTCCATGACATTACCTCCCCCTCAAGCGACGAGTTCCACGAGGAGCGGTCATGTTCTCTGGTCTTAACGTCATTGGATTTTTCTTATGGAATTCTCGAACCTTGATTGGTGCTCTTTGAAGGTTTTCTGCAAGTTCCCAAGTACGATCACTGATGTCATACCCTTTCCAATGAATAAGGTACTCTAATCTTCCTCGGGATATTCTCGAATCCAGGACATGCTTGACTTCAAATTCTTCATGATCATCAATCTCGATAGATGGTGAAGGACTAGGTCTCTCCCCTCTCAATGGTGAAATCTGATATGGTTCCAACATGGATACATGGAAAACTGGATGTATTCTCATGGTACTTGGTAGCTGGAGCTTGAAGGTGACTGGATTAATCTTGGCCAAGATGGTAAATGGACCAAATCTTTGATGATCTAACTTTGCTCAAGGCCTCGAAGTTTGCAAATTGTTTCTGAGTAACCATACTTTAACCCCAATTTGATATGATGGATTATGGACACGATGTTGATCTGCATAATACTTATATTGTTGTTGAGCTTTATGGATCTCTTCCTTGAGTTCTTTGTGAATGTCCATCAGGTACTAGGCCTTGTCTCTGGTAGCTGGGTTCTTGACATGATTTGAGAGTTGTATATCCATCCTTGGATGTTGTCCATAGTTTGCAAAGAAGGGAGTTTGCTTAGTATATGCATGAACACTATTATTATAAGCAAACTCTGCAAAGGGTAACAACTCAAACCAATTATTTTGGTGATAGTTGCTAGTGCAACGGAGATATTGCTATAGGACTTGATTCACCCGTTCTGTTTGTCCATCACTATGTGGATGATTTGCTGTAGATAGTTTAACTTGAACACGAAGGAGCTTGCAAAGACTGTTCCAAAAGCTGGATATGAATTGTGGACCTCAATCACTAACAATATCATGAGGCAATCCATGAAGCCTAAAGATGTATCTGAGGAAGAGTCTAGAAGTGGCTGCACCTATGATTGCCTTTGTAGTTAGAATGAAGTGTGCCATCTTTGTGAATCTATCCACAATAACAAGAATGACATCATACTTATCTAACTTTGGTAGATCTATGATGAAATCCATAGATAATGAAGCCCATGGCCTTTCTAGAATAGGTAAGGGTTGCAAGAGGCCATGAGGCTTATGTCGTGGTACCTTAGATCTATTGCAAGTGTTACAGGTTCGGATATATTCTTTGACTTCCTTCCACATTTGAGGCCACCAAAAATCCCTGGATATTAGTTCTATTGTTTTATTTACTCCAAAATGGCCTGCTGCAAGGTTGTCATGACGTTGTTGAAGTACTTGGATCCTGGGCTTTCCTGGAGGGACATACAATAGGTTCTTATAGAATAATAACCCCTCCTTTTCCTGGAATTCATTTACTTCTTGGACTTTTCCTTCTTGAGTTTTTTGCTTAACGTTACAAAATAATTCAACTTGTGGTAGATTCTCACGAATCAAATGATTCAAGGCTGAATCTTCAGGATGGGTGGATGAGATAGCTGCTAACTGGAGATGCTCAGGTTTGAGTAATACACTCTCCTGTTGATCAAAGGCCTCTTCACCCTTCTTTGGTGCAAGGTAAGATCTTCTTGACAAGGCATCTGACTGACACTATTGCCGTCCTAGACAATATGTGATGACAAAGTCGAACCTAGATAAAAATTTACTCCATCGAGATTGCCTTCTGTTGAGGATGCGGGTGGTCATAAAATATTCTAGGTTCTTGTGGTCTGTATACATGATAACTTTATGAGCTGCTCCTTCCAGATGGTGGCGCCAGGTATCAAAGGCATCCACTATGGCAAGAAGCTCTTTGTCATGAATTTCATAATTATTTTCTGGAGGAGAAAATTTTCTTGAATGATATGCAACTGGATGTAGGTGTCCATCATCTCCATATTGGGAAAGAATGGCCCCTAGGGCAAAATGTGATGCATCTGTCTCTAAGAAGAAGGGCTTGCTCCAATCAGGATGAACAAGAATTGGGGCAGTGGTGAATGCTGATTTCAAATTTTGAAAGGCTTTTTCTACTTCCTCGTTCCATGAAAATTTTGATTTTCCTGTAAGCTTGGTAAGAGGTGTCACAATCTTGGAGTAATCTCTAATGAATATCCTATAAAAATTGGCAAACCCTAGAAAACATTGTACATCTCGGACACACGAAGGTGGTTGCCAATCAAGGATTGTCTCGATCTTCTTAGGGTCCATAAAGATTCCTTTCTCTGATACAATGTACCCTAAAAACTCTACTTCTGTCTGATGGAAATAGCTCTTCTCCAATTTTGCATATAACCCTTTTTCTCTTAGTTTCTCTAGGACTATCTTCACATGACATTCATGATCTTCTAGATTTTTGGAGAATATCAAGATATCATCAAGATATATTACCACAAAATCATCTAAATACTCTCTAAAGATATCATTCATCATATGTTGAAAGACTGCTGGAGCATTGGTGAGAGCGAATGGCATAACTACATATTCAAAGTGTCCATACCTTGTTCGAAATGTTGTCTTCCATTCGTCTCCTTCTCTGAACCTGACAAGATTGTATGCTCCTTGAAGGTCAATCTTAGTGAAGAACTTTGCTTTTCCGAGGCGTTCCAAGAGTTCTGATATAAGTGGTAGAGGATATCTGTTCTTTATTGTGACTTTATTCAGACCACGATAGTCCACACACATTCGAAGAGTTCCGTCCTTCTTCTTTACAAATAGGATAGGGCTCCAGCAGGGGACTTCGAGTGTTTGATAAACCCCTTGGCTAGATTCTCATCAATATTCTTACGTAATTCTTGAAGTTCCTCTAGGGATAGTCTATAGATTGGCCGGAAGGGTGGTTGTGCTCCCTCTTGAAGTTCTATGACACAATCATAAGGTCTATATTTCGGGAGCATATCTGCATTCTTTTTTTCAAAGACATCTTCAAACCCTTGGTATTGGTCAGGTAGCTTCATTGAATCATCTTTCTTGGGCTCTTCAGTTGGTATGGCATAGATCATATATGTCGGTTCCTTCCTTACTGCATGTATGAAGGCTTTGGCTCCAACATATTTTGGGTTCTTCTCGATATCTCGATGGGTGATTTTATTATTCACCCAATTAACTTCTGGATTATGTTTCTTTAACCACGGCATTCCGATGATAACCATGTTTACTGGACTCGATATTACATTGAAAAATATGTGGGAATCATGGTCACCAAGGTGTACTCTTAGTGGTATGGTTTCCATGGTTATATTCCCATATGCTAGAGGCCGTCCATCTACTACTTCAGCTACTACTGGTCTGTTCTTCCAAAGTACTGGAATTCCATGTTTCTTAACGAGTCCTTCATCAATGAAAGATGAGGAGGCTCTTGAATCTACCAGAGCTATAAGGGAAAGGGTCTTCTCAGACATGATTAACTTGATAGGGGCAAGACATGTTTCTACGGGTGTGGCTGGGATTATGAGACCCTTTCTAATATAATGGTCTAGTTGTACGGTCTCTTTTACAACTGGACTTCCTCGTTTCCCTGCTCTACAAGGGTGGCTACGACTTTGGAGTTCGTTCTCTTGTTGGGACAATTAATTGCAATGTGGCCAAGGTTTCCACAATACAGGCATAACTTGTTGTCCCTCCTTCTTTGTTTCTCTTGTGGTGTTAGAGGCTGGAACTGAATTACATCTATCTGCATAGGTTCAGGCATAGACTCATCTCTAGGAGTGGGCTGGAAAGGTTTCCATTGGCGAGGTCTTCCTTCTACCTGTTTTTCTTGTTTCCTTTCAAAAAGGCGGTATCACATTGAATAGCTTGGTTGATGTATTCATTCAATGTCTTCACCTCTGGCATCGTGAGTAGAAGGTCCTTCACATCATCTCTTAAGCCCCATCTAAATTGGCTTATAAAATAATCTTCGTGCCAAGTGAGGTCACATATCAACTACCTAAATTCTCATGCATAGGTAGAGGTAGGGTGGTTACCTTGACGTAGCTTCCGAAGTTTTGCCACTCGACTCGTGTCTGCATCTCCAAATGTGGCGATGAGATCTCTAAGAAACCCCTCATAGTCATGAAGTATGGCCATATCCTTCTCCAGGATTGGGGCGAACCATGATAAAGCTTGACCATAGAGCAAGGTTCATATAAAACCGACCTTGGATGCATCATCAGGGTATCTATCAGGCTGCATGCGGATGTACAATTTGACTTGTTGCAAGAATCCTCGAAACTTTGTGCGGTCACTATCAAAATTTTCTAGCATGTAGATCTTGGGTTCCTTCATAAATGATGTACTAGGCCGTTGTCTACTGTAGTCAGAGAGCACAATCTAGTGCTCCCCTGACATTTTCTATCCAAGACCACGCATCATGGAGAACGCTTATGAACAGATCGTAGCATCACTTCAGAGTCTCCAACAACAAGTCGAAGACCTAAGTCATCGACAGACACAACTCAAGATGGGACATCCAATGCATGTAGGTGCACTCCTCCAAGAATTACAAGAACGAATCGGGAGTCTTCAAGAAAATCAAGGGAGTATTCAAGTAAATCAATGGCCTAGTACATCATTTATGAAGGAAACCAAGATTTGCATGCCAGAAAAGTTCGATGGGGATCGCACAAAGTTTTGTGGATTTCTCCAGCAAGTTAAATTTTACATCCGTATGCAACCTGATAGATACCCTGACGAGGCATCCAAGGTTGGGTTTATTGGAACCTTGCTCTGTGGCCAAGCATTATCATGGTTTGCCCCAATCTTGGAGAAGAACATGGAAGTACTTCAGGACTATGAGGGGTTTCTCCGAGAACTCTCCGCCACATTTGGAGATGCCGTAATAAGTCGAGTAGCAGAAACAAAACTTCGGAAGTTACGTCAAGGTAACCACCCAGCCTCTACCTATGCATCTGAATTTAGGTAGTTGATATGTGATCTCACTTGGCATGAAGATTATTTCATAAGCCAATTAAGATGGGGTTTAAGAGATGATCTGAAGGACCTTTTGCTCATGATGCCAGAGGTTAAAACATTGAATGAATATATGATGCAAGCTATTCAATGTGATAACCGACTTTTTGAAAGGAAACAAGAAAAACAAGTAAAAGGAAGACCTACCCAGTGGAAACCTTTCCAACCCACTACTAAAGATGAGTCCATGCCTGAACCTATGCAAATAGATGTAACTAGGTTTCAGCCTCTAACACTAGAAGAGAAACAGAGAAGGAGAGTTAATAAGTTATGTCTCTACTGTGGAAACCCTGGACAAATTGCAATTAATTGTCCAAACAAGAGAACAAACTCTAGAGTCGCAACCACCCTTGTTGAACAGGGAAACGAGGAAGTCCAGTTGTAAAAGAGACCCTGCAGCCAGACCATGATATAAGAAAGGGTCTCATAATTCTAGCTACACCCATAGAAACATGTCTTGCACCTGTCAAGTTAATCATGCCCAAGAAGACCCTTTCCCTTACAGCCCTAGTAGATTCAAGAGCCTCCTCATGTTTCATCGATGAAGGATTGGTTAAGAAACATGGAATTCCTGTACTTCGGAAGAACAAACCAGTAGTAGCTGAAGTAGTAGATGGACAACCTCTAGCATCTGGGAATATAACCATAGAAACCACACCATTAAGAGTACACCTTGGTGACCATGAATCCCACATATGTTTCAATGTAATATCGAGCCATGTACATCTAGTTATCATTGGAATGCCCTGGTTAAAGAAGCATAATCCAGACATTAATTGGGAAAAGAATAAAATCACCCGTCGAGATATCCAGAAGAACCCAACATATGTTGGAGCCAAAGCCTTCATACATGCAGTAAGGAAGGAACCTACATATATGATTTATGCCATACCAGCTCAAGAATCCAAGAAAGATGATCCAATACAACTACCCAATCAGTACAAAGGCTTTGAAGATGTTTTTGAAAAGAAGAATGCAGATATCCTCCCAGAGCATAGACCTTACGATTGCCCCATAGATCTTCAAGAGGGAGCACAACCACCCTTTGGACCAATCTACAGACTATCTCGAGCGGAACTTACAGAACTACGCAAGAACATTGATGAGAATCTAGCAAAGGGGTTTATCAAACACTCAATGTCTCCAGCAGGAGCTCCTATTCTATTTGTAAAGAAGAAGGATGGGACTCTTCGGATGTGTGCAGACTATCGTGGATTGAACAAAGTCACTATATAAAAATAGATACCCCCTACCACTCATATCAGAGCTCTTGGAATGCCTTGGAAAAGAAAAATTCTTCATAGAAATTGATCTTCGAGGAGCTTACAACCTTGTCAGGATCAGAGAAGGAGACGAATGGAAGACAGCATTTCGAACAAGGTATGGGCATTCTGAATATGTAGTCATGCCATTCGGTCTTACAAATGCTCCAGCTGTCTTCCAACATATGATGAATGATATCTTTTGAGAATATTAAGATGATATTTTTGTAATATACCTTGATGATATCTTGATATTCTCCAAAAATCTAGAGAATCAAGAAGATCATGTAAAGATAGTCCTAGAGAAACTAAGAGAAAAAGGATTATATGCAAAATTGGAGAAGTGCTCTTTCCATAAGACAGAAGTGGAATTTTTAGGGTACATAGTATCAGATAAAGGAATTTTTATGGACCCTTAGAAGATTGAGACAATCCTTAATTGGCAACCACCTTCATATGTTCAAGATGTACAATGTTTTTTGGGGTTTGCCAATTTCTACAGGATATTCATCAGAGATTACTCCAAGATAGTGACACCTCTTACCAAGCTTATAGGGAACTCCAAATTCTCATGGACTGAAGAAGCAGAGAAGTCCTTTCATACCTTGAAATCAGTAGTTACTACCGCTCCAATTCTAGTTCATCCTGATTCCAGTAAGCCCTTCTTCCTTGAGACAGATGCATTGGACTTTGCTCTAGGGGCCATTCTTTCCCAATATGGAGATGATGGATACTTACATCCAGTTGCATATCATTGAAGGAAGTCTTCCCCTCCAGAAATTAATTATGAAATTCATGATAAAGAAATTCTTGCCATAGTAGACGCGTTTGATACGTGGCGTCACCATCTAGAAGGAGCAGCTCATAAAGTCATTGTGTATTCAGATCACAAGAACCTAGAGTATTTTATGACCACCGAGATTCTCAATAGAAGGCAATCTCGATGGAGTAACTTTTTATCCAGATTCGACTTTGTCATCACATACCATCCAGGACGTCATCAATGTCAGTCAGATGCCCTGTCCAGAAGATCTTACCTTGCAACAAAGAAGGGTGAAGAGGCCTTTGATGAACAAGAGAGTGTATTACTCAAGCCTGAGCATCTCCAGTTAGCAGCTATCTCTTCAACCCATCATGAAGATTCAGCCTTGAATCAGTTGATTCGTGAGAATCTACCATAGGATGAATTGTTTCGTAATGTTAAGCAGAAAGCTCAAGAAGGAAAATTCCAAGAAGTAAACGAATTTCAGGAAAAGGATGGTTTACTACTCTATAAGAACCTATTATGTGTCCCTCCAGGAAAGCCGAGGATCCAAGTACTTCAACAACACCATGAAAACCTTGCAGCATGACATTTTGGAGTGAATAAGACAATAGAACTCATATCAAGGGACTTTTGGTGGCCTCAGATGTGGAAGGAAGTCAAAGAATTCATTCGAACCTGTGATACTTGCAATAGATCTAAGGTACCCGGACATAAACCTCATGGCCTCTTGCAACCTCTACCTATTCCAGAAAGGCCATGGGCTTTATTATCTATGGATTTCATCACAAATCTACCAAAGTCAGATAAGTATGATGCCATTCTTGTTACTGTGGATAGATTTACAAAGATGGCACACTTCATTCCAACTACCAAGGCAATCACAGGTGCAGCCACTGCTAGAATTTTTCTCAGGTATATATTTAGGCTTCATGGATTGCTTGATGATATTGTCAGTGATTGAGGTCCACAGTTCATATCCAGCTTTTGGAACAGTCTTTGCAAGCTCCTTGGTGTTCAAGTTAAACTATCTACAGCAAATCATCCACAGACTGATGGACAAACAGAACGAGTGAATCAGGTCTTGGAGCAATATCTCCGTTGCACTAGCAACTATCATCAAAATGATTGATTTGAGCTTTTACCCTTTGCAGAGTTTGCTTATAACAATAGTGTTCATTCATCTACTAAGCAGACTCTCTTCTTTGCTAATTATGGACAACATCCAAGGATGGATATACAACTGTCAAATCATGTCAAGAACCCAGCTGCCAGAGACAAGGCCCAGTACCTGATGGACATTCACAAAGAACTCAAGGAAGAGATCCATAAAGCTCAACAACTATATAAGTACTATGGAGATCAACATCGTGTCCAAAATCCATTGTATCAAATCGGGGATAAAGAATGGTTACTCAGAAAGAACTTGCAAACTTCAAGGCCTTGTGCAAAGTTAGATCATCAAAGATTTGGTCCGTTTACCATCTTGGCCAAGATTAATCCAGTCACCTTCAAGCTCCAGCTACCAAGTACCATCCATGTATCCATGTTGGAACCATATCAAATTTCACCATTGAGGGGGGAGAGACCTAGTCCTTCACCACCTATCGAGATTGATGATCATGAAGAATTTGAAGTCGAGCATGTCCTAGATTCGAGAATATCCCGAGGAAGACTAGAGTACCTTATTCATTGGAAAGGGTATGACATTAGCAATCGTACTTGGGAACCTGCAGAAAACCTTCAAAGAGCACCAATCAAGGTTTGAGAATTCCATAAGAGAAATCCAATGAAGCCAAGACCAGAGAACGTGACCGCTCCTCATGGAACTCGTCGCTTGAGGGGGAGGTAATGTCATGGACAAGGGAAACCATCCTGAATCTCAGATTGCATGTGAATCCTATATCTCAAGATTGGTTCAGAATTTAGGGAAAGCAATGCTTCCATTGCGTCCGGAACATGCCAAAACCCTAAGATCGACTGTCTACTTGCCTGATTCGGATATCTAGAGCTCATGCTTCGAGTCAATGACATCATGATGACATCATCAAGTCGCAACCGCCCTTGGGAAACGCCCTTGAAAACCTATATAAGGAGGGGTTGGCCACATTCATAATCAGTCTTGCTAATACCAGTCTTGGGAGCTCAAGGAGTCGTGACGGCCAAGTAAGTACTCTTCAAGTTCCAGTTCTAGTTCTTGTCTTGTTCCTTGTTCTAGTCTAGTTCTTGGACATACTATCTTGTCCCCTTGTAATCTTGTAGTACGAGATCCATACTTACGATCCCGGGTTGTGGGATCTCCTATATCATCTCTAGTCCAGTTTTCCATACCTACTAGTCCTCGGTTGTGGGACGTCTTGTATCAACAATGTATTCTTGTATTATTTCCCCTACGTGGGTGTTCTTGTAATCATAAGTGTATTTCCAAAATCTTGTCTACTGTAGTCAGAGAGCACAATCTAGTGCTCCCCTGACATTTTGGCATCATGAGATTCAGGATGGTTTCCCTTGTCCATGACATTACCTCCCCTTCAAGCGACGAGTTCCATGAGGAGCGGTCACGTTCTCTAGTCTCGGCTTCATTAGATTTCTCTTATGTAGCAGAAACAAAACTTCGGAAGTTACGTCAAGGTAACCGCCCTCCCTCTACCTATGCATCTGAATTTAGGCAGTTGATATGTGATCTCACTTGGCATGAACATTATTTCATAAGCCAATTCAGATGGTGTCTAAGAGATGATGTGAAGGACCTTTTGCTCACGATGCCAGAGGTTAAAACATTGAATGAATATATCATGCAAGCTATTCAATGTGATAACCGATTTTTTGAAAGGAAACAAGAAAAACAAGTAGAAGGAAGACCTCACCAGTGGAAACCTTTCCAACCCACTACTAAAGATGAGTCCATGCATGAACCTATGCAAATATATGTAACTAGGTTTTAGCCTCTAACACTAGAAGAGAAACAGAGAAGGATAGTTAATAAGTTATGTCTCTACTGTGGAAACCCTGGACATATTGCAATTAATTGTCCAAACAAGAGAACAAACTCCAGAGTCGCAACCACCCTTGTAGAGCACGGAAACGAGGAAGCCTAGTTGTAAAAGAGACCCTGCAACCGGACCATGATATAAGAAAGGGTCTCATAATTCCAGCTACACCCATAGAAACATGTCTTGCACCTATCAAGTTAATCATGCCCAAGAAGACTCTTTCCCTTACAGCCCTAGTAGATTCAGGAGCCTCCTCATGTTTCATCGATGAAGGATTGGTTAAGAAACATGGAATTCCTGTACTTCGGAAGAACAAACCAGTAGTAGCTGAAGTAGTAGATGGACGACCTCTAGCATCTGGGAATATAACCATGGAAACCACACCATTAAGAGTACACCTTGGTGACCATGAATCCCACATATGTTTCAATGTAATATCGAGCCCTGTACATCTAGTTATCATTGGAATGCCCTGGTTAAAGAAGCATAATCCAGACATTAATTGGGAAAAGATTAAAATCAACCGTCGAGATATCCAGAAGAACCCAACATATGTTGGAGCCAAAGCCTTCATACATGGAGTAAGGAAGGAACCTACATATATGATCTATGCCATACCAGCTCAAGAATCCAAGAAAGATGATCCAATACAACTACCCAATCAGTACAAAGGCTTTGAAGATGTTTTTGAAAAGAAGAATGCAGATATCCTCCTAGAGCATAGACCTTACGATTGCCCCATAGATCTTCAAGAGGGAGCATAGCCACCATTTGGACCAATCTACAAACTATCTCCAGAGGAACTTACAGAACTACGCAAGAACATTGATGAGAATCTAGCAAAGGGGTTTATCAAACACTGAAAGTCTCCAGCAGCAGCTCCTATTCTATTTGTAAAGAAGAAGGATGGGACTCTTTGGATGTGTGTAGACTATCGTGGATTGAACAAAGTCACTATAAAAAACAAATACCCCCTACCACTCATATCAGAGCTATTGGAACGCCTTGGAAAAGCAAAATTCTTCACAGAAATTGATCTTCGAGGAGCTTACGGATCAGAGAAGGAGACGAATGGAACACAACATTTCGAACAAGGTATGGGCATTTTGAATATGTAGTCATGCCATTCGGTCTTACAAATGCTCCAGCTGTCTTCCAACATATGATGAATGATATCTTTCGAGAACATTTAGATGATTTTGTTGTAATATACCTTGATGATATCTTGAAATTCTCCAAAAATCTAGAGAATCATGAAGATCGTAAAGATAGTCCTAGAGAAACTAAGAGAAAAAGTATTATGTGCAAAATTGGAGAAGTGCTCTTTCCATAAGACAGAAGTGGAATTTTTAGGGTACATAGTATTAGATAAAGGAATTTTTATGGACCCTAAGAAGATTGAGACAATCCTTAATTGGCAACCACCTTCATGTGTTGGAGATGTAGAATGTTTTTTGGGGTTTGCCAATTTCTACAGGATATTCATCAGAGATTTCTCCAAGATAGTGACACCTCTTACCAAGCTTATAGGGAACTCCAAATTCTCATGGACTGAAGAAGCAGAAAAGGCCTTTCAAACCTTGAAATTAGCATTTACTACCCCTCCAATTCTAGTTCATCCTGATTCCAGTAAGCCCTTCTTCCTTGAGACAGATGCATTGGACTTTGCTCTAGGGGTCATTCTTTCCCAATATGGAGATGATGGACACTTACATCCAGTTGCATATCATTGAAGGAAGTTTTCCCCTCCAGAAATTAATTATGAAATTCATGATAAAGAAATTCTTGCCATAGTAGACGCGTTTGATACGTGGCATCACCATCTAGAAAGAGCAGCTCATAAAGTCATTGTGTATTCAGATCACAAGAACCTAGAGTATTTTATGACCACCCGGATTCTCAATAGAAGGCAATCTCGATGGAGTAACTTTTTATCTAGATTCGACTTTGTCATCACATACCGTCCAGGACGTCATCAATGTCAGTCAGATGCCCTGTCCAGAAGATCTTACCTTGCAACAAAGAAGGGTGAAGAGGCCTTTGATGAACAAGAGAGTGTATTACTCAAGCCTGAGCATCTCCAGTTAGCAGCTATCTCTTCAAGCGATCATGAAGATTCAACCTTGAATCAGTTGATTCGTGAGAATCTACCACAGGATGAATTGTTTTGGAATGTTAAGCAGAAACCTCAAGAAGGAAAATTCCAAGAAGTAAACAAATTTCAGGAAAAGGATGGTTTACTACTCTATAAGAACCTATTATGTGTCCCTCCAGGAAAGCCGAGGATCCAAGTACTTCAAAAACACCATGAAAACCTTGCAGCAAGACATTTTTGAGTGAATAAGACAATAGAACTCATATCAAGGGACTTTTGGTGGCCTCAGATGTGGAAGGAAGTCAAAAGAATACATTCGAACCTGTGATACTTGCAATAGATCTAAGGTACCCCGACATAAACCTCATGGCCTCTTGCAACCTCTACCTATTCCAGAAAGGCCATGGGCTTTATTATCTATGGATTTCATCACAGATCTACCAAAGTCAGATAAGTATGATGCCATTCTTGTTATTGTGGATAGATTTACAAAGATGGCACACTTCATTCCAACTACCAAGGCAATCATAGGTGCAGCCACTGCTAGACATTTTCTTAGGTATATATTTAGGCTTCATGGATTGCCTGATGATATTGTCAGTGATCGAGGTCCACAGTTCATATCCAGCTTTTGGAACAGTCTTTGCAAGCTCCTTGGTGTTCAAGTTAAACTATCTACAGCAAATCATCCACAGACTGATGGACAAACAGAACGAGTGAATCAAGTCCTGGAGCAATATCTCCGTTGCACTAGCAACTATCATCAAAATGATTGGTTTGAGCTTTTACCCTTTGCAGAGTTTGCTTATAACAATAGTGTTAATTCATCTACTAAGCAGACTCCCTTCTTTGCTAATTATGGACAACATCCAAGGATGGATATACAAGTGTCAAATCATGTGAAGAACCCAGCTGCCAGAGACAAGGCCCAATACCTGATGGACATTCACAAAAAACTCAAGGAAGAGACACTAAGGGACAAAAGTAAACTTGAATCGATCACTTATCAAGTGTGAAATTCACTTAAGTATTCCTGACAACGTGATATCAGACAAGATCATAAACATAATAATCAACTAAAAAGAACAAAGTGATTGTTGCCAATTGAGCTGCAACGAGAGTGTACTTGGGACCAAGGGGGTAGAGAAACCAGACATATGAACCTTAGGTCAGGTAGACACTTAGGCCGAGACAAACAAAGCCTCAGATCTTCTGAAGCTAGTTTCAATCACACTGCTAGGTCTTGGGCCCAGCAGTTGAGTGATTACCCGTACACTCCACGATCAGAAACAAGTGATTCTGAAATGTCCTATAACATGGAGAGACCAGTAGGTAGTTCAGGGGTGGCATACCTAGAAAAGCCAGAAGGACCTTACAAGACTCAATTGGAATACATCAGGACTAATCATCTAGGTGCTCGCATCTACGAAGACGGCCTGAGAAGATCTGTGGCCCAGATTAAGAACCCCAATCAACCCCATGGATTAGAACACCCGGTAGTCAAGTTCGAAAATGGAGCATACCTAGATAAAGAGGGGGCTATTTATGTAGTCACCACTCTTCCTGATAGAACAGCAGAGTTTGGAAATGTGATTGCAGAGACCGACATGGGTGATATAGAGCAAGGGAACTTAGAGAGAGAGAGCCAAGAACTCCCCGTGGTAAATCCGTCTTGACCAGAATCATGACTCCAGAGTGGATTCCAGAGGATAATAAAACCATAAATTTGCTTTTAAACCGAGAAACGGATGAGGCTTTTTGGAGATATAAACCTGCCCAACCTCAAGAAGTAAGTGCTCTCACAATCTATGAGTTTAAAGACCCTGATAGCCCAGGCAAAGTAACCTACCTAGACAATACATCAGAGAGGATCTTCGTGGTCACCGAGCATGGCACGCATGCCTACACATGGAAGGGTGAATTTGTTTTTCCCCAACCATGGTCCCATATGTCCTACAGTCACCAAGGAGCTGGCACCTCCCAGGCTCATGGAGCTCAAGGAGATAGAAGTAGAGATAGACCTGAAGTAAGCTTTGCCAACCCCCAGGGAAGAGAAAGAAGGAGAACAGGGAAGGATAGAGAAGAAACCGAGAGATTTAGAGACCCAAGGAACCAAAGAAATGCTGATGATTTTCCCTTGCCAAGGTAGAGAGAACACACTAGGACCCTGAGGCCAACTCAACTGGTGAAGTCCATGAAGAATTACTTCGATGGCACTAGAGACCCTTATGACCATGTGGTAGAATTTAGGCAAGTCTTGAAAGTTGAACAGGTAGAGGACCTATTCACACAATATAATGCTTTTGGTCTAACCCTTAGGAGCACTGCCCTTACATGGTTTCAACCACTGAACGAGAGGCATTTCAGAAACATAGACTAGCTCCTAGAGGCATTTATCATTGAGTTTTCTAAGAGTGGAATAAGACACAACACTTCCTCACTAATTCATAGCATCAAGCAAACACCTCAAGAGACGGTCAGACTAGCAGGAAGACGGTTTAGGCAATACCTAGAGAGGTGCCCGATGCCTCAGTTACCCACACCAGCCAAGCAAGTGGCTTTGTTCTTAGATGGCTTGTTGAGCACCAAGCTTAGGTCATATGTGTATTTGAAGGACCCCAGAACTATAGAAGAATGTGTGCGCATGTGCATAGACATTGAGGATAATCTAGGCAAGGAGTTAGAGCTATCAAAAATCTATAAGGATTCGGATAGGTCTAGTAGTCTCACATCTGGTCAGTCCACATCCATTGAGGAACTTGCAGAGAAGGTAGCTCAAAAACTAGGTGTCTCTAGCAAACAAATTCCAAGATTTGCCCCAGTTAAGCGGTGCTACACTTGTGGAGGTGACCATATGGAAAATGTACATCCCATTATGGCCCAACCCCAGGTGAATCCTAGTAGCCAGTACTGCACCATAGAGCGAAGGTACACCAACCACACTACACAGGACTGCCCATATAACAAACAAACTGTTAGGCAAAATTACCCTCAGCCTTATCCACAACAAGGTAGATACCAGAATCAGTACCCACCACAACAATACAACATACCACAACAATCTTATCAGCCACCTTATCAAGGGCAGCAGAGACCTCAACCAGTCCTAGTGCAACAACCCCCTGCTCCAACCAATGTGATCCCAGTGAAATATGCATCTGTTGAAGAAAATCCAAACAGAGCCATAGTCCCAGTCACCCCATTGCTATCAGAAAGTGATCCAAGTGACCATAGTTTTGACTCCACACATATTGATAGCCCACAGGCTTACTACATGTAGTCACCCGAGCATAACGAGTCATACTATTATGAGGACCCAAGTGAAAATAGTGGGGAGCTTGAGTATGCTAATGTCATGTACACAAACCCCAACTCTAGACCTCAACCTAGGCAAGTACGACCCCCATTTCCTAGAGGACCATGCTTCAGATGTTAGGGAGATCACCTTATACGTGATTGTCCACTGCCTGCCCCTACACAACCCCAACCAGTGACAATTCAGGGTTTCTGTCAAGACTGCGAAAAAGAGCATCTCCTACAAGATTGCCCAAAGAACCCTAATAACATGCCTAAAATCACTCCTATCAACGTCATTGGGTTAGTGGTAGACTCTACGGGAAGTATAACTTCCACAGCCCCAGTGCATGTGGTCACTAGAGCCCAAGGCTTGCAGCAAACTCAAGGAGTAGGGCAGGAAAAGAGTTCTGAGGTTAGTGAGACAGAGAGTATAACCAAGAAAAGGACAAGAGCATGGAGAGATAGCCGGGAGAGAATGAAAAGACAATGGTCACAGAAAATGAGCGAACTTGAAGAAAGCTTGAGAGAAACCAAAGCAAAGATAAGTGAACTCGCATCTCAAAACCACTCTAACACCACCCCTCCACCACCTTTACCTTTACCCGCCAATCCATCTTCTTCCATTCCCCAACCTTTCAATACACTACCCTTAACCCACACACCACCCAGAGTAGGATCAATCCTAGCCGATCCCACTCCTGAAGATCTAGACATGATGCTTAAAGCATATCAGGACAGAATCCAAGAAGGGCCCAATGTAACAGATCATGAGAAATGTTACCCTAGAGCCGATCTAGAGATAGAGTGAACAAAGCTTTGTGCTAAAATGGTCGAATTGGCGCAAGCCATGTTTGAAGCCAGTTGCTTGTTCAATGGCTCTAACCCCATCAGAACACCATTGCACTTTGATGGTCTATTGGATAGATTGGAGAGGTTACTTGCAAAGTCTGGAAAAGGAGCCACCTCCCAGGCTAAGGAGAGGGCAAGTGATAGAATAAGCATTCCTCTCCAAGGAGCTTATGTGCCTAACTCCACTGAACCAGACACCTCTTGTTCTATGAACAGGTATTCACCAGAGTTCCTGAGAGAGATTCAAGAAGAGAAGTGAGCAAAGGAGAGTGAAGTCCCTCCTCCCATTGAACTCTTGGATGACGCACATGATCAGTTCCCACAGGACATCCCTTCTATTTATGAAGAACAGGAAATTTCCCACTCTCATGAGAGGTTAGACTTTGAGTCTAATTCCTTGCAAGTTACCACATTTCACAGGCCCATGGGAAACCAAGTCTACTTGCCTGAGAGCACCCACAGTCATGATAAGAAACGAAGATTCAATCATACCTAGGAATACAGAGGTAGTAAAGAACACTAAAGTGCAGTGCAATCTCACTTTAGAAGAGCTACTCAAAGTTAAGCCAGAAGTGTGCAAACATGTAGCCAAACAAGTGCTAGACATAGCAAAATCACGTTCCCAGGTAGGATCTCATAGAACAGTGCCTGAAATACCATTGGATAAGATAGGAGACATGAGTGAAGGAGAAGAAGGAAATAGCTATCTCCTAGTGACCCATCAGGGATACACAACCAAGGCAATTTTGGACTCAGGTGCAGGAGTTGCAATTGCTACAACTTCCCTATGGAAGCGTTGGGGCAAGCCAGCACTCCGACCGACGAGAATGAAATTTTAGATGGCCGATGGCCATATTGAGAGGCCCTTGGGGTTGCTAGAAGGCATAACTCTCACTACATGTGGTGTTGAGTTCGAACATACTTTTGCTATATGCGACTTTAGTAGAAACCAAGCCTACGAGATGATTTTGGGAAGGCCATTTATGCGGCAATTGCAAGTAGTACAGGACTGGGGAACCAATTCCTTATATTTGCAACACTTAGGAGTTACAACCAAAGTCAATCTCAAGGATTACTCTCATAGAGACGTACCACCCATTCAATGGAATCCCATCCATAAAGCCAAGGATGACACGGAGTCAGTGCATTCCATAGGATCAGGATCCTCATGGATGCATGAAGAAACCCACTTATGGATGTGCAAAGTGGCAGTAGAAGAAGAGAAAAGAGAAAAAGCGAGAGAGGTAGGTGCGAAAGAGACACATAGATCAATTCAAGACCCAGCCTATGCACCTGTAGTGTTTACCGATGAAGAGTTTGAACCTCACGGCTGGGCAGAAATTTTAGCAACAATGGATGTAGCCATCAATGAAGAGCAGTGGACACCCCACTATGATGAGGATGGCTATGACATTTCAGTCTTCTCAATAGAGCCAATCATGGGAGATGCAGTTTTAGAGGAATGCAAACCTAGCCCTGATACATTTGAGGATGCAAGTGACTCCGACTTAGAGTCAATCATTATGGACCCACCTTTTGCATCAAATGAAGAATACTTCTATGAAGTTGAAGCTTACCCCCAGAGACACGGAGAAATCATGAATGATGTGAGGTTAGCCACACAAGTAGCCACTAGGAGTGGAGGAAAGAAAAGAAAGAAGAAGGAAGTCACTCCTGAGGCAGAAGAATGCTTGTTTGAGGTCCCTGAAAACTTTAAAAAATATGAGATAGACGATAGGAGAGTCATGATAAGAATGCCTAAACGTGAGGCACAAGCAGGAGAGGCCTATGATAGCAAGGAAACTATCAAGAAAATAGTTGTCGCCATAGAAGAGGGAGAAGAAAGATGCACCTACATAGGGCATGACCTGACGGAGGAAGAAGAGCAAGAGTTGGTAGCTTTGCTAAGAGAGTACAGAGATGTATTCGCTTGGAGCTACAAGGACCTGAAAGGTGTTGACCCAGACATATGCTCACACACGATTCCCATGACCTCAGATGCCAGACCATCTAAGCAGAAGCCCTATACATACAATGATAACTACGCTGCTAAGATCAAGGAGGAGATAGATAGATTGGTAGAAGATGGGTTTATCTATGAGATTGAGCACACTGAATGGGTATCCCCCATTGTGGTTGTGCCCAAGAAGAATGGAAAATTGTGCGTGTGTATTAACCTTAAAAAAGTTAATGCTGCCAGGATTAGAGACAGTTATCCACTTCCTATTACTAAGCATCTATTAGAAAGGGTAGCAGGCAAGGAAGTGTACAGCTTCCTGGATGGATTCTCTGGCTACAATCAGGTAGCCCTTGCACCAGAAGATCAGCATAAGAAAGCTTTTGCCACAGAGTGGGGCATATTTGCCTTTCGGGTAATGCCATTCGGGCTTACCAATGCACCTGCTACCTTTCAAAGATTAATGTGTCACGTGTTTAAAGAGTTCTTGAGGAAGAATTTGGAAGTCTATGTTGATGATCTCAGACAAATCTTTGATAAATGCAGCGAATATCAAGTCTGCCTGAACCCAGAAAAGTGTGTTTTCATGGTCAGGCAAGGCAAAATTCTAGGACACATAGTGTCTAAGAACGGCATGTCCACTGACGAAGAGAAAGTGAGAGCCATCGCAGAACTACCTAGGCCAAAGAACGTCAAGGAAGTACAGGCTTTCATGGGGCATTTATGGTTACTACCGCCAGTTCATTCACATGTATGCTGTCATTGCAAAGCCCATGTACGGACTTCTGACTAACTTTGAGTGGACTGATGAATGTGAGAATTCCTTCAATGAGATTAAACGGCGATTATGTTCAGCACCAATCTTAACCACACCAGATTGGAATAAGCCTTTTCATGTTCATGTAGATGCATCCAATTATTCTATTGGGTGTGTACTCGCACAACCTACGGGCAAAGGTAATATGGATCTTCCAATTGCCTATGCTAGTAGACAGTTAAATGCAGCTGAACGGAACTATACCACCACCGAAACAGAAGGATTAGGCATGGTATATGCGGTTAAAAAGTTTAGACACTATTTGCTTGCAAATAAGTTCAAATTTTTTACTGATCACCAAGCTCTAATGTACCTGGTAAACAAGCCATCTAATACAGGCAGATTAGTAAGATGGTTTCTCTTACTAATGGAATATGACTTTGAGGTAGTAGTGAGGAAAGGCAGGACTCATTTGAGGGCAGACCATCTCCCTAGACTCACATCTGGAGAGGCCCCACAAGGAGTGTCAGATGACCTACCTGATGCTTACTTGTTTAATTTGGAAGTTGTACCGCAGTGGGCTAAGCCATTAGTTCCAGTATTGACATACAGTCCTAATCACCCGGTTATGCACAAAGAAGATAGAGAGATAGTAAGAGCTCAAAAGTATCATATCTTAGAAGGAAGTATGTACAAATATACGGAGCAAGGAGTATTGGCCTGTTGTGTGGAAGAGGACGAGTACGCTAAGTGGTTGCAATTAGCACATGTAGGTGCATTAGTGCAACACTACTCAAAACAATGAACCCTATAGACCCTGAGGAGACTAGGAGTGCATTGGCCAACCATGGAAGTTGATGTCCATAGAATGTGCAAAGAATGCCCAATCTGCTGCACTAAACCACCAGTGGAACATGCCACTCTTTATCGAGTGCCTTTAGTGCTAGATTGGAGTGAACCATTAGTAGCCTTCTTGAGGACGAAAACGTTCCCTCAAGATATGACTTTGGCTAGACAAAGAAGTTTGGAACAAGAAGCCTTGGATTACACAATCATTGGTGATAATTTATACAAACGTGGTAAAGATGGTTACCTAAGACTGTGTGTTCATGAGAGCGAATACCTCAAGATATTAGAGACTGCTCACCAAGGTGTAGCATGAGGACACTTCGGTCTAGATAGGGTGATCAAGGCAATTCTATTTGCAGGATTTTGGTGGCCCACCCTTCACATGGATGCACATACCTATGTGAAGAGGTGTGAGGTTTGTCAACGAACCCAGTATCCCATATGCAAGGATGAGATGCCTTTGAAGCCTATGATGGGTGGACGTGCATTCTCTAAGTGGGGAATAGACTTTGTGGGTCCTATTAATCCCCCAGCTAAGGGTTCACATCCTGAGTATATCATCGTGGCCACAGAATATCTAACCAAGTGGGTAGAAGTGAAAGCCACTACAAAAAATGATGCTCAAACAACAGCAAAGTTCTTATTTGAAAATGTGTTCACGAGGTACGGATTGCCAATAGAGTTGGTGAGTGATAGAGGCACACACTTCTTGAATGAAGTCATAGAAAACCTTCTCCAAGAATTCTTGGTGATACATAAGAAGTCTACTCCCTATCATCCACAAGCTAATGGTCAGGCGGAGAGCACAAATAAGATCTTATGCAATGTGTTGACTAAATTGGTGAATAACAAACGCTCTGATTGGGACAAACAGCTACACCACGCTGTTTGGGCATACCGAGTTGCCTATAAAACGGTACTCCAAGCCACACCCTTTCAGCTGGTGTTCAGTCAGAATGCGGTGCTACCCTTGGACTTTTTGATACCTACATTGAAAGTAGCACAAGAGCATGACTGGACAGGCCATGAACTCTCCTCTCGAATCTTTGATCTTGAACGTCTAGGTGAGACACGATTGAGAGCTGCAGTAGGAATCTATGCAGCGAAGAAGAGGCAAAAGGCGTATTTTGATACACATGTGAAGGATAAAGGCTTGAAAGCAGGAGACCTAGTCCTAGTCTACACATTGAAGCAACATGCACGAAAATTAGAGAAAAGAGGCTATGGACCAATGATTATCAATAGGATCTCCATAGGTGGAGCAGTACAACTAGCCACTCTAGAGGGTGATGTACTACCAAGTTACATAAGCGGATGTAGAGTCAAGCTATATCAAGAACCCTTAACTGAAGAAATGCTCAATCGACTTAATACTGCAAAGAAACGTAAGGAAGAGGAAAAGCAAATTCGTGAAGAAGCGCAAGCCAAAGCTTTAGAACGCATTCAACGAATGAAACTGCGAAGACAAGGTAGAGATCAGGCCATGACTGAAAATCATGAAACTCATGGTTATCACATTGCCATGTGTGAGGCTTCAGGTAAGCGGACCCATACGATAGTTGATCGGCGACCTTTTGTGACCCTAGAAATAGGACAAGGAGACTGTACAACGAGCGTGAGAGCTTTAATTGATTCAGGGGCCGCCACTAGTGCAGTTCGGCTTTCTTACTGCCAACAATTGCAATTGGAGGTAAAACCCCTAGAAGCATATCTAATAGGATTAGGAGGTGTCGAAACCCCTTGCATGGGAGAGATGGAGCTTCCCCTCTACATTCAGGAGGTACTAATGCCAGCAAAAGTGCTAGTATGTGAAGACGAGGATCTTACCGAGCCTCTTGTCTTGGGCCAAGACTGGATCTATGATCTTGCAGTCAACCTCAACCTAAGAAGTGGACTTCTTCAGGCTTGGGCGGGCCAAAGCCGCCTTATGATTGAATTAGAAAAACCAACACTCAAACTAGTAGAAAAGGCACCAACCCTTAGTCCCTCCAGGAACCCACATGAACATAACAATGTTGTACTTATCCAAAGTTCTATGGTGTAGAGGATTGTCAATCTTACCGAAGGTACAGAAGTCAATGAGGAGTTCCCAGCTGCTCCAAAGAAGGTTCCAAACATGCAAACTAAACATCACACGACACGAAGGAGGCTGATGACCAAGAAGCAGGAGCACCAACCAGTGCAACATGGAGTACCTCGTGGCGCGAAGCAGATCTGGATGCGCAAGGATGGAAAACCCACAGCTCTAGTAACAGGTTCTCAAGGAGGCACAAAACAAGCCACACCATCAAGGTCAAAAGTGAAGGAGTACCCTAGGCAACCTCCTAGGCATACCACGTCTATTTGGGTCCCTAAGCGGTCAATGAAGGCTAGCCCCAATGCTAGACAGATATGGGTGCCCAAGGCCTGTTTACAAGCCCAAATAGCTTCACCTCCATTCACTAGCATAATTCAACACTCACGAGCACGTTTGGCCAACAGTTCTAGGAAGATATCTACACCCCACACTATTCTGCCTTTGGTCATACCGAGAAACGTCTGGAAATGGGTACCCAAAAGGTCCCAAATCCAGCACAATCTAGTTCATAATTCTTTACCTATCATCAGCTCTAAGAACTATGAATCCTCAATCAAAGTGTGGCGAATCAAAACCAGTATCAAACCCCCACACCCAATTTTGTAAACCCATCCACTCTGAAATAGATGCATTCTGAGTAACCTGCATATCCAAAGTATGCATCTAGGATGACACTAACCTCTAATCATCACTCACATCTATCACAAACACTTCACCTCTAACCACTAACCATCTGGATTTTCATGTTAGTATTGTGGAAGGAACACCATTACATCCTGTTTCCTATGCAACACTAATGTGCCTTCTTCTTCTAGCAGATAAGCATCAGAAGTATCATGGCAGCAGTAGCACGAACAAGCTCCCAGGTGGGCACTAGTACTCAAAGCAATTGGGATACCATGCCTATGGAAGCTCCACTGACAGCAAGGCCTGAAGAGCTTTTGAATGTGAGAAGAATTCCTATCTCAGATCCACCAAATGGCCTAACAGAAAGAGTAAAGGGGCATTCTCACTGGTTCAATGAGATGCCAGGAGACTTGGGAGATGCGGACCACATCTGGGAGTCAAAGTTGGAATTCGGAGGAGTATGGTGGACATTTCAATTCTTCTCAAGAGAATTTGAAACATTATAGAATGCAGCTCCTCTTTAGGATATTTGGCAGAAAGCGGGATTGCAAGATTACTTTAGTGCAGCTTTGCCTAGACCTGATTTTCTTAGGTGCTACTACTTGATTGCCACACTGAAGCCGACAGGAGATAAAGATCATTCAGGCACATTTCTGGTGCCCTCTCTATCGAACCAGGAGGAAATGAAGAAGTTTGAGTTGAATATTACTTTAATCAGGGAAGCCCTTGAGATGTATGGCACCCATGTACCTTCCGATCGAGATCCTTTGATACCGGAGTCTATGAAGAACAACAAAATCAAGAAGTTGAAAGAAATGTGTGCCCTCACCCCCAACATCGCCATACCACTGCGGATGTGCCTTCAACACTTTGCATTTCCAGCGTAAGACCCGTTCACCCAGCCTCATAAGAAGATCTGGTATGGGTTATACCTAGCAGAGACCGGGAGCTTACCTATGAAAATGCCAGTATGGATCCTTGATCAGTTGTATGAAGCAGGCAAGCGAGGAGTGAGGAAGCCACTTTGAATGGCTGTTGCACCATTACAAGAATCATATACAGATGCCTGGCTTATGATGTGCCAATTGCACGAGCCCTTCAGTACTCGCAATTGGAATTCTTCTAGGGGCGGAAATCGGGGGTTCAACCCACTAAAAGAATGCGTGGATCACTTTCACAGGTTCTAATTCCTCGCGAAATTGCCACAGAGACCTCCTGTAGAGAAGAAGAACAAGTAGCCCCTTTCACGATCCATCTCCAAGGACTACAATCAGGAGACTTGGTACAACCCACCCCATCAGCCCCCCCACTACCCACAGATGCTGAGGCATCCATGGCTACATTGGCAGCAGATCCATCTTTTGACTTTGAAAGCTTCTTACAAACAGCACACTTGTCTGAGAGTCAATTATTTTCTGACAATGACGGTCCCGGATCATCATCCCAAAGAGAACGGCCCCAGAGTGAGGCAAGAAGGGTACATTGGGAAGATGAGGCACAACACACTCAGGCAAGGGGTACACATGAACAAGAGGAGATGCAGAGAAATGAACCAGAGAAAAGTGAAGAAGAGGCCCCTGCCTACACTGCACAACTCAAACGACTCTACAAAACGATTAAGCAAGTGTAGAAAAGGCATACGTTGGCAGAAACGGCAAGTAGAGCACTAGTGAATCAGATGCTGCAAGCAGAGAATGTAGACCTGCAGTTTGTAGAATCATTGAATCTTCTGGCTGAAACGTGTGGAATAGTGGAAGCCATGAGGACCATGGCATATCGCAATACTCCTCAATATGACCAATGAAGAATTGATACGCGACCACGATGGGGAAAAATGATTCAAATGGAAGTCTCAACCTCACTTCCTACTGCTATTGAAGAAGATGTTCACATGGCCAGCCCAACCAACCTCGATGAACCAGAGTTACATGTACAGGAACCATCTCCACTCTCACCGCCCATCCAGGCCACCGAACCCCTTACCACTCACCTACCTGACCAACCCACATTCATCCCCAGTACATCCTTACTACACACCACCATTCCTCCATCTTTTCCTTTACTTACATCCACCACTTCCAACCCATTTTTTGAATCCCAGTTAGATCATCCCGTATCTGCTCCAAGTGTAATGGGTCACCCGTCATCTCTTCCATCTCTTGGATATCACATGTTCCTACCCAACCCATACCACTCCCAATTCCCTTCCCAACTACCTTCCCTCTTTCCCAATCCCAACCCATTGGGCCCCTCGTAACCTCCTCCGGACCTACACCAACCATCTTACCGCCATTATTGGCAAACCTTGTAAATATATTTCAACAAATTGAAAATCATAATAGAAAGTCCCTTGCCCCAATCACCTCCCCCACATTCACGGCCACCACTAACACTCCACCCACCATTCCTGTATTCACGATTCACAATTCACACACTCTCACGTCCGATCCTATGGACATTTCACCTTCCATGGGCCCACTCACCACCACTGTTATCTCCACATCACCACTTGTAACACTAGGAACATCCCCACATACACCCACTGTAGGCACAACATCCACTTTTTCCTTTCCCCTTTCCCAACCCCTTGCATATCCCACCTCAAACCCTGCATCCACCTCATTTAGTCATGCACTAGACACCATGCTCAAAGCTGCCACGAAGCTTAAACAGGAATACAGGTTATTGGAAGAAAACAATAAAGAGCTTTGCACTCTCTCGTCCCATCTCTAGGCACGTGTCAATGCTTTGGAGTTTAGTAACGCTACATTACAAGAGGAAATTACAGCCCTCCAACAATCCAATGCAGACCTGGAAGCCAAGAGTATGGAGAAGGATACGGTTATGGAAGAACAACTCAGAGATCAGTTGGCCCGCAATGCTAGACTCCAAAGAAATATGGTGTTACTTCGTCGCCACTTAGCAGCTGCTAATGAAGAGAACCAAAGACTACAGCAACAAAACCAGGATAATTTAGAAGCAGCCATTGAAAATACTCCAGGGGCACCCATCGACCCTGCCAAATTCCAAGCCATCCCCTCAGAAAGCATACAAAAAATATTGGAAACCTATGCCAACCTCTTAGAAGCACATGATCAGCTTGCCGACCAAGTAAAGGAACTACAGAGATCCCAAGTGCCTACCCCACACCCACGAGAACCTCAAGATATGATCAATGTTGCAACCTCACCAGAGCCTGAATCATCAATAATCAATGAGGTACTCGAGCTACGACAGCAGGTGGCTGAATTAAAGATTAAGCTGTTACAATATGAACGACCCCCCTCTCCACCTGATCAACCAACCGAGGAGGAGACCATTGTCATTCCGGTGGAAGAAACATTTGAAGATAATTTTGAGCCACAACCTCTTCCAGGAGGCAGAATCACTGAAGAGGGACAGGACACTTACGAAGAGCCCCCTTCGACATGGATGAAACAGGTAATAGAAATGGGAACAACTCATGAGGAACGTATCTCCACTCAGATGCTGGCAATGAGGACCATTGAAGAAACCATACTTCAATCAGAGTATTTCAGACACCTAGCCTCTACAAAATTGATAACTAGTTGAGAATTACAGTATAAACCCTATTTTGTATTATTGGCCGACTACAATGCAGAAATCAAAAGAGTCACTAATAGGTACCCCACGTTCGCAACACAATTCAAACCAGAGGACATTCCAGAGGCAGCCAAAAAAGGGGCCATATTCCAACCCATTTGGAGGCAAAAGTTACTCGAAACCTATCCCAAAATGCTTAGAACATGGGATCACGCTCCCATGCATTTGAAGTATAACCCTTGCTTCGGACCAGTACAAAGGAGACGATCATGGAAAGCATTTGCTATAAAGGTTCAGAACAACGCAAATTGCAAACAATGGTTGAATTATCCCTCGATCGCACCACCAATAGGCACACCTATAGTACCATATATGATCGCTACCATCAGACATTGGATGCCACGCCTCCACCCCATGCCAGATGTCGCTGCACAGATGATGCTCAAAATTTTGGACATGATGCAAGTGGTGCTAAAAACTTTTCGAAATGTACGTAATATCCAGCCTCCAATCCCGGGCTTCATCAATGGTAACTATGACCTACTTTATGATATGAGCACAACCCCGAGCATACGAGTCGCTTATGCATGGCACGCAAGAATCAGATATCTCCCTGCCTGCTACAAGCAAACCTTTGATGATATGTTCACCACGGGGTTTTGGGAGTCACACTCCGAAGTGTTCGCACCACGCCCAACTCATTTGCTGCAATTATTTGCGTGCGAACAAACAATGCATTCAGAACTCTACACTACGCCACAACCTGACATGTCTGGAGCAGTCAATTGGGATGCCCTTCAGAGAGACCTGATGAGAGGACTACGGATCAAAGAACATGACTTGGCAATTGACATTCTCCAGAACTACATTGACCAAACCATGGAGCAAAGGTCTGTCAGAGACGACAGACGCTAGGGGGGGGAGAGTGTTGGCATCATATGGGGAGAAGCAAGTACGGCATACATGCAGATCTAGCACTAAGGCAACCCATTAAATTTTTCCAAACCTTACATCATTTTAAAAGTGATTCTCATCAGTAAAAGCCCTTGTAAATATCGTTTCACCTTTTTGTAGCTCCATTTTGTAGAAGCCGAGGAGTCCTCGAGCTTGAGGAGCCTTAGAAGTAGTTGCCTGCCTATTTTCATATTTTTTAGATCTCGTTTGAGCCCTCAAATAAGCCTTGGAACCTAATTTTTAACTAGGCCGGACACTAGGTCTGGACAGGGCCAAAGCTAGTCAAAAACAATAAATAGAGCTAGAGATCTCATTTTTGAGCTAGCTTCTTGTAGTTTTGAGCTTGTATGAGAACTTGGTTACAATAGAAGTGATTCCATTGTCTTACTCTCTTTGTTCTTGCCGTGTGTGTGCGTGTGTGTGTGTATGTGTGTGCATGTTTGTGTGCTTCTCACTCACACATTTGTGCCTTCACTTGCTCGAGGTCTTCATACCATCCTCATGTCTTCCCGGATTGACATTAAAGGAGGTGCTACTCATCACTGAGCTACACTGCTTGACAACAAATGTAGCATGAACTATCTTCGAACCTGCTATCTCCTATTTTCAAAAACCTGAAAACATACACTAGGATCCATATATTTGCATTTACCTTCCAAAAGGATTTCTCAACGTACTTCTGCTGCATCATGTAAACACACTAAACAAAATCAGGAACTGAATCCTGGAACCTGTGACTGAAAACTCACAACTTAGTGTATTATGAACACTGCTGGTTCATTTCTGACTGTACTTAAGTCAAATCAACTCAACTCAATTGAAATCAATTGAAATATGAGTCAAAAAATCTATGATGTCATCATGTCTTCATCCTTTAAATTCTTCATACCTCTTTCCTTCAGAACCTGGTATAAACATATATGTGCGCACTACTGAAATATACCTTTCTGAAATATCAAGCTTCACTTCAATAGAATTCTGGAACCTTCTCCTAAACAGGAACATCCTAACAGGAACTTTCTCCAAACATTCTTCTTCTTCCTTCTTCTTTCAAAGCTGGAACATAAAGAGAACCTGACAAAGGAAATGTAGGAATACCTAAAATAGGAATACCTGTAAGTATGAATCTGCATTCTTTTACATATGGATGAAAATAAGTCTTCATGTTTCATCACCCCCCTGGATGACTTAACACTAGTATCCAGTATTCTTCAAATTATATCAGACTTTATGAAATTTGGAATGTCTTCCTTCTTTCAATAAATCTGATGTTTAGTGATCAATACCTGTATTTGAAACAAAATCTCCGAACCCTTTTTATTAGCACTGCGTAGTTGCCAATAGCTTCCACTGTTATTCCTCATCTTTCCAAATTATAGAATAAGGTTAGCTGATCCTAACAAAACCTTGCTGAAAGCATTTTAGGATTCATAACCTTCTGTAACATAACAAGTATCTTCTATCTTTCTGCAACACAAATTTGATAGAACCGGAATCTTTGACTTACTTCTTTCAATGTTAAGAATCTCTACAAACAAAGGATAGAAAACTGACTCATAAATACTCAAGATCATACAGGATCTATACAAGATCAATGATCTTTCCTGTGTAGAATCTGCTCTTATCAAACCTTCATGATTGAATGTTTGATTTATTACCTGAATGTCTCGAAGTGTCCATGCTTCTCAAAAAGTTGTAAAACTTTTCTTCAAACAAATCCTTTCCAAGAATCTCTGACTCGTACTTGAAACATAAGTGGAAAAACTTCTCACCTTGAGAACTCCAAAAGCTGCAAGTTGATACTTCATAACTTTCATATTTTACCCGGGTGAAATGTGATAGTACCTGCTTGATTTTCTTTTGGCTAACTCCACTTCTCAATCAAGTGATAGGATATGATGGAACACCTTTTTGAATACAAACATGTATCCAAAAAATCTAGACAATCACAAAAAGTAGATTCTTCAACTGACTTGTACATCAACAAGATTCTGAATTTTTTGAAGTTTTCTAAAAATACTGAATATGAGGTAACCTTTTCCAAACATAAATCCTCAACCCAAGTCTTCAACATCTGCTAAAAAAAACTCTTTTACCTCAAGAGTTAGATAAAGAAGAAATATACTTCTTTGCAACTTGTCATATACCAAGTAGCTCTGTATTGACACTCCAAGAATTATTTGAGGGAACATATAAGCTGCATAACTCATACACATATGAGTGCTTTTGTTTCTCTCAATGCAATTCTTTGTCAAATCTACTAAATCATGACCAAGTGTAATACAAAACAAGAAACTGCTTCTTCTTTAAACAAGATGTTCTCGTAGACTTGTCTTTGGATGTAGAGTATATGGAAAATATATGAGAAAAGGAAGTCTTACTTTTCTTTTGGAAATGATGGAATTTCTTTTTCTGCATCTTTCTTCCACCTGATGATGATGTTGACATCTTCAAACTTCTCTTCCATACCTTTTGTTGTCTTCATCTTGAAGTAGCAAGCACTCTTGACTTCTTCAAATGAAATCTTTCTCTTCCTCTAATGCTAAGAGTAAGAGACAAAACAAACATGGTATATAAATGGAAGTGAATATAGAAACATGTTTTATCATCTCCTCATATCTCTGAATCAGAATTCTGCTTCAAATGTCTGAAACGACTAAATTCACCAATCTTTTGTCTGGATGATGAATTACCCTTCTAGAGTTACCTTCTCTAGAAAACATTTGTATCTTGATATCCAACCAACTTACAACAAAAAATTGGCTGAAAAACTCATCCCATCTTCAAATTTGTCTTCTTAGATGAGCCCTCTTGCCATGAAAAGCTCAAAACTCTCTAGAAAAACCTCTAGATACATGTTTTGATGTAGCTTATGCTTTAACTTTCAAATGATGAAAGTGTGTAAAAGCATTCCTTGAATTTCTTCAAATCTCTTCATAACTGCTCTTCTAAGATATGACCTCCAAATGATAATCTGATAGTAAAAATTGATACCTGTGATTTGATGTTGATCTGATTCCTTCATCTTCTCTAAACCATTGTTCTTTCTTGAATTTGAAGTAGTCTTCTCTTCATCAAGTCTGGGTCTTCAAACAATACTTTTGTAAAGTATTTGCATACTCTTCAAAAATATTCGGCTGCTAACAGATCATCAACTTCATACTCCACACTGATGAATACACATGTAACTGAAATGTCTAATTCTCAAATCTCTACTCATCTAGATTAAGTGTGTATGTCAAATGTCAAATATTAGAAGATGCTTTCAAATCATATGTTGTAAATCATATTAGAAGATGCTTTCAAATCATATGTTGTAAATCTGGAATTCTGGAAACCTGAAATATGAATGAGCCTTAATGCATTTGGTATCAGAGCACTAAGGTTTTGGTTACAGAACTTTAGATCTTTGGCATCAATGCATTAAGGCTCATTCATAATCCCAGGTTCACAGGCTTCCAGATTTACAACATATGATTTGAAAGCATCTTCTAACATTTGACATTTGACATACACACTTAATCTAGATGAGTAGAGATTTGAGAATTAGACACTTCAGCTACATGTGTATTCATCAGTGTGGAGTATGAAGTTGATGATCTATTAGCATCCAAATATTTTTGGAAGAGTATGCAAATACTTTACAAAAGTATTGTTTGAAGACCCAGACTTGATGAAGAGAGACTACTTAAAATTCAAGGAAGAACAATGGTTTAGAGAAGATGAAGGAATCAGATCAACATCAAATCACAGGTATCACTTTCTACTACCACATTATCATTTGTAGATCATATCTTAGAAGAGCAGTTATGAAGAGATTTGAAGAAATTCAAGGAATGCTTTTATACGCTTTCATTATGTGAAAGTTAAAGGCTACATCAAAACAGGTATCTAGAGGTTTTTCTAGAGAGTTTTGAGAGATCTCTTTCATGGCAAGAAAGCTTATCTAAGAATACAAATTTGAAGATGGGATGAGTTTTTCAGCCAATTTTCTGTTGTAAGTTGGTTGGATATCAAGGTACAAATGTATCTAGAGAAGGTAACTCTAGAAGAGCAATTCATCATTCAGACAAAAGATTGGTGAATTTAGTCATTTCAGACATTTGAAACAACATTTTGATTCAGAGATATGACGAGATGATAAAACATGATTCACTTCCATTTGTATACCATGTTTGTTTTATCTCTTACTCTTAGCATTAGAGGAAGAGAAAAGTTCATTCGAAGAATTCAAGAGTGTTTGCTACTTCAAGATGAAGAGAACAAAAGGTATGGAAGAGAAGTTTGAAGATATTGACATCATCATCAAGTGGAAGAAAGATGCAGAAAAAGAAAGTCCATCATTTCCAAAAGAAAAGTAAGACTTCCTTTTCTCATATATTTTCCATATACTTTTCCTATTTTATCCTCTACATCCAAAGACAAGTCTACGAGAACATCTTGTTTAAAGAAGAAGCAGTTTCTTGTTTTGCATTACACTTAGTCATGATTTAGTAGATTTGACAAAGAATTGCATTGAGAGAAAGAAAAGCAGCAGATTTTGAAGACAACTTGTATGTTTTAACTCATATATATGAGTTATATATAAGTTGAAAATTTTTAAGCGGGCAGCTCATATGTTCCCTCAAAGAATTCCTGGAGTGTCAATACAGAGCTACTTGGTATATGACAAGTTGCAGAGAAGTATATTTCTTCTTTATCTAACTCTTGAGGTAAAAGAGTTTTGTAGCAGATGTTTAAGACTTGGGTTGAGGTTTTACGTTTGGAAAAGGTTACCTCATATTCAGTATTTTCAGACGACTTCAGAAAATTCAGAATCTTGTTGATGTACCAGTCAGTTGAAGAATCTACTGTTTATGATTGTCTAGACTTTTGGATACATGTTTGTATTCAAAAAGGTGTTCCATCAGATCCTAACAGTTGATTGAAAAGTGGAGTTAGCCAAAAGAAAATCAAGCAGGTACTATCACATTTCACCCAGGTAAAATATGAAAATTATGAAGTATCAACTTGCAGCTTTTGGAGTTCTCAAGATGAGAAGTTTGTCCACTTATGTTTCAAGTAAGAATTGCATATTCTTGGAAAGGCTTTGTTTGAAGAAAATTTTTACAACTTTTTGAGAAGCATGGACACTTGGAGACATTCAGGTAACAAATCAAACATTCAGTCATGAAGGTTTGATGAGAGAAGATTCTACACAGGAGAGATCATTGATCTTGTATAATCTTGTATGATCTTGAACATTTATGAGTCAGTTGTCTATCCTTTGTTTGGTAAGGTTCTTAGCATTGGAAGAAGTAAATCTAAAATTCAGATTCTATCAGATTTGTGTTGCAGAGAAAAAGAAAATACTTGTTATGTTGGAGAAGGTTATGAATCCTAAAATGCTTTCAGCAAGATTCTGTTATGTTAGGTTCAGCTAACCTTATTCTACAATATGGAAAGCTGACGAAGTAATAGTGGTAGCTATTGGCAACTGCGTAGTGCTAATAAAAAGGATTCAGAATTTTTGTTTGAGATACAGGTATTGATCACTGAACATCAGATTTATGAAGGAAGACGTTCCAAATTTCATAAAGTGTGATATATTTGAAGAATACTGGACACTAGTGTTAAGTCATCCAGGGGGGTGATGAAACATGAAGACTTATTTTCAGCCATATGTAAAAGAATGCAGATTCATACCTACAAGTATTCCTATTTCAGGTTTTCCCATATTTCCTTTGTCAGGTTCTCTTAATGTTCCAACTTTAAAAGAAGAAGGAAGAAGAATATTTGGAGAAAGTTCTTGTTAGGATGTTCCTGTTCAGGAGAAGGTTCCAGAGTTCTATTTGAAGAGAAACTTGATATTTCAAAAAGGTATATTTCAAAAGTGCGCACATATATGTTTATACCAAGTTCTGAAGGAAAGAGGTATGAAGGATTTAAAGGATGAAGACATGATGACATCATAGATTTTTTTACTCATATTTCAATTGATTTCAGTTGATCTCAATTGGGTTGAGTTGATTTGACTACAGTATAGTCAGAGATGAACCAACAGTGTTCATAATACACTAAATTGTGAGTTGACAATCATAGGTTCCAGGATTTAGTTCCTGATTTTGTTTAGTGTATTTACATGACGCAGCAGAAGTACGTTGAGAAACCTTTTTGGAAGGTAAATGCAAATATATGGATCCAGTATACGTTTTTAGGATTTTGAAGATAGAAGATAGCAGGTTCAGATACAGTTCATGCTATATTTGTTGTCAAGCAATGATTGCTTGATGTATACACTATTGGATATGTAGTTTGCATATTTTCTCGAGTATTATGGTTCATATTCAGCAACTTCATATTTTTTGAAGGAAAGTCGAATTCAGTTTTGAAGAAGACTTTTGAAGAACAAGTTCTGAAGTGTCAGAAGTACAAGCTTGAAGTTTGTGACAGGCTATAAGAAGCTTGTGATAATTTGCAGCTTTGATAGTTTGCAGATTTAGTATAGATTGTACCAATATGACATTGCAGGGGGATTGTTGGAAACAATGCCTTATTGGTTCAATGGTCCAACAATTTAGACCATGTGTATTAGTCTTTTCTAGTTCCTCTACAAGAAGACGTGCCTCCGGGAACAAAATGTATAGCGACGTCTACTAATACTTGTACACACTAGAACGTGGGCAACATGGTTAGTTCGCTTTCCTCCCATCCAAACAACCCGAGTTCAAGGCCTACAGCGGGCAGCGTGAAATCTTTTCATATGCTTTTGTTTTAATTAAACTCAAACGCGAACGGACGACGGGCAGCGGATGCTTTTCCCGATTACGAGCAGCGATCGTAATATTCTTGCTTTATTAAAGCTTTTGGAAGAGCTTTTCATGGGATAACCAGTACTATAAAAGAAGTGCTTGGGGTCACTTCAAGATATCCTTCACCTAGTTTTTAACACAAGCCTTGAGCTTGGACCTCAATAGAGGTAGTGCTTCTTCTAGCACATGGGGCAGCCATGGTGATAACTTGAAGCATGTTGAGGAGCAGCTATGGAGTTCTTCTTAATGATTCTTCTTGGAGAAGATGAAGGGTGTGCTCACACTCTAGCACATGGAGAGGAGGTTATCTCTTGTTCATGGCAAGAAGACTTGGTCATTAGCAGCTTGATGGTGAGGATCGGCCATCTACATGGTGTATTTGAAGATTGTCTTCTACAGGAAGATATTAGGTTGAAGATTTTCTTCTACAAGAAGATGTCGGGCTACTTCAAAGACATTGGATGGTGCCATCTACATGGTGTATTTGAAGATTATATTCTACAAGAAGATATCAGGTTGAAGATTGTCTTCTACAAGAAGATGTTGGGCTACTTCAAAGACATTAGATGGTGGTTAACATAAGATTCACATCTTATGTTAAGTATTCAGGTACATATTCTCTTTATGCACACAGGTACTACCTGAAGTTTATGGAGGCTGTATCGTTCATATCAGGAGGAGTCCTATTCGGCATAGGCACAAGAGAAACAGTACGCATATGCTTTATGCATATTTGGATGAGGTGTTTGAGAAGGTGTGTTCACATGAGTTTGAGGATTTCCGGCAACAAACTTGTTAGCATTCCTTGCTACATTTTTAAGTATGTGATCTTTTCACACATGTATCTGACTTAGGGTCTTCCATAGCCTAAGTTCAGATGAGGGTTTGTTGATTATCATTTTCACACTGATCCTTCCTCTTTCAGTCACTCATATTCACTCTTCTATAACCTATAAGGTCACACATCTCATATATATTCAGATTACTGCCCATACATCTGAATATGTTTGTTACATTGTGCATTCACTCTTCCATCTATTTCTCATCACATAGAGTGGTTGAGAGTTTTGCTCCCACATTATACATTGAACATTGGTATATATGATACTATGAGTAAGCGATGGCTTACGTAACACCTTACACATGTCATCTATTCTTTCTCTATCTTTGTCTCATCATCTGTATGATTAAGTTGTGGTATATTCATGTTTTGTCAATATGGAAGATTGCTGGAATTAATGTTGTACATGATTGGAACTATGGAACCATGGACCTATGACATAATCTAAATTTTGTATCATCATCTTCTTATTCTTCCATTAGTGAGTGCACCACTTTATATAGTTTCTCAATGTACTTCTGTTGTGTCATGTAGATACACTCATCTCGAAACAGAAACTATATCCCAAGATAATAATGTAGAATGCCTAAATCATTGACATCAAATGTTTGCTTCAATTCTTCTTTGAACATCTGCAAATCTTCATCTCTGGGACTTGTGACTATAATATCATCCACATAAATGAATCATACCTATTTCAGCTTTGACATAAAGAGTTGGAGCTGCATTTGAGTTATGGAAACCAATGGATAAAAGATATGTATGTATCTTTTCATACCATGCTCTAGGTGCCTGTTTTAAACCATACAAAGCTTTTATAAGCTTACACACTAAGTGTTCTTTGTCAAAACCTTCTGGTTGCTGAATATACACATCCTCATGTAAATCACCATTTAGAAAAGCAATCTTGATGTCAAGTTGATATATATGCCAACCAAAATGTGCTGCTAGAGCAAGTATTGACCTAATAACAGTCATCCTAGACGTAGGAGCAAATGTCTCATCATAAACAATACCTTTTTTGATGGAGAGTGTTAATCTCCAAAAGAACAAGCTATCCTTGGTATTAGACCACCTCTAGACCAAAAATAACTTTAGACTCCACCAACTTTAGACAACATTCATCAATCTTATCAGAAAATTGATTACTCTGAAAAATTCAACTTCTCGTCTGCTGCAGATTAATCACTCATTGACTAATCAATCCTGTAAAGTTTTTAACAAAACTTTGCACAATACTTTGCCTTAAGATTGTGCAACTATTCCAAGTTAAATTTCTCAAAATGATTGAGTACACTTTGAGAAATGTGTGAAACACTTTACCTATGTCTGAAACACCTTCTCTGCAATGGCGACTTTGACACCTGCAACTTCTTAGCTATAGTTCTCCCAATGTCAAACCCGTTTGATCAAGATCTTTTAGCCATAGATGGCTTACCTTCCAACTTAGATTTTGAACCCTCACTTGTGTAAAACTTTACACTGTGCACTGAGCAATGTTCATTTCTCTGAACATGAAATCTGCGCCAATTTTTTGACTCTCAGAACATCTTCACATATGAATGTTCCTAAACTAAATTCTCACAGCCTGATTGCAATTAGCTTCTCAAATCTTAGTCATAGATGGATTAGCTATTTGACTTAGATACGTGCAAAAGGATTTCTCAAAAGATTAAACACAGAAGGAGAATGGGAGAGAAGATCGACGCGCCATTTCTGAACTTTTCACTTATCTATTTCCTTCATACATCTGATGGATGATTTGTACAATGTACATATTCTAACTCATCTCAACTCTCTTCTCTATATCTCTCTGCTACAAACATGTGCTTATATATATATATATATACAAGTCCTAACTCGTAATTACTTCAAGTATATTGAAGTATCTTAAAGAACTAATATACATTTGGTTAAAGAACTTTACTATCTGATTCTTTCTTTTGACTCATGACATTGATCTTCAATCTCCTCTTCATGTCTTTACTTCTAGCCTTTGTATAATCACAATTTGTTGATTGTCTTGCTCCAACGGCTCCCCCTCAATCATCAATTGTGATTATCTGCAACCTTTTTTATTCCTGCCATGTCTTTGAACTTCTGTAACTTTGGTCCATCTAAACTTTTTGTCATCATATCTGCAAGTTGATCTTTTGTAGGAGTGTGAATGACTTCAATCTCCTTATCAATGACCTTCTCTCTCAGGAAATGATATTGTATTTCAATATGCTTAGTTCTAGCATGAAACACAGGATTAGCTGCCAAGTATAGAGAGCTCATATTATCTCCACAAATTATAGGAATACTCTGAACAACATCAAAACTCTTCATAAGTGTCTTTAGCCATATTACCTCCTTTGCAGCTTCCACCATACCTTTGTATTCTGCTTCTGTAGATGATAAAGCAACTGTATGTTGCTTCTTAGAACACCATGAAATCAATTTGTCTCCTACATAGCACAAATATCCATGTGTTGATCTTCTATCATCCACATTACCTGCCCAATCTGCATCACTATATATCTTCACTCTTGTATCAGAAGTAAATCCATAGTACAACCCTTCTTTGAGTGTACCCTTGATATACCTAAGTACTCTTTGTCCTGCAATCCAATGTTCCTTTCTAGGACAGTGCATAAATTGTGAAAGCACACCAACTGCATATGACAAATCAGGCCTTGTTAATGTAGCATAAATCAAGCTACCAACCAAACTTTGATAGAGCTTCATGTCTCTGAATTCTTCTCCTCCAAATCTAGACAATTTATGATTCACTTCCAATGGTGTAGGTGCAACCGTGCAATCTTCCATTTTAAATTTGGTTAGCAAATTTTTAAGATACCTTTCTTGGGTCACATATACTCCATGTTGAGTATAAGAAATCTCCATTCCCAAGAAGAATGACAAGTTCCCCAAATCACTGATTTTGAACTCTTTCTCCATCTGCTTCTTGATCACTTGTATTCCTTTATCATCTGTACCTGTAAGTATTATGTCATCAACATAAATACAAACATAAATGAATCCATCTTCACTTGCTTTGACTAGCAAGCTACTATCTGCCTTTGATGCTTGAAATCCAAGATCCTTCAAGAATTTTACAAGCCTATAATTCCATGCCCTTGGGGCCTGCTTTAATCCATACAAAGCTCTCTTGAGCTTACACACATAATTTGGATTCACTTGATCTTTGAATCCATCTGGTTGCTCCATGTAAACTTCATCTGAAATGTAACCATTCAAAAAAGCATTTTTAACATCTAATTGAGATAGTTTCCAACCTTTGCAAGCAGCAATTGCTATGAGAGTTCTGATGGTTGTCATTTTTGCCACAGGACTATATGTCTCATCATAGTCCACTCCATATGTCTGTGCATACCCTTTCACAACAAGTCTAGCTTTGTACCAAGACACACTTCCATCTGCAAATCTTTTTGTTTTGTAAACCCACTTACATCCAATAATTTTCTGGCTATTAGGTTTAGGAACCAGATCCCAAGTCTGATTCTCTATCAATGCATCATACTCCTCTTGCATGGCTTCTTCCCAATTTCTCTTGCCTTTGGCTTCATTATATGTAGATGGATCTTCATCTGCTTTTGCCAAATAAGCATAATCTTTAGTAGTCAAGAATGAGGTGTCATAGCTATACCTTGTAGGTTGCCATTTGTGCCTAGATGACCTCCTAACTTCTGCACTTTTTGAAGTCTCTGGTTCATCACATTCTGGATCAAACCTTGGCCTCTCTTCAACTTCAACCTGTACTTCATTATTCTCATTTTCATCAAGTAATTGAATCTTTGCTTTACCTTTCCTTTGATCCACTACTTCTTCAACATCTGCATGTACATTATATTTACCTGCATACCATGTACCTTGATCATCAAACGTAACATCCTTGGATACCCATTTGCTTATCATCATAACCAATGAATACATACTTTTCTGCCTTAGGCTCCAACTTATGCCTCAATTGAGATGTCATACCTTGCAAAGCTTTACAAGGCAATCTATTGACCAAATAAGTAGCTGTATTTACAGCCTCTGCCCACAAATAATTTGGGCAATTCTTCTCTTTCATCATGGACCTTGCAAACTCAACAAGAGTCCTATTTCTCCTTTCTGCTATACCATTTTGTTGAGGAGAGTACCTGCAAGTAACTTCTCTCTTTATACCTGCATTCCACAAGTAATCATTGAATTCATTTGAAAAATACTCTCCCCCTCCATCTGACCTTAGTCTCTTCAATTTTTGACCTGTAATCCTTTCTGCATATGCATGATAGTGTTTAAATGTATTAAACACTTCTGACTTTTCTTTAATCACATAAATTGTGATCCATCTGGTAGCATCATCAACATATATGACATAATATCTTGAACCATTTATACTAAAGTCCTTTGAAAGACCCCACACATCTGTATGCACCAACTCAAGCCTTTTTGAATACATAAACCCATGCTTGGAATAGGATTGCTTATGAGCCTTACCTAATTGACATGCCTCACATCTGTATGTCATGTGTTGACCTGCAATGTTAGGCAATCCAAGCACTGAATCATTATTAATCATGTCTTTGATACCTCTTTCATTGAAGTGTCCAAGTCTTTTGTGCCAAAGATCCAATTCTGACACCTTTTGCTCTCCATATGTGAACATAGCATGTCCAACATTTCCCTGTACCTTCAATGTGAAGAGCCTTCCTTCTTTCTTTCCTGTAACAACCTGTTTATACCCTTGACTAGGGTCTTCAACATAGACTCCATCATTGGTGAACCTTACCTCATATCCTTTTTCCACAATTTGACCTACACTGATCAAATTCTTTGGAATTGTGGGAACATAAAGAACCTTACTCAGAAGAGTGCTCCCATCCTTAGCTTTGACTGAACCAATTGACTTTACCTTATGCTTTGTATTATCACCTGTCTGAACTGTATGGTTAATTGCATTATGATCTAAATCAGTCATCAAAGCAATATTTCCACTTAAATGATTACTACATCCTGAATCAATGTAGAACACTCTCATGTCCTCATGTGAGGTCTCATATGTTGCATTCATAATGAGAGTCGAATCCTCCTTCTAATCTGATGCATAGTTGTAGTAGGTGTTGTTATAGGATTGGTTTTGGAAGCTTCTTCCTCCACCTCTTCCAAAAGAATTCCTACCACCTCTACCTCTAGAATTTCCTCTCTGAAATCTACCACCTCTTGCTCTTTGATTAAAGTTTTGATAATTACCATTATTTTGATTATTGTGCCAACAATCATGAGATAGATGATTGGTCTTACCACATATCCAACAAGCTCTTGCATTATCTTTGTTGTTTCTGCCTCTTCCTCTACTTCTGCCATTTCCTTTCCCTCTTATGAAATTTGCTTGGTTTGAAGTACCTTCTTCTTCACCTGATTGTTGTTTTCCTTTGTTAGCTTTCTTCTTGTCTTTAGAGTACATTGCATGACCTGCACTCTTATCAACATCTCCTTTGACATCATTCTCAAAAGTTAGCATATGACCTAACAATTGATTCAAATCAGGAGTGAAGTGATCTAATGAAAGTTCTGTAGACAAAATAAAAGGTTTCCACTTCTCATCTCCTCTTAGCCCTGTGAGTATTTGTCTTACCAATTTATCTTCTTCAATATCTTCATCCACTGCACCTAGAGAATCTGCAATGTCCTTCATCTTTGTCACATAATCAGAGATTGATTGTGAGGCCTTCTTTTTGAAAGTAGTAAATTCTACCCATAGTGAAGCCTTCCTTGATTTGGTTGTGTTTTGGAAATGCTCTTCCAAAGCATTCCAAATGTCACTTGCACTTTCAAGTCCTCTAATGTGAGGAAGCAAATAGTCATTGAGAGCCATGTAGATTATGCTCCTTGCTTGAGCATCCTTCTTTATCCAATTCTTCAAGTCTGCAAGCTCCTCTCTAGTTGGAACACTAGAGTCTCTAAATTCTGGCTTTTCTTCATCTCCTGTGATATATCCCATCAGATCTTTGCTCATAAGATGAGCTTCCATCCTCATTGACCATGCAGGATAGTTCTCTCTATCCAGCTTCTCAATTTGGAGACTATCTCCCATTGTTTCTTTACCTGTATTACCAATTCTTTAATCTTTATGAGAAATAAATGGACCTTGACTCTGAATCTACTCCTTCTGATCCTTTTGATAGCTTCAATGTGTCTACCTTCAAGTTTTCTTCAACCTTTATCCTTTTGCACCTTCAAGATGTAAAGATTTGTGTTTCTGCAGTAGTCGGAATCTTCTTCACTTCAATTTTGACATATCCTGCTCTGATACCACTGATGGAGAGTGTTAATCTCCAAAAGAACAAGCTATCCTTGGTATTAGACCACCTCTAGACCAAGAATAACTTTAGACTCCACCAACTTTAGACAACATTCATCAATCTTATCAGAAAATTGATTACTCTAAAAAATTCAACTTCTCAGAAAAGTCTGCTGCAGATTAATCACTCATTGACTAATCAATCCTGTAAAGTTTTTAACAAAACTTTGCACAATACTTTGCCTTAAGATTGTGCAACTATTCCAAGTTAAATTTCTCAAAATGATTGAGTACACTTTGAGAAATGTGTGAAACACTTTACCTATGTCTGAAACACCTTCTCTGCAATGGCGACTTGGACACCTGCAACTTCATAGCTATAGTTCTCCCAATGTCGAACCCGTTTGATCAAGATCTTTTAGCCATAGATGGCTTACCTTCCAACTTAGATTTTGAACCCTCACTTGTGTAAAACTTTACACTGTGCACTGAGCAATGTTCATTTCTCTGAACATGAAATCTGCGCCAATTTTTTGACTCTCAGAACATCTTCACATATGAATGTTCCTAAACTAAATTCTCACAGCCTGATTGCAATTAGCTTCTCAAATCTTAGTCATAGATGGATTAGCTATTGACTTAGATACGTGCAAAAGGATTTCTCAAAAGATTAAACACAGTAGGAGAATGGGAGAGAAGATCGACGCGCCATTTCTGAACTTTTCACTTATCTATTTCCTTCATACATCTGATGGATGATTTGTACAATGTACATATTCTAAATCATCTCAACTCTCTTCTCTATATCTCTCTGCTACAAACATGTGCTTTTATATATATATACAAGTCCTAACTCGTAATTACTTCAAGTATATTGAAGTATCTTAAAGAACTAATATACATTTGGTTAAAGAACTTTACTATCTGATTCTTTCTTTTGACTCATGACATTGATCTTCAATCTCCTCTTCATGTCTTTACTTCTAGCCTTTGTATAATCACAATTTGTTGATTGTCTTGCTCCAACATTTTTGTTGTGCATATCCTTTGATAACCAACCTGGCCTTGTATCTATCAATAGTACCATCTGCTTTCCTTTTGATTTTGAAGATCCATTTTACACCTATAGCCTTCTTTCCTTCTGGTAACTCACATAGCTGCCAAGTTTGATTCTTATGAATAGAATCAATCTCTTCTTGCATAGATTTTCTCCAAATAGGAATGTTAAGTGTATCTTTAACACACACAGGTTCATATTCAACAGTCGTAAGTGCCAAAATATCATGAATCTCGAAGTCTTCAGCAAAACTTACATGATCTTTTTGCTGTCTAGTTTGACTTCTTGTTCTTACATGATCTTGTTGTTGTTGTCTAGTCTGACTCCTTGTTATTCCAGTAAAAGTTTTTATACCACTATCTGTCCAAGTCTGATATAACCACGTAGGTGTATCCTTGAATAGTGGTGAAACTCTTTCTGAACTTTCAGCTTCCACAGGTTCTGGAACTTTTCTTGCCGAGGTACTAGGACTTTCTGGAACTTTAACTTCTTCCATTTCTGGAATCAAAGTTTCTTGTGGAATTGAGTCTGTAGAAGGTTGTGAAATTCCTATTTCTTCAACGTTTTCTTGAATACTAGGAATTTGAGTTTTAACTCCTCCTGATATGAACGCTACAGCTTGTTGGAGCAAGTCTATGACAAGCCTAAGTATTGGCTTGAGTCTCACAAAGTCTTAGAAGAAGCTTTAAAAAGAAGACTATGTAAAGTTCACTTGTGAACTACCTCTTGTAACTTTTGAAGAGTTTACTTAATGTAAAAGTAAGAGAATCTTAAGTGGTTGAGTCCACTTGATCAAGAATGGAAAGAGGAGCCACGAATTCATGATTTGTGGTAGGTAGAGAATCAAATCAATCATTGATTGATTGGAGAGTGATTGAGGGAAGTTAGCCTCCCAAACTCAACTATAAATAGATGGCAGTTTTAGTCGTGGTTAGAGAGACCTACGTGAAGACCTCAAAGAGTTGAGCTTTATGCCATATCAAGGTGTGATTACAAGGCACACATATGTATCAGTAAGTCCATTGTATTTTACAAGCAATATACTTTCATTTTCAGTATCATTTGGGTTCATATTTCCATGTTCTTGTGAAGTGTACTACTCACTGCCATTACTCTCAATTTTCTCAGTCAGCTTGCAGAGATGTTTTCTCTGAGCTTGGTGCATCATTTTCAGTGAGTTAACTTGGTAAAGTTAGCTCTATAGGTCTACTATATGCTCATAAATTTTCATGTCATTTGGATGTTGCAATCGTCAGTTATGTTCATTTGAAGTCAACAGGGTCTGTTCATCTTCACCTCTCTGTCAGATACCCGACTTTTTCACTCATCTTGTCAGAGGTGTTTCTCAGTGGTTACTTATCCAAATTCAGTGATTCAAAGCTTGTTAGATTTAGCTTACTGTCTAGTATAACCATACAAATTTTCATAATCATTGGATTTCTACATTTTGAGTTATATTGATTTTTCGGCTCACTGGTCTATTTCTGTAGCAGCCCGTGAAAATCGGGATGATGTCATCACTTGTTAAAACTCATTCTCAGTGTGTGGTTCATTATTTTTGATGCGATTACTCTTGAAAGTTAGCTCTTTAAGTTGCCTAGATTCCCCAAGAGGAATTGAGCTAATTGCTGCTGTGCTCAGAGAATTATGTAAAACACTGGACATGTGTATGAACCAAGAATAGCAAGTTTTCACCTCTAAGCTAACTCCAACTTATCTGTTTTGATCTATCTTTTTGAGAGTGATCTTCCAAGGTACATAGGGTGTCTAATACATCCATTGGCAAGCTAAAAGGGCCCACCATATACTCCTGGAGTTCATTTGGCTGGTGTAGATCAAGGATTTTGCAACACCTCTTCATCTTCAAACACATACTTATCCATCTCTTCACAGTGGTATCAGAGCAAGGTTGGACAACATGGCAGATGGATTTCCTTCATCAATTGACAAATTGGACAGAGGTAACTACTCAGCTTGGTCATTAAGAATGGAAGCTTATCTCCAAGGTAGAAGTTTATATGGTTATGTGGCTGGAGATGAAGTTATGCCAAGTTTTAGGAACAAAAGTCAACCAACACAAGAAGAGCAAGAAAGATTGAGCACATGGTGCTCCAAGGATGCACTTGCAAGGTCTTATCTCCTCAACTCTATCTCAGATTTTTTGTTGCCTCACATTAGAAGTTGTAAGACATCTCAGCAAGTGTGGGATGCACTTGAAGCTTTCTTTTCTTCAAGTACCAAAGCTAGAAAGCATCAACTATGGCTGGATTTCACAACTCTCAAGAAGGCTCCCAAACAAAATGTGACTGATTTTGTCACAAAGCTCAAGGACATAGCAGATCAGTTGGGAAGCATTGGAGAGGTAATAGATGAAGAGCAAATTGTAAGGCAGGTCATCAATGGCTTGAAGGCAGATGACAAGTGGGAAGCATTCACCACAGCTATGGATTTGTACATGGGCATGCATGTACCTGATTTCAACACACTCATTGGACAACTACTTACTCAAGAGGCAAAGCTTATCAAAAATGGAGAAAGCTCTAAAGGTATCAATCTTCAGCTTTATACACGGATAAAAGCAAGTCTAAAGATAACAAAGGAAAGGCAAAGAAAGTGGATGATGAAGCAGGTACATATCAAGCTAACTATGCAGGTAGAGGAAGACATGGCAGAGGTAGAGGAAGAGGAGGTAGACAAGGCAGGGGGAGATCCCAAGACTCCAACTCATGTTCTATTTGTGGATTAACTAATCATACAACTGAAAATTGCTTTAGGAATTCCAGGAATCAAAGAGGCAGAGGATACAATAGAGGAAGTTATGGATACTCAAGAGGAAGGTTCAACAACTACCATGGCAACTACAACAACTACAATCATTCAAACTATCAAGGAGGCTACAAAGGAAGGAGAGACTACAATAACTACACAGAAGACTCAAACAAAGAGGATTCATTATTGATCATGAACATGGCTATGCCACAAGGTAAATCTAATGAGCATGTTTTCTACATAGATTCAGGTTGTTCAAATCATGTGGTAGGAAATGTGGCACTCCTATAAGATTTAGAAGATCCAAGGAATAAGCATGAGGTACAAACAGGAGATGATACAAAACATCCAGTGGAGAAAATAGGCAATGTCAAAGCACCTGATGGAAACATCAACCTACTCAGTAAGGTACTCTATGTCCCTACCATTACAAGGAATTTGATAAGTGTTGGGCAGATAGTAGAGAAAGGGTTGCAAGTCAGGTTCACAAAAGCAGGAGCATTTGTTGAAGATCCAAGTCAAGGATTCAGAAGAATTGCAAAAGGTGAAAAGACAGGTAGATTGTTCACATTTGAATTACAGGACACTAGAAACATTGCTCTCTTTAATTATGGTAGTCAGACACTCACAGAATTGGAAGTATGGCACAAAAGGTTAGCACATATTGGTTAAAGGTCATTAAAGCAAATTTGCAGGGACCAAAGTGTACTTGGACTTCCTAATTTGTCAAAACAACATATGATTTATAAGTGTAGTGCATGTCAATTTGGAAAGTCTCACAGGTTACCATTCATGAAGAAAGGTTATATGCATGGAGATCTCTTGGAGTTGGTTCATACAGATGTATGGGGACCTAGCAAGGAAGCTTCAATATCTGGATCAAGGTATTATGTTTCCTTTATTGATGATTGCAGCAGATGGACTATCCTATTCTTTATGAAACACAAAGATGAAGTTTTTTCATGTTTCAAAAGATATTTGGCTCTTGTGGAGAATCAAACAGGTAAATCACTAAAAAGGCTAAGGTCAAATGGAGGGGGAGAATACTTCTCCCATGATTTTGATTCTTTTCTTCAAGAAAGAGGAATCAAAAGAGAGGTAACTACAAGGTACACTCCTGAGCAAAATGGAGTGGCAGAAAGGAGGAATAGGACAATTGTTGAATCTGCAAGGTCTATGTTAAATGAAAAGCATTTACCTAATTACTTATGGGCTGAGGCTGTATCTACAGCCACTTACTTGATTAACAGGTTGCCTTCAAAATCCCTTGATGGGATGACTCCATATGAGGCTTGGAATGCAAGAAGACCAAGCTTAGATCATTGTAAAATTTTTGGATGTATTGCTTTTGCTCATGTTCCTTCACAGGTTAGAGGCAAGATGGATCCAAAGGCAGAAAGGTGTGTATTTATTGGATATGACAACAATCAAAAGGGCTACAGGTTATACAACCCTACCAACAAAGGATTCTTGGTAAGCAGAGATGTAGTTTTTGATGAGAACAATTCATGGTATGAAGATTCATGCAGGAAGATCAATTTACCATATGATCTTGAAGAAGATTTTCCAAAGCTTGGTAGAGAACAATCAAAGATTGAAGAACAAGACACCTCAGAGGATGATGAAGAATCTGACATGGAAAAGATCAAAGCATGGAAGTCTAAAGGTAAAGCAAAATTGCACGAACTTGGACATGAGGCAGAATCATCACATCATGGCCTAAGAAGATCTATGAGGGAAAAGAAAAAACCAGAAAGGTATGGTTTTGACACCTCATTAGTAACTAAACATTCTATCTACATAGCACAGGACATAAACCAAGAGGAGCCATCATCATTTGAAGAGGCCAAAGCAAAAACAGAATGGAAGCATGCAATGAAGGAAGAGATTGAAGCACTTGAGGAAAACAACACTTGGGATTTGGTGCCCAAGACTTCATCCATGAAGGTAATAGGCTCAAGATGGGTCTATAAACTCAAGAAGAATTCTGATGGTTCCATTAACAGGTATAAGGCAAGGCTTGTAGCAAAAGGCTTTGCACAAACTCAGGAAATTGATTATGAGGAGACCTTCTCTCCTGTGGCAAAGATGCCTACTATTAGGGTTTTGCTTAGTATTGCCTCTTCCAAGAATTGGAAGATACTTCAACTAGATGTAAAGAATGCATTCTTGAATGGTTGGATAACAGAAGAGGTATATATGGCACAACCACCTGGTTTTGAGAATCAAGTTTATCCTGATTATGTGTGTAAACTTAACAAAGCATTGTATGGTCTCAAGCAAGCTCCAAGAGCTTGGAATTTCAGGCTTGTTTCATTCTTGCAGGACAAAGGCTTTCAACCAAGCAAGGCAGATCCTTCACTCTTTATTAAAAAGAGTAATTCTGAGATCATCTACCTATGTGTATATGTAGATGATATTATATTGACAGGAAATGATGCAGATGGTATGAAGAAGATCAAAGATCAGATGAGAGAAGAGTTCAAGATAAGTGATTTGGGTTCACTTACCTACTTCCTAGGTTTGGAAGTTGTCTACAAAGATCATGGTTTGTTTCTCACTCAAAGGAGGTACATTAAGGACATGTTGGCAAAATTCAAGATGCAAGATTGTAAGATTGCAGGTACTCCAATGGAGGTCAATCACAAATTGAGCTCACATGAAGGTGAACTCATAGAGGACATCACATCATATTGTTACAAGGCCGACGGAGCGAGACAACCGCAACCGCAGAAGAAGGACAAACAAGAATTTTGGCTGAAATGACGGAGATGCAGGAAATTACGCAAGAGTCGGTAAATGAAGGATGCGAAAGCGATAAAAAGTAGGATGAAGAAGAAGGAAGAGAGAGAACGTCCGCCGCTCCGTTGGGCTGGTGGGAGCAGAGATCACTGTGTGAGAAAGAGAGAGAGAGAACGTTTTGGATTGATAGTTGAGATGGGAGAGACAGGTGGAAGAGAATTGCATATGTGAAGGTTAACAGGAATTTACTCGAGATAAACAGAGAGTTAAAGACGTCAAGAGAAAGCAAGAGTTCAACTGTTGTTTGTGTCACGATTGTTATTTTGTAAGTGCATAGCATTGAGTACTTCTTGAGAAGAAAGGTTAGTCGATATCTGCAAGAAACTGTGATACTATTCTCTGTAGTAGTGAATCTGATTAATGTATTGGGATATACCTCTTTTTGAGTACTCTGAATTAAGTGTTACAGTAGATGACGTTCAGTATACTGTTATATCATTTTTTGACGGTATGTGTGCGCACTGTTGATAATAATTTTCTGGTATACACCATTGGTATAACGGATTGTGTGATTGAAGATGAATATGACAGCTTGGAAAGTGTAGTATCGTGAACCATTGAGTAATCTGTTGTGGTGTTGCAGTACTGTGTACGACGTTTTATTATGTTATAATCAGAATATAGAATAAGAGACGGTATATTCTGTTTACCTTTGTTGAGAGGACGAGGAAGATAACAACAACTTTGATGTTAGAACTTTTAAATAGTAAGAACGATAGTATGGCAATAAACTGACGCACCTGATCCGTGTTAAGAACGATTTTACTGTTGTGAATTGTCCGCAAATCTATTTTGGATATTGATGAAGGATTGGATAAGATGTGGAATGATTAGATGGGAAAATAGTACAGGGCCTCTATCTAATAGACCCCTACCACTCCCAAGAACCCGAGGACCCGATAATACTCTTCCGAAAGTTGGATAGAAAGTATTATCGTTTAACAATATCAAAGCCTAGTAGGTAGTCTTAACTATGCCACATTGACAAGAGTAGATATATGTTACAGTGTGAGTGTGCTAAGCCAATTTATGCACACACCAAGGAAACCACATATGGATGCTGCCAAAAGGATTCTCAAGTATCTCAAAGGAACCATAAATGAAGGACTTTATTATCCTTATGTATCTGATTTAGGTTTGAAGCTATTTTCTGATGCAGATTGGGCTGGCTCCAAGGAAGATAGAAGGAGCACTTCAGGTTATCTTACCTTTGCAGGTTCAAAGCTTATTTCATGGTCATCCAAGAAGCAACCCACAGCTGCTCTCTCTTCTACTGAAGCTGAATATAGAGGTCTTGCCATAGCTACACAAGAAGCTATGTGGATGAAGACATTGTTCAAAGATCTTGGATTGGAGTTTGGAACTCCAACTATTTTTGGTGAAAATATGAGATCTATTCATTTGGTTGCTAATCCTATTTTTCATGCAAGGACTAAACATATTGAAGTTCATTATCACTATGTACGAGAGAAGGTTCTAAGCAAAGAGATTCAAATATCATATGTGTCCACTCATCAACAATGTGCAGATATTCTAACCAAAGCATTGGATGGTACAAAGCTTTGCAAATTCAAGGCTATGATTGGTTTGCAGGTAATCTTGGAAGATTGAAGACCTCAAGCATACTTGGCTTGAGGGGGAGCTGTTGCAGCAAGTCTATGACAAGCCTAAGTATTGGCTTGAGTCTCACAAAGTCTTAGAAGAACCTTCAAAAGGAAGACTATGTAAAGTTCACTTGTGAACTACCTCTTGTAACTTTTGAAGAGTTTACTTAATGTAAAAGTAAGAGAATCTTAAGTGGTTGAGTCCACTTGATCAAGAATGGAAAGAGGAGCCACGAATTCGTGATTTGTGGTAGGTAGAGAATCAAATCAATCATTGATTGATTGGAGAGTGATTGAGGGAAGTTAGCCTCCCAAACTCAACTATAAATAGATGGCAGTTTTAGTCGTGGTCAGAGAGACCTATGTGAAGACCTCCAAGAGCTGAGCTTTATGCAATATCAAGGTGTGATTACAAGGCACACATATGTATCAGTAAGTCCATTGTATTTTACAAGCAATATACTTTCATTTTCAGTATCATTTGGGTTCATATTTCCATGTTCTTGTGAAGTGTACTACTCACTGCCATTACTCTCAGTTTTCTCAGTCAGCTTGCAGAGATGTTTTCTCTGAGCTTGGTGCATCATTTTCAGTGAGTTAACTTGGTAAAGTTAGCTCTATAAGTCTACTATATGCTCATAAATTTTCATGTCATTTGGATGTTGCAATCTTCAGTTATGTTCATTTGAAGTCAACAGGGTCTGTTCATCTTCACCTCTCTGTCAGGTACCCGACTTTTTCATTCATCTTGTTAGAGGTGTTTCTCAGTGGTTACTTATCCAAATTCAGTGATTTAAAGCTTGTTAGATTTAGCTTACTGTCTAGTATAACCATACAAATTTTCACAATACATTTTGAGTTATGTTGATTTTTCTGCTCACTGGTCTATTTCTGTAGCAGCCCGTGAAAATCGGGATGATGTCATCACTTGTTAAAACTCATGCTCAGTGTGTGGTTCATTATTTTTTATGAGATTACTCTTGAAAGTTAGCTCTTTAAGTTGCCTAGACTTCCCCAAGAGGAATTGAGCTAATTGCTGTTGTGCTCAGAGAATTATGTAAAACACTCGACATGTGTATGAACCAAGAATAGCAAGTTTTCACCTCTGAGCTAACTCCAACTTATCTGTTTTGATCTATCTTTTTGAGAGTGATCTTCCAAGGTACAAAGGGTTTCTAATACATCCATTGGCAAGCTAAAAGGGCCCACCATATACTCCTGGAGTTCATTTGGCTGGTGTAGATCAAGGATTTGGCAACACCTCTTCATCTTCAAACACATACTTATCCATCTCTTCACAGTGGTATCAGAGCAAGGTTGGACAACATGGCAGATGGATTTCCTTCATCAATTGACAAATTGGACAGAGGTAACTACTCAGCTTGGTCATTAAGAATGGAAGCTTATCTCCAAGGTAGAAGTTTATATGGTTATGTGGCTGGAGATGAAGTTATGCCAAGTTTTAGGAACAAAAGTCAACCAACACAAGAAGAGCAAGAAAGATTGAGCACATGGTGCTCCAAGGATGCACTTGCAAGGTCTTATCTCCTCAACTCTATCTCAGATTTTTTGTTGCCTCACATTAGAAGTTGTAAGACATCTCAGGAAGTGTGGGATGCACTTGAAGCTTTCTTTTCTTCAAGTACCAAAGCTAGAAAGCATCAACTATGGCTGGATTTCACAACTCTCAAGAAGGCTCCCAAACAAAATGTGACTGATTTTGTCACAAAGCTCAAGGACATAGCAGATCAGTTGGGAAGCATTGGAGAGGTAATAGATGAAGAGCAAATTGTAAGGCAGGTCATCAATGGCTTGAAGGCAGATGACAAGTGGGAAGCATTCACCACAGCTATGGATTTGTACATGGACATGCATGTACCTGATTTCAACACACTCATTGGACAACTACTTACTCAAGAGGCAAAGCTTATCAAAAATGGAGAAAGCTCTAAAGGTAATCAATCTTCAGCTTTATACACGGATAAAAGCAAGTCTAAAGATAACAAAGGAAAGGCAAAGAAAGTGGATGATGAAGCAGGTACATATCAAGCTAACTATGCAGGTAGAGGAAGACATGGCAGAGGTAGAGGAAGAGGAGGTAGACAAGGCAGGGGGAGATCCCAAGACTCCAACTCATGTTCTATTTGTGGATTAACTAATCATACAACTGAAAATTGCTTTAGGAATTCCAGGAATCAAAGAGGCAGAGGATACAATAGAGGAAGTTATGGATACTCAAGAGGAAGGTTCAACAACTACCATGGCAACTACAACAACTACAATCATTCAAACTATCAAGGAGGCTACAAAGGAAGGAGAGACTACAATAACTACACAGAAGACTCAAACAAAGAGGATTCATTATTGATCATGAACATGGCTATGCCACAAGGTAAATCTGATGAGCATGTTTTCTACATAGATTCAGGTTGTTCAAATCATGTGGCAGGAAATGTGGCACTCCTATAAGATTTAGAAGATCCAAGGAATAAGCATGAGGTACAAACAGGAGATGATACAAAACATCCAGTGGAGAAAATAGGCAATGTCAAAGCACCTGATGGAAACATCAACCTACTCAGTAAGGTACTCTATGTCCCTACCATTACAAAGAATTTGATAAGTGTTGGGCAGATAGTAGAGAAAGGGTTGCAAGTCAGGTTCACAAAAGCAGGAGCATTTGTTGAAGATCCAAGTCAAGGATTCAGAAGAATTGCAAAAGGTGAAAAGACAGGTAGATTGTTCACATTTGAATTACAGGACACTAGAAACATTGCTCTCTTTAATTATGGTAGTCAGACACTCACGGAATTGGAAGTATGGCACAAAAGGTTAGCACATATTGGTGAACGGTCATTAAAGCAAATTTGCAGGGACCAAAGTGTACTTGGACTTCCTAATTTGTCAAAACAACATATGATTTATAAGTGTAGTGCATGTCAATTTGGAAAGTCTCACAGGTTACCATTCATGAAGAAAGGTTATATGCATGGAGATCTCTTGGAGTTGGTTCATACAGATGTATGGGGACCTAGCAAGGAAGCTTCAATATCTGGATCAAGGTATTATGTTTCCTTTATTGATGATTGCAGCAGATGGACTATCCTATTCTTTATGAAACACAAAGATGAAGTTTTTTCATGTTTCAAAAGATATTTGGCTCTTGTGGAGAATCAAACAGGTAAATCACTAAAAAGGCTAAGGTCAGATGGAGGGGGAGAATACTTCTCCCATGATTTTGATTCTTTTCTTCAAGAAAGAGGAATCAAAAGAGAGGTAACTACAAGGTACACTCCTGAGCAAAATGGAGTGGCAGAAAGGAGGAATAGGACAATTGTTGAAGCTGCAAGGTCTATGTTAAATGAAAAGCATTTACCTAATTACTTATGGGCTGAGGCTGTATCTACAGCCACTTACTTGATTAACACGTTGCCTTCAAAATCCCTTGATGGGATGACTCCATATGAGGCTTGGAATGGAAGAAGACCAAGCTTAGATCATTGTAAAATTTTTGGATGTATTGCTTTTGCTCATGTTCCTTCACAGGTTAGAGGCAAGATGGATCCAAAGGCAGAAAGGTGTGTATTTATTGGATATGACAACAATCAAAAGGGCTACCGGTTATACAACCCTACCAACAAAGGATTCTTGGTAAGCAGAGATGTAGTTTTTGATGAGAACAATTCATGGTATGAAGATTCATGGAGGAAGATCAATTTACCATATGATCTTGAAGAAGATTTTCCAAAGCTTGGTAGAGAACAATCAAAGATTGAAGAACAAGACACCTCAGAGGATGATGAAGAATCTCACATGGAAAAGATCAAAGCATGGAAGTCTAAAGGTAAAGCAAAATTGCAGGAACTTGGACATGAGGCAGAATCATCACATCATGGCCTAAGAAGATCTATGAGGGAAAAGAAAAAACCAGAAAGGTATGGGTTTGACACCTCATTAGTAAATAAACATTCTATCTACATAGCACAGGACATAAACCAAGAGGAGCCATCATCATTTGAAGAGGCCAAAGCAAAAACAGAATGGAAGCATGCAATGAAGGAAGAGATTGAAGCACTTGAGGAAAACAACACTTGGGATTTGGTGCCCAAGACTTCATCCATGAAGGTAATAGGCTCAAGATGGGTCTATAAACTCAAGAAGAATTCTGATGGTTCCATTAACAGGTATAAGGCAAGGCTTGTAGCAAAAGGCTTTGCACAAACTCAGGAAATTGATTATGAGGAGACCTTCTCTCCTGTGGCAAAGATGCCTACTATTAGGGTTTTGCTTAGTATTGCCTCTTCCAAGAATTGGAAGATACTTCAACTAGATGTAAAGAATGCATTCTTGAATGGTTGGATAACAGAAGAGGTATATATGGCACAACCACCTGGTTTTGAGAATCAAGTTTATCCTGATTATGTGTGTAAACTTAACAAAGCATTGTATGGTCTCAAGCAAGCTCCAAGAGCTTGGAATTTCAGGCTTGTTTCATTCTTGCAGGACAAAGGCTTTCAACCAAGCAAGGCAGATCCTTCACTCTTTATTAAAAAGAGTAATTCTGAGATCATCTACCTATGTGTATATGTAGATGATATTATATTGACAGGAAATGATGCAGATGGTATGAAGAAGATCAAAGATCAGATGAGAGAAGAGTTCAAGATAAGTGATTTGGGTTCACTTACCTACTTCCTAGGTTTGGAAGTTGTCTACAAAGATCATGGTTTGTTTCTCACTCAAAGGAAGTACATTAAGGACATGTTGGCAAAATTCAAGATGCAAGATTGTAAGATTGCAGGTACTCCAATGGAGGTCAATCACAAATTGAGCTCACATGAAGGTGAACTCATAGAGGACATCACATCATATCAAAGTCTAGTAGGTAGTCTTAACTATGCCACATTGACAAGAGTAGATATATGTTACAGTGTGAGTGTGCTAAGCCAATTTATGCACACACCAAGGAAACCACATATGGATGCTGCCAAAAGGACTCTCAAGTATCTCAAAGGAACCATAAATGAAGGACTTTATTATCCTTATGTATCTGATTTAGGTTTGAAGCTATTTTCTGATGCAGATTGGGCTGGCTCCAAGGAAGATAGACGGAGCACTTCAGGTTATCTTACCTTTGCAGGTTCAAAGCTTATTTCATGGTCATCCAAGAAGCAACCCACAGTTGCTCTCTCTTCTACTGAAGCTGAATATAGAGGTCTTGCCATAGCTACACAAGAAGCTATGTGGATGAAGACATTGTTCAAAGATCTTGGATTGGAGTTTGGAACTCCAACTATTTTTGGTGACAATATGAGTTCTATTCATTTGGCTGCTAATCCTATTTTTCATGCAAGGACTAAACATATTATTGAAGTTCATTATCACTATGTACGAGAGAAGGTTCTAAGCAAAGAGATTCAAATATCATATGTGTCCACTCATCAACAAGGTGCAGATATTCTAACCAAAGCATTGGATGGTACAAAGCTTTGCAAATTCAAGGCTATGATTGGTTTGCAGGTAATCTTGGAAGATTGAAGACCTCAAGCATACTTGGCTTGAGGGGGAGCTGTTGGAGCAAGTCTATGACAAGCCTAAGTATTGGCTTGAGTCTCACAAAGTCTTAGAAGAAGCTTTAAAAAGAAGACTATGTAAAGTTCACTTGTGAACTACCTCTTGTAACTTTTGAAGAGTTTACTTAATGTAAAAGTAAGAGAATCTTAAGTGGTTGAGTCCACTTGAACAAGAATGGAAAGAGGAGCCACGAATTCGTGATTTGTGGTAGGTAGAGAATCAAATCAATCATTGATTGATTGGAGAGTGATTGAGGGAAGTTAGCCTCCCAAACTCAACTATAAATAGATGGCAGTTTTAGTCGTGGTTAGAGAGACCTACGTGAAGACCTCCAAGAGCTGAGCTTTATGCCATATCAAGGTGTGATTACAAGGCACACATATGTATCAGTAAGTCCATTGTATTTTACAAGCAATATACTTTCATTTTCAGTATCATTTGGGTTCATATTTCCATGTTCTTGTGAAGTGTACTACTCACTGCCATTACTCTCAGTTTTCTCAGTCAGCTTGCAGAGATGTTTTCTCTGAGCTTGGTGCATCATTTTCAGTGAGTTAACTTGGTAAAGTTAGCTCTATAAGTCTACTATATGCTCATAAATTTTCATGTCATTTGGATGTTGCAATCGTTAGTTATGTTCATTTGAAGTCAACAGGGTCTGTTCATTTTCACCTCTCTGTCAAGTACCCGACTTTTTCACTCATCTTGTCAGAGGTGTTTCTCAGTGGTTACTTATCCCAATTCAGTGATTTAAAGCTTGTTGGATTTAGCGTACTGTCTAGTATAACCATACAAATTTTCATAATAATTGGATTTCTACATTTTGAGTTATGTTGATTTTTCTGCTCACTGGTCTATTTTTGTAGCAGCCCGTGAAAATCGGGATGATGTCATCACTTGTTAAAACTCATTCTCAGTGTGTGGTTCATTATTTTTTATGAGATTACTCTTGAAAGTTAGCTCTTTAAGTTGCCTAGACTTCCCCAAGAGGAATTGAGCTAATTGCTGCTGTGCTCAGAGAATTATGTAAAACACTGGACATGTGTATGAACCAAGAATAGCAAGTTTTCACCTCTGAGCTAACTCCAACTTATCTGTTTTGATCTATCTTTTTGAGAGTGATCTTCCAAGGTACATAGGGTGTCTAATACATCCATTGGCAAGCTAAAAGGGCCCACCATATACTCCTGGAGTTCATTTGGCTGGTGTAGATCAAGGATTTTGCAACACCTCTTCATCTTCAAACACATACTTATCCATCTCTTCACACAGCTCTGATACCAAATGTTGGAAGTGAGGTAGGCCCTTAGGCTCATGTCACAGGTCCATGGTTCCATAGTTCCAATCATGTACAACATTAATTCCAGCAATCTTCCATATTGACAAAACATGAACATACCACAACTTAATCATACAGATGATGAGACAAAGATAGAGAAAGAATAGACGACATGTGTAAGGTGTTACATAAGCCATCACTTACTCATAGTATCATATATACCAATGTTCAATGTACAATGTGGGAGCAAAACTCTCAACCACTCTATGTGATGAGAAATAGATGGAAGAGTGAATGTACAATGTAACAAACATTCATATGTATGGGTAGTAATCTGAATATATATGAGATGTGTGACCTTATAGGTTATAGAAGAGTGAATATGAGTGACTGAAAGAGGAAGGATCAGTGTGAAATTTATAATCAACAAACCCTCATCTGAACTTAGGCTATGATCTAGCTCTGATACCACTCAAAGAACTTGGAGAAGCTTGTAGGAGGTAGAAAAGTGAGTTGCAAAGCAACGAAGTTTGGTCCAGTCAACCGCACAAGAGCAGCCCTTGAGCTTATGAAGAATCAAATAGACCTTGTAGGTATGCAATAAGTGCAATAAAATGCACTATGTACTTTGGAGCATCAAGGAGAAAGAATCTATACAAAACAGATAGGTTTGTGCATCGACTAGCTCAAAAAACTTACTATCTTTGGATGAGAGAATGAACTTCAAATGCTCATAGCAATCAGTGTGATTAAAAGTAGAAAAAGTCTTTTTGTGTGAGTGATACACATAGCGTTGAGTGTATGGAATGCACAAGAGTACAATGAATAAGAAAAATATGCTTTTGGAATGAACCAGTCACTCAACAATGCTACCTCTTATTTTTTAGGAATGTGCAAAGATTGACCCTGAGATAGAAAAACTGAGATATCTCCCAATCTACTAAAACAAATGCTTTGCAAATTTACAAGCATAAACTAGATACCAATATCTTTCCAACGAGTCCTCTCTGGTCCAATTTGAAGCTCTGTAGGGAGAGCAACATCCTCGCAAGCTTACTATTGTTGAACAAGATGATGTAGAAAAATGAAGGAGCAAGACAATGATGGCCACAAGTGTATGTATATTGCTTCCTTGTAATGTACAAATGGTTTGAAGTCTTTACATAGACTTTTCAAGTGATCCACGACTTCTACAAGTGGATTTTGAATTCAAATGAAGACAATAAAGGTTGTTGGAGGGAATCACTTCACTTGCCTACAATCTAGGAAAATTGAAGATCTGGTTTGATCTAATTTTAGGTGATTGATTGATTGTAATTGAACCACCACAAATTCGGGGAATTTGGGCTCTCTCTTTATCCTTTTACATGTGTGAAGCTCTAGGATTTTACAATGGCAAAAGATCCATAGAAAATCTTTTTAAAAAAATACAATAAATGAGCATAAGTAAAAGAACTCTGCAACCGATATTCTTTGGACGTAATCTAAGCGATAGCTTTTGATTTCGCTGAAATCCACCTTAAGCATAGTGTAAGCTCCAACATAAAATACACATACACAATCATATAAATACACATTCACACATACACACATACATACATTTACACATATGTATGTGTCAATGACATCTGTATGTATGTATGCATATGTGTGTATATGTGTATGCATCTATTTGTATGTGTGTGTATATTTATGGTTTATGTATGTGTGTGTATGTGTGTATATGTGTGTCTATTATAATTTATTATTTTTAATAATATCATAGAATAAATTTTTTAATTCATTTTAATTTGTTTATTTTTATAATTTTAAAACAAAATGAGAGCTTTATGTGACTCCTACTTGCGATTTGGTCACTTAAAATGAAAGTAAGAATTAGAAACCAAGAGCTCTAGGTCTGAGTCACATTTGAGTTTTACATCTGAAGAATGTGGTTGTAGATCTAGAGGTCATGGTATCTACTTCTTTCTAAAAGGTGCTCTTGGAGTTCTACACCATTCATAATTCACAAATAATTCATCACATGCATGTAATGAAGTAGTAACATTGACAAGTAAGTATCTTTCTACATTTCTATTCATGTATGGTGATTCATGAATATTTGCATGCTCATGTATGTGTGTATATATGTATGTGTGTATATGTGTGTATGCGTATGTGTGTGTATGTGCATGTAAGTGTATGTGGATGTGTATGTGTGTATGTGCAAGTGTATGTATGTATGTGTAAGTGTATGTATATGCATATGTGTGTGTATGCATGCTGATAAATTTGAACTTTTTTGTGTACTAATTAGTTTTTTTTTTAAGACTAAAATAACAAGATATATAGCATGGTAGAAAGAAATAAGAGCAGAGTTGACATACCACCTGAGACATGGCAGTACTTTTGCAGATAGCTATGTCTTTAGGATTAATTTTATTAGCACAGGGTATGCAAAATAGTTTATATTACTATGAATTACAATTCTCATATGTTTTACAAATATTTTACATTTAACCTATGTACTTTTGTTTCATTAAATAAATATAGGTTGTTGCAAAGAAGAGAGATGAATCAGGTCAAACCTCATGCTTAGGCCAAATGGTCCATCATGACTTTGTTGTTATATTTGTAAGTATATGATGGAGAGTGTTAATCTCCAAAAGAACAACCTACTCTTGAATTTAGAACACCTCTATATCAAGAGTAAGTCAAAACCTTCACCAATTTAAAAGATCAATGACCAAATATCAATTTCTTGACTAAACTGTGAAGAAGGAAATTATTCAGAAAGTCTGCTGCATAGATCTTGCTCATTGACTGAGTAAATGTGTAAAGTTTTTTATGAAACTTTGCACAAGGTGTTGCCTAAAGATTGCGCACCTTCTCCAAGTCAAATTACTTCAAAAGGTTCAGTAGATCTTGAGAAATCTACTTACCAAGTCAGCTATGTCTAAATCTGTACTTCTGAGAAGTCGATTTGGACACCCCTAACTTCTTAACTTTAATTCTCACAATGTCGAACCCGTTTTATCAAATCCTTTTGGCTGTAGATAGCTTATCTCTCAACTTAGATTTTGAGCTATCATATGTGTAAAACTTTACACTGTGCACTGAGCACTACTCATTTCATTGAACTCAAAATCTGCGCCTGTTTCAGAAGACTGTGAACATTCTTTACATATGAATGTTCCTACACACAATTCTCTTAGCCTGATCACAATTAGAAGCTAAAACTTTATACAGAGATCTATCCACTCTAGACTTAGACTTGTATAAAAGCATTCCATAAAAGCTTTACCACAGAAGGAGAAGACACGAAAACTTCGGGTGCAAAGATTTTGTCATTTCTGAAGAAGACTACAACTGAATAAGAGAGAGACTTCAACTCACTTCACATATGTCTAATGACCTTTACAACAACTTATTTCTCTATTCCTATGCTCATACATAGTCTCTCCTTGTCTTCTCTCTATGCCCCGACATTTTTTCCAAGTATTTATAGGCAAATATGTACAAGTTTATGACTATTCAAAACTCTAAGTGATCTATGTCTTCACTAATGTACATATGTGTACAAATCATTCATCCTGTGAATGTGTCCATCTTCTTTGCTTCAAGAATTGTTCTTATCTCCATTATTTGTCCTTCAAATCTACAATTGGTGATTGGTCTGCACCAACAGCTCCCCCTCAATCATCAATTGAGGTTTCTCTTATCTTCTTTATACCTGCCATGTCTTTAAACTTCTGTAGCTTTGGTCCATCCAAACTCTTTGTAAGCATATCAGCTATCTGATCTTTTGTTGAAGTATGAATGACTTCAATCTCCTTATCCATCACCTTCTCTCTTAGAAAGTGATACTGTATCTCAATGTGTTTAGTCCTGGCATGAAAAACAGGATTAGCAGCTAGATATAATGAAGTCATGTTATCACCATAAATGATAGGTATGCTCTGTATAGTGTCAAAACTCTTCATGAGAGTCTTAAGCCAAATCACTTCTTTTGCAGCTTCAACCATGCCTTTGTACTCTGCTTCTGTAGATGACAAAGCAACGGTATGTTGCTTCTTTGAGCACCAAGAGATTAACTTATCTCCCACATAACACATGTATCCATAGGTTGACCTTCTATCATCTGGATTACCTGCCCAATCTGCATCACTATAGATCTTGATATTTGTATCTGATGTAAAACCATAATACAAACCTTCTTTGAGTGTACCCTTAATGTACCTCAACACTCTTTGACCTGCAATCCAATGCTCTTTCCTAGGACAATGCATAAATTGAGACAACACCCCTACTGCATATGATAAATCAGGTCTAGTTAAAGTAGCATAGATAAGACTACCAACCAAACTCTGATATTGTCTCATGTCTTTGAATTCTTCACCTCCAAATTTACTCAATTTGTGATTCACCTCCATTGGTGTAGGTGCTACCCTGCAATCATCCATTTTAAACTTGATTAACAAGTTTCTCAAATACCTTTCTTGAGTCACATACACTCCATGTTGAGTGTATGAAATCTCTATGCCCAAGAAGTATGACAAGTCTCCCAAATCACTGATTTTGAACTCTTTCTCCATTTGCTTCTTTAAGCATTGAATGCCTTTCTCATCTGTACCTGTAAGTATGATATCATCAACATATATGCACATGTAAATAAACCCATCATCACTTGCTTTGACAAGCAAGCTACTATCTGCTTTAGTCATGTAAGCATAATCTTTGGTAGCCAAAAATGAAGTATCATAGCTATACCTTGTAGGTTGCCATTTGTTCCTTGTAGACCTCCTAAGTTCTCCACTTCTTGAGGTTTCTGGTTCTTCACATTCAAGATCAAATCTTGGTGTTTCTTCCACTTCAACCTACACTTCATTATTCTCTTGTTCATCAAATATCTGAACCTTTGATTTACCTTTCCTTTGGCTCACAATATCTTCATCATCTGTATTAATATTGATAGTACCTGCATACCAAGTACCTTGCTCATCAAATGTAACATCTTTTGATACAAGAAAATGTTTTGTGGATGGATTCCACAACCTGTATCCCATCTGCTTATCATCATAACCAATAAACACATATTTTTCAGCTTTAGGTTCCAATTTGTGCCTTAATTGTGATGGCACATATGCATAGGCCAAACATCCAAATACTTTGCAATGGTCTAGTGTAGGTCTCTTACCCCACCATGCCTCATAAGGTGTCATTCCCTGCAAAGCTTTACATGGTAACCTATTGACCAAATAAGTAGCTGTATTTACAGCCTCAGCCCACAAATAATTAGGGCAATTTTTCTCCTTCATCATGGACCTTGCAAACTCAACAAGAGTTCTATTTCTCCTTTCTGCTACACCATTTTGTTGAGGAGAGTACCTGCAAGTAACTTCCCTTTTTATACCTGCATTCCACAAGTAATTACTGAACTCATTAGAGAAATACTCTCCCCCTCCATCTGACCTTAGTCTCTTCAACTTATGTCCTGTAATTCTTTCAGCATATGCATGATAGTGTTTAAATGTATTAAACACTTCTGACTTATCTTTGATCACATAAATAGTGATCCATCTAGTAGCATCATCAACATAAATCACATAATACCTTGACCCATTTATACTGAAATCCTTTGATGGTCCCCACACATCTGTATGTACCAACTCAAGCTTCTCTGAGTACATAAAACCATGCTTGGAGTAGGAATGCTTATGAGCCTTACCTAATTGACATGCCTCACATCTGTATGTCATATGTTGACCTGCAACATTAGGCAAACCAAGCACTGAACCATTGTTAATCATGTCTTTAATACCTCTTTCATTGAAATGTCCAAGCCTCTTGTGCCAAAGATCTAACTCAGAGATCTTATGTCCTCCATATGTGAACATGGCATGACCAATATTACCTTGAATCTTCAATGTGAACAATCTTCCTTCTTTCTTCCCTGAAACAATTTGTTTATACCCATTGCTAGGGTCTTCCACAAACACTCCTTCATTAGTGAACCTTACTTCATAACCTTTTTCCACAATTTGTCCTACACTTATCAAATTCTTAGGAATTGTAGGAACATACAAGACCTTACTCAATAAGGTGCTACCATCCTTGGCCTTCACTGATCCAATTGACTTCACATTGTGCTTTGTGTTGTCACCTATTTGAACAACATGATTAGATACCTTATTCTCCAAATCAGTCATCAAGGCTATATTACCACTCAGGTGATTGCTACACCCTGAATCAATGTAGAAGACTCTTTGATCTTCACTCTGCCTTCACAAGTTGCATTCATTATCAATGTTGAATCTTCCTTTTGATCTGAAGCATAATTGTAGTAGGTGTTGTTATATTGTTGACTTTGGAAACCTCTACCTGCATTTCTTCCAAAGTAACCCCTACTACCTCTGCCTCTGAAATTACCTCTTTGATTTCTGCCTCCTCTTCCTCTTGAATTATAGTTCTGATTATATCCACCATTACTCTGATTATTATGCCAACAATCATTAGCTAAATGATTTGTCTTACCACAAATCCAGCATGCTTTGGCTCCATCTTTGTTGTTCCTGCCTCTTCCTCTACCTTTGCCACCTCCTCTACCTCTTAGGAAGTTGGCTTGACTAGTTGTACCTTCATCTTCACCTGCTTGTTGCTTTCCTTTGTTAGCTTTCTTCTTATCCTTTGAGTACATTGCATGACCTGTACTTTTTTCACCATCTCCTTTAACATCCTGCTCAAATGTTAGCATATGACCTAGCAACTGATTTAAATCAGGAGTGAAATGATCAAGTGATAATTCTGTAGACAAAATGAATGGCTTCCATTTGTCATCACCTCTTAAACCTGTAAGGATTTGCCTTACCAATTTATCCTCCTCAATATCTTCATCAACAGCTCCTAATGCATCTGCAATGTCTTTCATCCTTGTTACATAGTCTGAAATGGATTGAGAGGCCTTCTTCTTAAAGGTTGTAAATTCTGCCCATAAAGATGCCTTTCTTGACTTAGTAGTATTCTGGAAATGCTCCTCCAAAGCATTCCAAATATCAGTTGCACTTTCAAGACCTCGAATATGAGGTAACAAGTAATCATTAACTGCCATATATATAATGCTCATAGCTTGAGCATCTTTCTTCATCCAATTTTTCAAATCTGCTAACTCTTCCCTAGTTGGAACACTAGGATCTCTGAACTGTGGCTTCTCTTCTTCTCCTATGATGTAAGCTATTAAATCTTTGCTCATAAGATGAGCTTCCATCCTCATTGACCATGCAGGATAGTTTTCCCTATCCAATTTCTCTATCTGTAGAGAATCTCCCATCTTTTGTCCACCTGTGTATTGAAATCTTCAAGCTTTATGAATAATATGTGTACCTTTACTCCAAATTAGAGTCCTTTTGTCTTTCTTGATGTCGTATGGTCTTCTCCTCAAGCTTTGCCTTCAAGCTTTCACCTTTTAGTTCTTCAATTGTTGAATTTCTTGAATCTGCAGCAGTCGGGATCCTCCTTTCCTTGATTTTGATGTTTCCTGCTCTGATACCACTGATGGAGAGTGTTAATCTCCAAAAGAACAACCTACTCTTGAATTTAGAACACCTCTATATCAAGAGTAAGTCAAAACCTTCACCAATTTAAAAGATCAATGACCAAATATCAATTTCTTGACTAAACTGTGAAGAAGGAAATTATTCAGAAAGTCTGCTGCATAGATCTTGCTCATTGAATGAGTAAATGTGTAAAGTTTTTTATGAAACTTTGCACAAGGTGTCGCCTAAAGATTGCGCACCTTCTCCAAGTCAAATTACTTCAAAAGGTTCAGTAGATCTTGAGAAATCTACTTACCAAGTCAGCTATGTCTAAATCTGTACTTCTGAGAAGTCGATTTGGACACCCCTAACTTCTTAACTTTAATTCTCACAATGTCGAACCCGTTTTATCAAATCCTTTTGGCTGTAGATAGCTTATCTCTCAACTTAGATTTTGAGCTATCATATGTGTAAAACTTTACACTGTGCACTGAGCACTACTCATTTCATTGAACTCAAAATCTGCGCCTGTTTCAGAAGACTGTGAACATTCTTTACATATGAATGTTCCTACACACAATTCTCTTAGCCTGATCACAATTAGAAGCTAAAACTTTATACAGAGATCTATCCACTCTAGACTTAGACTTGTATAAAAGCATTCCATAAAAGCTTTACCACAGAAGGAGAAGACACGAAAACTTCGGGCGCAAAGATTCTGTCATTTCTGAAGAAGACTACAACTGAATAAGAGAGAGACTTCAACTCACTTCACATATGTCTAATGACCTTTACAACAACTTATTTCTCTATTCCTATGCTCATACATAGTCTCTCCTTGTCTTCTCTCTATGCCCCGACATTTTTTCCAAGTATTTATAGGCAAATATGTACAAGTTTATGACTATTCAAAACTCTAAGTGATCTATGTCTTCACTAATGTACATATGTGTACAAATCATTCATCCTGTGAATGTGTCCATCTTCTTTGCTTCAAGAATTGTTCTTATCTCCATTCTTTGTCCTTCAAATCTACAATTGGTGATTGGTCTGCACCAACAGTATATGTATTATTGAAACTATATTTTTTTATTTTATCTAAAACACTAATCATTAATCTTTTTTATTTGTTTCAATGCAATGAAAGGATTATGGTCATTGTCTTATGAAAAAGGAAATCGAATATGCTACATATTATGGATATCATCTTCTTAGTGAGCACATAAGAGATCATCTAGATGATTTTGTGAGAATAAGCTCCCAACGATGGAGTCAAATTAGAACAATGGCAATATTTCATGATTCCGAAAGCAAACTTGTTCAATGATAATGAACAACAACTATATTAGACTTACAGTTGTCTGAATCAAAAGTTTATCGAGGAAGAAGAAGTTCAAGAGAAGGGACTGTGAAGGAGGAATCCAACAAAAGAAGAAGAAGAAGAAGAAGAAGAAGAAGGAGAAGAAGAAGAAGAAGAAGAAGTCGAAGAATAATAATAATAATAATAATAATAATAATAATAATAATAGGATACGTCTATTGCACATCCTAAAATGGCACATAGGCAATAATGGTTGATAAGGCTACCCAATAGCAGGAGTAGTAGCAACAAACGAACAACCTAGGTCCAATAGGGAAACAACAACAACAACAACAAACGCATAGCCTAGGTGCAATAGAGCAACAACAACAACAACAAACACACAACCAAGGCATGATGGGGCAACAAAGCAAGAACCAAGAGGTGGAGAAGGTCAAGATCAATCACAATCTCCTAATTAGACATCCTAGCAACAACCAACATGTGGAAGAACTGTTAACAAACATCAACCACTGCATCAAGATCAAGATTCTCAACCCTCAGCTTCTCGAAAAAGTGGAACTTATCAGTTCTTGTAGTCTAGATCATTCCGATCAATTTGTTTCCTTTATTTAGTTAAAAATCTCATGATCTGTGGTGGAGTCAAGCTGGTTGGGTGCAGTTACCAACCATCAAATGTTCACCAACTATTTATCCTTGGTTTCTTAAGGATTACAAAGTTCACTCTAGTGCATTAACTAATGCGGATAGATTATTGATGATCTGCTCATTGCAAATGGAGTAAGATAAGACCACTCGGAAAACAGTGCAAGTTCAATTGGAATAGATGCATTGGCAGGTCATGCCAATATACCTGGAAAAGAGAAATAAAGTGAATGATTCAGAAATAAAGTGAATGATTTAGAGATACATATAGGAGAAATTAATAAAGATCATCAAGAGTTAAGAGAGTAGTTTCACGTTGTCAAGGATGAACTTCAAAAAGTTCAAGCAGACAAGGATGAGCTACATAATGAGGTTGGAACGTTGATAATGGAAAAGAACTTTGCTAGTGATTAGGTCATTCCATTGACTGAGAGTCTTCGAGTAGCAATGACCAAAGCTGAAGGTATAAAAGAATTGGAGATATAATTACGGGAGGCTAATCACATCAATATCGACAATACCTAGATGCTAGCAGATAAGGAGGGTAGATTATCACTCCTCTATAGAGTAAAGAGGCTACCTTGTGTTAAAGTAGTTGGATGTTAAAGAGGCTACCTTGTGTTAGAAAAATGTGGAGCCTCAACAAATTCACTTGCGACAAGAAGAAGAACAAGTAACAACTAAAGAATTTTTGGAAAAGCTCACTAGAAAGTTAACAGAAGCTAAAGCATATGTTGCTACTTAGAAGGTTCAATTGCAGGCTGATCCTAATGAAGAACTTTTTCAAAAAATGATAAAATCTGATTTATCAACCCTTAGAGATTTTTTTTATGAGTTTCTTTATGACTTAGGAACGATACACAATCCCCCATCTGATATGGATGAGCCTTTGTAGTGGGTGCGAGTCCATCATGCATGTTAGTCTTAGGCTGCTATCAGTACAACTAATTTTGTAAATTCATAATTATATATTCTGTAAAATAGGTCAATAGAATGTCTGAGGAATTCAAGAGATGTTCATCTATGTAATTGAAGAAAGAGAGAAATAATAAGTACTTCCTATTTGTGTGATGAAGGGGATCTTTTTTTGTGGAGAGATTAGCCGATTATGAGTAGCATAGATAGGTAGATTATATTACATTGTTGATCAATATACATAGAGACTTTGATCCAATGACACTACATGTATCACTATGTCATTTATTCTTTTGTTATTCTATTATGTGTTACATTGTGTTATAAGGTTAGATAGTATACAATAAGGGAATAGAAATGCACTAGAGAAATCTTTGGTATTCCCTATTCCTTGAACGTACCATATTTTGCATAGCGAGATCAAATATCTATTTCAACCAAACAGATGGGATCCTAGTTTCCTTTAACGATAGCATGCCGCGAAGTTGCTTTTTGAGAAACTCCCTCTTTTCTCAACATCTAAAAGATTTTCCATCACCTTATCATCCACAACCCAAGTTTATATTCATGAAATCAATTCTATCAATTCTTAACAAGTTTTGGTACTTTCTTTTCTTTGAATAATTTTCTTCCTTTATAATATATACTGTTGTGAAAGTTCCTTCCTAGAGTATAGCATCCACCAAAGAGTGAGTGAGTACGTATCCACCCATCCAACTCCACCCATAAATATACCAAAGGTCCAAGAGTTGCATGCTGTAATTTTTTAGCCATGTGTCCTTCATGTGAAAACTTTCCAAAGAGAATCACATGGCTTCTATTTCAATTGCAGTCACGTACGGGTCAATGTGTCACTTGGGAGAAGCTTCTCCCAAGACTAAGGTTTTATTCCCTTAAGCTAATTTCCTAAGGTAACAAACCCTTCAATTTGAGACTTCTATGAAATAAAACCTCAAGGGTTAAATCCAAGAAACATAGGTTCCTTTTGGAGGGTCTAACCCATGATTTATGCAACATTCTTACCCCCTTTAACATTTTCATCCTCGAAAATGTGTTTTGGTATATTATGTGGAGTATTCCCACGTGCACCATGATTCACTTCTTTTGGTCATGGACTCACTCTCAAAAGATGCTTTCCTCGTTTTTAACCAATAGTTAAAAAAGAGGGAAATCTTTTATTTATGGAACTTACTCGTTCCCAAGTAGCACTTTCTTCGGTTCCATCCCTCCATTTAACTAGGCACTCTTTATATAAATGATTTCTTGTTTTCTTATCTCGAGTGCGTAGTATTCTCTCAGGTTCATTAGGGATGTTAAGAAGGGAGATTGGTTGGATGATTGTATCCGAAGATACAAGATTGTCTTGTTCAGCCAGTTTTCTTTTTAATCCACTTACATGGAATACTGGATGAAGTAAACAATCTTCCACGAGTTCTAACTCGTAAGCCAAAATCCCTATTCTTTTAAGAACCTTAAAAGGGCCACATAATCTCAGAGAGAGTTTAGGACAAGGTCCTGTTTTTAATGTTTCAGATTTCTCAGGAACTCTAAGATCTACTAATTCACCAACCTGAAAGGAAATATCTCGCCTTTTAGGGTCGCTAAAAGATTTAGCTCTATCCTTGGCTTTCCTCAGGTTTTCCTTGGCTAGTTTTAGCTTAAAGTACATTCAAGGATGAGACAATCAAACAAGTGAAAACTGGTAGAGATGATGACTTTCTTTTGCCAGCAGAGAGAGATAAATTTGAGAGAGTTATACGGAGCCATGGAAAAGCCTTTACTATGTATCCTCATGAGATTGGTTGTGTAGATCCTAAGCTAGTTGACCCATGATAATCTTTACAATTCCACATATTCCATGGAATCTTCGCCCTATACCAGTTCCAAAGGCTCACTTACCTGAGCTAATGAAACTACTTAAGGAGAAGATCAACATGAGAATTTTAGAGCCATCTTTTGCACCTTACTCAAATCAATGGTTCACTGTGCCTAAAAAGAATGGGAAACTACATTTTATTCAAGATCTCCAACCCGTCAATAAAGTCACCATAAGGAATGTAGGAACAAGACCCATTGTAGATGAGTTTGCTGAATCATTTTCAGGACATTCTATCTATTCAATGTTGATATATTTAGGTAGTGATGTGTGTGAACACTCTAGGACCGCCGGGGCACTTTTTTCCCTCTTTAGGAGGTTTTTTTCCCCCGGCTTGTATATACGCCTATTGCCCTAATGGGCTACTTATCTTTGTACATTCTCTAGTAATATATTCAGTCTTGTGTGTTGTGCTCCAAGCTTCTTCTTCTTCCTTGTGTTGTTCGCGTGCTTCCGCAGACGTCTAACTCCAACAATTGGTATCAGAGCAGGTCGTTGCTTCTTCTAGGGCGCCGTCGACACTCCTCCGTTTGCAGTCTCAGATTCACACAAAATTTGGTGAGCATACTCAGGGTGTTTCCGAGATCAAAACCACTTCGCTCTGTGGTGCCGAAATCGCGATCTGAGCTCGTTTCAGCCTCCGAACGCACTATCGTAGTGCTTGTGCAGGCTATTTTGTCCTTTTGTGTCAAAGGTATATACCAGTTTCTGTTCGCCAGTTTAAGCGTCTCGAAGTCTGCTACAGGTCTAGCAGAACTCGTCTGGGCAGTTCTGTTCAACTTTTTGAGATACAGTCAATTTTCTACATCAAGGTATTTTAGTCACCGGCCATGGCTGAAGGCAGTGATGTATTCCATATGTTGGCTGTTGAGGATAAGTTGGATGGTACCAACTACCCATTATGGGCTTATATGATGCGACATGTACTGGTTGCAAAAGGATTGTGGAAGTCCCAGAAGCGTGGCTTGATGGTTGAATCCCTTGCCTCTTGAGGCGGGGGCGTGGGTTCAACCCCCCTGCGCGGCGGGACATCTGAGCCTTCGGGCGTGTATGAAGTGAAGCTGCCTTCGGGCGTGGAAACTTTGCAAGTGCCTTCGGGCCGTCTACCCTGTGATGTAAGTCCTTCCCGGTCTGAGTCTAACCCCTGTTCTTGTGGGATAAGGGGGGTCCCATGGGTACTATGCCCTTCCCTGTACAGTTGTAATTTCAAAGTTAAAGTCAAGGGGGAGTAGGCCTCGGCCGAACCTCCATTTAAAAAAAAAAAAAAAGGATTGTGGAACATTGTGCAGGGTGTTGAAAGACGTCCTGTTACACCTGTAACGACAGGTACTGCAAATACAGGTGTTGGAGCTGATGAAGATGGTGTCGAAGATGATATTCCGCAGATTCCTATTCGTGTTGCTGTTTCTGTTGCACCTACTGCAGAGCAGATTCGTTGGGATGGCAGAGATGCCCAGGCACATGCATTGATAGCTTTGTCTGTCAAACGTGCCATTATTCCTCACATTCGCTCTTGCAGAACAGCAAAGGATGCTTGGGATACACTTACCACTTTGTACCAGGCTAGGAATGAGGCTTGTGTTGCTTACCTCCGAAAACAGTTGGAGAGTGAGCACATGAATGAAGGTGATTCGATGGACAGTTTTCTTACAAAGATCAAAGACCTGAAGGAACAATTGATTTCTGCTGATGAGGTTATACCAGATAGCTCACTTGTGCAGACCGTTCTGAATGGCCTTCCTGATTCATATCAGAGTTTTGCCTCTACTCTTGGATTGATGATGAAAGGCAATCTGAATGCCTTGTCATTTGAGGAATTAGTCTCTGTTCTGTTGCAGGAAGATCAGTCCAGGCAGAACAGGTCCATTATGCGTGTTGCAGATCAAGCTTTCCTGGCTACTCAGAAGGGCAAAGGAAAATGGAGCTCTTCTACTAGTAAGCAGAAATCTGCAAATGCTGCACAATCGAAGAACCAGGATAAAGATGAGAAGAAATCAGAAAAGCAAAAATTGTTCTGCAAGTACTGTAAAGGAAATGATCATATTATAAAGAACTGTCCAAAACTGGCTGCTAAAGAGGCAAAGAAGAAAGAGGCTGGAATGGTTGTTGCAGAGGCCTCTACACCAAAAACAGAGTCTGCAAATCTTGTGCAGGAAGAAGAATGGGCGTTTACTACTGTCTGCAGTTTTGACCCATCTTCTTATGATCAGTGCATGTCTGCAGTAGACTCAGATGTTTGGTACTTTGACAGTGGGGCGACCAAACATATTACCTCGCAGCGCAGTTTCTTCTCTTCACTCGAGCCTGCCCCTACAGGGAATACTATCACATGCGCCAATAACTCCTCTTATCCTGTTATGGGAGTTGGTAAGATCATTCTGACTACTGCTGATGGTAGTTCTTTCACTTTGTCAGATGCTTTATTTGTGCCAGGGATAAAAAAGAACCTGTTATCAGTTTCTGCATTAGCCAAGATTGGCTTGGTTGTGAAATTCGTTGATGACAGGTGTACGGTCCATGATCTCTCAAATGGCGATGTGATTATTGTTTCTGGCATTTTATCTCGTGGGCTGTATAAGCTCATAGACTATGAAAGATCTGTGAATGATTCGGCATGTGCAGTTCATGATTCTCAGGCTATGTCAGATGCAAAGCTTTGGCATGCACGCTTTGGTCATCTGAATTTTGCTAGTTTGTTACGCCTGCAGAAATCTGAAATGGTGTCCTCTTTGCCCAAACTTGAGGCACCTGGAAAACATGTTTGTGAAGGCTGTATTTTGGGCAAAATGCAGCGTTCTTCCTTTCCAAAAGATGGTTCAGTTCGGGCTATGCAGAAATTGCAGCTTGTACATAGTGATGTCTGTGGTCCTATGCAAACACCCTCTTTTGGAAATTACCTTTACTTCGTGACTTTCATTGATAATTTTTCCAGGCATGCATGGGTATATCCACTCAAAGCAAAGTCCGAAGTGTTCATGTGCTTCAAACAGTTTTTGGTTTTGGCTGAAAATCTGTCAGCATGTAAAATGGGCACCCTCCGTTCTGATCGAGGGGGGGAATATATGTCTTCAGATTTTAATGCATTTCTGGCTGAACGTGGGATAAAACACCAGTGTACAGTGCCGTATACACCTCAACAGAATGGAGTTGCTGAACGAAAGAACAGATCACTCATGGAGATGGCGAGGTGCATGGTCAAAAGTCAGGCTTTACCACATAGTTTCTGGCTTGAGGCTGTCATGTGTGCAGCATATGTACTGAACAGGTGTCCCACCAAAGCGTTGCAGTCTATCACTCCATATGAGGCTTGGCATGACCGCAAGCCATCTGTTGCTCATCTGCGAGTTTTTGGTTGTTTGGCATATGCATTAGTGCCTGAACAACATCGCAGAAAATTGGATGATAAGGCAGTAAAATGTATTTTTGTTGGGTACAGTTCTGAAAGTAAAGGCTATCGTCTGTATCATCCACAGACTAGACGCATTCTGGTTAGCCGTGATGTTGTCTTTGTGGAAGATGCTAGGTGGACAGGCTAGCGCTGGTCCTAATGAGGCAACTTCTCAGCCTTTGCAGGTTTCATATGATGATGCAGATCATTCCATTTCTGATGCAGATTTACATGATGCACTTGTTGATGAGAGAGCTGATATTGAACAGGCAAAAACTATGCCAAAATGGCTGGTGCAGACTTTGCGTGACAGCAAATTAGATGCACCTTTGTCATATCGTACTCGTTCAGGCTCTCATAGTACCTCCTTTGCATCAGATTGCTATGCTATGGCTGCATCTAGTCTCTGTGATGAGAATGAGCCTGTTTCTTTTGATGAAGCACAAAATTCAGAAAATTGGATGGCTGCTATGCAATCTGAATATGATGCTATAATGAAGAATGGTACATGGTCTTTATGTGACTTGCCTCCTGGCAAGAAGGCCATTGGCACTAAGTGGGTATACAAGCTGAAGCGTAAACCTGATGGTACAGTTGACAGGTATAAGGCTAGGCTTGTTGCAAAGGGTTATGCGCAGGAAAGAGGCATTGATTTTGATGAGACCTTTGCACCTACATGCCGTATGACTACTGTTCGGAGCATTTGTGCACTTGCAGCCCATCATGGTTGGAATGTACATCAGTTGGACATTAAAACAGCATTTCTGAATGGTGACTTGCATGAAGAAGTGTATGTTTTTCAGCCCCGTGGCTTTGTGCAGAAAGGGCATGAAAACCAAGTGTGCAGGTTAAAGAAGGCGTTATATGGTTTAAAGCAAGCAACACATGCTTGGTATGAGAAAATACATGCCTATCTGATTGCACATGGTTTTGAGAACAGTCCAACTGAAAGCACCTTATATGTTAAGCGTGCTAATGATGTGCTTTTGATCATTGTTGTCTATGTAGACGACATGCTGCTCACTGGTCCTCTTGAGAAGCATATTGCTGATTTCAAGGCTGATTTGCATGCCTCATTTGAGATGTCTGATTTGGGGCATTTGCATCACTATTTGGGCATTCAGTTTATGCAAGTTGATGGTGGAATGGCTTTGTGTCAAATGAAATATATTGACACATTATTGCAGCGTTTTGGCCTTGAAGACTGTAAGCCTATTGCCACTCCTATGGAGACAGGTTTACGATTGAGTCTTCATGATGCTGGAGATGCATTTGATGCTGTTCTCTATCAGCAGGCTGTTGGATGCTTGATTTACTTATGCATTACTCGGCCAGATATTCAGTTTGCTGTCTCACAGATGAGCAGGTTTATGCATTGCCCAGGAGTCACGCATTGGAAAGCGGTTAAGCGCATCTTTCGCTACTTGAGTGGTACTCGGCTACTTGGGTTGTTTTATCCCAAGGGGGGACCACTACCGCCAGATTTGCATGCTTTTTCTGACTCAGATTGGGCTGGTTGCTATGACACTCGTGTGTCCACCAGTGGTTTTTGCTTCATGCTTGGTAGCTCATGTATATCTTGGTTGAGCAAGAAGCAGCCTACTATGGCCACTTCCAGTTGTGAGGCTGAGTATAGGGCAGCTTTCACAGCGACTGTTGAGTGTGTGTGGCTCAGACGCCTTATGGCTGATTTGGGTGTTGGCCAGTCTTCTGCCACCACCATCTTCACTGACAGTCAGAGCGCATTGGCAGTTGCGAGGAACCCTGTGTTCCATGCTCGCACTAAGCACATTGAGGTGCATTATCACTATGTCAGGGAGAGGTTCTCTGCTGGGGAGATCAGCTTGGCATATGTGCCCACGCAGGAGAACATTGCAGACCTTTTCACGAAGGCTCTGCCTAGGGAGAAGTTTGAAGCTTTCCGCAAAGCTTTGGGCTTACTTCCTTTTGTGGAGTGATTTCCACATAGCTCGGCACTTCCTTATACATGAGTGCCAGCTCCTTGTTCACCGCATCACTCCCAGGGGGGATTTGTTGATATATTTAGGTAGTGATGTGTGTGAACATTCTAGGACCGCCGGGGCACTTTTTTCCCTCTTTAGGAGGTTTTTTTCCCCCGGCTTGTATATACGCCTATTGCCCTAATGGGCTACTTATCTTTGTACATTCTCTAGTAATATATTCAGTCTTGTGTGTTGTGCTCCAAGCTTCTTCTTCTTCCTTCTGCTGTTCGCGTGCTTCCGCAGACGTCTAACTCCAACATTCAATGGGTGATTTATATTCTGGATATGACCAATTCCAATTAGCAATTGATAGTCATGACATAACCACAATGAAAAATCCTTTAGGCTTAGTGCGAATGTGTACTTTACCTCAAGGAGCGACTAATTTTGTGGATCATATGATGAGTGCTATGAATATGGTCTTACATGATTTTATCCCTCATATAACTATGCCATTCATTGATGATATTCCAATTAAAGGGAGTGAGGAACATGTAAAGGACATTACTTTAGATTCATCTGGATGTCGTAAATTTGTTCTTGACCATATCTCTGATTGTGAAAGAATATTTCAATGATTTGAAGAGGTAGGTCTCACATTTTCCATAGAAAAATCTGTTTTTGGTATTAACGAGGTTCTTATTGTTGGACATTTATGTGGCCATTATGGTCGAAAGCCATACCCACAAAAATTTGATGTCATTAGCAAGATTTCTAAAACATGTAACAACGTGAGTGAGGTACGTAGATTTCTTGGTGCTTGCATCTTTTATGTTATTTGGATCCCACACTTTGCTCATGTTGCTGATTGTCTCTATGAATTGTTGAGGAAGAAACGAAAATTTATTTGGACTGACAAACACACTCAATCTATGCGTAACTTGAAGAAATTATTGCTTGAAGCTCCCATCCTTAAGCGTGTAGACAATTCTACTAACAAACCTATTATATTGACTATTGATACTAGTCCTATTGGTATAGGTTGGTTCATAAGTCAAGATGATAGTGAAGGGAATAGATATGCAATTAGGTTTGGTGCCAAAATTCTACATGAAACACAACGAAAATATCCACAGATCAAACAAGAACTATGGGGTATGGTAACAACTTTGAAAACAGACAAAGAATATTTCATTGGTGCAAATGTCAAAGTTGAGACTGATTGTTTTCTCTCATTGGAATGATAGCCAATTGTTCATCTCTTGATATAGCCATGCTTAGATGGATCTCATATATTAAGTTCATAAATCCTGAGTAAGTTCATATTTCAGGTAAGTCGACTTCAGTTGCTGATATGTTATTGAGAGCTAGATTTGATGATCTTGAAAATGATCTAATAAAGAATGTGAACTTAATTGACTATGTTCCACATATATACGAGTGTTGAAGCTCAAGGTCAAGGACAAAGCATGGAAGCACATCAAAGAAGTGGACATAGAAGAAGAGAGAGCAAGTAGGGAGCTCCAAGAAGTGTATGTCAAATTTTCAGAAGAATCCCCTACAAAAATAGTGATTTTCATCACTAGAAACCATTGTAAATACCATTATCTATTTTTAGTAACTCCATTTTGTTCAAGCCGAGGAGTCCTCGAGCTTGAGGAGTATTAGAAGTACCATCGTACCAATTTTCATAATTTTTAGACTTCGTTTGAGCCCTCAAATAAGCCCTGGAACCTAATTTTTAACTAGGCCGGACACTAGGTCTGGACAGGGCCAAAACTAGTCAAAAAACTATAAAAAGAGCTAGAGAGCTCATTTTTGAGGTTAGCTTGTTAGAGAATAGAACTTTTGTAAGAGAACTCTTTTGCAATCTAAGCTTTCCATTGTTCCTCTCTTTGATCTTACTTTGTGCGCGTGTGTGTGTATGTGTGTGCATGTTTGTGTGCTTTCACTCACGCACTTGTGCTTTCACTTGCTCGTGGTCTTCATACCGGTCCTCACGTCTCCGCGGATTGACAAGTAAAGGAGGTGGTGCTTACGCTTGAGCTACACCAAATTTTGGCGCCGTTGCCGGGGAGAGAGCTTCGAGGACGAGCGTTGTGATGGTAAGATCGTAGATTTGCGACGTTGGAAGGTAAAAAAACTGTCATTTCAGTTCATTTTCTGTTTTTTCCTCTTCATCTTCATCATCATCATCATCTCCACCTTCTTCCATCTTCTTCTTCATAGAAAATTCTTGTTTTTTAGTGCAATTTCACCATCTTCATACCATTTTTCATGCATTATTGTGTGGGAAGGAGTTAGGAGGTGCAAGGGAGAGCAAGCGCTGTATTTTTTTCATGATTTTCTGCTCATACGGAGCTCGCCATAGCCGGCGCTCAGAAATTTGAATTTCCCGCCAAAAAACGCGATTCTGTGATGAAAATCGCGATTCTGTGAAAATTCAAAATTTTTTGAAAATTCACGATTTTCAGTTTTCCCGCCTAAAAGTTGGTTGAAAAAAATCGCGATTCTGTGTTTTTCTCAAAAAAAAAAAAAAAACACGATTCTTTGCTCAAAATCGCGATTTTCAAAAACACGATTTTGTGCTCAACATCGCGATTTTCATGTGAAAAATACGATTTTCAAAAAACACGATTCTCTGCTCAAAATCGCGATTCTCACCAATCACGATTTTCAGCAAAAACACGATTTTGTTAAAAAGGCGATTCTGTGAAAACACGATTTTTTGCTCAAAATCGCGATTTTCAAAAACACGATTTTGTGCTCAACATCGCGATTTTCATGTGAAAAATACGATTTTCAAAAAACACGATTCTCTGCTCAAAATCGCGATTTTCACCAATCACGATTTTCAGCAAAAAACACGATTTTGTGAAAAACACGACTTTCTGCTCAAAATCGCGATTCTCACAAATCACGATTTTCAGCCAAAAATACGATTTTGAGAAAAATACGATTCTGTGGGACAAAATCGCGATTTTCAAGTCAAAAACACGATTTTGAGAAAACACGAATTTTTGCTCAAAATCGCGATTTTCAATTCACGATTTTCTGCTCAAAATCGCGATTTTCATGTCAAAAACACGATTCTGAGAAAACACGATTTTCAGTCAAAAACACGATTTTGTGAATCACGATTCTCTGAGTCAAAATCGCGATTCTCTAAAACACGATTTTGTGATCAACATCGCGATTTTCAGAAACACGATTTTGTGATCAACATCGCGATTCTCTGAAACACGATTTTGTGATCAACATCGCGATTCTCTGAAACACGATTTTGTGATCAACATCGCGATTTTCAAATCACGATTTTCTGCTCAAAATCGCGATTTTCAAAAACACGATTTTGTGCTCAACATCGCGATTTTTTGACTGCACAGCATCGCGATTTTCAGAAAGATCACAAAATCGCGATTTTCTCCAAAGGTCCTGTTTGCCTGTTTTGACCCCTAGGAGCCTGATTTGACATAACTTTCTCATCCAAAGTCCATTTTTTGAGCTCTATAGCTTGTTGGAAAGCTCATTTCAAATCCTACACGATCTCAACTGTTTTTTTCAAGAATAATGCGTTGATTTTGAGATAGGATAATTTGAAGTTGACCCTCAGGTGGGACTAGGGAACCAAGGGGGCTCTAAAGAATTGTGAACCATACCAAAGGGAAAATTTGGACTCTTGACTAAAGCTTATGAACCTGAGATCTGGTAGACACTTAGGCAAGGATAAACTAAGCATTAGATCTTCTGAGGCTAGTGTCAACCATACATCCAAGTCTTGGGCACAACAACTAAGTGGTCATCTTTTACTCAGATCAGACACAAGTGATTCAGAAATGTCTTTTAGTATGGGAAAACCTGCAGGTGGCTCAGGGACTGCCCATCTACAAACACCGGAAGGTCCCTATAAGACACAGTTGGAATATATTCGGACCAACCAATTAGGTGCTCGCATCTATGAGGATGGTCTGAGGCGATCAGTGGTCCAACTCAAAAATCCAGATCAATCCTTTGGACTTGAACACCCGGTGGTCAAGTTCGAAGAGGGTTCATACATTGATAAGGAAGGAACCATGTATGTGGTTACCAACCAACCAGATAGGACCGATGAGTTTGGAAATATCATTCATGAGAATGAGATAGGAGACCTAGAACAAGGAAACGTAGGACAAGGACCCCAGACTCCTAGAGGTAAGTCAGTTTTGACCCGAGTGATCACTCCGGACTGGATCCCTCAAGACAACAAAAGCATAGAACTATTTTTGAATAGAGAAACAGAGGAAGCCTTTTGGAGGTTCAAGCCAGATCAACCTAGCCAATTGGGCATAGTTATCATCTATGAATTCAAAGATCCTGAGATACCAGGCAAAGTTGTCTACCTGGATAACACATCAGAGAAAATTTTCTTGGTAACGGAACATGATAGACATGCATATACATGGAAGAATGACATGATTTTCCCCCCACCAAGATCCAATGTTTCCCATGGCCTCCAAGGGGTAGGATCATCCCAGGCTCATGAAGCCCAGAGAGAAAGAACTAGAGAGAGACCTGAGGTAAGTTTTGCACACACCGTGGGCAGGAATAGGTCAGGATTTGAAAATGAAAGACCTGAAAGAGAGAGACATCAAGCACATAGGCAACAAAGAGATGAACAGGATTTTCCATTGCCTAGACCCCGGGAGTACCCAAGAACCCTTAAACCCAGTCACGTGATCAAGGCAATGAAGAACTATTTCGATGGGACAGGGGATCCTTATGATCATGTGGCCGAGTACAAACAAGTGCTGAGAGCCGAACAAATCGAGGACTGGTTCACCCAGTACGAGGCATTTGGTTTGACCCTTAAAGGCACTGCCTTAGCTTGGTTTCAACCATTGAGTAGAAGCAGCTATCGCGATATAGGTCAACTGCTAGACGAATTCATTGTAGAATTTTCCAAGAGTGGTATCAGGCATAACACATCGTCCCTGATCCATAGTTTCAAGCAGACACCCCAAGAAACAGTGCGACTAGCAGGTAGAAGGTTCAGACAGTACCTAGAAAGATGCCCTGCTCCAGAGCTACCCACACCAGCCAAACAAGTGGCTTTGTTTTTAGATGGCTTATTGAGCACAAAGTTAAGATCCTATGTATACTTGAAAGATCCTAGATCCATAGAAGAGTGTGTGCGGACGTGCATAGACATAGAAGATAACCTGGGTGAGGAGTTAGGATTGTCCAAACTCTACAAAGATTCGGATAGTTCTACTAGTCATACTTCAAAGATCTCCACAGAAATAGAAGAGATAGCTGAGCAAGTTGCCAAGAAGCTGGGAGTCCAAAATAAACAAACACAGGGAGTCACTTCATTGAATCGGTGCTATACTTGCGGAGGTGACCACATGGCTAACGTATGCCCAATGCAAAACCAAAACATTAGAGAAAGGAATGCTCCATATTGCACTATTGAGAGAAAATACACAAACCACACGGCTCAAGATTGTCCCTACAATAGGCAGGCTGTTAGACAAAATTATCAGCAACCTTACCCACAAGGTAGGTATCAGAATCAATACCAACAGCCATATTACAGACCACAACAGCAATATCAGGTACCATATAGGCCACAACCTGTCTTGGTAAACCAACCACCAGCTCCAGCCAACGTGATTCCAGTCAAGTATGCTGTGGGAGAGGAAAATCCAAATAGAGCTTTGGTGCCACTAACCCCATTGATACCAGATAATGACTCTCATGCTCATAGTTCAGACTACTCCCATGAAGGTAGTCCACATGCTTATTACACAGAGTCACCTGAACATAGTGAGATCTACTCGTATCAATATGAGGCACCGCCTATGGAGCAAAATTGGGAGCCAGAATACTCCAATGCCATGTACACAAATCCTAACCCTAGGCCCCAGTTGAGACAAATGAGACCACAAGCCCCTAGAGGATCTTGTTTCAGATGTCATGGTGACCATTTCATTCGTGACTGTCCCCACCCACCATCTCCGAGTCAAGGACAGGCTATCACAATACAGGCTTTTTGTCCTGATTGGGGCAAAGACCACCTCCCCAGAGATTGTCCAAGAAACCCCTCTAGTGCACCCAAGATTACACCCATTAATGTGGTAGGCTTAGTGGCAAATCCAAGTTCAAGTAGTAGCAATGTGGCTCCTATACAAGCTGTCACTAGAGCACAAGCCTTAAAACAGGATAAACCAGTAGAACAATCAGAGTCGAGTGAGTCGGGAGAGCCTAGTAAGAGGAAAACAAGAACATGGAAGGATACCAGAGAGAAGGCCAATCGTAAGTGGAATAAAAAGTTATCGGAACTAGAAGAAAGCTTAAAAGAAGCGAAAACAAAAATAGAAGACATTGCATCTCAAAGCCCCTCGCATGCCGAAACTCCATCCACTCCACCTCATCCCACCCCACCACCCATTGTAAATAGACCGCAACCAGGGTCTGTTCTGGCAGATCCAACCCCAGAAGGCTTGGACATGATGTTCAAGGCCTACCAGGCTCGACTTCAAGAAGGGCCTACAGCGGCAAACCTAGACAAGAGTTACCCCAGAGCAGATTTAGAGATTGAACGGATGAAAATGTGCATGAAAATGGTAGAACAAGCTCAAGCCATACTTGAGACTAGTCAAAAGTTCAATCAGACAAACTCTATCAAATCAGATTTGCATTTCCAGGGCTTACTAGAAAGATTAGAGCAATTGGTAAACAAACCACAAGTTTCTTTACCTCCACAGGCTCAACCAGTTATTGAAAGAGGAAGCTCACCACCAATGGGAGCTTATGTTCCTAATTCCACGGATCCAGGAATACCTCCTTCAATTCAACAGTACTCTCAAGAATTCTTGCGGGAAATACAAGAAGAGAAATGGGCCAAGGAGAAGGGTAATTCCCCTCCTATTCCTGAGATTGATGATCTTCATGATCAATTTCCCCAAGACATTCCATCTATTTACGAAGATGAAGCAGAACAAGAAGACGAAAGATTAGATTTTGAATCTAATACCTTAGAAGAACTGCCTCAATTTCCAGGCCCATGGGAATCTGAATCTCTCCAGATTAGAGCTCCCACAATACTAGTAAGAAATGAAGACTCAGTGGTTCCAAGGAACACGGATGTCGTGAAGAACACTAAGGTTCAGTGTCATCTCACTGTAGAAGAGTTGCTCAAAGCAAAACCTGAGTTATGGAATCATGTGAAGGATCAGGTCCCAGAACTTGATTCCAATATGCCAAAAGCAGGCTCTAAGCAAAGGGTACCAGAGATACCTCTAGACAAAATAGGGGACATGTGTGAGGGTGAAGAAGGTAATACTTATCTTCCAATCACCTACCAAGGTTACACAACCAAAGCAATCATAGATTCAGGTGCTGGTGTTGCTATTGCGACCACCTCTTTGTGGAAGCAATGGGGCAAACCCACATTAAGACCAACTAGAATGAAGCTTCAAATGGCTGATGGTCATTTTGAAAGACCTCTAGGATTGCTAGAAGGGATCACTCTAACCACTTGTGGTGTAGAGTTTGAGCACACATTTGCTATATGTGACTTTGAGAAAAATAATGTCTATGAGATGATCCTAGGAAGACCCTTCCTACGACAATTGCAAATAGTACAGGATTGGGGAACTAACTCCTTGTACTTACAACACTTAGGGGTTACCACCAAGGTCAATTTGAAGGATTACACCTTCAGAGATGTACCACCCCTACAGTGGAATTCTATCCACAAAGTGAAAGAAGATTCCATCTCTGTGCATTCTGAAAGTTCACCTGATCCATCATGGCTGCATGAAGATACTCATTTGTGGATGTGCAAAGTCGCAAAGGAAGAGGAAAAACGTTTAAAGGCAAGGGAAGAAGGAACTTCACTAGGAGATAGACCAGTTAGAGACCCAGCCTACACACCGATGATCTTTCCAGATGAGGAGTTTGAGCCTCATGGCTGGCCAGAAATCTTAGCCACCATGGACATTGCTGTCAATGAGGAACAGTGGACACCTCATTGTGATGAGGAGGGTTATGATATCTCAGTGTTCATGTGTCAACCCTTGCTAGAAGAGTGTGACCCTAGTGATGTCATAGAAGAAGAAGAGAATGACGATGATCTGGAGTCTATTGTGATGGATAGTTGCTTTAACTCAGAGCAGCACTATCTAGAAGATATAGGAGTGTTCACCCAGAAAGAAGAAGAACCTCTCACAAGTATTAAAACAGTAAACTCAAAGGATGGAAGTGAGAGTAGTCAAAAGAAAAAGAAAAGAAAAGCAGTGAAACAAGAAAAGGAGGAATCATTGTTTGAAGTACCAGAAAACTTCAAGAAATATGAAGTTGACGACCGCAAAATTTTGGTACGAATGCCTAAGAGAGAGGCCATCATAGGAGAATCATATGATAATAAAGAAAAGACCAAGAAGATTGTAGTGACCATTGAAGAGGACGAAGAGAGATGCACATATATAGGAGATGACCTAAGTGCAAGAGAAGAAATGGAGCTCATAGCTCTATTAAGGGAATATAGGGATGTGTTTGCATGGCACTATAGAGACTTGAAAGGGGTAGATCCAAGAATTTGCTCTCATACTATCCCCATGACTGCTGATGCTAAGCCCACCAAACAGAAGCCCTACACATATAATGATACCTATGCAGCCAAAATCAAAGAAGAAATTGATAGGTTGATTGAGGCTGGATTCATCTATGAAATTGAGCATACCGAATGGGTGTCCCCCATTGTTGTGGTACCCAAGAAGAACGGGAAGTTGCGAGTGTGTATTAACCTTAAAAAAGTTAATGCCGCTACGATTAGAGATAGTTATCCACTTCCAATCACAGAACACCTATTGGAGCGTGTTGCAGGCAAGGAAGTTTATAGCTTCCTTGATGGATTTTCAGGTTACAATCAAGTAGCCATTGCCCCAGAAGATCAACACAAAACAGCTTTTGCTACAGAGTGGGGAATCTTTGCATTTCGGGTGATGCCATTTGGGCTCACCAATGCACCTGCAACATTCCAAAGGCTCATGTGTCATGTCTTCAAAGAGTTCTTGCGAAAGAGCTTAGAAGTGTATGTGGATGATTTATGTGCTCATTCCCAAGAAAGAAGGGTTCACATCCCTGAACTCAGACAAATCTTCAACAAGTGTAGAGAATATCGAGTGTGTCTGAACCCAGAAAAGTGTGTGTTCATGGTGCGTCAAGGTAAAATCCTCGGTCATATTGTTTCTAAGAATGGAATCTCAACGGATGAAGATAAGGTACGAGCCATAGCGGAGCTGCCAAGGCCAAGGAATGTTAAAGAGGTACAAGCCTTTATGGGCCATTGTGGATATTACCGTAGGTTTATCCACATGTACGCGATCATAGCTAGACCCCTTTATGCCTTGTTGTCTAATTTTGAGTGGAACGACGAATGCGAGAATTCTTTCAATGAACTGAAGAAACGTTTGTGCACAGCACCAATACTGACCACTCCTGATTGGAATAAACCATTCCATGTCCATGTGGATGCATCCAATCATGCCATAGGATGTGTGCTGGCACAACCCACAGGTGAAGGGAATTTAGATTTGCCCATAGCATATGCTAGTAGACAACTAAACCCAGCCGAAAGAAATTATACCACAACCGAGCGAGAAGGGTTAGGCATGGTATATGCTGTCAAGAAGTTTAGACACTATTTATTGGCCAACAAGTTCAAGTTCTTCACTGATCATCAAGCTTTGTTATATTTGGTCAATAAACCTTGCAATACTGGACGCTTAGTAAGATGGTTCCTCTTACTAATGGAGTATGACTTTGAAGTTGTTGTCAGGCAAGGTAGAACCCACCTTCGGGCAGATCACCTTTCTCGCATTACTTCAGGAGAGTCACCACAAGGAGTGTCTGATGAACTACCTGATGCTTATCTGTTCAATTTGGAAGTTGTTCCTAAATGGGCAAATAAGTTGGTACCAGTCCTAACCTTCGGCCCTGCATCACATATTGGCAGGAAGCATGTACAAACAAGATCCTGAGGGTGTATTAGCTTGTTGTGTCGAGGATGATGAACATAGTAGTTGGTTGCAGCAAGCTCATGAGGGATTGCTAGGAAATCACTATTCTAAACAACGAACATTGCAGAATTTGAAACGTTTAGGAGTGTATTGGCCTAGCATGGACAAAGAAATACATGAGTGGATCAAGAATTGTCCAATGTGTAGAGAGAAACCACCAGTGGAGCATGCAACCCTTTATCAAGTATCATTAATTCCAGATTGGAGTACTCCATTGGTAGAGTTTATGAGATCGGGAAGATTACCCAAAGAGGCCAGTCTAGCAAGAAGACGAAATATGGAGCAAGAGGCTCAAGGCTATGCCTTAGTAGGAGAAAACCTATACCGAAGAGGTAAAGATGGTTACTTAAGACTGTGCGTTCATGAATCAGACTATTTAAGGGTCTTAGAGACTGCACACAGTGGTGTTGCAGGTGGACATTTTGGCCCTGACCGAGTGATTAAAACCATTCTATTCTCAGGACTTTGGTGGCCCACTCTTCATATGGATGCACATACCTATGTGAAGAAATGTGACACATGCCAACGTGCACAATATCCAGTGAGAAAAGACGAGATGCCCTTGAGGCCAATGATGGGAGGACGTGCATTTTCGAAGTGGGGCATCGACTTCATAGGTCCTATTAACCCCCCAGCTAGAAACTCCCATGCAGAATACATCATTGTAGCCACAGATTACCTTACAAAGTGGGTAGAAGTCAAAGCCACAACAAAGAATGATGCTCAGACTACGGCTAAGTTCTTATTCGAGAATGTGTTCACGAGATATGGACTACCAATAGAGTTGGTGAGCGATAGAGGCACACACTTCTTGAATGAAGTCATTGAAAATCTTCTCCAAGAATTCTTGGTGATACATAAGAAATCCGCCCCCTATCATCCACAAGCCAACGGACAAGCCGAGAGTACCAATAAGATCCTCTGTAACGTATTGACAAAATTGGTAAATAATAAACGCTCTGATTGGGACAAACAACTTCATCATGCTGTTTGGGCTTATCGAGTTGCCTACAAAACGGTACTCAACGCCACCCCATTTCAGATGGTCTTCGGACAGAACGCTGTGCTACCATTAGATTTCTTAATCCCTGCCTTAAAAGTAGCACAAGGGTATGAGTGGAATGGGCATGAATTGTCCTCTAGGATCTTTGATCTCGAACGCTTGGGTGAAACGAGGCTACGAGCGGCAGCAGGCATCTACGCTGCAAAGAAGAGGCAAAAGGCATACTTTGATGCACACATCAAGGATAAGGGATTGAAAGAGGGAGATCTAGTGTTGGTATACACACTAAAACAACATGCCCGTAAGTTGGAAAAAAGAGGTTATGGACCCATGATCATTAATAGAATTTCCACTAGTGGTGCAGTTCAGTTGGCCACTCTAGAAGGAGATATCTTGCCAAACTATATTAGTGGCTGTAGAGTCAAGCTATATCAAGAACCTCTTACTGAGGATATGCTAATGAGACTCAACACTGCGAAGAAGCGCAAAGAAGAGGAGTTAAGAGTGAGAGAAGAAGCACAGGAAGAGGCCAGAGAGCGTATTAGGCAAAATAAGTTAAGGCGATTAGGCCTAGATGTCAACTCAAAAGCCCCAAAATATCACATGGATATGTGTCAAAAGTCAGGGATTGCGACTTCTCAGGTCATTGACCGAAGACCCTTTGTGACCATAGAGATAGGACAAGGGAAGGGTGCAAGGACGGTGAAAGCATTGATTGACTCAGGTGCAGCAAGTAGTGCAGTTAAACTTTCCTACTGCCAAGACTTGGGGTTGAACATCAATCCCATAGAAGCTTATCTCATAGGATTGGGAGGTGTGGAAACCCCTTGTTTGGGCGAGGTGGAACTTCCCATCTACCTTCAAGATGTTCCAATGAAAGTCAAAGCGCTAGTATGTCAAGATGAGAACCTTACAGAACCACTTGTCTTGGGTCAAGATTGGATCTATGACCATGCAGTTAACTTAAACCTAAGAAGTCAAATTCTTCAAGTTTGGGTACATGAACAATGCATTACATTAGAACTAGAGAACTGCATGCTCCTAGATCATGGCACCACACACTCTCTTAGTTCTTCCAAGACTAATCATATGAAAGAAGATGTTGTATGTGTCCAAAGCTCTATGATGCAGAAGGAGTCAATCGTGGAAGACCAGGTTCGAAGGCGGGTGGATCTTTCTTCTTCTCCAAAGACTCAAGTAGCCACAGTAGTGAGCCCACCACACAAGCAAACACAACCGTTCACGGCAACTGCTACATCAAATAGAAAGACACCATTCGATAAAAAAGCGGTTCCGGGCATGAAGCAGATCTGGGTACGCAAAGGAGAGCAACCACCAGCCTTACCCCCACAAATCCCATCCATGCACACTAACCAAGCCAGAAGACGAAGGAAGCAGCTCAGACAAGCTCCGTCACAAGATATCCAACAAGTTTGGGTGCCTAAGAAGTTAGCTGCAGCTCAACAAGGGCAATTACAGATGTGGGTACCTAAGAAGATCCTACACCCACAACAACCTTTGTTCTCCCACATGCAAAAGGTTTCAACAAAGAGGCCAAAAAGAGAAAAGGGTAAGAACCACGTACAGAGACCAAAGGAAGATCAAATCAGCTCTTCAACATTAGTAGGAAGACATGCAAAAAGGATATGGGTTTGGAAGCCAAAAGTGCAAGTAGCCTCCACCGAACCAAAGCATCAACCACACTGGATACCACAGTTCAGAAAGCATCCAAAGAGAAAGACGCCTGAAGTGACCTCTACAGTGCCAAATGATGTTCTAAAATGGACTCCAATAAGAAGGATTACATCAGTTCGAGACTCAATGGATACCTCCACCAAGGTCGGCATCAACCTCCACAAATAACATCGAAAGCCTCGAACGAGCAACAACCATGTGCTCCTTGCACAACCCTGTCTTTTGCACCATTTAGGTCATGCATTTCCAAAGTATGCATTAATATAGGGCCACATTACACGGCCGTGCATAGACACACTGGAGAACCCCATGCACAAGAGCACAGTGACATATGTCGAACATTTCTATTGATACTAATTTTGGTGTTCTTGTTTTGTGATATCCTGTTCCTCAAAAAAAAAAAAAAAAAAAAAAAAAAAAAAAGTGCGAGAGAGCTTGTTCCCAGGTTTGGCTTATGAAACATGAATGATTCATGCTTAGTTGAAGGTGGAACTGTTGATTACTAGGCATTTATCAATTTGGATAAAAGTGTGTCTCGGCCAGCAGAATGAAGAGCTTGAAGGTCCACAACTTGAGTGATGCTTAACTACTTCATGTACCAGAGCACCCAAGGAGATATCTGCACAAGGTAGTTCTGGAGGAGAAGACTCCTGCATATGGTGAGCTAAAGAGAATATGTGACACTCAGCTTGGTGTAGTTACCCGATGTTGCTTGCCAAGGAATATAAAGCAATTCAATTCTCAGTATTTCCTGAACCAGTATGGAACAGTAGCACTGGTGAATGGTCTATGTCAATCAGCATGGTAATCTCTTAGAAACCGGCACGTGTCCAATATTCCTCTGAGTGTCAATATAGGGAAGTGAATGTGCATGAGCCCAAGCTCAGAAATGCACATTGTTAGTGACAAATGTTGCTTTGAAAAGAGGAGAGGGGATCCACCACTCAAAAGATCTCATCAGTGGACAATCAACAGGGACATTCATCAACAAGGTTCCATCCCAAAGGCCGAGTGTACAACACGAAGAGGCAAACATCCATCAACCTTCGCCATGATAAGTATCTTTACTCTGGAAACACCATAACCTTGATAGTTTAGGAAACCTCTTCGTCAGCATACCCTTGAGCACTTAGCTCAAGACCCGCAATTTTTGCACCATACTTCTTCCAATGCATTTTCCAAGTAAGCATGCGTAGGGCTACATTACAAGGCCGTGCACAAGGCACATACTTTTTTCAACCCAGGCACGAACACACTTACCCATCATTCATTATGGGTTATGAGTAGTTGGCATGAATGCTCTCAACATCATCTTTAAAAGAGCTAGCAGACATCATGGGAACAACATCCATATCTCGGAAGCAAATTGAAGCCAGTAGTTGCTCCAAATCACTCTTGACAACCTCTTCTGAGCAACTTGCAGTTTTGAAAGCTCACAACGACACATTCTTGCTGGAATCCAAGGAACCAGCTCATACAACGGATGGACATCACCTCTCAAAGCACTACACAGAACAGCCCTTCCAACAAGGGTCTGTCAGGGACGACAGACTCGAGAGGGGGGGGAGTGTTGAAGCTCAAGGTCAAGGACAAAGCATGGAAGCACATCAAAGAAGTGGACATAGAAGAAGAGAGAGCAAGTAGGGAGCTCCAAGAAGTGTATGTCAAATTTTCAGAAGAATCCCCTACAAAAATAGTGATTTTCATCACTAGAAACCATTGTAAATACCATTATCTATTTTTAGTAACTCCATTTTGTTCAAGCCGAGGAGTCCTCGAGCTTGAGGAGTATTAGAAGTACCATCGTACCAATTTTCATAATTTTTAGACTTCGTTTGAGCCCTCAAATAAGCCCTGGAACCTAATTTTTAACTAGGCCGGACACTAGGTCTGGACAGGGCCAAAACTAGTCAAAAAACTATAAAAAGAGCTAGAGAGCTCATTTTTGAGGTTAGCTTGTTAGAGAATAGAACTTTTGTAAGAGAACTCTTTTGCAATCTAAGCTTTCCATTGTTCCTCTCTTTGATCTTACTTTGTGCGCGTGTGTGTGTATGTGTGTGCATGTTTGTGTGCTTTCACTCACGCACTTGTGCTTTCACTTGCTCGTGGTCTTCATACCGGTCCTCACGTCTCCGCGGATTGACAAGTAAAGGAGGTGGTGCTTACGCTTGAGCTACAACGAGTATGAGCAATTTCATGAGTCTGAGTATGAAAATGAATGGAACGACATAGCAAAGTATCTGAGTACACTAGAACCATTACCTAACTTGACTACGAATAGATTCCGTAACATTAGGAAACGAGCTTATAACTTTTTCCTATGTAATGGTTATCTTTGGACGCATGCTAAGGGTAAGGTTAAGAATCCACAACAAATCCTAGGAAAACGAGGTCTTCAATTGCAAGTAATGAAGGAAATGCACGAGACATTATGGGCAGGTCATAAAGGATTTTTTGGAACATATGAAAAAATTAGAAGTACCTATTATTGGCCTAGGATGTATGTTGACATTAGTAGCTATGTTTCTACATGTTGTACTTGTCAACTTCATTCATCAGTCAAACATAGAGATCCGTTGCATCCTACTTATCCACCTTGTATGCACTACAACTGGGTAGTAGATCTTGTAACTATGCCTAAAGGTATTGACAAAATGTGTTATGTTGTACTTGCAAGAGAAGACTTAACTAATCATGTAGAGGGACATGCACTACGATCTAAGACCACTTACAATGTTTGCAAATGCTTGCTTGAAGATGTCATAAGTCGCTTTGGGTACATAGAGAAAGTAGTTTCCGATCGTGGAGAGTTAAATGCGAGAGAAGCTAAAGAGTTCTTTGAGCGTCACGGTATTGGTTTGTCTCTCACTACTGCATATAACCGAGAGGCCAATCGTAAAATAGAGAGAGGGCATCCACCTATTGTGAAAGCCATATCTAAATCATGTAACCGTGACATCAAAAAATGGTCTAGATTCTTACCTTTTGCACTTTGGGCAGATAGAATGACATGCACACGTACTACTGAATATATGCATGCTGAACTCATGTACTGTCAAAAACCATTGTTTCCAATTCAGTCTCTTATTTTTGCATGGTCGAATTTGCCTTGGTCTGAAAACATGTCTACTGATGATTTTTTGAGTTTGCGCATTAAACAGTTAGAACAAGGAAAATTAAGACTTGATGATGCATTTGAAAAATTAAGAGAATCTAGAATGAAGAACAAGCATTATTTTGATAAAACTCATCGATTGCATCCTAAGCCAATTGAAGTAGGAGATTGGGTGCTCATTTATGATAGTACATTTGACTCTCAATATGATGCATGCAAAAAGCTCACTCAACGATGGTTTGGGCCATACATTGTATCAAAACTTAACAACAATGGTATGTATGGAGGCATGCTAAGGGTAAGGTTAAGAATCCACAATGAGTCCTAGGAAAACGAGGTCTTCAATTGCAAGTAATGAAGGAAATGCATGAGACATTATGGGCAGGTCATAAAGGATTTTTTGGAACATATGAAAAAATTAGAAGTACCTATTATTGGCCTAGGATGTATGTTGACATTAGTAGCTATGTTTCTACATGTTCTACTTGTCAACTTCATTCATCAGTCAAACATAGAGATCCATTGCATCCTACTTATCCACCTTGTATTCACTACAAGTGGGTAGTAGATCTTGTAACTATGCCTAAAGGTATTGACAAAATGCGTTACATTGTACTTGCAAGAGAAGACTTAACTAATCATGTAGAGGGACGTGCACTATGATCTAAGACCACTTACAATGTTTGCAAATTCTTGCTTAAAGATGTCATAAGTCCCTTTGGGTACATAGAGAAAGTAGTTGCCGATCGTGGAGAGTTAAATGCGAGAGAAGCTAAAGAGTTCTTTGAGCGTCACGGTATTCGTTTGTCTCTCACTATTGCATATAACCCAGAGGCCAATGGTAAAATAGAGAGAGGGCATCCACCTATTGTGAAAGCCATATCTAAAGCATGTAATAGTGACATCAAACAATGGCCTAGATTCTTACCTTTTGCACTTTGGGTAGATAGAATGACATGCACACGTACTACTGGATATATGCCTGCTGAACTCATGTACTGTCCAAAACCATTGTTTCCAATTCAGTCTCATATTTTTGCATGGTCGAATTTGCCTTGGTCTGAAAACATGTCTACTGATGATTTTTTGAGTTTGCGCATTAAACAGTTAGAACAAGGAAAATTAAGACTTGATGATGCAGTTGAAAAATTAAGAGAATCTAGAATGAAGAACAAGCATTATTTTGATAAAACTCATCGATTGCATCCTAAGCCAATTGAAGTAGGAGATTGGGTGCTCATTTATGATAGTACATTTGACTCTCAATATGATGCATGCAAAAAGCTCACTCAACGGTGGTTTGGGCCATACACTGTATCAAAAGTCAACAACAATGATACGTATGCTCTTTGTGAATTAAATGGCGTTGCACTAAAAACTTTCATTGCAGGTAAAAGGATAAAGTTGTTCAAGAAACGTGATAATGACGAGTACATTTTGGATGATGACATTGAAGAAGATGACAACAATGAGGCCAATTCTTAAACAAGAGTATCCATGTTATAAAAATAAAAATAATAAAATAATAAAAATAAAATAAGGAAAGAAAATATAAAAAAAACATATAAAAATATCATTTCAAGCTCATGTTGCTTTGGTTTTTTTCAAGTTCATTCTACTTTCATGCATGTTTGTTTTCAGTCTTTGCATTGCATTGCATATCCACATTACTTGAGTAAAAAAAAAAAGGGCAAATGATGATTTCTCTACTTGTGTAAAATTGTATCTTAAGTAGTAACGTATCTACTAAGAAATTGATTATAATCTAGGATTGTGGAAAGATAGGGCATGTGGATTTTGGAGGTTTATTTTGGTGACATGACTTTCATATATAAACATGCATATGTATCCTCTATCGAAAGCATAATTGTTGAAATCCTAGCTCTTGCTATTGCATGTTTCTACATCCTTAGTCCATCTCACAACACTTGTATCGGAGTTTAAACGACTGTTCTCCGTCATAAAAATGGTTGTACCTTGTATCGGGGTTTAATTTTTCCCCGTCATCAAAAAAAAAATGCTACATGTTACCAGGAAGTTTACACTTTCTTCCACCCCAAAAAAGTGATCGTAACCATGAAGTTGCCGAATCATCATCATCATCATTAAAAAAAAAAGAGCAAGCCAAAGGAGGATAAAGAGGCATAGTAGAATAAATCATGGGCTATATAGGCAGATTTATGCATTAGTGGAGTTTAGTTAGATTTCCTTGCATGTTATTAGAGAAAGAGCATATTCATATTTATGTAAGAAAGGAGTTGATCTAAAATAAGCTAAAGATGAAAGATATCTCTTGAAAATCCTAAATCTTTGTTTATAATCATATTTAAGGTAGATTGCTTTATGAAAAAAGTTACGAATTTTTCTTCAAGATGAGAGGAACTGATGCTTAAAACGACTCAATACATCCACTTCCACTTCATATTGATGCTTGATTTTTTTCTTTCTTGTTGTCAATGTTGCTTGTTCATTTGTATATATGTTGCCCATTTGTTCATGCATATTCATGTTGCCTATTTCAATTCTTTCTTTCATGCAAATTTCACTTCATGTCACATTACCTACTCATTCATGCATATAATCAATTTTCCTTCCATGTTTCTTATGTTGCCTATAGAAGAATTTGATGCCTGGAACATTTTGTTTTTCACAGATGCTAGAGTGGCACTTCCGAACGAATCGCAGGTTTAGTGGGAGGGAATGTCATCGAGATTTTCTCTCCTCTCTCACTCATGAAGGCCTACAGGAAACACATTCGGTGAAGGTAGCCAGAATTCCCTGAGAAGTCCAAGATGCATCAAGGATGTCAAAGGGAGTTCACATGCAAACTTTGGAAGAATCAAGCAAATCTAGGGTAGCGGTCAAAGCTGGTCAAACTTTGAAAATTAGGGCAAAAATTTCAATGTCTCCAAATCACATGAAAATGCATATACTTGTAAAGCCTATCAAAGGCAGTCTATAGCCCCGAATTTCACATGAAAATGGATTTTCTAGCACATTGATATGCCATGTGCATTTTATAAAAAATGTAATTTTTTCACTTAGACCCTACAAATGTTTGTATAGGAATTTTTGTTAGCCATATGGTTTGGCATGTATAAAGATCATATGTGGTTACATATTTGTACAAAGTTTCAAGGCTATCAGAGCTTCCTAGACACCTTAATGCCACCTTGCAAGCTTCCAAATGTAGTCAAACTTGTACAAGGAAGATTCAGATGGGAGTTTTTTTTGCATATTCCTAAAGGAGGCCTTTCAAAACATAGTCCTATAATCTTTTATCTTCATCAAAGGATATTTGAAGGGTCAAAGAGCACAAAATCCAGTTTTCAAGGTCACCGCAGTTTTCTAGAATAAGAAAACTGAAGGCTTGAAGGACTACCACATGGCAAAATATGATTGAACCATGTTGTATGGTCAAGATGAGCTCATATTCAAGGGTGGAGATGCACTAAAGCATAAAGGAAGGAGGATCTACGAGTTTTTTCATCAAAGAAGACTTTTTTGACAGTTAAAGATCAATAATGCAAAGTTTCCCCAAAAATAGTGGCTTATCTTATCTGAATTGATATCAGCACTCATCCGATGGTCGAGATCATCCCCAGATCCAATGGTGGAGAATGAAGGCGCCTAAATTTTACCCCTTTACACTAGATTTGATAGAAAGAACAATTCCAAGCCATTGATTTGATTAATCAAATGGTTGTAATCGAAATTAGTGATCCTAGAGTTGAGAGTTGATTTCTCTAGATCCAAGGGCCCAAATTCATTCAGAAAACTATATAAACCCCCCTCCAAACTCCTAGAGCATCATTGTTAGGCATCCATAGGGCTCTTGCTAGCTTACCGTTTCCTTGAGACGATCACCCTCGGTTGAGCGAGTGAGGATCCAAGGTGGGCTAGTATGAGTATAGTACCTAGTTTCACATTTAAATTAGAACGCCAATCTAGGATAGGCTCTTGAAACTAGCATCTCTATCTTGAATCACCCTCGGTGGAGCGTATGAGTGAGTTAGAGCTGGTTTTAATGAGTCTTAGACTTCTTTAGTTAGACGTTACGAGCCTAGACATACATAGGGTCAATGAAGTGGAACTCACCTTCTTATGTGTGACATTCGGTTGATTTGTCATGGTTTGAGGGTCGGAACCACCTTTGATCAGTACACTGCTTAGCTTGACGTACCATGAAGATCTTATACATGTATCTTAATTCAAATCCTTTTAATTCATATCACTTGTCACTTGTCTCTTGTCTCGTCTCTCAGTCTCTTAAGTATTTTTACATGTCTTCTATTTTCTTCTATGTGTGAGAAGGCTCCGCAGTATTGCGTTGAACCAGTGAGGATGTTTCATTGAGCTTGTGATTAAACTCTATCATCATAATTCACTTGCATGCATATAATCCATACATACCCATACATATTGATTAGTTTCTGAAAGTGTATAAGAAGCTCCAATATTGTACTATTCTTCCTTTTGAAACTAATTTATGTGTAAGGACTCCATCTATTCTCGTCATGCATACATATCATCCAAAGAAGACTATGCATATGGATTAGAATTAGGAAGTGTTTAAGAAGCTCCTTCAATGGACCATTCTTCCTTCCAAATTTGATTCATGTGTATGGTTCTCTTTCATTCTTATCATTCATGTTCATAAATATAACTTGCACTCCTACATTCCCATTCCCATAATCATTTCAACATCTCTCTCTTCTCCATACTCAAAATTTAATTTCACTTTCATGTCCTTAAACCTTCCAACATTGATTAGCTTTATACACCCTGTGTGTGCCACGACCGGACCCAATCCACCCGGATTGCGATCACCTCCATAACGTGGCTCGGGCATTTGTTAATCCAAAAGGCATGACTAAAAACTCAAAATACCTGTATTTAGTTCTGAAAGCTGTTTTAGGAACATCTTCAGACTTAATTCTAATTTGATGATATCCTTGACGGAGATCAAGTTTTGAAAATATCTTAGCTCCTCTTAATTGATCAAATAAATCATCAATTCGGGGCATTGGATATTTATTCTTAATCGTAACTTTATTCAAGGCTCGATAGTCAATGCATAGTCTCATTGATCCATCTTTTTTCTTGACTAAAAGAATGGGTGCTGCCCAGGGTGAAAGACTAGGCTGAATGAATCCCTTTACTAGGTATTCATTTAACTGCTTTTCTACTTCAGCCTGCTGGGAAAATGGGAGTTTATAAGGGGATTTCCATATAGGCTTAGTTCTTGGGAGCAAGTCTATAGCATGGTCGACTTGCCCACGAGAAGGAGGTAAGCCATGGGGAAGTTCTTCTGGAAAAACATCCCGATAATTATTTATCAAACATTTAAATTTAAACCTTTCATGTTTAGACAAAGGAGACAAGATATAAGAAACTGGATTCATATTATGTACATTGTTTACATCAGTTGGAAGTATCATGAAAACTTTCGCTTTTTGAGTATTTACAAGTTTTTTCAACTCCATGCTAGAAATCAAAGGAGTACTAGGCACATCATGTTCTCCTTGAATTAGATAACGGATTCCATTTCTCTCAAATTCCAAAGTATTCAGCTGATAGCTTCTTTTAAGTGTTTTCCCTAAACCCCAAAGCCATTATCTACCCAAAACCATATCAATTCTTTCCATGTGCATGATCTGAAAGTCTAATTTATCTTTATAACCTTGAAATTCTATTTCGAGGTTACAGATCATAGTATCCTAGAATTTCTTGTCTTGACCCTGCATCATAGATACAACATACTGATGAGGTGACTTTTGCTGGGGCAACTTTAATCTCTTCACCAGTGAGTAATTTAGGAAATTGTGGGTGGTCGAGTCGTTTATCATGACTCTGGCCTTTTCACCACTTATGCAAGCATGAAGTTTGACCAAGTCATGAGGTCCAAATTGGTTTTGGACCCACATTGAATCAGACAAACAACACTGATGCTTGTCATCTTCGTGAAGGACTTCCACTTTTTTCCAAACTTTACTGTTTTCGAGATTCAAAAATGTTTGGACTAAGTGTATTTCTCTCTTTTCTTTCCCTCTTATCTCATGGGTGGCTTTTTGTTGTCCCCTAGTCATGAAATTCTTACTAAGATGTCATGGCTTAAGGCACTTAAAGCAAAGATTCTCATTTTTTGCTTTTTCCCAAACCTCAGGCTCTAGCCTAGGTCGTGAAGGTCTAGGTGTTTTAAAGTCGTCTTTTTTGAATGTGCCTAGCTTTCTTTTACCTGGTTTAAATTTTTTATTATCTCCGACAAGATGAAGTGGTTGTGTTCCAGTTTTAGCATGATCTTCATAGATCTGTGCTAACTTAATAGCATCTTCTAAATTTTTTGGAGCACTTCTTTTCACTTCATGTTTGACTTGCTTGTCAAGACCAAGGACGAAGCCTCTTACCTTATGAAAGTCATCAAGGTTTTTCAATTTAAGTACTATTTCTCGATAATGAGAAATATATAGAGAAAGGTGACGTCCTCTTTGCAGGAATTTGTCCCATTCTTACCAGTTTCTTTCATCCTCATTTTCTGGTAAAAATTCTTTTTTGAAGAATTATTCAAATTGATTCCAATCTTTTTGGGATTCTTTGAGCCTCCTTTAAGCTCATCCACCACTTATAAGCCTTAGGTCCAAGTGATAAACTTGTTTCTAAGACTTGATAAGCTTCAGGGGTATTTTCCAACTGATGCAAGTCTTGCCATTTTTCTAAAAATGTCGAGACTGCATCTTTGTTTCGGTCTTTACCTTCCCCTAAAAATTGAGGTGGTTTTAAGTCTTTGCAAAAGACAGGATTCTAGACTTAATGGCAGTATGAGGAGGATTTACTTCATTATCTTTATTTTTTAAAGATGCATTACTATGCAATGGTAAAGGGGCATCAGTTCCTTTACTAGATGATGGGTTCCTTGGTCGAAACAAAGAACCCTTTTGTGTAGGTAAGGGTAAGGATGGACAAATCGTATTAAGAATTTGTTCCATCTTCCCTTGAACTTCATTGATTGAAGTACGAAGGGTACCCATTTCGTTTTGGATTTCTTTAACAATGAACATATCCACTTGGATATCGTTCATTTTTTCATCCAAACCATTCAACTCTTTATAAATATCTAATTTTTGCATTTCTTCTTGGCTTATCTCTAGAAGACCTGGAGTGTAATCTATTTGTCTACCCCATTCCTGCCGTGCATAATCCTCTTCCTGCCTAGGAATGTCTAATAACATATTACTTGCGTATGAATCCCCCATACTTCAGTGAATACTTTGGAATCAACTAGAAATAAGAAAATTCCGTTTCTAATACTGAAGGAAAATAGATGAAAATTAAATCCAATACTTCCACGATTTTTCTTTGATATCAACTTCTAGTTGTAGGCCGGCTTGGGCCGCCTTGGATGATTCGCTATTTCACCGCATCGGTTGAACTTTCTTAGGCTCTTCAGTCTTTAATCCTCCGTTGCTCGTTCTTTCGACCGATGTGTGCTTGATTGGTGTTCAACTGGAGATTGATTTCCTGTGTGTACTGGCTGCGAATCTTCTCCTTCTAAAGACTTGATCAATGAGCCTTGCTTTGTTGAATAAAGCAAAGCTTTATTGACCAAATTGTCATGGGCTCAAATCCCCTCTGGGCCTTTTGAAAATAATAATGAAGTCCCTTGCTTAATTGGATAAGCGGACTGCTGTATATGATGAAGTTGCGGGTTTGAACTCCATACACGATGGACTTCTACCAAATGGCCGTGGGTAAGTATGAAGCTATCGTCCCCACAAGAGTTGCTTGGCCCCGTAGTTAGAAGAGATAGCTGCTCTGCTTGAAATCATGAGTTCAAATTCCGGATGCCGCCGAGATGGAGTTAACCTCTTTTTAGAGAGTAAATAAAGAAACACTTTCTCTTTCTCTAAGTGAAGGGGCAGCACCTGGGCAGGCGCGGGTAGAAATACTCCCTTTGGGCACGTACAGTCAGGCCGCCTGTGTGTGGACTATATGTTAGAGAGAGAGGGGTTGTGGGTGTCCCGTTCAATGCTCCTGTTCAGAGTCAACCGTGCACTTTTCTAAGATCTGCACGTGCAAGCATCAGGTGATCAGTTCGATGCACAGAGCTTTAAAAGAGCGGGGTCGCGTCCTCCTCAATTGGCCAATTGAAAGAGTGGGCTCGTCGACTGGAGGGTCCTCCTCTGGTCAGGGGTTGATTGGGACTTTAGTCACCTAAAGCATCAAGCATAAACAATCCTTGAATGCTCATAGGCGGCAGTCAGACGGTTATCCTTTAGAGAGAGAGGGACAAAAGAGCTCAGGTGCACAGAACTCGAGGTCGACGACGCTCCGAACTCTGAGTCTCTGAGCATCAAAGGCTGCGCGCGATTGTTGTGGCTCCACTACTCCAGATTCTACTCGGTGGCGTCAGAACTCAGATGCACACAGTACACTTTGGAGTTGATGAGGACTTTCTACGCGCGTGGGCTCCATCGACTAGAGATTCTTTGACCATTAAATGACTGGGGCTTTTACCTAACCATCTTTAGGCTTCTAACGGCAGAACTCAGAGCAGGCACGAATTTCCACCGAAAAAATAACGACGCAGTTATTGATGGATTCGCCACGTAGCTACTGATGAATTTCGAACTTTCCTATAGCCTCCAATAGATTGCCTACACATGAATCAAGAAAACACTACAAGTACTTGAAAAAGAACTTGGCTCTGATTACCACTATTGTGAAAGTTCCTTCCTAGAGTATAGCATCCACCAGAGAGTGAGTGAGTACGTATCCACCCATCCAACTCCACCCATAAATATACCAAAGGTCCAAGAGTTGCATGCTTTAATTTTTAGCCATGTGTCCTTCCAAGTGTCCATGTGGATACTTTCCAAAGCGAATCACATGGCTTCTATTTCAATTGAATTCAAGTACGGGTCAAGGTGTCACTTGGAAGAAGCTTCTCCCAAGACTAAGGTTTTATTCCCTTAGGCTAATTTCCTAAGGTAACAAACCCTTCAATTTGAGACTTCTATGAAATAAACTTCAAAGGTTAAATCCAAGAAACATAGGTTCCTTTTGGAGGGTCTAACCCATGATTTATGCAACATATACCTTCATTGAAAAATGTAGAGTCAAACTGTATGACTCATGCTAATTGTCCATAATCTTAATATCAATTACTCTTATGTTTGTAAGAGCCTTGAAAGTACCTCGCATAAGAAAATGTACTAGAATACAATTCTAGGTTTACTATATTCAACCAAACATCTGCTATAGGTATCTTGCAACCACTATTCCTAACAAATCGATGAACGTCTATTCCGTTTTGGGCAAAGCTCATCAATTATATTGTTCCTCAAAATATAAGTTCAGGTCTATTTATGTTAGGAGAGGTGGCGAAACGAAGCAACAAAGTATGAATTTAGAAAGTAATGAAGGTACTCTTATTGTGAAATAAAATAAAAAAATCTTTCCATTTCTTGTTACCCTAAGAATTTTGATTTGCTTCTACCATGAACTTTTCCATCTCCTAAAAAACAATGTCTTGGCTTTCAATTTGAGATGCAAATTTCTTGAATGAATGAAGCCTTCGAATAACTTGAAACTTCTTCTAAAAGCAAGAGCTTTGCAAAACTTCATGAAATTTTGAGTATTCTACACCATTCATTTGGTGAAAGTAAACTTTGATTTAGCTTTTAAGTTCGATTGCTCTTATTCTTTTTCCATCATTGGCTTTGATGGAACCAAATTATGAATACTTTAAAACTAGTTTGGGGTGCCATCTGCCGAGGACGTCTCATTTAAGAATGTCATTGGAATCATCTCTAAGTACCTCTTATACTTAGACTTCACATTGAATATGTGTACATGGCATTAGACTAATGTGTACATGGCATTAGACCCATGTCATAATGTGAAACCTTTTCCCAAAAAAAACAAAACCTTCAAGGTTCTTTCGTTACTTCTTGTATTCGTTTCTTCATTACCATTGGTATGGAAAGGGAATCTCTCCATGTTTCCAAATAAAATTAGAAACTTATTTCTTTTCTTTGCTTACTTTTTATGGAGCAAGACATACTCATTACTTAATGTAAAATTTTTGCATTAAGTGTTTTGATACATATCGTTTCTCAATTTTTCTAGCCACATATCGTGTACCAACATCCCATAACGTAAAAATAAGGCAATGAATTTTCAAATGATCCCTTACAAAACATATTAGGGAGGTAATTCCACAACGAGTAATATATAAAATTGTGGCTTCGTGCGTGCTTGAATTTTGCGTTGTTTGAATATGGAAACCATATGCTTTGAGTAGTTTTAGTGTAATTATTTATTTGCAAAAATTTAACTAGTTTGTTTTGAGTTCATGTATGATTCCATATTGTCCTTCTTCTATTACTGTTGCACCTTCATAGTGAGTCGATGAATATGGATGCAAGCATCAATTACCTATTGATTGATCTCTCATATTCACATGCATTCCAAGAAATGAATGTGATGAATCTATGGTTGATAGTCTCTCTATTTCTTACAATAAATCTATTCTAACTCTTTTCATTCTCTTGATTGCTTGACAATCCGAATTTGTGAAATTCATCTTATCTATTCCCCTGCTTTCATTATCTATGCAATGATTCTAGTAAGTTCCTTTCTTATCTTCTCATCTAGCACTTTTGAACCACGTGACACTCTTCCAAATTTGTTTTTAATGTTAATATATGATGTTCTAAAAAGTTAATCAAAAAAATCTTTGTAGTTTAAAAATTTCATTGATAGAGAATAAAAATAAGTGCAAATGAATTACTCTATTACGTGGGATGTATCTCAAAGCGGGAATGACCTCCACACATCGACTTCTCTATGTGATGTCAAAGCGGGAATGATGTCAAAGCGGGAATGAATTACTCTATGATGTCAAAGCGGGAATGACCTCCACACATCGACTTCTCTGCATCCGTGAAAGCCAAAATTCCTCTTTCTCAAAGTTTGTGTAGAGACTTACAATGAGCTTTTGTATACTTGAAGTAGACCAAGGGAGATTTTCAATAAAACAAATTTCACGCAAAATAGTTGCCTACACTAATAGAAACAATCTCAGCCTTCACATACTTGGTGTGCCAAAAAAATCTCAGTAGCGGAGTAGCTCATTCGGTCCTTCTCCTCCATGAATTTGACTACAATGTTATACATCTGCCTAGATCTTCTTATGCACTAGCAAATTTTCTTTCCCAACTTGATTTGTGTTGGTGCATTTTACCCAAGCCTACATGCTTGATATATTTGATATCATCCTCATTTTTAAGTCAAATGAGTAGTCATGTGAACACCTCTTGTAAAAGAGTTCATTTTTATCTCTTGTAATTGAAAAAGGAAAAAGGAAAAGGATGGCTTACCTCATGCATGATGTAAAAGAAATTTCGTGGCTCTAACTACCAAAACCCACGACTTTTTGAGCTGAGGGAATATCTCCTAACTTTGGGGATCAGTTTTAGGTAGAGCCATTTGAATTCGAATTCAAAACTCCCTCCAAGAATAGCTATAAAAGGAGCAAGAAGGAAGAGGCGATTAGCAAGCCTTGTACGTGACCACTTCATGTCATTTAGGCACTTTGCACAAAATTTCTTGTATCTAGTTCCTATTTTTGCATAGACTTAGATATTTTCTATTTGTATCATATTCACAAACTGTAATTTGACATTGGAATATAAGCTAGTGTAGGTGAGCATTCTAGCTTACCATACACTTTGAAAACCTTATCTACTCTCTCTCTCTATCTCTCACTCATCTTCTTTTTTAGTATTAAGGTGTGTATGCTAAGGTTCATGTGTTGGAAGATCTTGTAAACATGTGATTATTTGTTATTGAGGCCCACCCCACTTCCAACATTTGGTATCATAGCATAGTTGACATACGCCCTTAACAAGATGAGTGAATATAGACTTGAGAATGAAGACAAGCTTTAAGGAATGTCTAACTATCCAATGTGGAGTTTTATAATGATGAATCTCTTAGTATCAAAGGACTTATGGAATATTTCCAATGGCACTTATCCAAGGCCAAGAAAAGTTGGAGAATAAACTACTTCATCTTCTACAAGACCTTTTGTTCCTATCTATGCTCAACAAGCGGTTAGTGAAGAAGAAGGAACTATTTCATAAGGATTTAGTGCTATTACTACCAAATTACCTCATAGAGAAGCGAAATTCAAATGGGATTCAAGGGATGCACAAGAACTTTCATATATTGCTATGGGAGTCAAGAGGCATATTATATGTAATAAAGTAAGTCTATGATCTAAGGGTCCAACCGGTTTAGATGCATCCGAAATCCAACACCGTTTGGTCATTGTTGCTCTAGCACAATGGTGAGAACCACATTGGGATGAGTGAAACTTACTTCAGGTCTCTCTTTGTTCTTTTCTCTTTGATTGCCATGGGCTGAGGATGTTCCAGCACCTTGATGGCTCGCGTTTACATTTGTTCAAGATGGAGGGAAGACTAACTCGCCTCTCCATGTGTAGGTATTCTCACGTGGTCTCCTACTACAAATACTCGTTATGAAGTCTCATCTAGGTATACAACCTTTCCAGGTGTGTCCGGGTCCTTGAATTCTTAAATCATGATGGAGCCTACCTCACTAGGTTGTTCCATTCTGTACCTCCAAAATGCTTCATCAGTTTCCTTATTTACAAACATCTTGATGCTTCTGTTGTCCTGAGGGATCCATTTTGGGATTATTACTCTTGTTAGTAGAGATTTCCCTCTAGGTGTCTTGGGTTCTTCTCCTACTAGTTCTTTTCCTTGGGTTCTCGCTTCTGTATCTAGCTGAATTACACCAAACTCATTAGTATGATTTGGCTGAGTACTTATGATGTACATTGTTCCCTCTTTGTCTATGTATGCATCTCTCTCGAATTTCACCACTCGATGTTCCAATCCAATGGGTTGGTCAAGGTTGTGCTTTTGCACCACTTGTCTTCACAAACCATCCTCATAGATGCGAGCATCTAAGCGGTTGGTTCAGACAAATTCTAATTGAGTTCTGTAGGGTCCTTCGAGTCTTTCCAAATATGCTATGTTTAACCCTCCTTCTGGTCTTTCTGTGCTAAAAGCCATTTTCAATTCACTAGTATCTAAGCTCAACTCATAGGGGTAAATATTCAAATGTTGTGCCCACGAACGTGTAGTAGTTCCTACACTTGCTTCTGATGATGTGAGGCTTCATCAGTCTGACTTACCTATATGCTTACCCGATCTAAGGTTCATGAATTTACTTCCTCTAACCGTTAATGTTCCTTTGTTTTTAATTTCTGGTTTCTTTTTAAATTCCTTTAAGTTCTTGTCTTATCTTATTGTATGCGTCAGGAATCGACTTTTCATTGTACTTTTGAGTTCTCATTCCGTCAGACTTTAATTCTTTCCTTTAGGTTTTCGTATAGCACACCTTTAATTTAGTCTTGGACTTGAAAAATTTTAAGTCTCTTGAACTTGATCGCTCCTATCATCGTTCTAATTTAATCCACAATGCTAAGCGTTTAGCCTAAGCTAATAATTGAGTGAGGTGGTTGAGTATTCTTCCACCCTCAAGTCAGCTCCTTTGATTGCTCTGTTGCCCAAGAAGTCGCACGTCCCAAGCCTTGCGTTTTTCACTGCCTTGCTTTGATTGCCCTTGATAGCTCTTGTTAGACCTCTAAAAATTCAATGTTTAGACCACTTCTTAAATGGATGCTCAAGCACTTGAATATATACACCTTTTAGGTCCCTTTTTCCTTTGCCCAAAATTTTAATGTCCCCTTTCTTTTCTATTACCCATAATGGTCAACCTCAAATTATCCTTTCTAAAGATCCAAATTACTCATAAAGAGCTTTCTAACGAGCCATAAATCTCAAAAAATGGACTTTAGATGAAAAAGATATGAGCATTCAGGCTCTCGGGGGTAAAAACTAACAATTAGGTTTTTCTTCAAATATGAGCTAAGGGGTCTCCAATAAGTGTAATCACCCAAATTAAGTCCCAAGTGGTGAAATGGTTTTTAGCAAATTCATTGAACCATTTATCAACTAACCCTTCCAACGTTGCTGGAAAAAGATTTATAAATGCATCTTCCATTCCCATTAGACCCCTTGTTTTGCATAAGGCGATAAATCTTCTGATATCTTCATTGGGGTCTTCATGTGCTAGTCCTCTAAAAGATGAAAATTTGATATTTAACCTTCAAAGTAGATTTTATAGGTCCACTTGAGCCACCATATTTCTTACTAAGGACGTTGATGACATGGAGCTAGTTGACCTTTGAATAGCTTTTCTTCTTGTTGCTTTACAAGGGACCCTTAAAGTTTGAGACCAAGTTGTGGTCATGAGCTACACATTATCCTTGTTCGGCTAAGAGAGCTCCAAGTAAAAGAAAAATTACCTGTGAGTCTAGAACTATTGGTACCTTTGCATTTCTTCTACAATCTATAATATCGGTTCTCCTATGCTCAAGCCACCTTGTGGTCACACCCGGCATACCAAAGTTTGTTTGGGGATTCATTAGCAAAAAGGGACTTGAGTATTTGAAGGAGAAAAAGAAGAAGAAGAAGAAGAAGAAGAAGAAGAAGAAGAAGAAGAAGAAGAGGAAGAAGAAGAAGAAGAAGAAGAATAATAATAATAATAAGAAGAAGAAGTAAAACACTTGCACCAAAAACATTTGTATCTTGATTAGAATGAAAAATAAAATGGGTGTTTCTAGAATAAGACAATTTTTTTTCTCTGCAGAGTGCTTAAACCCAAAAAGCACACACACACACACACAAACACACAAGTGCACAAGATACCAAAAGTCCTTGTGCAGTCAACCTTCTTTGTATCAGACCTCCACCCTCTAAAGCAGCTTGTTCTTGTACACACCTTGCACTCAAGCTTTCAATAGGGTTGTAGGAAGGGCCACCTTCTATCAACGTGCAACACCTCCTCATTGGTACTTTGTTCCACCTTGGTTGCCTTCCTCAATGGTTCTCTTTGCACTCTCTCTCTCTCTCTAACTGCCCATTTGACATAGTTTGTATGGTACTTTGCACATAGTTTCTTGTATTTTTTTCTATTTTTTCTTAGATTCAGATGTTGTCAGTTTGTATCATATTCAAACATTTCAATTTGACATTGGGATATAAGATAGTGTACATGAGCATTCCATCTTACTGTTCACTTTGAGAAACTTGTCTACTCTTTCTCTCTCTACCTCTCACTCATCTTTTTTTTATTCTTAAGGTGTGTATGCTAAGGTTCATGTGTTGGAAGATCCTTCAAACCTCTCATTAATTATTATTTAGGCTCATCCCACTTCCATACATGGTCTCCCCTTGGACATTGTCTCCGATAGTGGCACATGTTTTTCCAATGATTTAATTACGGCCCTCAATCATTTGTTTCAAATCATCCATAAACTTAATATGCCATATTACCCTCGTGCCCATGGATTTGCAAAAAGTACTAAGAAAACCTTGTTGGCTAGGTTGAAGAAGCTGATTGTGGATTGTCCACATTGCCATGATGATTTCTTGCCTACTATCTTGGGGGTAGCTAAAACCTGCTTCACACCTACTATAAATAATGGTTGAAGAGTGTTGTGGGCCTCCTTATCTAGCTAATAAGCATAAATCATCATATATGTTGCTTGGAACATGATTCACAAATGATAGGATCAAAATAAATAGGTTGGGATATGATCCAATACACAAAACTTGCTATTTTAGTTGAGATACCTGCTCAGTCTTTCACTTAATTCTCTGTGTACAATAGCAATGAGTAAAATTCCTTTTAAGGATCTTTAATTAGCTTAACCAACTACCATTCATGAGTAGAATCATCTAAAATGATGATATATGTAGAGAATTTTGTTTAGCAAGTAGAGCAACACTCCCGAGTTTTACGGGCTTACATAGTCACAAAATCGTGAGCATTACTTGACCAATATCTAACGACTGAGAGAACCAACTTCAATGAGACTTTGTAGGATCCAAATAGACAGTATGCGAAATATGTCATGCTTTGAATCATGCAAAATGATGCACTACACAGTGAGAACTTGCTCAGACAAAGCCATTGTTTTGATGGAGTGTGACAGAGATATGAGAGTAGGAAGTAATGAACATGTATTGATTAACTCATGTAAACTTACAAGATCATTGGCAATAAGACATTGCTCAATGAGTGTAGGATGAGACAGCTATGGTATGAGCTTCTCTTCACAATGAAGGTACATGGAAATGATTTCATAACCTCGAGATACACATGGGATGTTCTACTTAACGTTTATAGCTTGTGTTGGAGCCAAGCATTTGAATTTGAATTCAAATCTCCACCTAAAAGTTATCTTAAAGTATATGATTGATTCCCTCTTGAATTCAGCTACCAAATGGATACAAGATAGATGCTTTCTAACTCCTTCACTTTTTACTATGAGTAATTAAACTCAAAGTTACAAGAGATTGTACATATGAAGCTTTCTAAGTGATAAGCTTTTACATCAAGCTTATGTGTGTCCATCAAGTATGTAGGCTTGGGTTAATTGTACCAATAGGATAGGGCCACCATGAATCCTCCATTGGAATAATATTTCTAACATACTCCATATTTTGTATCTGTGTTCTAACTAGTCTTTTATTTAAATTGTAATGTTTACCTCTTACTGTTCGAGCTTCTTCAACCAATGGAATTTCTAATTTAGCCAATGGAATCCTGTGTTTCCAAAGACATGCAGGTACTCCTTCCACATCCTTGTATTGCACTACACTTAGTGCCATAAAAATTAGCATATAAGATGGCATCCTTACCATTATTCATAACCAACTGGCCATTGATATAGGATTTGAATGAGCTTCATCAATGTTGCACTTAAGGGTTTTGTTTCTCTCTTTTATGGCATGTGACTGGTTCACCAAATCTAGAAACTTGAATGATCTCCTCTTTTCCTTCATAAACTTCCTCTCTACTTGAGTTATTTGGAAAAATTCCATAGCAAGAAAATGATTCTTCTCCTTGTAGCCAAGCCAACATGTTTTCTTCTTCATATAAATCCAAACCTAGATTTACCTACATATCGTTTTCCATACAAATACCACTTGTTTGCATCATGTTGGTATGTCTTTTGTTGTCTGGTCCTTCTTCTAAAAACATCTTTTGTAGCTCCTTTCCCTCTTTTTCAGACACATAATATTCTTGCCCCAATCATGCAGGACATGGGTATACCTTAACCAAGGTCTTCCAATCAACAGGGGAAAAACTTCCATCTACCTGTGGCACCCTTAAGACAACGAAGTCCAAATTGAAGATGTTACCTTGTATCTCAACTAGGACTCCAGGGACCACTCCCATAGGTCTTACTATGCTTTGATATGCCAATGTTACAGTGATGTTGGTACGTCTTAAAGGTTGGAGTCCAAGCTCTTTCATAGTATGTTCATGCATCAAGTTAATTCAACAACTGCCATCCATTGTAACTGCTTGTAATTGATGTTATCTGATAGTGAATATTGGATGTGGGCTCTTATAATCTGTGAGGGGGGATTCCCCTACAATTTTATCCTTACTCGTAGCGATATTCTTTGCCACTAAAGTGGTTGTGGAGGCCTCATCAACTCCTTATGAGCCCCACTGAATGCATGCCCAATGATATCACTAGTAGCTCTGAGCTCTTCTTTTTGTCTTGTATCTTCACATGTAGTGGCTCTATACTCATGTGTCTCTTTGTCCTTCCAATAGTACTTGTCTCTTGGCCTATGTCTATTTGAGCCTTTCCCTTGCTTCTTTTTTGCATTACAAAAGAGTCAATTTCTTCTAACTGCACTACTCTTGTAGATGGTGATGGCACACTCACTTCTTCTACAACTTTTTCTTTTTTCTCAGAGATCATTTGTATGGGAGGCCCACATGTAGATGGCTTTGGACAACAATTGGTATAATGATCCCTAGCCCTTGGGTATTTTCTTCACGGAGGGGCATTATTTCGTAGAGGACACTTGCTTTGATAACGCCCACATTACCCACACTTGAAACAAATCATTGGCCTCCTAGGCCCATTTCCAAAATTACCCCTAGGACCTAGAGTGTTTATGTTTCCTTTAGTTGGTGCAACTCCCATTACATTGTAGGTCTTTGGACTCCGCCTTGTCCTCTATATGCTTGTGTAGGCATTCCTCTTGTGTGTCATTCATGAGCTTCTTGGCCTACTTTCCTGCATAATTAGACAGCTATACTCAAGAGAGGGTCATCACTTACCACATGGCCTTGGTTGCTTCTCATGATGCACCACACTCCATTTTTTATGCCCTTCCATGAAGTTCGTGTAGTTCTTGCCATAGTTGTGCTAACTCCTTTGCTTGGGACTCTTCTTCTTTTTGTAACTTTAAAGCTTCAATTTCGTGCCTCAGTTGAGTTATTGCATTTTCTTCTTGTTTCTAGGGATTTTTCCTTCTTAGGCTCTCATTTTCTCTTCTCAACTCTATCATTGGTCCTCAAGTTCCACATGGTATGGTTGAATAGAAGAACTAGTTCCATATTGGTATATGATTTGCTCTATCCTTGTTGCTATAGAAATAAATTCCTCAATTGTTGTTGTGAGGATCACCAACTCCTTAATATTTCACTCTATTGAAGTTGGAAGTGCTTTGGCTAGCCATTCATTGGAAAAGAAATCATAAGGAGGGTCTAGTAATTGAGCCATCAATGCTTCGGGTTTAGTGACAAATTCTAGAAATGTCTCCCCAAGACCTAGTCGTAGATTTTCTAACTCTTCAATAATATTTTCTACTATATTCCCTTGTTGGAAATGTGTCTTCAAGGCCTCCTTCATTAAGTCCCAAGTGGTGAAATGGTTGTTAGCAAATGTATTGAGCCATTTATCAACTAACCTTTCCAATGTTGCTAGAAAAAGATTTATAGATGCATCTTCCATTCCCATTAGCCCCCTTGTTTTGCATAAGGCAAAAAATCTTCTGATATCTTCATTAGGGACTTCATGTGCTAATCCTCTAAAAGATGAAAATTTGATATTTAACCTTCAAAGTAGAGTTTATAGGTCTACTTGAGCCACCATATTTCTTACTAAGGATGTTGATGACATGGAGCTAGTTGATCTTTGAGTAGCTTTTCTTCTTGTTGCTTTACAAGGGACCCTTAAAGTTTGAGACCAAGTTGTGCTCATGAGCTACACATTATCCTTGTTCGGCTAAGAGAGCTTCAAGTAAAAGAAAAATTGCCTGTGAGTGTAGCACTATTGGTACCTTTGCACTTCTTCTTTAATTTGTAATATCGATTCTCCTATGCTCAAGCCACCTTGTGGTCACACCCGGCATACCAAAGTTTGTTTGGGGACTCATTAGCAAAAAGGGACTTGAGTATTTGAAGGAGAAAAAGAACAAGAAGAATAAGAAGAGGAAGAAGAAGAAGAAGAACTAAAACACTTGCACCAAAAACACTTGTATCTTGATTAGAATGAAAAATAAAATGGGTGTTTCTAGAATAAGACAATTTTTTCTCTCTGTAGAGTGCTTAAACCCAAAAAGCACACACACACACTAACAAGTACAGGAGTAATGTAATAGACGTTGGATAAGTCTAGAATCATATGTATATAACTCAATGATGTAAAGAAATACAAGAGAGAGTCATTAGAAGACAAGTGTCATTGAGATAGATGTGTAGAGAGTCATCTTCACGAGTTAGTGTCGAGTCTTTCTCTGATTTCTCTCAGTCTGATCATGTGGATCAGGAAATCTTACGTATACATCTAATTTAGAAGCTAATGAAGCTATGTTCAAAGTTTCATGGTCTAATTCCTTTCATGTTGTGAGTATGATCAATAGGAACATGTGTATGTAAAGTCTACAGGAAGAACTCTCAGAGTTGTGCATTTTTTTGTGTCAATGTTTTGCTTAGATATGAGTGCTCAGTGTAAAGTTTTTGATGAATGAGCATTCAAAATCTAACTTAAAGGTAAGGAAGCTATGGCTAAAAGAATTTAGCAAAACGGGATCTGTGCTGTGAGAAATCAACCTTGGAAGTTACCTATGTCAAAGTCGCTTGTTCACGAAGACAATTTCTGACATACTTTTGCTCTTAAGGATCAAATTAAAGTTTTAATTATTCTTTTGAAGGTTTATTGGTTGATATGATTGTGCAAAGGTAGTGTGAAGATATGTGCATCGTTAGTTTGAAGAAATCTGAAGATTTGTGTAGATAATGAAGTCAATCTATGAAGCAGACTTTCTGAAGAAGGAAGATTTTCACTCAGAGAAGTGATAGTGAAAGTTTTGGTAAATGAAGGTAACATTTGTGTAAAGTTTGATCCATAAATGATATAGAGGTGTTCTTAAATCAGTATTGATCAAACCTTTGGAGATTAAGAGGTCTCCAACAATGGTATCAGAGCTGAAGGTGTAATACAAGTAAAGTAAAGGCATTGGAAGTCTTGACTGTTGTAGATATTGAAGTTCCTTCTAATTGAAGGTGGACAAAGTCAAATTCTTGAAAAAAAACTGAAGAAGTACAAAGCACGAATTCAAAGGATCAATAAGGATTAGAGCTTCATATCAAAGGTACACTATATTATCATAAATCCTAGTAATTGTAGACACAAAAGATCAAAGATGGGAGAAAGCTTGCAGATTGATAAGCTAGATAGGGAGAACTATCCAGCTTGGTCCATGAGGATGGAGGCACACCTCATGAGCAAAGATTTGATGGTATTCATTACAAGAGAAGAAGAAAAGCCTGAGTTTGAAGATCCTAGTGTTCCAACTAGGGAGGAGCTTGCAAGTTTGAAGAATTGGATGAGAAAGGATGCTCAAGCTAGGAGTATCATTTACATGGTTGTAAATGATTATCTTCTACCTCACATCAGAGGATTAGAAAGTGCAACAGATGTGTGGAATGCTTTGGAAGAGCATTTCCAAAACACAACCAAGTCAAGGAAGTCCTCATTATGGGCAGAGTTCACAACTTTCGAGAAGAAAAGCTCACAATCGATTTCTGATTATGTGGCAAGGATGAAGGATATTGCAGATAGCTTGGGAGCAGTAGATGAAGATATTGAAGAGGATAAGTTGGTAAGGCAAATACGTATAGGTCTAAGAGGAGATGAGAAGTGGAAGCCTTTCATATTGTCCATAGAATTGTCACTAGATCACTTTACTCCTTATCTTAATCAGTTTCTAGGACACATGCTAACTTTTGAGTAGGACACTAAGGGAGACAATGATAGGAGTGCAAGTCAGGCTATGTACTCCAAGGACAAGAAAAAGAATGGCAAAGTGAAGCAGTCAACTGATGATGAAGGAACTTCAAGTCAAGCTAACTTTACAAAAGGAAAGATGAACTTCAGAGGTAAAGGAAGAGGAGGTAAGAACAAAGACAATACTAAAGCTTGTTGGGTTTGTGGCAGAACAAATCATTTGGCAAATGATTTTTGGTATAACAATCAAAATGGTGGAAGTAATAACCAGAGCTTCAATCAAAGAGGTAGAGGAGGCAGAAATCAAAGAGGAAAATTCAGAGGAAGAGGTGGTAGGACATCATATGCTAGAGGATGTGGAAGAAGTTTTCAATCTTAGTCCTACAACAATAACTATTATAACTATGCATCAGATCAGAAGGATGACATTACTCTTATCTTGAATGCAACACATGAAGCAGTAGGAGAAGACCAAAGGGTGTTCTATATTGACTTAGGATGTAGCAATCATCTGAGTGGCAATATATCATTGATGACTGATATGGAAGCAAAGGTGAATGGACATACAGTTCAAAGAGGAGATAACACCAAGCATAAAGTGGAGAGCACTGCAGAAGAGAACCTAAGTAGGGCCTTAGTGCCTTCTTCACCCTTGATCACAGAAAGTGACCCGAACTCAAACAGTTTTGACTCTACTCATGTAACTAGTCCACCCGCTTATTACACGGAGTCACCAGAACATGTGGAGACATATCATTATGATAGTCCACCAATGGAACCTAGTTGGGAGCCAGATTATACTAATGTGATGTACGCAAACCCAAACCCACGGCCCCAATTGAGACAACAGAGACCACAGGGCCCTAGAGGACCATCCTTTAGGTGCCAAGGAGATCACTTCATAAAGGATTGTCCACATCCCCCAATAGCAAGGCAATCACAGTACTATAGCATCCAAGGCTTTTGTGCCGATTGTGGTAAAGAGCACATAATCAAAGATTGTCCTAAGAACCCAGTTAACGCTTCGAATGTGACACCGATCAACGTGATAGGTATTGTAAATAATGCAGATGGATCCAACCCTACATACGTGCCTATCCAAGCTATAACCAGAGCCCAGGCACTCTTACAAAACCAACAACTTAATCAAGAGAAAGTAGCCGGAACTAGTGAAGTTGCAGAATCTAGCAGTAAAAAGACAAAATCTTGGAAAGATTCCAGAGAAAGAATAAAGAGAAAGTGGAGTAAAAAGATAACGGAGTTGGAAGGAAGTTTAAGGGAATCTAGAGCCAAAATACAAGAATTGGCTTCACAAGAATTAAATCAAGAAAACCCAGCTCAGAAATCAGGATCGGTTTTAGCGGAACCCATACCTGAAGATCTAGACATGATGTTTCGTGCATATCAGGCTAGAATAAAAGAGGGACCTCAAGTAACGGAAATGAGTAAAAACTACCCTCGAGCTGATCTAGAAATTGAGAGAACTAAACTTTGCATGAAAATGGTAGAATTAGCACAAGCTTTGTTTGAAGCCTCTAGATATCTTAATTGGAATAACATGGCAAAACCGGAACTACACTTTCAAGGACTAATGGAGAGGCTAGAACACTTGATAGAAAGCAAAGAGAAAAAGGATCAGCCTAGGAACCCTATTGTCCCAGAGACACAGGAAAGGAATGCACCATCCCTGTCTCAAGTACCCAATACAGAAAGTCAAGACAATTTGTCTTCCATACATAGGTACTCACATGAATTTTTGAGAGAAATACAAGAAGAGAAATGGAGAAAAGAACAAGGAACCCATCCTCCTATTCAAGAAATAGACGACTTGCAGGAACAATTTCCCCAAGACATCCCCTCTATATATGATGATGTAGAGGTGGAACAGCTGAGTGAACCCACAGGATTTGAATCTAATTCTTTACAAGAATTACCTCAGTTCACAGGACCTTGGGAAGCCAAGTCTATTAGTATGAGAGCACCCACGATAATAGTGAGGAATGAAGAATCAGTGATCCCTAGAAACACGGAAGTGATCAAGAACACGAAAGTACAGTGTAATCTCACTCTGAAAGAATTGTTAAAGGTAAAACCAGAATTGTGGAAGCACGTAGCAAATCAATTCCCTGAGCTAGCTTCCACACACTCTCAAATAGGATCACATAAGAAGGTACCAGAGATACCCGTGGAAAAGATTGGAGACGTAAGCGAAGGAGAGGAAGGTAACACATATCTTCCAATAACCCATCAGGGCTACACCACGAAAGCCATCTTAGATTCAGGAGCCGGAGTAGCCATCGCTACCACCGCTTTATGGAAACGTTGGGGTAAGCCAGCCCTCAGACCCACCAGGATGAAGCTACAAATGGCTGATGGACACATAGAAAAACCATTAGGCTTACTAGAAGGCATATCTCTCACCACTTGTGGTGTAGAATTTGAGCATACTTTTGCCATTTGTGACTTTGCAAAAAACCGTGCGTATGAGATGATATTGGGACGACCATTCATGCGTCAGTTGCAAATTGTACAAGATTGGGGAACTAATTCTTTGTACTTGCAACATTTAGGAGTGACTACTAAAGTCAATCTTAAAGACTATTCACACAAAGATGTACCCCCAATACAATGGAATACCATCCATAAGACACCAGTAGAGACGGAATCCGTGCACTCATTAGAATCAGATCCTTCTTGGTTGCATGAGGATACCCACTTATGGATGTGTAAAGTAGCCAAACAAGAGGAAGAGCGATTAGAAGCAAGGACCTTAGGTGCAGAACAACATCCACGAACCCTTCAAGATCCAGCCTATGCACCTGTAGTATTCCCAGACGAAGAGTTTGAACCCCATGGTTGGGCGGAAATACTAGCAACCATGGATGTAGCCATCAATGAAGAACAATGGACACCCCACTGTGACGAGGATGGCTATGACATTTCAGTTTTCACGATAGAGCCAATCATGTGCGATGCAATCTTAGAAGAGTGTGAACAAGACACTGATGCATTTGAGGATGCAAGCGATTTTGATTTAGAATCAATTATCATGGACCCACCCTTTGCATCAGAGGAAGAATATTTCTACGAAGTAGAGACTCACACTCAGAGACACGAGGAAATTACGAACGAGGTAAGGTTAGCCACAGAAGTGACTGATAAGAGTGAAGGCAAGAAGAGAAAGAGGAAAGAAACCATGTCAGAAAAAGAAGAATTTTTGTTTGAAGTACCCGAGAACTTCAAGAAATATGAAATCGAAGATAGAAGGATTATGGTACGGATGCCCAATAGAAAGGCGAATGACGGCAAGTATATGATAACCGAGAGAAAACCAAGAAAATAATAGTTGCTATCGAAGGAGAAGAAGAAAAGTGCACATATATAGGGCATGATTTGACGACTGAAGAAGAAGAAGAGTTAGTTGCCCTATTGCGCGAATATAGAGATGTTTTTGCTTGGAGTTACAAAGATTTGAAAGGAGTAGATCCAGATATATGTTCTCATAGAATCCCTATGACTCCAGATGCAAAACCGACAAAACAGAAACCTTACACGTACAATGATAACTACGCTGCGAAGATTAAAGAAGAGATAGATTGATTGATAGAAGCAGGATTCATTTACGAAATTGAGCATACCGAATGGGTATCCCCCATTGTGGTTGTGCCCAAGAAGAATGGAAAATTGCGTGTGTGTATTAACCTTAAAAAAGTTAATGCCGCCACGATTAGAGATAGTTATCCTCTTCCTATCAGAGAACACCTATTGGAAAGAGTTGTGGGCAAGGAAGTTTACAGCTTTCTTGATGGATTCTCAGGCTATAACCAAGTAGCCATTGCTCCAGAAGATCAACACAAGACGGCTTTTGCCACTGAATGGGGCATATTTGCATTTCGTGTGATGCCATTTGGCTTAACAAATGCACCCGCCACTTTCCAGCGACTCATGTGTCATGTTTTTAAGGAATTCTTACGCAAGAGCTTGGAAGTTTATGTCGATGACTTATGTGCTCATTCAAATGTAAGACAGACACATATCCCCGAGTTAAGACAAATATTTGACAAATGTCGAGAATATCAGGTTTGTTTGAACCCAGAAAAATGCGTTTTCATGGTCAGACAAGGCAAAATTCTAGGACACATTGTGTCAAAAAATGGAATCTCTACGGACGAGGAAAAAGTGAAGGTAATTGCGGATCTACCTAGGCCGACGAACATCAAAGAGGTACAGGCATTTATGGGCCATTGCGGTTATTATAGGAGATTCATACACATGTATGCAATCATAGCCAAGCCTCTGTACTCTCTTTTGACCAACTTTGAATGGACAATTGAATGTGAAAATTCATTCAATGAACTTAAACGACGTTTGTGCTCAGCACCTATATTGACCACCCCAGATTGGAGTAAGCCATTCCATGTACATGTGGATGCATCCAATTACGCCATAGGATGTGTGTTAGCACAACCCACGAATGAAGGTAACATAGATCTCCCCATAGCCTACGCGAGCAGACAATTGAACGCAGCAGAAAGAAATTACACCACGACGGAACGAGAAGGATTAGGGATGATCTACGCTGTAAAGAAGTTTAGGCACTACTTGTTGGCCAACAAATTCAAGTTCTTTACAGATCATCAAGCCCTATTATATTTGGTCAACAAACCATGTAACACAGGACGACTGATACGTTGGTTTCTATTACTCATGGAGTATGATTTTGAAGTAGTAGTCAGGAAAGGAAAGACACATCTTAGGGCTGACCACCTCTCAAGATTAACCTCAGGAGAAGCTCCTCAAGGAATAGCCGATGAATTACCAGATGCATACTTATTTAACCTTGAGATAGCACCAGAATGGGCTAAGCCGATAGTCCCTATTCTGACATACGGACCCAAGAATCCTAAGATAAAGATCAAAGAAGAAGAGATTACCAAGTCTCAGAGATATCAAATCATGGCAGGAAGCATATATAAACAAGATAATCAAAAGATTCTTGCTTGTTGTGTAGATGAATCAGAACATGCGAATTGGTTGCAATTAGCACACATAGGTGCACTAAAGCAACATCATTCAAAACATCGAACATTACAGACTCTGCATAGATTAGGAGTATATTGGCCTACGATGGAAGCAGATGTCTACAAGTTGTGTAAGGAATGCCATGTTTGTTGTGAAAGACCACCAGTAGAGCATGCTACATTATATCACGTGTCTCTCACACCAGACTGGAGTGAACCTTTAGTGACATACTTGAGGACGAACACATTCCCTCAAGGCATGACCTTAGCTCGACAACGCAGTCTAGAGCAGGAAGCTCACGACTATTCACTTATTGGCGATAATCTATACAAAAGAGGACGAGATGGATATCTAAGGCAATGTGTTCATGAGAGCGATTATCTTAGCATACTAGAGACTGCACACCAAGGTGTTGCAGGAGGTCATTTTGGACCAGATAGGATAATCAAAGCCATTCTCTTTGCAGGATTATGGTGGCCCACTCTTCACATGGATGCACATACCTATGTAAAGAGATGTGATGTGTGCCAAAGAACTCAGTTTCCTACTCGCAGAGATGAAACGCCCTTGAAACCCATGATGGGCGGACGTGCATTTTCTAAGTGGGGTATAGACTTTGTAGGACCCATCAACCCCCCTGCAAAAGGTACACATGCGGAATACATTATTGTTGCCACAGATTATCTTACGAAATGGGTAGAGGCAAAAGCCACAAAAAAGAATGATGCTCACACGACTGCAAAATTCTTATTTGAAAATGTCTTTACAAGATATGGATTGCCTATAGAGTTAGTGAGCGATCGAGGCACTCACTTTCTAAACCAAGTCATTGAATATTTGTTACAGGATTTTATGGTGATTCACAAGAAATCTGCACCATATCATCCTCAGGCCAATGGTCAGGCTGAAAGCACTAACAAGATACTCTGTAGCGTACTGACAAAACTCGTGAACAACAAACGTTCAGATTGGTACAAACAGTTACACCACGCTGTTTGGGCATATCGAGTGGCCTACAAGACCGTACTCAATGCAACTCCCTTTCAGATGGTTTTTGGTCAGAATGCAGTGCTTCCTTTGGACTTCTTGATACCGACACTTAAGGTTGCACAAGAACATCAGTGGACCGGCCATGAATTATCAGCGAGAATAATGGACTTGGAACGATTAGGAGAAACCAGGCTAAAGGCAGCAGCAGGAATATACGCAGCGAAGAAGCGACAGAAAGCATATTTTGATGCACATGTGAAAGATAAAGGCCTAAAAGAAGGAGATTTAGTTCTAGTGTATACGCTGAAACAGCACGCACGGAAGTTAGAAAAGCGAGGTTATGGACCTATGATCATTAACAGACTTTCGACAAGTGGAGCAGTACAGTTAGCCACCTTAGAAGGAGATATAATGCCTAATTACATTAGTGGCTGTAGAGTCAAGCTATATCAGGAACCTCTTACTGAGGATATGCTTAGACGACTCACGTTGGCAAAGAAGCGTAAGGAGGAAGAAAATAGAATACGAGCAGAAGCTCAGGCAGAAGCCATAGAACGCATTAAGCGCATGAAGCTAAGAAGACAAGGACTAGGGAGAGAACATTATAACCATCTGGAAACATCACCCAGATATCCCATGGCCATGTGTCAAGTAAAGTCAACCACTCATCCTAGCATAGTGGACAGGAGACCATTCATTACAGTTAGGCTAGCGCACGGCAACCCTTGCCAAAAACTCAGGGCTTTAATTAACTCAGGTGCTGCGACTAGTGCGATTAGATGGTCCCACTATAAGGATTTAGGAATAGAAATGCGGCCAATTGAGGCATACCTCATAGGCTTAGGAGGCATGGAAACCCCTTGCATGGGTGAGGTGGACCTTCCTATCCTCATTAAGGATATGACGATGACAACGAAGCTACTAGTGTGCCATGATGACGACCTGATAGAACCCCTAATCCTTGGCCAAGATTGGCTATACGATCACTCAGTGGACCTAAATCTTAGACAAGGCTCCTTACAGATTGGAACCTTAGAGCAGAAGCGAGTGATACCGCTTGACTTCCCTAATGGCATTCCGCCTGACGGTTGTGACCCTAGACCCTATGAAACGCATGCGACGGAAGACCGGAAGATCCTTGATCAGCTCAGTCACGTTACGTCCACACCAACCCACTCGGGCTTGGCTATGGACAAATGTCAATCAAAAGGACGACAGGAGATCTTCCCTGGGACTTCCTGCAAACTAGAAGAGACAGTTACCCAACCACAAGGGCAGATGGACAGAATCAGTGGTCAGGTGGGTTGCATCAGCGGCCAAATGAGCACGACACCCTGCGGTGCTCATCCTTCCAAACTTGTTGCGGACTGGCCTAGATTAAAGTTAAATAAGGCATCACTTCCTAATGGGCAGGTCACGCAAGTGTTGGATCTCCCTTCTTTTCCAAAGCAGAGTGTCCATCCGACCTCTCAACCCCAGCAACAACAGAGTCAACCACGACAAAGGAACCCAGACCGACTGCAGTATCGGAGGAAACAACAAGGAAAGCAGTTTAGGCCACCGAAAGGAAGCGGCACCAAACAAATATGGGTGCCAAAAGGACAAAAAGCACCGAAGAACTCCAACCAAGCAGAGATCGACAAGAAAAAGGCAAGGCAGAAACAGAATCAGTATCCACCATCCCCTCGACCTTCTCCTACAGGTCCGAGCATTCGACAAATGTGGATCACCAAGAAATACCTTACCCATAGACCCACACCCACGCAGATTTGGGTACCCAAACCATGTATCATAGCCCAACCCTTAAGCCATGTAATATATACCCCTCACAAATCCTTCCATCCCTCAACACCACCACACCCGATACTACCTTTTGCCCCTCAGCAGAAACCCACCACCCACTCAAAGACTCTTAGGAAATGGATACCGAAGCGTGTCCAACCGTCTTCCCCTAACCCATTGTCTAACTACCCCCCGACTAACATACAACCTTGTACTAAATTACTAACCGTTAAACCTTGTAATAATTCACCCACCATCATCGCACATCACTCATAATCTCGTCTCATCAAGAAATGTATGCATGATCTGAAACATGTAGGTGTCTAGAGACCTGCACTAGTGCTGCAAGAAACATTGCATCCATCACATCACAACACTTGGCTACACGGGTTATGCATCAGTTATGGAAAGGGATTGCGGTCTCACTTTAATGGGATCATAATTAATTTCCATGCTAATGTGTTAATCTTTTGTAGCAGATCTTTCTTATTAGCGCATCAGCCACCATGCAAACCGACGAAGGAACATCAGGAGCAGGCCCCAGTGTTGCGGCTGTGCCCCTCAATGTGCTACGAGCAGAATCCCACCCGACTGCTCCACCACCGGAATTCCAAGGATTTCCAGGGCCCATGCCTATCGACAACCCACCCATGGGCTACACCGAAAAAATACACAGGAACTCTCATTGGTTTCAGGGACTTGCAGGACCCTTAGCGGACGCGGACTTTATATTTGAATCCTCTCTGACATTTGATGACCGCACGTGGGGAAAATACCAGTTTTTCTCTAGAGAGTTCGAAGCCCTACAGAGCACCCAGGATTTAACTCACGTTTGGGCCAGAGCAGGCTTCACAGAGTATTTCAGTGATCCTCTACCCAAACCGGACTTTTACAGGTGCTATTACTTAATTACTACTTTGCTGGCCTCTGAGAATAAGGACATCCCAGGAACCTTCATTTTGCCCTCTTTAGTGGATGATCCACCTTACAAGAGATTTTACCTCTCTAAGGATTTAATCAGAGCTGCCATCAAGATTCATGGCACCCACACACCCACAGATCGAGAAAGATTAATTCCAGATCCTATGAAACGTGGGGATGTCACGAAGTGGGAGGAGATCTCTGCAATTACACCTGAGCTATCAAAGCCACTACGGATATGCATGCAACACTTCGCATTCCCCGCTCAGGACAGATTTACCATGCCACACAAAAGAATATGGTTTGGTTTGTACTTGGCATGCACGGGACCTCAAACTGTTGATCTGGCAAGCTGGATCATAGATCAAATGTATCTGGCACAACACAGATGGGAACGCAAAAAGGTGCTTAATGGATGTTGTGCACTCACTAGAATTGTGTATATGTGTTTGGCTTATGACTTGCCCATCGAGCGTGCATTAACGGGAGAAGAACTAAAGGCATTCAAAGGAACGACGAAGAAAGCCAGGAAGCCCAGTAGAACACGGGCAGGTAAGCGCATGAGAGCACTATTCCTTGCCTTCAAGTGCCAGAGTCGCCATCACCACAACCCTCTCTAGAGCGACCACAGACAGAAGCGGCTCCCACAGTACAACCTATTCGCATAAGGTTGTCCAGACCAGTGGTTACGGAGGCCACCACTAGTACCGCTGCACCTCAGGCAGCTGCCACCACAGAACCCACCACCACAACAGCAGAAGCTCCCACCACTATTGGTGCGGAAGCGTTTTCTTTCCCGATACCACATATGGAGGCAGACCCTATAAACACAACATTTGATTTTGAGATGCCTGATGCATTCTCAAACGAATTCCAGTATTCAGAGGCACAGTTGTTCTCCCAGGAATATGAACGCCCCAGCTACCCTACCACGCCACGAGATCTGCCACAGGGACAAGCTGTGTCGAGCTCTGAAGAAGAAAGAACCGAAACAGACGACGAGGAAGGCGACGATGAAGCCAGCAAGGGCTCACATGACGGACAGACAAATGGCCAAGGCCAACAGACTGACGCACACGGCGACACCAGCACATATGAAGATGAGACTTTCGAAGCCGCAGCGTACACGCTGGCCATAAAGAAACTATATCGTACGATGGAAAAAGTCTGGGCACGGAAAACGTTAACTGAAGAGGAGAGCCAGGCATTAATTGAACAGGAACTCATCTCCGGAGGATTCGAAGACGCATACATCAGAGGGTTCAGAGAGTTAGTCCAATCAGTAGGTTCCCATGAAGCACTCAGGTATATACAAAGAAAGCAACTACCACAGTTTGACCCCCGCCGAGTGCGACTACTTTCAAAACCCGGAGAGTATATTCGCGTACCAACAGGAGCTCAGTCTTCAGCACAAGCCAGGGAGGCACGCCTCGTCTCCGAAAGTTCATTAACCGCAGAACCCATCCTTGTAGATTCCCCACCACGTACTACCGTTGTACATACCACCACTATCCTCGAAATAACATCCACACCTTCTACCCCTCTCTCACCTCATCTTTCGCCAACCCATCCTGTATCCCCCGCACACCCACCTACTTCCCCCACATCCACACCAGTACAAGGCAACATAGCCACACCCTTTGCCCTGCCCATTCATACCACCATGCCCACACCCAACCCTCCGTGTCTACTTGTCAATCCCTCCATCCCTTCATCCTTCCCATCCTTTCCACCACTTTTAAGACAACCTTTCACCTTTCTAACCCCACTAACCTTCTCACCAGTTTCACCTCCTCAACCCACTGTAACCCCTATTTCCCCTTTTCACCAAGCTGCCCCAGCCATCCCCCCTGTAAATTATTCTACATTTGTCAATCCCGTTTTCACACCTACACAACCACCCACTTACTCACCGCTTTTCACAGTCACCGCACTTGACACGTCCAATGGCATGGACATATCACCATCCACCTCACCACCACCCACTCCACTCACAGCACCCTCATATTTAGGCACGTCACAATTTTCCACAATCACCACTGCATCCACCTTCCCAACCCCATTCCCCATCCCCGCTGCATCTACTTCCACTGCATCTTCAATTAGCACTCCATTACTATTATCACCCGCCATAGACACCGCATTTCAACACATGTTCACATGCATGACACAAGTCCGCGATGAGTTTGCATCACTCGGCACCAACTATCAACAGCTGCAGAGAACGACGAATGAACTACAAACGCAGCTTAATTCGTTATCAATTGAGAATGCCTCACTGAACAGCCGATACTAAGATTTACGAGAGGCCTATCACAAATTAGAACTAGAAAGTGAGGAGAAAACAAAAGAAGCCACTGCGGATTTGGACAACCTACTTCGAGCCCAAACGATTAGAAACGCGACGCTGACAAGGAACATGGGCCTACTCAGAAGACACCTAGCCACAGCCCAGGAGGAGAACGTGAGACTCCAAGCGCAGAATAGAGAAAACTTGGAAGCGGCATTGGATCACCCAGAACAACCACTAAGTCCTAGCAGATTCAAAGCAATCCCATCCGAATCGATGCAGATGCTGCTAGAAGATCATGTGCGATTGCTCGAGGACTATGATTGTATGAACGAAGCGCATCAAAAGTTAAAGGAAGATCACAAGCTACTACAGCTCAGAGAACCGGCGACACAACAAGTACAAGTAGCAGCAGAATTACCAGCACCTGTGGACCCTGCCCCTGAAATTTTAGAGGAACTCAACGCACTCCGGGCCCAGGTAACAAATCTTGAATCTAGAATTGCAGTCTATGAAGCACCACCAAGGCCAGACTCCCCACCTGAGCTACCAGCTGAGGAAGAAACCGTCACTATCCCGGTGGAGGAGACATTTGAAGAGGCATACGAGCCGATACCCATCCCAGGCGGACGTGTCACGGCCGAAGGCCAGATGACCTATGAACTACCTACCCCCGCGTGGATGAAGACAGTTGAAGAACTCGGAACAACACATTCGGCCAGAGTAGAGGCACAGTTGCATGCCATGGCCATGATTGAGGAGAGAATTTTACAGTCACCATTCTTTGCCGAATTGGCCCCGCGACGATACATATATGGGCATGAGCTTCAATATAAACCGTACCTCATGTTAATGGCCGAATACGAGTTAGCCATAGAGAAAGAAACAGGTCTGAAACCAACGCATGCCACTCAATTCGAGCCGGAGGACTTGCCACCAAGTGCGCAGAGAGGAGAAATCCATCAACCAGACTGGCGCAAAGACTTATTGCAAAACTATCCAGAGATGATGAGCACATGGGTGAAAGCGCCGCTGCACTTAAAATTTAACCCGTGCTGGGGACCAGTACCACGACGCCGCTCTTGGACTGCATTCGCTATTAAAGTACAAAACAATAAGCAGTGCCAAGACTGGGTGAATTATCCCTATTTCAAGCCACCAATCGAGTTACCAACAGTAGGCTACATGATGGCGACGATCCGCCACTGGCTCCCTTGATTAAAACATATGGATGATATTGCCGCGCATATGACTGTCAAAATCTTTGACATGATGCAAATGATCTTTAAAGTCTTCCGATGCGTCAAGGCCCCCCATGTAAACACCCCGGGCTTTGAGCATGGCAACTTTGATTTAGTCTATGATATGAGCACAACGCCATCGCTACGGGTGTGTTATGCCTGGCACTGCAGAATCAAATACCTGCCGGCATGCTACAAGCAGACATTCGAAGAAATGTTCACCACCGGCTTTTGGGAGTACCATTCAGAGGTATTTATAAGCAGGCCCACACATTTATTGCAATTATTCGCCTGTGAACGAATGGTGTACTCCACACATTATCAGCTCCCACCACCAGACGAGCCGCAACCTATTGACTGGGAGAAACTCGAGGCTGATCTGGCCCGAGGCATTCGTATCTCAGAGCACACCCTTGCTCAGGACCTCCTACAGAACTACATCCGGCAGACCTCACAACAAGGTTCTGTTAGGGACGACAGAAGCGAGAGGGAGGGGGGTGTTGGAAGCAGCAAGAGGCACAGACGCCACGGAAGCATGTAAAGACGGAGCAGGGAGCCAGTCGGATCAATTTTCCAAACAAATATATTTCTTATTATTTCTTCAAACATTCAACAGTGATTGTTATCACTAATTGTAACATATGTATCATAGAAAACCCCATTTTGTAATCCATAGCTCCATTTTGTGCAAGCCGAGGAGTCCTCGAGCTTGAGGAGCTTAGGTAGAATGCGCGTACCAATTTTCGTTATTTTTAGACATCGTTTACCCTTCCAAATAGCATCTAGGACCTATTTTTTAACTAGGCCGGTCACTAGATGTGAAACCGGTCAAAACTAGTCTAGAAACTATAAAAAGAGCTAGAGAGCTCATTTTTGAGGTTGGTTCATTTTGGTTAGTGTGAGCATAGAGCTAGTTTGAGCTTGTAAGAGCATTCTTGAGTAATAGAGCTAATTTCCCACCTTCCATTGTGTCTTGCTTGTCTCTTCATTGTGTGTGTGCATGTGTGTGTGCATCTTTGTGCTTCTCACCTTCACTCTCACATCATCTCACGTTCACGATCTTCATATCACTCCTACCTCTCCCACGGATTGACATTAAGGAGGTGACGCTTCTTAACGTGGTATTTACCATTGTGCTAGAGCAACAATTCTCCTACAATTTTATCCTTACTCATAGCAATAGTGTTTGCCACTAAAGTGGTTGTGGAGGCCTCATCAATGATCTACAAGACCTCTTATCTTAATTTTGCATCCATGTTTATTAAAGCAAAAGTACTGACCTCCTTTTTCATTGATTTGAGTAGTCTTAAAGCCTCAAATTCCTTAAGAACATGGGCTCTATTTGGCTATTCCAACTCCTCATGAGCCCTACTGAATGCATGCCCAATGATATCACTAGTAGCTATGAGCTCTTCTTTTTGTCTTGTATTTTCACATGTAGTGGCTATATACTCGTGCATCTCTTTGTCCTTCCAATAGTACTTGTCTCTTGGCCTATGTCTATTTGAGCCCTTCCCTTGCTTCTTTTTTGCATTACAAAAGAGTCAATTTCTTCCAACTGCACTACTCTTGTAGATGGTGATGGCACACTTACTTCTTCTCCAACTTTTTCTTTTTTTCTCAGAGATCATTTGTATGGGAGGCCCACATGTAGATGGCTCTTTCTTCGGACAACAATTGGTATAATGATCCCTAGCCTCTGAGTAGTTTCTTCACGGAGGGACATTTTTTGGTAGAGGACACTTGCTTTGATAACGCCCACATTCCCCACACTTGAAACAAATCATTGGCCTCCTAGGCCCATTTCCAAAATTACCCCTAGGACCTGGGGTGTTGATGTTGCCTTTAGTCGGTGCAACTCCCATTACATTTGTAGGTCTTTGGACTCCTCCTTGTCCTCTATATGCTTGTGTAGGCATTCCTCTTGTGTGTCATTCATGAGCTTCATGGCCAACTTTCCTGCATAATAAGCCATTTATACTCAAGAGAGGGTCATCACTTACCACATGGCCTTGCTTCCTACTCATGGTGCACCACACTCCATTTTTTATGCCCTTCCATGAAGTTCGTGTAGTTCTTGCCATAGTTGTGCTAACTCCTTTGCTTGGGACTCTTCTTCTTTTTGTAACTTTAAAGCTTCAATTTCGTCCCTCACTTGAGTTACTGCATTTTCTTCTTGTTTCTAGGGCTTTTTCCTTCTTAGGCTCTCATGTTCTCTTCTCAACTTTATCATTGGTCCTCAAGTTCCACAGGGTATGGTAGAATAGAAGAACTAGTTCCATATTGGTATATGATTTGCTCTATCCTTCTTGCTATAGAAATAAATTCCTCAATTGTTGTTGTGAGGATCACCAACTCCTCAATCTTTCATTGTGTTGAAGGTTGAAGTGCTTTGGCTAGCCACTTATTGCAAAAGAAATCATAAGGAGGGTCTAGTAATTGAGCCATCAATGCTTCAGGAATAGTGACAAATTCTGGAAATGTCTCCACAAGACCTAGTCGTAGATTTTCTAACTCTTCAATAATATTTTCTACTCTATTCCCTTGTTGGAAATGTGTCTTCAAGGCCTCCTTCATTAAGTCCCAAGTGGTGAAATGGTTGTTAGCAAAATGATTGAACCATTTATCAACTATCCCTTCCAATGTTGTTGGAAAAAGATTTATAAATGCATCTTCCGTTCCCATTAGCCCCCTTGTTTTGTATAAGGCAAAAAATCTTCTGATATCTTCATCGGGGTGTTCATGTGCTAATCCTCTAAAAGATGAAAATTTGATATTTAACCTTCAAACTAGAGTTTATAGGTCTACTTGATCCACCATATTTCTTACTAAGGATGTTGATGACATGGAGCTAATTGACCTTTGAATAGCTTTTCTTCTCATTGCTTTACAAGGAACCCTTAAAGTTTGAGACCAAGTTGTGGTCATGAGCTACACATTATCCTTGTTTGGCTAAGAGAGCTCCAAGTAAAAGAAAAATTACCTGTGAGTCTAGCAATATTGGTACCTTTGCACTTCTTCTACAATTTTTAATATCGGTTCTTCTATGCTCAAGCCACCTTGTGGTCACACCCGGCATACCAAAGTTTGTTTGGGGATTAATTAGCAAAAAGGGACTTGAGTATTTGAAGGAGAAAAAGAAGAGGAAGAAGAAGAAGAAGAAGAAGAAGAAGAAGAATAAGAAGAAGAAGTAAAACACTTGCACCAAAAACATTTGTTTCTTGATTCGAATGAAAAATAAAATGGGTGTTTCTAGAATAAGACAATTTTTTCTCTCTGCAGAGTGCTTAAACCCAAAAAGCACACACACACACACACAACTACACAAGATACCAAAAGTCCTTGTGCAGTCAACCTTCTTTGTATCAAACCTCCACCGTCTGGAGCAGCTTGTTCTTGTCCACACCTTGCACTCAAGCTTCCAATAGGGTTGGAGGAAGGGCCAGCTTCTATCAACGTGCAACACCTCCTCGCTTGTACTTTGTTCCACCTTGGTTGCCTTCCCCAATGGTTCTCTTTGCACTCTCTCTCTCTCTCTAACTACACATTTGATCACCTTCCTTGCACACTTGTCTCTCCTTTTCTTCACTATGTCATACTAGATCAATGTGTCTTTTTCTCCTCTCTCTCTCTCTCTCTCTCCCTCCCTCTCTAGTTTAGACTATGCTCTCTCTTTCTTAGTCTATCTCTAAGAATGCTAATGCTTTGTTGTGAGTGTCGATTCCACTTATGTACATTACTTCTAACTCATAGTGTATCTTGGTGCTCACTTTTATGTCCCAAGAATCACGTAATGTGTAAATCCAATGACTGTATTTTGTCCTATAGTGACTTTAAGAGAACACAAAATGTGTGCATAAGGGAGGATCCACCTAAACCTTCCAAAACACTTAAAAACCTTTGGAAACCTTTCAAAAAGATGAATCTGCAACCTGCATTCAACTATTATTGCAAAACCATTCTGAATAGACTATTTGTGGTGCACCCTTGTTCTTGGCCACTTGTGCACCACCTGTGCACCACTTTGCACTTTTCCACCACCTATGCATCACTCACAAAGTCACCACTTTGATGTTTCAGCAGCTTCACAATTCGCCACTTTGACCTTTGACTAAATTGACCTTTGACCAACTCAACAGTTTTGTAGACTCTTCACAAAGAAAGGCATGTGTAAAGTGGCTAAGTCAAGTGCCTCTCAAATAACCCACCTAGGTGCAATTCCTACAGGGCACAACAGCAACGTTGATGGACAGTTTTTTTCAAAAAGAAAAATAAAGCATCATTTTTCGATTGCTAGATTTAGCAAGATTGTTTTTGTTTTTTTGGAATATGATTGCATGCTTTATACTCAATGTGGGAGCATGAGGAAACTATATAATAGAAGGATAAGGTGATTGTGGTATCATCACTTCATTACACAATCAACTCAAGCTATTCTCAAGATTTGGAGGTGATCAAGGAGGAGGTCCTCTTTAGAGGAAGTGTTCTTAAACACTTGGAGGAGGTGTGATCTACATCTAGAGTACTTGGAGCGGTTCCTATCAACCAACCATCAACATCACTTGCTTAGTTACTATGAGTAACAATTCTATCTCTGCTCTCTTTTGTCATTCACTAGTTTTTGACTTATGTTAATAAGACTTCGGGTTTGCTATAAAAGAGATCTAAATTTTTCATATTCTCCATATTCACACATACGCACAGCCTTCATACCTCTTAGGTAATTTTCACATAGTTTCTTGTATTTTTTTCTATTTTTTCTTAGATTCAGATATTATCAGTTTGTATCATATTCAAACATTTCAATTTGACATTGGCATATAAGATAGTGTACATGAGCATTCCATCTTACTATTCACTTTGAGAAACTTGTCTACTCTTTCTCTCTCTACCTCTCACTCATCTTCTTTTTTAGTCTTAAGGTGTGTATGCTAAGGTTCATGTGTTGGAAGATCCTTCAAACCTCTCATTAATTATTATTTAGGCCCATCTCACTTCCATATATGGTCTCCCCTTGGACATTGTCTCTGATAGTGGCACATGTTTTTCCAATGATTTAATTATGGCCCTCAATCATTTGTTTCAAATCATTCATAAACTTAATTTGCCATATTACCCTCGTGCCCATGGATTTGCAAAAAGTACTAAGAAAACCTTGTTGGCTAGGTTGAAGAAGCTGATTGTGGATTGTCCACATTGCCATGATGATTTCCTACCTACTATCTTGGGGGCCTATCCTACTACTTATAAGGGTGCAATAGGTTGTACACCCTTCAAACTTATTTATGATCTGTAAGCTATTACCCCTATGGAAATTGTTGTTCCTAGTTTATGCATGTCTATTAAACAAAAGCTCCTTCTAGAAGACTCTTTGTATACTCAACTGGATGAACTTCATGCCTTGGATGAGCAACATTTTGAAATCTTTTTACTGATGCAAGAACTTAAGATTCACCAAGCCCCCACCCATGATCATTTCCTCAAATCCCTACTCTTCATTGAAGGGAAATTGGTACTATTTTTTTATTCAAAGTTAGATTCAGTTATAGGCAAATTCAATGTTTAATGCATTTTTGATTGGTGACTCTTGCCAAAGTATCGATTAACAATCTACTCAATGGATCAAAGTTACAACCTTTTTGAACACCTGCCATGTGCATGAATTTTTAATCGACTACCCACCACTGCATGTTTTTACATGAAGATTACCCTACCATCTCTTGTATCATGCACATAATTCCCTTTGTCCTTGCCCTTTGTGAGGCCATCATTCCCCTTTTGTGATTATATATTGCATTGCTACCCTCCATCCCTATTTGTTTGTTGTGTTCCTCCATGCTCTTTCTAACACTCTTGACCTAGCTATTGTGTTCTTGCTATCATAGATGCTTTGGCTCCCATTGATCTCATATCTTCTATATTCTCACACACCATCCTTCAATACCTGAATCCCCACCACCTTAATACCTTTGTGATCCCTCAGTGGGATGCGCTATTTTGCACCCCATAGTAGAGAGCATCACACAGTCCATCATTGTTGAACCCTCCTCCCCATTCATTTGGACCATCCCACTGAATGATGTGGGATTTCACATTGTAGTATCCAGGTAGGTTAGTACATGCAAAAATACCCCAATTTTTTATAAACTCGGATTTGGGAGTACGAGATTCAAGCATTCTGCCTCATTATAACCACTAAATCCATCTAGAAAGGAATATATTTCCCTACCAAAAACTTCATCCAACATAGTATCCAAAAATTGTAGGGGGAAAGGATATGCAATTATAACAGCATTAGAATTTTTGTAGTCCACACATATTCGCAATTGCCACAAGCCCCTAGAGGACCTTGTGTCAGATGTCGGGGTGACCATTTCCTTCGTGATTGTCCCCACCCACCATCTTCGGGTCAAGGACAGGCTATCACAATACAAGCTTTTTGTCCTAAGTGTGGCAAAGACCATCTCCCTAGGGATTATCCAAGAAACCCCTCTAGTGGGCACAAGGTTACACCCATTAATGTGGTAGGCTTAGTGGTGGATTCAAGTGCAAGTATTAGTAATGTGGCTCCTGCACAGGCAATTACTAGGGCACAAGCATTAAAACAAGATAAACCAGTAGAGCAATCGGAGTCGAGTGAATCAGTAGAGCTTAGTAAGAGGAAAACAAGAACATGGAAAGATACCAGAGAGAAGGCCAATTGTAAGTGGAATAAAAAGTTATCTGAACTAGAAGAAAGCTTGAAAGATGCAAAAACAAAAATAGAAGACATTGCATCTCAAAGTACCTCGCATGCCAAAACTCCATCCACTCCACCTCATCCCATCCCACCACCCATTGTAAATAGACCACAACCAGGGTCAGTTCTTGCATATCCAACCCCAGAAGGCTTGGACATGATGTTCAGGGCCTACCATGCTCGACTTCAAGAAGGGCCAACAGCTACAAACCTAGACAAGAGTTACCCTAGAGCGGATTTAGAGATTGAATGAAAATGTTCATTGAAATGGTAGAACAAGCTCAAGCTATACTCGAGACTAGCCAAAAGTTCCATGAGACAAACTTTGTCAAACCGGATTTGCATTTCCAGGTCTTACTAGAAATATTAGAGCAGTTGGTAAACAAACCACAAATTTCTTTACCTCCACAGGCTCAACCAGTTATTGAGAGAGGAAGCTCACCACCAATGGGAGCTTATGTTCCTAAGTCCATGGATGTTGGAATACCTCCTTCAATTCAACATTACTCTCAAGAGTTCTTGCGGAAAATACAAGAAGAGAAATGGGCCAAGGAGAAGGGTAATCCCCCTCCTATTCCTGAGATTGATGATCTTCATGATCAATTTTCCCAAGACATTCCGTCTATCTATGGAGACCAAACAGAACAACAAAAAGATGAAAGATTAGATTTTGAATCTAATACTTTAAAAGAGCTGCCACAATTCACTGGCCCCTGGGAATCTGAATCTCTTCATATTAGAGCTCTCACAATATTGGTAAGAAATGAAGACTCAATGGTTCCAAGGAACACTGATGTCGTGAAGAACACTAAGGTTCAGTGTCATCTCACTGTAGACGAGCTGCTCAAAGCAAAACCCGAGCTATGGAACCATGTGAAGGATCAGGTTCCAGGACTTGATTCCAATATGCCAAAAACAGGCTCTAAGCAAAAAGTTCCAGATATACCTCTCAATAAAATAGGAGACATGTGTGAGGGTGAAGAAGGTAATACTTATCTTCTAATCACCTACCAAGGTTACACAACCAAAGCAATCATAGATTCAGGTGCTGGTGTTGCTATTGTGACTAGCTCCTTGTGGAAGCGATGGGGCGAACCCACATTAAGACCAACTAGAATGAAGCTTCAAATGGCCGATGGTCATTTTGAAAGACCTCTAGGATTTCTAGAAGGGATAACTCTAACCACTTCTGGTGTAGAGTTTCAACACACTTTTGCTATATGTGAATTTGAAAAAAATAATGTCTATGAGATGATCCTAAGAAGACCCTTCATACGACAATTGCAAATAGTACAGGATTGGGGAACCAACTCCTTGTACTTACAACACTTAGGGGTCACCACCAAGGTCAATTTGAAGGATTACACCTTCAGAGATGTACCACCCCTACAGTGGAATCCTATCCACAAGGTGAAAGAAGATTCTATCTCTGTGCATTCGGGAAGTTCACCTGATCCATCTTGGCTGCATGAAGATACTCACTTGTGGATGTGGAAGGTCGTAGAGGAAGAGGAAAAGTTCCTAAAAGCAAGAGAAGAAGGAACTCCCCCAGGAGATAGACCAATTAAAGACCCAGACTATACACCAATGATCTTTCCAGATGAGGAATTTGAGCCTCATGGCTGGGAAGAAATCTTAGCTACCATGGACATTGCTATCAATGAGGAACAGTGGACACCTCATTGTGATGAGGAGGGTTATGATATTTCAGTGTTCATGTGTCAGCCCCTGTTGAAAGAATGTGACCCTAGTGATCTCATAAAAGAAGAAGAAGAGCATGACGATGATCTAGAGTCCATTGTGATGGATAGTTGCTTTAATTCAGAGCAGCACTATCTAGAAGATGTAGGAGTGCTTACCCAAAAAGAAGAAGAACCTCTCGCAAGTATTAAAACAGTACATTCAAAGGATGGAAGTGAAAGTAGTCAAAAGAAAAAGAAAAGAAAAGCAGTGAAACAAGAAGAGGAGGAGTCATTGTTCAAAGTACCAGAAAATTTCAAGAAATATGAAGTTGAAGACCGAAACATTTTGGTACAAATGCCTAAGAGAGAGGCCACCATAGGAGAATCATATGATAATAAAGAAAAGACCAAGAAGATTGTAGTGACCATTGAAGAGAACGAAGAGAGATGCATGTATATAGGAGATGACCTAAGTGCAAGAGAAGAAATGGAGCTCATAGCTCTATTAAGGGAATATAGGGATGTGTTTGCATGGCACTATAGAGACTTGAAGGGGGTAGATCCAAGAATATGCTCTCATACGATCCCCATGACAGCTGTTGCCAAGCCTACCAAACAGAAAACCTACACATATAATGACACTTATGCAGCTAAAATAAAAGAGGAAATTGATAGGTTGATTGAAGCCAGAATTATCTATGAGATTGAGCATACTGAGTGGGTGTCCCGCATTGTAGTGGTGCCCAAGAAGAATGAAAAGTTGTGAGTGTGTATTAACCTTAAAAAAGTTAATGCCGCTACTATCAGAGATAGTTATCCGCTTCGAATCACGGAACACCTATTGGAGTGTGTTGCAGGCAAGGAAGTTTATAGCTTCCTTGATGGATTTTTAGGTTACAATCAAGTAGCCATTGCCCCAGAAGATCAACACAAGAAGGCTTTTGCCACAGAATGGGGAATCTTTGCATTTCGGGCGATGCCATTTGGGCTCACCAATGCACCTGCAACATTCCAAAGGCTCATGTGTCATGTATTCAAAGAGTTCTTGCGAAAGAGCTTAGAAGTATATGTGGATGATTTATGTGATCATTCCCAAGAAAGAAGACTCCACATCCCTGAGCTTAGACAAATCTTCAACAAGTGTAGAGAATATCTAGTGTGTCTGAACCCAAAAAAGTTTGTGTTCATGGTTTGACAAGGTAAAATCTTAGGTCACATTGTTTCTAAGAATGGAATATCAACAGATGAGGATAAGGTAAGAGCCATAGCCGAGTTACCGAGGGCAAGGAATGTTAAAGAGGTACAAGCCTTTATGGGCCATTGTGGATATTATCGTAGATTTATCCACATGTATGCGATCATAGCTAGACCTCTTTATGCCTTATTGACAAATTTTGAGTGGAATGATGAATGCAAAAACTCATTCAATGAGCTAAAGAGACATTTGTGCACAACACCCATATTGACCACTCGTGATTGGAATACGCCATTCCATGTCCATGAGGATGCATCCAATCATGCCATAGGATGTGTGCTAGCATAACCCATAGGTGAAGGAAATCTAGACTTGCCTATAGCATACACTAGCAGACAGCTAATCGTAGCTGAACGAAACTATACCACAACTGAGCGAGAGGGCTTAGGCATGGTATATGCCATGAAGAAGTTTAGACATTACCTATTGGCCAACAAGTTCAAGTTTTTCACTGATCATCAAGCTTTATTATATTTGGTCAATAAACCTTGCAATACAAAACGCTTAGTAAGATGGTTTCTCTTACTAATGGAATACGATTTTGAAGTTGTTGTTAGGAAAGGTAGAACCCACCTTAGGGCAGATCATCTTTCTCGTATCATTTCAGGAGAGTCATCTCAAGGAGTGTCTGATGACCTACCGGACGCTTATCTGTTCAATTTAGAAGTTGTTCCTAAATGGGCAAATAAGTTGGTACATGTCCTAGCCTTTGGACCCGCAAATAAGAATGTGAAAACATCACAAGAGGAAATTGTAAAATCACAAAAATATCACATATTGGTAGGAAGCATGTACAAACAAGATATGGAAGGTGTACTAGCTTGTTGTGTTGAGGCTGACGAACATAGTAGTTGGCTACAACAAGCCCATGAAGGGTTGCTAGGAAATCACTATTCTAAACAACGAACATTGCAAAATCTAAAACTTTTAGGAGTGTATTGGCCTAGTATGGATAAAGAAATACATGAGTGGATTAAGAATTGTCCAGGCTGCAATTCGAGATTGGAGTGCTCCATTGGTAGAATTCATGAGATCAGGGACATTACCCAAAGACGCTAGTCTAGCAAGAAGACCAAGCATGGAGCAAGAGGCTCAGGACTATGCCTTAGTTGGAGACAACTTATATCAAAGAGGAAAGGATGGTTATCTAAGATTGTGCATTCACGAATCAGACTATTTGAAAGTCTTAGAAACTGCACATAGTGGTGGAAGGTGGACATTTTGGTCCTGACCGAGTAATCAAGACCATTCTCTTCTCAGGACTTTGGTGGCCCACTCTTCATATGGATGCACATACCTATGTGAAGAAATGCGACACATGTCAACAGGCACAATATCCGATAAGAAAAGATGAGATGGCTTTGAGACCAATGATGGGAGGACGTGCATTTTTGAAGTGGGGTATAGACTTTGTAGGTCCCATTCACCCTCCAGCTAGAAACGCCCATGCAGAGTACATTATTGTAGCCACAGATTACCTTACAAAGTGGGTAGAAGTCAAAGCCACCACAAAGAATGATGCCCAAACAATAGTTAAGTTCTTATTTGAGAATGTGTTCACAGATACGGGTTACCAATAGAGTTAGTAAGTGATAAAGGTACGCACTTCTTGAACGAAGTCATTGAAAATCTTCTCCAAGAATTCTTGGTGATACATAACAAGTCCACCCCCTATCATCCCCAAGCTAACGGACAAGCCGAGAGCACGAATAAGATCCTATGTAATGTATTGACAAAACTCGTAAATAATAAACGCTCTGATTGGGACAAACAACTTCATCATGCTGTTTGGGCTTACCAAGTTACCTATAAAATAGTACTCAATGCCACCCCATTTCAGATGGTCTTTGGACAAAATGCGGTGCTAGCATTAGATTTCCTAATCCCTACTTTAAAAGTGGCACAAGAGCATGAGTGGAATGGACATGAATTGTCCTCTAGGATCTTTGATCTAGAACGCTTAGGTGAGACGAGGCTACGAGCGGCAGTAGGTATCTACGCTGCAAAGAAAAGGCAAAAGGCATACTTTGATGCACACATTAAAGGGTTGAAGGAGGGAGATCTAGTGTTGGTTTATACACTAAAGAAACATGCCCATAAGTTGGAAAAAGAGGACATGGACCCATGATCATTAATAGAATTTCCACTAGCAGGGCGGTTCAATTGGCTACTTTAGAAGGTGACATCTTTCCAAACTATATTAGTGGTTGTTGAGTCAAGTTATATCAAGAACCTCTTATATAGGACAGGCTAATGAGACTCAATACTACTAAGAAACAAAAAGAAGAAGATTTGAGAGTCAGAGAAGAAGCACAGGCAGAGGCTAGAGAGTGTATTAGGCGAAATAAGTTAAGGTGATTAGGCCTAGATGTCAACCCAAAAGCCCGAAAATATCACATGGATATGTGTTGTAAGCCGCCGGATTGGCAATTGTAAACCTCTTCCTTTTCATATTCCGCACGAACCGAAAGGTCGTTGCGATGAGTTGTAACTTTTTATAAAGCAATGAAAAGACACTTTCGGTGACGACCAGAAGATCGCCAGACTGTCTGTCTGGGCGAGACGTTCTGTGGAGTTTCCGTAGTGTGTGGTTGAGAATTCTGCGTACTGCTATGTCTTTCTGTTTTGTTTGATTGTCTGCACTTGTACGATAAAGATTGGGTTACGATAATGTTTACATTAAGTGAAGTATTGAATCGCTGATTTGTAAGTTGTTTACTGTGAGTCTGTGTTGCGGTAATGTTTATCCTGGCGTTGTGTACTGAGATGTATTGATTGGAATACCAATAGTAATTCTGTAAAGGAACGAGCCAGAGTTTGTTAGAAAGTTGGATTAGCAGAGTTGTTTTGAACGAAAGGTCATGTGAGTGAGTTGATTTGGGAAAATCAAGTATAGGGCCTCTGATTATTCAGACCCCTTCCACTCCCAAGAACCCGGAAAGAGCTTAAACACGTTCTGATGGCAAACGCGCGTTTAACACTGGTGCCGTATGTGGGAAAGTGGCACCAGAGTGTTGCAAAGTGATTGTGGGAAGGTAACCCTTGATTGTGAATCAACAGTAAGGTAGAAGTAGTAGGCAAGAGTTGAAAAAGGTGATATATGCCGGTTACTCGGTTCGGCGAGTCGTATCCAAAGTACAGACAGCCTTGGGCGGTACCAAATTTGCAAAGGATACCCCCAGGAGGAAGAAGCACAGATCGGTTAGGTCTGGTCGTCGAAGAAGCGAAGCACATTAGTAGTGATTCCGATAGCGTTCCGGTGGAACATACTGCAATTTCGGTAAATTCCGGTGAAATCTCGGTGTAGTCTGCAGAAGATAAAGTAACTTCGGAGTCCACAAGGACGCAGTGTGTAGTTGATCGGACACCATCTGGTCAAGATTCAAACCTCTCTGTGGATAGAGGTGTGTTATGCCGAGAAGTCATTGAAGGTGAAAGAATACCCTGGATTGGGGAAAGTTCCACTAATTCCGGTAGTAGTTCGGTCCCAGTTGCAGAAAATTTACAATTTTCCGGTGACAGCATTATACTTCCCGGTGAATCTTCATTCCGAACACCACTGTTCGGAGCAAGTTTGCCTACATTTGATACCGCAGAAGAGGATAGGCTATTCGAATTAGAAATTCGTAAGAGGTTGAGTGCTATTTTCGAACCGGAAGGTGAGCAATCTAATCATAGAGACTCTGAAGAACCGGAACCACATCCTCAGAACTCAAGAAATAGTAACATCACCATGAGTGGGCAACAACAACAACAACAACAACAACAACAACAACAACAGCAACAGCTACTTCCACCTCGACCAGTTCCAACGGGAGTAACTTACACTAAATTCGGTGGATTTCCAGGTGATGATCCTGATGCTCATGTACGCGCCTTTGAAATAAGTTATGCAGTACTTAATCATCCACCCGATCGGGCATACAAGGCCATAGTATTCCAGTCAACATTAGTGAATGAAGCAGCCAGGTGGCTTACAGAATATGATATCAACCATTTCGGCACCTATGAAGTAGTAAGGGATGCGTTTTTGCAGAGATTCTAGCTGAAGAAGAATCCTGCTGAAATTTTTGATTACCTGCAGAAAAATAGACAGAAGCTGAATCAGACTGTGCAAGAATATGCCACCCTGTTTAGAACTCATTTGAGACAACTACCTCCAGCACATGCTAATTTACCGGATGATGTCATCACTCAGTGGTTTATTAATGGTTTGACTCCGTAGCTCAGACAGATTATGATCATCCGTTGTGTGGGAGCTATGACACTAGATGTAGTTATTGCAATGGCTTTGCAGCTCGAGCATAAGGTTGGAGGCTTTACCGAAGACCTGGAGTGGTTGAAAGCCAGTAAAACTATTGCAGAAGATCCGGCTAGACAAATGTACTGCACTAAGTGCAAGAATCCAGGGCATACCAGTATCACATGTGCCCTTAATCATATGTATTGCGCTATCTTCAATACAACCGGACATTCCATCGAAAATTGTGCTTATAACGCCAAAGTGCAGGGACGAGCAACCGTAAATGCTATCATATAAGAACCAGGGCAGCTGGCCACTCATTATGTACCACCTCAGATGAGAAATAATCAGCAACAAGGATACAAAAATTATCGAGGACAACAGAATACAAATTACAATACTAATCGCTGGCAGACAAGAACATCACAGGAAGGTAATTCTTTGCCACATACGCAGATTCTGTAAAGATATAGCAGAATATGATCAGAGGAAGAAAGAGCGTCAGAACCCAATGAGCAATATGGTTTATATCTCACCAGTGGAAACTCAGGCCACAGTGATTCAAACAAGATCTGGTAAGCAGTTACACCCAATAGTAGAAGTGTTTGAACCACGCATCCATGAACAGCAGAGAATTTATGACAAAGCTAGTCAATGGACCACTAAAGAACCTACAGTGTTCCCAAGATTCTACCCTAGTAACATGCACATCATCTTTAGAATCGATGAAAATTACAATTCAAGCAGATCAGGCATGGGAAATTATATCTAAGGCATCCATTACTCTCCCTCTTGGATAGTTACTTGCATTAGTGCTGGGAGTTCGGCAGCAATTCCAGCAACAGCTTAGTCCTGGGTCTTCCTGCATTCTAGCGATAGCAACGGTACAACCGGAAATTGATTCTACGGTGGATCATTTGGTCCCCTTGATTACGGTATGGTACAAAAATCACAAAATTACTCAAGTACTAATTGATGGTGGGTCTGGTGTAAACATAGCCACTGCAATGCTTTGTAAAAAGTTGGGATGGATGCAAATCGAGCCTGTTTAATTTTTCGTTAGAATGGCAGATCAATCTCGAGTTCATCTGGTAGGACTCGTACGAAATGTCCCGATAACCTTGCAGGGTACAACGTTTAAGATGACTTTTGTAGTCTAAGAACTACCGGAGTCTAGTCTTGATTATAATCTTCTTTTCTAATGACCCTGGTTAAAATAGGCTAAGGTTATACAGGATTGGTCAGCACAAGAACTAACATTTAAAGATAATCATCATAAATATATTATTGAATTGGATGCCATCTAGTCTTGTGAACTCCATGCGAGGCCATATGTAGCAGAGCCAGCCCACATGTTGGATGGCTTATCTGACGATGAAGAAGAAGCATTTTTAAAGAACAATGAAGATCTGATTTCCTTAGGCACTCTAGATCTGCAATCTATTGTAGATAATTGTAGTCCGTCAGCCTGTACGGTGGTGCCTCTGACCGAAGAAGTGAAGACCGAAGATACTGTTGCTATGGATGAAACAGCTCTACAACATCTGTTACAGTCAGCTGACAATCCAGGCAAACCTCGTCAATTCTATGTTCCCGAAGATCAGTTAATCACCTATAATTTCGGAGATGAAGTAAATCCACGACCTGTCAAGATAAAGGAAGGATTGTCTGAAGCATTTCAAGCAGATTTGATACAGCTTATTCGTGAGTTCTCTGATGTTTTTGCATGGGACTATCGTGATATGAAAGGTCTAGATCCTCGAATCTACTATGCTCAAACCAGAAGCCAAGCCGATTAAACAACCCAGCTACCGTATGAACCCTAACTATGCAGCACAGGTCAAAGCAGAACTTGATCGCCTATTAAAGGTAGGATTCATTGTACCCATTGAGCACGCTGAATGGATCTCCCCGATTGTAATCGTACCAAAGAAAAACAAGCAGCTCCGAATATGTGTCGATTACCGAAAATTGAATGCAGCCATCGTACCTGATCCATTTCCTCTTCCATTTCTTCATACAATGTTGGATAGAGTGGTTGGGCATGAAATGTATTCATTTCTTGATGGTTATAGTAGTTATAACTAGGTTCGAATGGCTGAGCAAGATATACCAAAAACAACGTTTATTACAAATCAGGGTGTTTTTGATTGTACAGTCATGTGGTTTGGATTGAGGAATGCTTCTAGCACCTTTCAGCAATGTATGCAGGAAATCTTCTCACCCTATCTCACTTCTTTTATGCAAGTATATCTAGATGATTTCTCTTTATTCGATAAGATGGTTGCACACCTGTATCATTTACGGTGTTGCTTTGAAAAATGCCGAGAATACCGACTCTGTTTGAACCCCACCAAATCTGTCTTTGCGGTTTCTTGTGGTAAACTCCTTGGCCACATTATACCTGCACAGGGCATACAAGTTGATCGAGACAAAATTGCAGCCGTGTTAGAAGCTCCTGTGCCTACTACGCCAAAAGAAGTAATGCGATTCATGGGCCAAGTTAGGTGGCATGGTCGACATTTACAGTGGCTTGCCCATTTGGCAATACCCCTAAATCGTCTAATAACTAGTACTCCTCGACGGTTTGATTGGACCCCAGAATGTCAAATTGCATTTGATCGTCTAAAAGTTTTATTGACGCAAGTTCCAATTCTACAACCTCCTGATTGGGAACGCCCATTTCATGTTTTTGTAGACGCATCAGACATAGCCATTGGAAGTGTTTTAACGCAACAAACTGATAAGTGGTTCCGGCTTGTCTATTATGCAAGTCGAAGGCTTGCTCCTGCTGAAAAGAATTATTCAGTAACAGAAAGAGAATGTCTTGGTTTGGTGTATTCTGTAAAGAAATTCTGGCATTATTTGTTAGGCCGAAAATTCATCTTTCATGTAGATCATGCTGCGTTGGTGTATCTGGTTCAACAGCAACATTTAGGTGGTCGTTTGGCATGTTGGGTTTTATTGTTACAATAATTCAATTATGAAGTAATTCATCGACCCGGCATTGCACATGCATTAACAGATTTTCTCTCTCGATTAGATTCCGGTAAAGCTCCGGTCGGTGTTGATGACACCACACCAGCAATTTATGTTACTGAAACGACTAGTGATGAATCTGCAAAACCTCCTGTGATACCTACTTACTATGATCAGTTATTAACCTTTCTTACTGATGGATGTCTTCCTTCTCAAACTTATCCTACAATGCGCCGGAAAATTGCAGTTTACAGTCGCAGATTCCGGTTGATTGCCGGAGAGTTGTATTATATGGATCACACTGGGGTTTTACTTCGTTGTATTCCTCCACATGAAGTAAACTCAGTAATCGCACTGGCACATTCAATACCCTCCGGTGGACATTTTGCAGCAGATTTAATGCACCGAAAAATTTTGCAAAGTGGGCTCTGGTGGCCTACTATGTACAGAGATGTATCTCAATTTGTGCAGCAATGTGACAATTGTCAGCGATCTGGACAGCCTTTACAATGCCATTTCTTTCCTCTGCAGCCTGTCTTACCTTTAGAACCTTTTCAAAAATGGGGTCTTGACTTTATTGGACCAATCACACCTCCAACAATCCTTAGCAATAACAGATATATTCTGACATGCACAGATTATGCTACCAGATGGGTAGAAGCTTGGGCTTTACGGTCCGCCACAGCTGTTTCAGTGGCAAAATGTCTAATGAAGAACGTATTCCCACGTTATGGATTACCTTTGGAACTTGTCACAGATCAAGGGACCCACTTTGTCAACAATTTAATGCGAGTGCTAACACACACTTTTGAGATTGTACATAAATTCAGTTCACCGTATTATCCTCGTGCTAATGGCTTAGCTGAGAGTACAAACAAAACGTTGTTGACTATGCTTCAAAAATTGATTGTGGAATCACCAGAAAGATGGGATCAGTTACTACCTACAGTATTATGGGCATACCGGACTACTTACAAAGTTATCACCGGACTGACTCCTTTCAATCTTGCTTATGGACTGGAAGCAATCGCTCCAATGGAAGTTGTAGTGCCTAGTTTACGCGTCACCATAACTCAGAAGTTGACACTCGAAGATTCTTTGCCATTTCGGTTGGACACACTCAGAGAGTTAGATGAGCATTGCTGGGAAAGTTTTCTGAATCTTCAAGAAGTGCAGTTGCGGCAAGCTCGTACACATGATCGGTATCTTAAAACTCTAGTTTTTACGGTAGGACAACTTGTGTTGTTTTATAATGCAAAATCAAATCATTCTGCTGGAAAATTCAAGTTACGATGGTTTGGTCCTTATCGGATTATTGAACAAGTGGGCCCAGGTACTTTTTGGTTGACTACTTTGACCGGAGTTCCTCTTCCTAAAGTGATAAATGGTTCAAAGTTGCGGCCTTATCATCAAGCACCTGATTCGCACTGGAGTGTTCTACGGTTGCCCGCGTATTTTTTTTCTTTTTTTCTCTTTTCTTTTCTTTTCCTTTTTAGTTTTGCATGTTCGTTGCTTAAAAACCATAAACTCCTCGTTTTGCTAAATAATCATAAACTCCTCGTTTGGATACATAACCATGAATAATCGCCGCCTTTTGTTCTGCTCATGCATGCACACCGTAGTTATGAAGGTTATCATCTCAACATCGCGTGATGATTAGCATTTTTGATCGCCTCCTGTTACCAAGTACCTACTTAATCTTCTTCTTTTCGCTGTTAATCGCTATTATGACTGCGTGTTCTGTGTGCTTTGTGCTCTCTGTAAACCCTGTGTATTCCTGCTACGTTGCATGCGCATCATGGAAGCGTTAGCCAACTTCGCTGCGTTCCGTGACGGACTCCCTGCAGATGTGGGTGAGTTCTTGCGCGTCCGTGGGTTGTCCAATTTTGCTGAATTGCCTTGGAATTCAGTGGAATGTCACCCGTTTTACGCCCAGATCATTGCCGCCATCGATGCCACACCTGCTATAGAGCAGAGTTGGCCAATTACCTCTTTACTATCTCGTACTGTAATCACTCTACAGTCATTTGCTGATGCATTCCGACTCTCTCCGAAAGGACGAGAGAATGGCCCTAACCTTTCGGTCGCTACCATGATTCAATTATTTCCCAGATATTCTTCGAATGAGTATGCCATAATCTGTCGACATGAGCCTGAAAGAATAGCTTTACAGTTTTTAGTAGCCATCTTAAACCTGCAGAAACAAACTTATGGGATTTCTCGCCCATTCTACTCGATGATTGATATGGCTGCTAGAGAGCCTATCAATTTTGCTTCCTATTTTTTCCAGCGCATTCACCGTGAATGCGTTTCGGTTATTAAACAGGTTAACAAAGGAGATTTGCCACGATCACGTCTTCCACACATACTCAGTTTTCTGTTTCTGACCATCCAAGCAGCGCAACCGCCTCCACGAGCTCCAATTTTATATCATGAGGAATCTGCTCAGATACTGGAAGACGACGAAGAAGATGACGAAGAAATCTTCCAGCTCCTCCGCCAAAAACGCATCACGATTAGTTCGTCTGATAGTCAAGTGCAAGGGTCTGCCGTAGGTGATAAAGCAGACAAAAATGAAGAGGAGATTTTTCACGATATAACCACCTCCATTCACCATGATTCGTCCACCCAGTCATCTCCAAACAACCAACAAGAGCAAAGTGTGACCCATTCTGATGACAAATCTTCTAAGGAAGATCACAGCAGCAGTCCAAACAAGAAGTACAAGAAGATACACAGGTTATGGTTGCAGAGATTTTGGCAAAATTGATTACGGCAGTGGATAATGCAGTTGCCAAATCTAAAGTGTCTACGCAGCAACTCACTGAAAAAGTATTGGTGGCTAACATTTTGCAACCCCCTCCTCCACCCCTACCTCCACTCAAACCTATTATCCCTATTCCACCAATTGTACCTGATGCACCCGATTCCTCATCCTCTTCACCTAACTACTCTCCACCCAATTCTCATCAACTCCTGACAACTTCTTCATCTCAACCACGTCCTCCTCTTCCGGTTCCTTCGATTCCTATGATTTCTGAGCTCGCATCCATGGGTCAGATGTTGATTCATATATCACAACAACTACCAGCACAGATGAAGGACATGACTTATAATCTCAGAGACGAATTCCAACATAAAGTAGATATTCTTGAAGCAGACATTAGTCCACTCCAGGAAGAAATAGATATAGTAAAGGCAGAAAATCATGCTCTGCACAAACTGATATTACAGCTCCAGGCTACAATTACCGAACAGGAATCATTGATTAATCAGAAAGATTAGGCGTTAGCTGAGATTCAAGCAAAAGATGATTTGTTATGTGCTGCTGATGTAGAGATCCTGCAATTGAAACAGTTAGTCAAAGATAAAGAGGATGCCCGCATAGCACTGGGAAATTTGTTAGAAGAGACTAGAGCACAATTGGATGAAGCAGTACAGAAAGGACATGAAATGACGGTTTTACTAAAGCAAACTAATACGGAGCTAGAGTTTGCAACTGCAAACCTATTTGAATCAAATGCTGCTCTTAAAAGCCAGATGATGTTGGTCGCTCAACTACAGGAGGAGGTACCAGGGATAAGAAGAGAAAGAGATGCTTATTACCGGACCATACAATTTTAGAATCAAGAGTTGGAAAGAAGAGAGAACCAACTGGGTGCTCAAGCAGAAAGACTATCTAGAGTTGGTAAACAGATTGCAAACATGAAAGTGAACCGCGATGTAGCTTTATCAAATGATTTTTACTTACAGGAAGCCTTTCTACAAACACAGGCAGAAATTTTGATGAGCCAGGTAATTGCAACCAGTTCAGTAAGAACTGATGCTCAGCTAGTAGAACCCGAAATCCTGAAACAGATGTTAGATTCATTAAAAAAGAAAATTGCCAAAACTTTTAAGTTAGCTAGAATAATGTATCTACAGGGTATAATAGATGAACCATAGAATTTTGTATACCTGCGGGTTCAAGTCCACCGTGCGTGCCAGTGTAAGCCGCCGGATTGGCAATTGTAAACCTTTTCCTTTTCATATTCCGCACGAACCGAAAGGTCGTTGCGATGAGTTGTAAATTTTTATAAAGCAATGAAAAGACACTTTTGGTGACGACCAGATGATCGCCAGACTGTGTGTCTGGTCAAGACGTTCTATGGAGTTTCCGTATTGTGTGGTTGAGAATTCTGCGTACTGTTGTGTCTTTCTGTTTTTTTTATTGTCTGCACCTGTACAGTAAAGATTGGGTTACGGTAATGTTTACATTAAGTGAAGTATTGAATTGCTGATTTGTAAGTTGTTTATTGTAAGTCTGTGTTGCGGTAATGTTTATCTTGGCGTTGTGTACTGAGATGTATTGATTGGAATATGAATAGTAATTCTATAAAGGAACGAGCCAGAATTTGTTAGAAAGTTGGATTAGCATAGTTGTTTTGAGCGAAAGGTCATGTGAGTGAGTTGATTTGGGAAAATCAAGTATAGGGCCTCTGATTATTCAGACCCCTTCCACTCTCAAGAACCTGGAAAGAGCTTAAACGCGTTCTGACGGCAAATGTGCATTTAACAGTGCCAAAAATCAAGCATAATTACTTCTCAAGTCATCGATCGACATCCCTTTGTGACCATAGAGATAGGACAAGGAAAGGGTGCAAGGATTGTGAAAGCATTGACTGACTCAGGTGCAGCAAGTAGTGTAGTTAGACTGTCCTACTGCCAAGACTTGCACTTGAACATCAATCCCATAGAAGCTTATCTCATAGGATTGGGAGGTGTGGAAACCCCTTGTTTGGGCGAGGTAGAACTTCCCATCTACCTTCAAGATGTTCCAATGAAAGTCAAAGTGCTAGTGTGTCAAGATGAGACCCTTACAGAACCACTTGTCTTGGGTCAAGATTGGATCTATGACCATGCAGTTAACTTAAACCTAAGAAGTCAAATTCTTCAAGTTTGGGTATAGGAACAATGCATTACATTAGAATTAGAGAACTGCATGCTCACTGGTGTCACTCCAGCACAATGGTGAGTACCAACGTGAGGAGATACACCTCATAAATGTCAATCCGTGGAGACATGAGGACTAGTATGAAGACTATGAGCAAGTGATGGCACAAGTGCGTGAGTGAAAGCACCCAAGCATGCACACACATACACACACACGTGCATGAGGTAAGAGCAAAGAGTGGAACAATGGAAGATCTTTGATTACACAAGAGCTCTCTTACAAAGCTGATAACTACAACAAGCTAACCTCAAAAATGAGCTCTCCAGCCCTTTTTATAGTTTTTGAGTGGTTTTGGCCCTGTCCAGACCTAGTGTCCGACCTAGTTAAAAAATAGGTTCCAGGGCTTATTTGGGGGCTCAAACCGAGTCTAAAAATTATGAAACTCGGTAGAATGGTAGTTTTAATACTCCTCAAGCTCAAGGACTCCTCGGCTTGAACAAAATGGAGTTACAAAAATGGAAAATGGTATTTACAATGGTTTTTAGTGATAATAATCACTATTTTTATAGGGATTTCATCTGAAAATTTGACAAGTGCTTCTTGGAGCTCCCTACTTGCTCCTTCTTCTTGTGTGTCCACTTCCTTGATGCGCTTCCATGCTTTGTCCTTGACCTTGAGCTTCAACACTCCCCCCCCCCTCTTGAGTCTGTCGTCCCTGACAGACCCTTGTTGTAGTGGTCACCGTGATGTCCTCTGATTCTTCCAAAGATGACTTTCATAGTTTTCATGCCAAGTACTTGTACCCCATAATGGATGATGGGTAAGTGCATTAGTGCATGGGTTGAACAAAATATGTGCCTTGTGCATGGCCTTGTAATGTGGCCCTATGTATGCATACTTGGGAAATGCATGGGAAGAAGTATGGTGCAAGAAATGGGGTCTCGAGCTAAGTGCTCAAGGGTATTCTGACGAAGAGGTTTCCTAATCTAGCAGGGTTATAGTGTCGTTGAAGCATCTTGGCTTGTCTTTCTTGTCGATGGATGTCCGTTTTGAGGGTTCACTTTGAGATAAATTGATTCTTCAAGCTCCAATTTTCTCTCTCCCTCCTCTCTTCTTCTTTTTTTTTTTTTTGTTGTCGTTGGAACAATTACAGAACAAGAAGACAGAGGTTAGTATCAAGAAAATATTTTATATGTGAAAATTGTGTCTCATGTGCCTGGGATTTCTCAATTGTGTCTATGCACGGCCATGTAAGGTGGCCCTATATTGATGCATACTTTGGAAATGCATGACCTGAATGGTGCAAAAGACAGGGTTATGCCAAAGGCACATGGTTGCTGCGGGTCGAGGCTTTTGATGTTACTTGCATACTTGATGAATTCTTTCATTGGAGGTGTCGATTGGATCTCGAAATGATGTAATCCTCCTAATGGGAACCCATTTCAGAATAGTATTTGGCCCTGTAGAGATCACCTCAGGCCACTTCTTCTTTGGATCCTGTCCAAACTTTGGTATCCAGTGTGGTTGGCTCTTTGGTTTTGCGGAGGCGGCGGGTGCTTTCGGCTTCCAAACCCATATTCGTGATGATTGCCTGCTTACTTTTGCAGAAGGGTTGATTTTATCTTCGTTTGGTCTTTGTGCTCTATTCTTACCTTTTTCTTTCCTTGGTTTCTTTGTTGAGACCTTTTGCATGGTGGGGAGCATAGGTTGTTGCGTATGTAAGAGCTTCTTAGGTACCCATATCTGTAATCGTCCTTGTTGAGCTCCAGCTAATTTTTTAGGCACCCAAATTTGTTTCTATTGTGGTCGACCTTCATCGATTGCTTCGGTACCCAAAGTTGTTGGATTCTTCGTGCTTGAGCATGTCGTAGGTTCTTGGTTCTTGTCTTCCAATGGTTGACTTGCCTGGGTGGGAATTGTGTTGGCAAGGCTGATGGTTGCCCTCCTTTTAGTACCCAGATCTGCTTCATGTCCGGAACTATTTTCCTCTCAAAGTATCTTTGTCTATTGTAGCGTTGTGCTTGCCTCTTTGGTTGAGTTGTGGTGACAACATTAGTCTTTGCACAAGAGGAGGAGTTCGCTTGTCTTTGGTCCTGTTCTTCCATGATTGAGTGCTTTTGAAACATAGAGCCCTTGGCACATACAACATCTTTTTTGCTAAGATTAGTCCTTGAAGAACTATGAGGAGGTGCTTCATCTGGAATTGTGAGCATGCAATTTTCTAACTCTAATGTAATGCATTGTTCATGTACCCAAACATGAAGAATTTGACTTCTTAAGTTCAAGTTGACAGCATGGTCGTAAATCCAATATTGACCCAAGAAAAGTGGCTCTGTGAGGTCCTCATCATGACACACTAGCATTTTGACTTTTATTGGAACATCATGAAGGTAGATGGGAAGTTCCACCTCTCCCAAACAAGGGGTTTCCACGCCCCCTAAACCTATGAGATAGGCTTCTATGGGCTTGATGTTCAATTGCAGGTCTTGGCAGTATGAAAGTCTAACTGCACTAGTTGTTGCTCCTGAGTCAACCAATGCTCTCACAGTCCTTACACTCTTTCCTTGTCCTACTTCCATGGTCACAAAGGGACGTCGGTCAATTATTCGAGAAGTAGTTAGGTCCGATTTTTGGCACATGTCCATGTGATATTTGGGAGCTTTTGTGTTGACATCTAGGCCTAGTCGCCGTAACTTATTTCTTCTGATGCGCTCTCTAGCCTCTGCTTGTGCTTCTTCTCTAACCCTTATCTCCTCTTCTTTTTGCTTCTTAGCAGTGTTGAGTCTCATTAGCATTTCCTCTGTAAGAGATTCTTGATATAGCTTGACTCGGCATCCACTAATATAGTTTGGTAAGATATCACCTTCTAACGTGGCCAATTGAACCGCACCGCTAGTGGAGATTCTATTAATGATCATGGGTCCATATCCTCGTTTCTCCAATTTGCGGGCATGTTGTTTTAGCGTATAAACCAGCACCAGATCTCCTTCTTTCAACCCTTTGTCCTTCACATGGGCATCAAAGTATGCCTTTTGTCTTTTCTTTGCAGCATAGATGCATGCGGCTGCTTGTAGCCTCGTCTCACCTAAGCGTTCTAGATCAAAGATCCTGGAGGACAATTCATGTCCATTCCACTCATGCTCTTGTGCTACTTTCAAGGCAGGGATTAGGAAGTCCAGTGGTAGCACAGCATTCTGTCCAAAGACCATCTGAAATGGGGTGGCATTGAGTACCGTTTTGTAGGCAACTCTGTATGCCCACACAACATGATGAAGTTGTTTGTCCCAATCAGAGCGTTTATTATTCACCAGTTTTGTTAATACGTTACATAGGATCTTATTCGTGCTCTCGGCCTGTCCGTTGGCTTGTGGGTGATAAGGGGCAGACTTCTTGTGTATCACCATGAATTCTTGAAGGAGATGTTCAATGACCTCATTCAAGAAGTGCGTACCTCTATCACTAACCAACTCTATTGGTAACCCATATCTAGTGAACACATTTTCGAATAAGAACTTAGCCGTCGTTTGAGCATCATTCTTTGTCGTGGCTTTTACTTCCACCCACTTTGTAAGGTAATCTGTGGCTACAATAATGTATTCTGCATGGGAGTTTCTAGCTGGGGGGTTAATAGGACCAACAAAGTCTTGCCCCACTTCGAGAATGCGCGTCCTCCCATCGTGGGCCTCAAGGGCATTTCATCTTTTCTTATCGGATATTGGGCACGTTGGCATGTGTCACATTTCTTCACATAAGTATGTGCATCCATATGAAGAGTGGGCCACCAAAGTCCTGAGAATAGAATGGTCTTAATTACTCTGTCAGGCCCAAAGTGTCCACCTGCAACACCGCTGTGTGCAGTTTCTAAGACTTTCAAATAGTCTGATTCATGAACGCACAGTCTTAGGAAACCATCCTTGCCTCTTCGATATAGGTTGTCTCCTACTAAGGCATAGTCTTGAGCCTCTTGCTCCATGCTCCGTTTTCTTGCAAGACTAGCCTGATTGGGTAATGTTCCTGATCTCATGAACTCGACCAATGGAGCACTCCAATCTGGGATTAATGACACGTGATAAAGAGTGGCATGCTCCACTGGGGGTCTCTTCTGGCACACTGGACAATTCTGGATCCACTCTTGTATTTCTTTGTCCATGCTAGGCCAATACACTCCTAAACGTTTTAGATTCTGCAATGTTTGTTGTTTAGAGTAGTGATTTCCTAGCAATCCCTCATGGGCTTGTTGCAACCAACTAGTATGTTCATCGTCCTCGACACAACAAGCTAATACGCCCTCGGTATCTTGCTTGTACATACTTCCGGCCAATATTTGATACTTTTGTGATTTTACAATTTCTTCTTTGCTTGTTTTCACATTCTTATTTGCAGGCCCGAAGGTTAGGATTGGTACCAACTTATTTGCCCATTTAGGAACAACTTCTAAATTGAACAGATAAGCATCGAGCAATTCATCAGACACTCCTTGCGGTGGCTCTCCTGAAGTGATGCGAGAAAGATGGTCTGCCCTAAGATGGGTTCTACCTTTCCTGACAACAACTTCAAAGTCGTATTCCATTAGTAAGAGGAACCATCTTACTAAGCGGCCTGTATTGCAAGGTTTATTGACCAAATATAGTAAAGCTTGATGATCAGTGAAAAACTTGAACTTATTGGCCAATAGATAGTGTCTAAACTTCTTCACAGCATATACCATGCCTAAGCCTTCTCTCTCCATTGTGGTATAATTTCGTTCAGCTGCATTTAATTGCCTACTAGCATATGCTATCGGCAAATCTAGGTTTCCTTCACCTGTGGGTTGTGCTAGCACACATCCTATTGCATGATTGGAAGAATCTACATGGACATGAAAGGGTTTGCTCCAATCCGGAGTAGTCAATATTGGTGCTGTGCACAAACGTCTTTTCAGCTCGTTGAAGGAATTCTCGCATTCCTCGTTCCACTCAAAATTTGTCAACAACCCATAAAGAGGTTTAGCTATGATGGCATACATGTGGATAAACCTACGGTAATATCCACAATGGCCCATAAAGGCTTGTACCTCTTTAACATTCCTTGGTCTTGGCAACTCTGCTATCGCTCTTACCTTGTCTTCATCTGTTGAAATTCCATTCTTAGAAACAATGTGACCTAAGATCTTACCTTGTCGTACCATGAACGCACACTTCTCTAGGTTCAGACACACTCGATATTCTCTACACTTGTTGAAGATTTGTCTGAGCTCAGGGATGTGGTAACTTCTTTCTTGGGAATGAGCGCATAAATCATCCACATATACTTCTAAGCTCTTTCGCAAGAACTCTTTGAAGACATGACACATGAGCCTTTGGAATGTTGCAGGTGCATTGGTGAGCCCAAATGGCATCACGCGAAATGCAAAGATTCCCCATTCTGTGGCGAAGGCTGTTTTATGTTGATCTTCGGGGGCAATGGCTACTTGGTTGTAGCCTGAAAATCCATCAAGGAAGCTATAAACTTCCTTGCCTGCAACACGCTCCAATAAATGTTCAGTGATTGGAAGTGGATAACTATCTCTGATCGTAGCGGCGTTAACCTTTTTAAGGTTAATACACACTCGCAACTTTCCATTCTTCTTGGGCACCACTACAATGGGGGACACCCATTCAGTATGTTCAATCTCATAGATGAATCCAGCTTCAATCAGCCTATCAATTTCCTCTTTTATTTTGGCTGCATAAGTGTCATTATATGTGTAGGGTTTATGTTTGGTGGGCTTGGCCTCAGCCGTCATGGGTATAGTATGAGAGCAAATTTTTGGATCTACTCCCTTCAAGTCTCTATAGAGCCATGCAAACACGTCCCTATATTCCCTTAATAGAGCTACCAGCTCTGCTTCTTCTTTTGCACTTAGGTCGTCTCCTATGTATGTACATCGTTCTTCGTTTCCTTCAATGGTCACAACAATTTTTTTGGTCTTCTCTTCATTGTCATATGCTTCTCCTATAATGGCCTCTCTCTTAGGCATTCGTACCAGAATTTTTTGGTCTTCCACTTCATATTTCTTGAAGTTTTCTGGTACTTCAAACAATGATTCCTCCTCTTCTTGTTTCACTGCTTTTCGTTTCTTTTTCTTTTGACCTCCTTCACTTCCTTCCTTTGAATTTACCGTTTTGATGCTTGTGAGGGGTTCTTCTTCTTTTTGGGTTAACACTCCTATGTCTTCTAAATAGTGTTCCTCTGAGTCAAAGTAAGTATCCATCACAATGGATTCTAGATCATCGTCATTCTCTTCTTCTTCTAAGACCTCACTAGGATCACACTCTTCCAATAAGGGCTGACACATGAACACTGAAATATCGTAACCCTACTCATCACAATGAGGTGTCCATTGTTCTTCATTGACTGCAATGTCCATGGTAGCTAAGATTTCTGCCCAACCGTGAGGCTCAAATTCCTCATCTGGAAATATCATCGGTGTGTAGGCTGGGTCTTTTATTGGTCTATCTCCTGGGGGAGTTCCTTCATCTGTCGCTTTTAGGCGCTTTTCCTCTTCTTCTGCGACCTTGCACATCCACAAGTGAGTAGCTTCATGCAGCCAGGATGGATCAAAACATCCAGAATGCACAGAGACAGAATCTTCTTTTGCTTTGTGGATAGGATTCCACTCTAGGGGTGGTACATCTCTAAAGGTGTAATCCTTCAAATTGACCTTGGTTGTGACCCCTAAGTGTTGTAAGTACAAGGAGTTGGTTCCCCAATCCTGTACTATTTGCAATTGTCGTAGGAAGGGTCTTCCTAGGATCATCTCGTAGACATTATTTTTCTCAAAGTCACATATAGCAAATGTATGTTCAAACTCTACACCACAAGTGGTTAGAGTTATCCCTTCAAGCAATCCTAGAGGTCTTTCAAAATGACCATCTGCCATTTGAAGCTTCATTCTTGTTGGTCTTAATGTGGGTTTGCCCCATCGCTTCCACAAGGAGGTGGTCGCAATAGCAACACCAGCACCTGAATCTACAATTGCTTTGGTTGTGTAACCTTGATAGGTGATCGGAAGATAAGTGTTACCTTCTTCACCTTCACTCATGTCTCCTATCTTGTCTAGAGGTATCTCTGGAACTTTTTGCTTAGAGCTTGCTTTGGGCATATTGGACTCAAGTTCTGGAACCTGATCCTTCACATGATTCCAGAGCTCAGGTTTTGCTTTGAGCAGCTCTTCCATAGTGAGATGACATTGAACCTTAGTGTTCTTCACGACATCAGTGTTCCTTGGGACCACTGAGTCCTCATGTCTGACCAGTATTGTGGGAGCTCTGATCTGAAGAGATTCTGATTCCCATGGGCCTGGAAATTGAGGCAGTTCTTCTAAGGTATTAGATTCAAAATGTAGCCTTTCGTCATCTTGTTGTTTTGCTTCATCTCCATAAATAGATGGAATGTCTTGGGGAAATTGATCATGAAGATCATCAATCTCAGGAATAGGAGGGGAATTACCCTTCTCCTTGGCCCATTTCTCTTCTTGTATTTCCCGCAAGAACTCTTGAGAGTACTGTTGAATTGAAGGAGGTATTCCAGCATCCATGGAATTAGGAACATAAGCTCCCATTGGTGGTGAGCTTCCTCTTTCAATAACTGGTTGAGCCTGTGGAGGTAAAGAAACTTGTGGTTTGTTTACCAACTACTCTAATCTTTCTAGTAAGCCTTGGAAATGCCAATCTGGTTTGACAGAGTTTGTCTGATTGAACTTTTGACTAGTCTCAAGTATAGCTTGAGCTTGTTCTACCATTTTCATGCACATTTTCATCCGTTCAATCTCTAAGTCCGCTCTAGGGTAACTCTTGTCTAGGTTTGCAGCTGTTGGCCCTTCTTGAAGTCGAGCCTGGTAGGCTTTGACATCATGTCCAAGCCTTCTGGGGTTGGATCTGCAAGAACAGACCCTGGTTGTGGGTTATTTACAATGGGTGGTGGGGTGAGAGGAAGCGGAGTGGATGGAGCTTCAGCATGCGAGGGGCTTTGAGATGCAATGTCTTCTATTTTTGTTTTGGCATCTTTTAGGCTTTCTTCTATTTCAGATATCTTTTTGTTCCACTTGCGATTAGCCTTCTCTCTGGTATCCTTCCATGTTCTTGGTTTCCTCTTACTAGGTTCTCCTGACTCACTTGACTCTGATTGTTCAGATGGTTTTGCTTGTTGTGCAACTTGTGCCCTAGTAACTGCCTGTATAGGAGCCACATTACTACTACTTGAGCTTGACTCAGCCACTAAGCCTACCACGTTGATGGGTGTGACCTTGGGTGCACTAGAGGGATTCCTGGGACACTCTTTAGGAAGATGTTCCTTGCTGCACTCAGGACAAAAGCCTTGTATTGTGATGTTTTGTCCTAGTCCCACAGCTGGTTGGTGGGGACATTCACGAATGAAATGATCGCCCTGACATCTAAAGCATGGTCCTCTAGGGGCTTGTGGCCTTACTTGTCTCACTTGGGGCCTAGTAGTTGGATTCGTATACATGACATTGGAGTATTCTGGCTCCCAATTTTGTTCCATAGGTGGTGCCTCATATTGACACTGAGAAGTCTCACTTTGCTCAGGTGACTCTATATAATAAGCATGTGGACTATCTTCATGGAAGTAGTCTGAACCATGAGCGTGAGAATCATTTTCTGAGACCAATGGGGTTAGTGGCACCAATGCTCTATTAGGGTTCTTCTCCGCCATCGTATATTTAACTGGGATCACATTGGCAGGAGCTGGTGGTTGGTTTCCTAGGACTAGTTGTGGCCTATATGGTGCCTGATATTGCTGCTGGTATTGAGGTTGATATTGTTGTGGCCTATAATATGGCTGTTGGTACTGATTCTGATACCTACCCTACTGGTAAGGTTGCTGATAATTTTGTCTAACAGCCTGCCTGTTATAGGGACAATCTTGGGTCGTATGATTTGTGTATTTCCTCTCAATGGTGCAATATAGAGCATTAGGGTTTCCTTGGGGTTGAGTCGTCAACGGGCAAACATTAGCCATGTGATCTCCTCCACATGTATAACATCGCTTCACTGAAGTGACCCTTGGCATTTGTCTATTTTGAACTCCTAGCTTTTTGGCCACTTGCTCAGCTATCTCATCTATCTCAGTGGAGGTTCTAGAGGTATGACTTGTAGAACTATCAGAGTCCTTATAGAGTTTGGATAGTCCTAACTCCTCACCCAAGTTGTCTTCTATGTCAATGCATATCCGTACACACTCTTCTATGGATCTAGGCTCTTTCAAGTATACATATGACCTTAATTTTGTGCTCAATAGGCCATCTAGAAACAAGGCCACTTGTTTGGCTGCTGTGGGTAATTCTGGCACAGGACATCTTTCCAAGTACTGTCTAAATCTTCTTCTTGCAAGTCGCACTATTTCTTGGGGTGTCTGCTCGAAGCTGTGGATCAGGGATGATGTGTTATGTCTGATACCACTCTTGGAAAATTCTACAATGAATTCTTCTAGCAGCTGACCTATCTCTCTATAGTTGCGACTGTTTAAGGGTTGAAACCAAGCTAAGGCAGTGCCCTTAAGAGTCAACCCAAATGCCTCGAACTGGGTGAACAAGTCCTCTACTTGTTCAGCTCTTAGCACTTGTTTGAACTCGGCCACATGATCATAAGGATCTCCTGACCGATCAAAATAGTTCTTCATTGTCTTAACCACTTGAGAAGGTCTAAGGGTTCTTGAGTGCTCTCGGGGTCTGGGCAATGGGAAATCATGATCATCTCTTTGATGCCTATGAGCTCTATGTCTCTCCCTTTCAAGTCTTTCCATTCCATATCCTGATCTGTCTCTGCCCACAGTGTCTACAAAGCTTACCTCCGGTCTCTCTCTAGTTCGTTCCCTCTGGGTTTCATGAGCCTTGGATGATCCGGCTCCTTGGAGGCCATGGGAAACATTAGATTTTGGTGGAGGGAAAATTGATTCACCTTGCCACGTGTAAGCATGTCTGTCCTGCTCTGTTACCAAGAACAATTTCTCTCAGGTGTGATCTAGATAGACAACTTTGCCTGGTGTCTCTGGGTCCTTGAATTCATAGATGGTGACTACTGGGCTGGGTTGATCTGGCCTAAATCTCCAAAAGGCTTCCTCCGTTTCTCTATTCAAGAATAGCTCTATGCTTTTGTCGTCTTGGGAAATCCATTCTGGATTGATCACTCTAGTCAAGACTGACTTACCTCTAGGGGTCTTGGGTTCTCGTCCTAGGTCTCCTTGCTCTAGGTCTCCTATCTCGTTCTCAGGAATGATGTTTCCAAACTCATCTGTCCTGTCTGGTAAGTTGGTAACCACATACATGGTTCCTTCCTTATCAATGTAAGCACCCTCTTCAAACTTGACTACTGGGTGTTCAAGTCCAAAGGGTTGGTCAGAATTTTTGAGTTGGACCACTGATCATCTCAGACCATCCTCATAGATGCGAGCACCTAATTGGTTAGTCCTGATATACTCCAATTGGGTCTTATAGGGACCTTCTGGTGTCTGTAAATAGGCAGTGCTTGAGCTACGTTGTCGTAGAGATATTCATCTCTACTCTTATGTCTTGACCAAACACTCTCCAATCAATCGAATGATTCGTCATATCAACATATAAATGAAGCTGGGAAAATCATTGTTTGAAACAAAGGTTCACGGTGTCAAGCTCAAACAGAATCGTATTTTGTCTTAACTGATCGTTGGAATGTTGGCAAAATGTCGGAGAGATTTACTCTCCTTACTCTTCTTAGTAAATGAATCTCACAAATAGAAGATTTTATCACCCAAACAGGAAGCCATTGCCAGATTTTATCACCGATTCAATGGTGATTAGGAAAGGCCTATGTGAGTGTATTATGGTTGTGAAGATACCATTGTTTGTATTCAAGCCATGTGAACCTTGTAATGTGAAAGCACACATTGTAAAGAGAATACATTCCATAATCAACGTATATCGAAGTACATAAATAGAAACAAATGAATGGAACCAAATAGTGATGTGATTGCTTTTCCTCGTTCTTTCTCATCAAAAAGAGGGGCGCGCATTTAAAGGGAAGAAAGGAGGGGAGCATAGAAAAAGATTCGGCAGGGCGAATAAAAGGGATGCTCAATTCTACTATCTGGGGCGCGAATCATCATGGTCATTTGCTCTTTTAAACTACACCTTTCTGTCTATTCTACGGTTACTCTCCCATCTCCTTTTCGTAAATACACACGATCATTCAGGATATAGCTTCATCCCTTCACATGGAAGCCAGAAGGTTCAGAGGGAAAACGACACTTGCATGCAGCTCAAGGGAAGCGAGAAACAAAATATCAGAGGATAGATGGAACAGCGGAGGGATACGTGTAGAATGATGGAAAATTAAGAAGGGCACCGCACTCTCATTCAAGTGCTATTGGGAAATCTTATGGATTCGAGCACTGTTTGGAGATCTTATGGATTGAAGACGTGTCACCAATCCTGGCAGACAGATTTGTTCTTCCTATCAGCGAGCAGACAGATTGATATGCGGTTGAAGAAGGAAGGCGATGTTCACAAGAATTGAAGAATTTTCTTTCTTGTTAGCGACATGGAGACAATATGCGCCTTGTTTTCTTAAATTTAAAAGCTCGAACTAAGAGGAATCATGTATGGCATCTGACATGCAGTGTTAAGGTTTAATGTTTCTTTAGTTAGATTTTACTTCCAACATCTCATTGGTGTTTTTAAGTTTCCATGATTTGGAGCGCATGACAAACTGATTAATGTATACCTTTTTTGTTTAATTCTCAGAATCGTTGTTTCATTAGAAGAACTAATTTTCAGTTACTTATGTTCCTGGATTTTGTGATCCAGGGAGTGTTGTTTTAGTAGCTTTTCACCTCTCATATTCTTTCCTGTTCACGTTTACTGTCGTCCGACATGCATATTCGATATCGTGCTGGAATACGCATATTCGATGTTTTTTTCACTTTGCGGTTACATATATTACAAGCACCTTCCTTACCTCTATCCTAACAAATGAAGATCATGTTATTGGATTGAATACTGATATGAATAAACATTATTATAGGTAAAAGGAAACTCATTTTTGTGTATGAGCAATCGTGTTTCTTAGCGCATGGATCTGGATGCGAGTAGAACCATTTTTTATCACCGTGAAGTTTGATCTTATGGTCATTGTCCGAACCAAGAACAATTTGGGCAGCAGTATACGTGTAGCTTAATATATATATATAAATTCTATTGAGAAGGAATCTGAATAGAGGTAAATAAAGATGTGTGTCGCAGAAATAATGATTTTCTATTGAAGGTTTGTCAAGCCACAGAACAAGGAAACGTTGGCACAAAGAAAAACCAGTCGAGAAATGCTGAGAAATGAAAGAGCTTTTGTTTTTAGTTTATCATGTACAGTTGATGTTACTTCTTCTTAATTTAATTATATATCACATGAATATGCACTGAACAAATCTTAATACAAGTTGTCTCGCGTAGGTCCGTTATCATTCACATCATAGAAAATATTTAAATGGAAAAAGTACTGTACTTTGACATAGGTAACATCACTCCATAGCTGTGGAAGGTTATTGCATGTTGTACTTCTGCGTTTGTCAAAACCATGGATTAATTCGACTGGAGATGAATTTCTGAATTGCATCTCTTGCATAGCTCAAGAATTAGGGGTGTGTGCTGTGCAGAACAATCTCTAAACGTATGTTTCTGTTATCCCCTGTTTCAGGACGTTTGCATTAGGTGTCGAGCTTAATACCTTTTCACTACAGCTTTGAATAATATTAATCTGTATTGCTTTCAGACTTGAGGATTTCATAGTTATCTAATAGTTTATGCATAATTTTCATGAAGTCGAACTCGAAATAAAACTATGATCATTAGTTATGAATTTGAAACTCACGTTTCTTTTGTAACTAAGCATATACTTTTGCTTTTGTGAAAATGAGTTCAATTCAAGACTTCTTTCACGGCTTTGACAAATGCAATAATAATAGGAGTATGCGATTTGAATAAATTCTTGTACATTACTCGAGGATCAAACGTTTCTTGTCATTGACATCATCCATAAAGTTGGCTGATCTATTAAACTTGTTTTGAGTATTGAAGATCAAGCTACGAATTGAACATGAATGATGTGTTAGTCCGTTGAATGAAAACTTCTTTGAAAGTATGTATGAAGAATTGTTTCTCTCAAAGGTTTTGAATCGACATAATCAATCCTCTTGAGTTTCCCTTGAAAGTCTATTACCTTACCTGAGATTGCTCGAAGCACCCTGCGTGCGCCATATTTTTGGCGGTCGCCCTGATCCACCAGCCGTACCTTTCGCGCCGACATATTGGTAATTTAAATTGTTTTCTCATTAGAACCCTTATTTCCATAAGCCTGAGGCTGCTACAGACACCCCGCGTGTGCCGAACGATTTAGGCGGATGACTTGATCCACCATCCGAGCATCTCTCACGACCCGACATTGGTGAGAAAACTAAACAACTAAGTAATGCAAATGAGAATGCAAACAATGAGACAAATTTTAATGAGAAAGGACAAGAAATTTTTGCAAAAATTATCAATCAAGTTACACAAAACATGACGAAGTCAACAAAAACCATTAAAAGGAAGAATGAGTTATGTATGCAAGAAATTTTTGATGTTTTGTGTTAAAATTATTGTTTCTTACTAATGCGTTTTGACAAGTTATTTTGACAAAACTGGTACAAGAAGCCAAATTGATAAGAGGATATGTTATGATCAAGTTTATGATTGTTTATTGAATGTTTTTTATCCATGACTGGTATTTATATGGGAGTTTCAACCTACTTCCTCAACAAAAAGGTATTTATATGGGAGTTGTATCTCTCCCTCATCAAAAGATAATTATGAATGGGAGTTATAACCCACTTCCTTATCAAAAAGGTATTTATATCGGAATTGTTTACAAAATTAAAATTATGAATTTCATTAATGATTTAAATATTGCTTTTCTAATCAATGTTTTTGAGTGGTTTAATGCAGGTCAAGCAAGAAAAGACAAATTGATGGAAGCTACAAAATTTGGCTTAATGTTACTTTGGGGGGTTTACAGATGAATTATCTAGATGTTTTGAATTGAAAAATTTGGTTTAAATGTGCTAATACTTATGTTTTTTTTCACGAGTTTGTTTTCAAGATAATTTTCAGGTTCAAGATGAAGAATGGGAATTTATGGACACCCAAGATTTTCTTCAAGAGTAGAATATGAAAACCTTTTACTTCCAGTTTTGCACCATTTTATTTAAGCGTGCATTTCAAGTATGCATTAAATTATGTATGAACACATATTGAGTTTTGCCCTTAGGTGCACGTTCATTTGCACCATTATCAAATTGTAAAATGCATTATGAAATCTGTGAGAAAGTTCTAAGTATAGGAGATAGAAAACCTCTTCATCAAAAGCTCTTACCTCTTATGCACCATAATTTTGAAAATGCATATAAAGTATGCATGTATTAGGGTCACACTACATGACCATGCATCTAGGCATGATCTGATCTATACCCATGCACATACGAGTGACTGTAAGGATGAATGTATAATCACATTGCTATGTATGAGAGCGAGTGCACCAACCTCGTCATCAGAAGCTATTTTTCTTATTGATTGCACCATATTTTTATACATGCATTTTAAAGTATGCATTGATAGGGCTAATTACACAGCCGTGCATAAGGCACTTTAATTTTTTAACCCATGCACATATTATGCTATGAAATTGACTTTTATCATGAAGCAGAAAATAGGTTTATTCTCAGGTTATTTGGCGCATCCGGAGGATGCACAGGTTTGGTGGGGGTGAATGTCGTAGAGATATTCATCTCTACTCTTATGTCTTGACCAAACACTCTCCAATCAATCGAATGATTCGTCATATCAACATATAAATGAAGCTGGGAAAATCATTGTTTGAAACAAAGGTTCACGGTGTCAAGCTCAAACAGAATCGTATTTTGTCTTAACTGATCGTTGGAATGTTGGCAAAATGTCGGAGCTTTCCAACAAAACCAAAATCACAGCAAACGGATTTCGTATGAGAAAGTTATGCCAGTTCAGGGTTCTACGGGTTAAAACAGGGAAATTAGAGAATGCACGTCCACCCATCATAGGTTTCAGTGGCATGTCATCTTTACGTATAGGATACTGAGTTCTCTGACAGACATCACATCGTTTCACATAGGTATGTGCATCCATGTGAAGGGTTGGCCACCAGAAGCCCGCAAATAGTATTGCCTTGATCACCCGATCTGGTCCAAAGTGTCCTCCTGCTACTCCTTGGTGAGCAGTTTCCAAGATCTTGAGATATTCACTTTCATGGACACATAGTCTCAGGTAACCATCTTTACCACACTTGTATAGATTATCACCAATGAGTGAGTAATCCTGGGCTTCTTGTTCTAAACTCCTTTTCCTAGCCAGCGTCATGTCTTGAGGGAATGTTTTCGTCCTCAGAAAGGATACTAGTGGTTCACTCCAATCTGGCACTATGGAAACTTGATAAAGAGTGGCATGTTCCACAGGTGGTTTAGTACAACAGATTGGGCATTCCTTGCACAACTTTTGGACATCAGCCTCCATAGTAGGCCAATGCACCCCGAGTCTCCTTAGTGTCTGCAGGGTTCGTTGCTTTGAGTAGTGTTGCTCTAATGCACCTACATGTGCTAATTGCAACCATTTAGCGTACTCCTCCTCTTCCACACAACAAGCCAAGATCCCTTGATCTGTGTGCTTGTACATACTTCCTGCCATGATATGGTACTTGTGGGCTTTTACTACCTCTCTACCTTGAGTGTTTATTACTGGGTGGTTAGGCCCGTATGTCAATACTGGCACTAATGGCTTAGCCCACTGAGGTATTACTTCCAAATTAAACAAGTAAGCATCAGGAAGATCATCTGATACTCCTTGTGGGGCTTCTCCGGATGTGAGCCTAGAGAGATGATCTGCTCTCAAATGAGTCTTGCCTTTTCTCACCACTACCTCAAAGTCATATTCCATTAGTAAGAGGAACCATCTCACCAATCTACCTGTGTTGCATGGCTTGTTTACCAAGTATAGTAGAGCTTGATGATCAGTAAAAAATTTAAACTTATTTGCAAGCAAATAATGTCTAAAATTTTTAACTGCATATACCATGCCTAATCCTTCTCGTTCGGTGGTTGTATAATTTCGTTCAGCTGCATTCAATTGTCTACTAGCATAGGCAATTGGAAGATCCATATTACCTTCACCAGTAGGTTGCGCGAGTACACACCCAATAGCATAATTGGATGCATCCACATGAACATGGAAATGCTTATTCCAATCTGGTGTGGTTAAGATTGGTGCTGAACATAATCGCCATTTAAGCTCATTGAAGGAATTCTCACATTCATCAGTCCACTCAAAGTTAGTCAGAAGTCCATACATGGGCTTTGCAATGACAGCGTACATATGAATGAACCGTTGGTAGTAACCACAATGCCCCATGAAGCTTGTACTTCCTTGACATTCTTTGGCCTAGGTAACTCTGCTATGGCTCTCACTTTCTCTTCATCAGTGGATATGCCACTCTTTGACACTATGTGTCCTAAAATCTTGCCTTGCCTGACCATAAAAACGCACTTTTCTGGGTTTAGCCAGACTTGATATTCTCTACATTTGTCAAAGATTTGTCTGAGTTCAGGAATATGGGTCTGTCTAATGTTGGAATGAGCACAAAGATCATCAACAGAGACTTCTAAATTCTTCCTCAGGAACTCTTTAAATACATGGCACATCAGCCTCTGGAAGGTAGCTGGTGCATTGGTAAGCCCAAATGACATTACTCTAAAGGCAAATATTCCCCATTCAGTGGCAAATGCTGTCTTATGCTGATCTTCTGGAGCTATGGCTACTTAATTGTAGCCCGAAAATCCATCGAGGAAGTTGTACACTTCCTTGCCTGCTACTCTTTCTAAGAGATGCTCTGTGATAGGAAGCGGATAGTTATCTCGAATTGTGGTTGCATTAACCTTCTTCAAGTTAATGCACACACGTAGATTTCCGTTTTTCTTGGGCACCACTACAATGGGGGATACCCACTCAGTGTGCTCAATTTCATAGATAAATCCAGCTTCAACCAGCCTATCTATATCTTCTTTGATCTTGGCAACATAATTATCATTATATGTATATGGCTTTTGCTTAGAGGGTTTGGCAACTGATGTCATGGGGATAGTGTGTGAGCATATGTCAAGGTCTACACCTTTCAGGTCCTTGTAGCTCCAAGCGAATACATCTCTGTACTCTCTTAGCAAGGCTATCAATTCGTGCTCTTCGTCTTCCGTCAGGTCATGTCCTATATAAGTACATCTCTCCTCTCCCTCTTCTAGGGCTACCACTATTTTTTTGGTGGTTTCTTTGTTATCATAGGCTGCTCCTGATTGTGCCTCCCGTTTAGGCATTCTTATCGTAACTCTTCTATCATCTATCTCATACTTCTTAAAATTTCCGGGACCTCAAACAAAGATTCTTCCTCTTCTGTTGTGACTTCTCTCTTCTTTCTTTTCTTTCCTTCTTCCTTCGGGGTCACATGTGTGGCTAGCCTTACCTCATTTGTCAGCTCTCCATGCCTCTGGGGTTGAAATTCTACTTCATAGAAGTATTCTTCATCTGATGCAAAGGGTGTGTCCATAATGATTGACTCTAGATCAGAGTCACTTGCATCCTCAAATGCATCAGGGCTAGGTTCACACTCTTCTAACACTGCCTCTCCCATGATTGGCTCTATGGAGAAGACTGAAATGTCATAGCCATCCTCATCACAGTGGGGTGTCCATTGTTCCTCATTGATGGCTACATCCATTGTTGCTAAGATTTCTGCCCAGCCATGGGGTTCAAATTCTTCATCAGGAAATACCACAGGTGCATAGGCTGGGTCTTGAATGGATCTATGTGTTTCTTTTGCACCTATCTCTCTGGCTTCTTCTCTCTTCTCTTCTTCTACTGCTACTTTGCACATCCATAAGTGGGTGTCTTCATGCATCCATGAGGATCCTGACCCTATGGAATGCACCGATTCTGTATCATCTTTGGCTCTATGGACAGGATTCCATTGGATAAGAGGGACATCTCTATGAGAGTAATCTTTAAGATTCACTTTGGTCGTAACGCCTAAGTGTTGTAGGTACAAGGAGTTGGTTCCCCAGTCCTGTACCACTTGCAACTGTCGCATAAATGGTCTTCCCAAAATCATGTCATAGGCATGGTTCTTGCTAAAGTCACATATGGCGAAACTGTGCTCAAACTCAACACCACAAGTAGTGAGAGTTATTCCTTCTAGCAAGCTTAAGGGTCTTTCTATGTGACCATCGGCCATCTGCAATTTCATCCTCGTGGGCCTGAGTGCTGGCTTGCCCCAACGCTTCCATAGGGAAGTGGTAGCAATTGCAACACCTGTGCTTGAGTCTAGAATGGCCTTGGTGGTGTATCCTTGATGGGTGATAGGAAGATATGTGTTTCCCTCTTCGCCCTCACTCATGTCTCCTATCTTGTCCAATGGTATTTCTGGCACTGTTCTCTGGGATCCTACCTGGGAACGAGGTTTGGCTATTTCCGGTACTTGTTTGGCTACATGTTTCCATAGCTCTGGCCTTACTTTGAGTAGCTCTTCTAAGGTGAGGTTGCATTGTACTTTAGTGTTTTTCACTACCTCTGTGTTCCTAGGTATGACTGAGTCCTCATTTCGTACCATGACCGTGGGTGCTCTCATACATGTAGATTTAGCTTCCCATGGACCCGTGAATTGGGGTAATTCTTGTAAAGAATTAGACTCAAAGTCTAGTCTTTCCTGAGAGTGGGTGCTCTCCTGGTCCTCATAAATGGATGGGATGTCTTGTGGGAATTGGTCATGTGCATCATCCACAAGTTCAATAGGAGGAGGGGCTTCACTTTCTTTAGCCCATTTGTCTTCTTGAATCTCTCGTAGGAATTCAGGTGTGAATCGATTCATGGAAGATGATGTGTCTGGCTCCGTAGAGTTAGGCACATAGGCTTCCTGGGCAGGAAGACTTGCTCCTTCACTTGCCTTGTCCTTATGTTGAGAGGCGGGTTCCTTTTCTGATTGTGCAATCAACTTCTCTATTCTTTCTAGCAGTCCATCAAAGTGTAACTGCATCTTAGCTGAACTAGAGATGTTAAATACTGGCCTCAAACATGGTCAGAGCCAACTCCACCATTTTGGCGCAAATTTTAGTTCGTTCAAGCTCTAGTTCTGATCTAGGGTAACACTTTTCATGATCAGTTACGTTTGGCCCTTCTTGGATTCTGGCCTGATAGGCTTTAAGCATCATATTAAGGTCCTCGGGAGTGGGATCTGCTAGGACTGATCCTACTCTTGGGGGTGGTGGAATTGTGTCAGATGGGTTGGAAGGTGGCGGGTCGGATGGAGATGGGAATGGTGGAGGTGATGGAGGTGGGGCAGTGTGAGAGGGAGTTTGAGCTATTAGTTCGGTTATCCTGGCTTTAGTTTCTCTTAGGCTTTCCTCAAGTTCACTCATTTTCTTTGCCCATTGTCTTTTCATTCTTTCATGACTATCTCTCCAAGCTCTAGTCCTCTTCTTTGTCATGCTCTCCGTTTCACTAACATCTGGGCTCTTTTCCTGGCCTACGCTTTGGTTCTGTTGCAAGGCTTGGGCTCTAGTGATTACTTGTACTGGTGTAGTGGAAGTCACACTTCCTGTGGAATCTACCACTAACCCAATAACGTTAATAGGAGTGATTTTTGGCATATTATTAGGATTCTTAGGGCAGTCTCGTAAGAGATGCTCTTTTCCACACTCTTGGCAAAAGCCCTGGATCGTCACTGACTGGGGTTGTGTAGGTGGAGGCACCGGACAATCACAAATGAGATGATCTCCTTGACATCTGTAGCATGGTCCTCTAGGGAATGGAGGTCTTACTTGCCTAGGTTGAGGTCTAGAGTTAGGGTTTGTGTACATTACATTGGTGTACTCTGGCTCCCAAATAGGTTCACTCGGTTCCTCACTGTAGTAGGACTCACCATGTTCAGGAGATTGCATGTAGTAGGCCTAGGGGCTGTCAATATGCGTCGAATCAAAGCTATGGTCACTCGGATCACTTTCAGAAAGCAATGGTGTTACAGGGACTATAGCTCTATTCAGGTTCTCTTTTGCAGCTGCATATTTTACTGGGATCAAATTAGTTGGGGCAGGGGGTTGTTGTGCTAACACAGGCTGAGGCCTTTGTTGGGCCTGATATTGCGGTTGGTAGTTTTGCTGAGGCCTAGTATACTGCTAAGGTGGGTACTGGTTCTGGTATCTTCCTTGTTGAGGGTATGGTTGTGGGTACGTCTGCCTAACGGTTTGCTTATTGTAGGGGCAATCTTGCGCGGTGTGATTGGTGTACCTCCATTCTATGGTGCAGTACTGGCTACTAGGATTTACTTGGGGTTGAGCCATAATGGGACATACATTCGCCATGTGGTCGCCACCACAAGTATAGCATCTTTTCACTGGGGCGAATCTTGGGATCTGTTTGCTAAAGACACCTAATTTCTGAGCTACTTTCTCTGCAAGTTCCTCAATTGATGTGGATTGCGTGGAAGAGAGGCTAGAGGCACTATCTGATTCTTTGTATATCTTGGAAAGCTCTAACTCCTCCCCTAGGTTATCCTCAATGTCAATACACATGCGTACACACACTTCTATGGTCCTAGGGTCCTTCAAGTACACATATGATCTCAACTTGGTACTTAGCAATCCATCCAAGAATAAAGCCACTTGCTTAGCTGGTGTGGGTAACTCAGGGACAGGGCATCTCTCCAGGTATTGCCTAAATCTTCTTCCAACAAGTCTCACGGTTTCTTGAGGGGTTTGCTTGAAGCTGTGAATCATCGAGGAGGTGTTATGTCTTATGCCACTTTTAGAGAATTTGATAATGAATGCCTCTAGAAGTTGGTCTATGCTCCTGAACTGCCTCTCGTTTAGTGGCTGAAACCATGTCAGGGCAGTGTTCCTAAGGGTTAGACCAAAGGCATTGTACTGCGTGAATAGATCCTCCACTTGTTCAGCTCTCAAGACTTGCCTGAACTCAGCCACATGATCGTAGGGATCTCCAGTGCCATCAAAGTAGTTTTTCATGGACTTAACTAGCTGAGTTGGTCTCAAAGTCCTTGTGTGCTCTCTAGGTCGTGGTAAAGGGAACTCATCTGCATTTCTTTGATTCCTGGGAGCTCTAAGTACCTCAGGTTCTACTCTATTTGTTTCCGTCCTCGTTCCTTCTCTGCCCCCTGGGTTGGCAAAGCTTACTTCTGGCCTATCTCTACTTCTGTCTCTTTGAGTTCCATGAGCTTGGGATGTTCCAGCTCCAGGGTGACCATAGGACACATTCGATCTTGGTTGGGGGAAAACGAATTCACCCTTCCAAGTGTAAGCATGTCTATCATGTTCTGTAACCACAAAGACCCTCTCTGAAGCGTGATCTAGGTAGGTCACTCTGCCTGGGCTATCAGGATCTTTGAACTCATAGATCATGATTGTTCCTATGTCATTTGGCCGATCAGATTTATACCTCCAAAAGGCTTCGTCAGTCTCTCGGTTCAGAAGCAGATCTATACTCTTTGGTGTTGCTCTAGCACAATGATGAGAACCACGTTAAGAAGCTTCACCTCCTTAATGTCAATCCGAGGGAGAGGTAGGAGTGATATGAAGATCGTGAACGTGAGATGATGTGAGAGTGAAGGTGAGAAGCACAAAGATGCACACACACATACACACACACAATGAAGAGACAAGCAAGACACAATGGAAGGTGGGAAATTAGCTCTATTACTCAAGAATACTCTTACAAGCTCAAGAATAACTCTAATCTCAAACAAGCTACCATGAACCAACCTCAAAAATGAGCTCTCTAGCTCTTTTTATAGTTTCTAGACTAGTTTTGACCGGTTTCACATCTAATGACCGGCCTAGTTAAAAAATAGGTCCTAGAGGCTATTTGGAAGGGTAAACGATGTCTAAAAATAAGGAAATTTGGTACGAGCATTCTACCTAAGCACCTCAAGCTCGAGGACTCCTCGGCTTGCACAAAATGGAGCTATGGATTACAAAATGGGGTTTTCTATGATACATATGTTACAATTAGTGATAATAATCACTGTTGAATGTTTTGGGAAAATTAATAAGACATGTATTTGTTTAAAAGATTGATCCGCCTGGCTCCCTGCTTCGTCTTCACATGCTTCCGTGGCGTCTGTGTCTCTGACTGCTTCCAACACCCCCCTCCCTCTCGCTTCTGTCGTCCCTGACAGAACCTTGTTGTGAGGTCTGCCGGATGTAATTCTGTAGGAGGTCTTGAGCGAGGGTGTGCTCTGATACACGAATACCTCGGGCTAGATCAGCCTCGAGTTTCTCCCAGTCGATAGGTTGCGGCTCGTCTGGTGGTGGGAGCTGATAGTGTGTGGAGTACACCATTCGTTCACAGGCGAATAATTGCAATAAGTGTGTGGGCCTGCTTATGAATACTTCTGAATGGTACTCCCAAAAACCGGTGGTGAACATTTCTTCGAATGTTTGCTTGTAACATGCCGGTAGATATTTGATCCTGCAGTGCCAGGCGTAACACACCCGTAGCGATGGCGTTGTGCTCATATCATAGACTAAATCCAAGTTGCCATGCTCAAAGCCCGGGGTGTTGACATGGGGAGCCTTGATGCGCCGGAAGACTTTAAAGACCATCTGCATCATGTCAAAGATTTTGACAGTCATTTGCGCGGCTATATCATCCATAGGTTTTAATCGAGGGAGCCAGTGGCGGATCGTCGCCATCATGTAGCCAACTGTGGGTAACGCGACTGGTGGCTTGAAGTAGGGGTAGTTCAACCAGTCTTGGCACTGCTTATTGTTCTGTAGCTTTATAGCGAAGGCAGTCCAAGAGCGGCGTCGTGGTACTGGTCCCCAGCACGGATTAAATTTTAAGTGAAGCGGCGCTTTTACCCACGTGCTCATCATTTCTGGATAATTTTGCAGTAAATCTTTGCGCCAGTCTGGTTGAAGGATTTCACCTCTCTGCGCCCTTGGTGGCAAGTCCTCTGGCTCGAATTGAGTGGCATGCGTTGGTTTCATGCCGGTTTCTTTCTCGATGGTTAACTGATATTCTGCCATTAACATGAAGTATGGCTTATACTGAAGCTCATGCCCGGATATGTATCGTCGCGGGGCCATTTGAGCAAAGAATGGTGATTGTAAAATTTTTTCTTCAATTATGGCCATGGCATGTAGCTGTGCCTCTACTCTGGCCGAGTGTGTCGTTCCGAGTTCTTCTACTGTCTTCATCCACGCGGGGGTAGGTAATTCGTAGGTCATCTGGCCTTCGGCCGTGACACGTCCGCCTGGGATGGGTATCGGTTCGTAAGCCTCTTCGAAGGTCTCCTCCACCGGGATAGTGACAGTTTCTTCCTCAGCTGGTAGCTCAGGTGGGGAGTCTGGCCTTGGTGGTGCTTCATAGATGGCAATCCTAGATTCAAGGTTTGTTACCTGGGCCCGGAGTGCGTTGAGTTCCTCTAAAACTTCAGGGGCAGGGTCCACAGGCGCTGGTAATTCCGCTGCTGCTGGTACCTGTTGTGTGGCTGGTTCTCTGAGCTGTAGCAGTTTGTGATCTTCCTTTAACTTTTGATACTCTTCATTCATACGATCATAGTCCTCGAGCAATCTGACATGGTCGTCTAGCAACATCCGCATCGACTCGGATGGGATTGCCTTGAATCTGCTCGGACTTAGTGGCTGTTCTGGATGATCTAAAGCCGCCTCCAGGTTTTCTCTGTTCTGCTCTTGGAGTCTCTGGTTCTCTTCTTTTGCTGCGGCTAAGTGTCTTCTTAATAAACCCATATTTCTAGTAAGCGTTGCATTGCGGACAGTCTGGGCTCTAAGTAGGTTATCCAAATCCGCGGTGGCCTCTTTGCTTTTTTCCTCACTTTCTATTTCTAACTTGTGATAAGCTTCTCGTAACTCTTGGTACCGGCTGTTCAGTGAGGCGTTCTCAATGGACAACAAATTAAGCTGCGTTTGTAAGTCGTTCGTCGTTTTCTGCAGCTGTTGATAGTTGGTGCCGAGTGATGCAAACTCATCGCGGACTTGCGTCATGCATGCGAACATGTGTTGAAATGCTGTGTCGATGGTGGGCGATAGTAGTAGTGAAGTGCTAAATGAGGATGCAGTGATAGTAGATGCAGTGGGAGTGGGTAGCGGGGTTGGGACTGTGGATGCAGTGGTGATTCTGGAAAATTGTGAAGTGCCTAAATATGAGGGTGCTGTGAGTGTAGTGGGTGGTGGTGAGGTGGGTGGTGATATGTCCATGCCATTGGACGTGTTTAATGTTGTGACTGCGAAAAGTGGTGTGATTGTGGGTGGTTGCGTAGGTGTGAATACGGGATTTACAAACGTGGAGTAGTTTACAGGGGGGATTGTTGGAGCGGCTTGGTGAAACGGGGAAATAGGGGTTAGGGTAGGTTGGGGAGGCGAGACTGGGGAGAAGGTTAGTAGGGTTAGGAAGGGAAATGGGGGTCTTAGAGGTGGGGGAAACGCTGGGAAGGATGAAGGGGTGAAGGGGTTAATATAGGGATGCAGAGGGCTGGGTGTGGGCCTGGTGGTATGAATGGGTAAGGAAGAGGTTGGGGCTATATTGCTTTGTACAGATGTGGATGTGGGGAAAGCAGGTGGGTGTGCGGCTGATACAGGATGGGTTGGTGAAAGATGAGGTGAAAGAGGAGTCGAAGGGGTGGAGGTTATTTCGAGGATTGTAGTGGTATGTACAATGGTGGTACGAGGGGGCGAATCTACAAGAATGGTTTCTGCGGTTACTGAACGTTCGGGGGCGAGGCGTGCCTCCCTGGCTTGTGCTGAAGATTGGGCTCCTGTTGGTACACGAATATACTCCCCGGGTTTTGAGAGTAGTCGCACTCGGCGGGGATCAAACTGTGGTAGTTGCTTTCTTTGTAAAAATCTGAGTGCTTCATGGGAGCCTACTGATTGGACTAACTCTCTGAATCCTCTGATATAGGCGTCTTCGAATCCTCCTGAGATGAGTTCCTGTTCAATTAATGCCTGGCTCTCCTCTTCAGTTAACTTTTTTCGTGCCCAGACTTTCTCCATGGTACGATATAATTTCTTTATGGCCAATGTATACGCTGCGGCTTCGAAAGTTTCATCTTCATATGTGCTGGTGTCGCCGTGTGTGTCAGTCTGTTGGCCTTGGCCCTCTGCCTGTTCGTCGGGTGAGCCCTGGCTGGCTTCATCGTCGCCTTGATCGTCGTCTGTTTCGGTTCTTTCTTCTTCAGAGCCCGACACAGCTTGTCCCTGTGGCAAGTCTCGCGGCGTAGTCGGGTAGCTGGGACGTTCATATTCCTGGGAGAACAGTGGTGCTTCTGAATACTGAAACTCGTTTGAGAATGCATCAGGCATCTCAAAATCAAATGTCGTGTTTATGGGGTCGGTCTCCATATGTGGTATCGGGAAAGAAAACGCTTCCGCACCAATGGTGGTGGGAGCTTCTGCGGTTGTGGTTGGGGGTTCTGTGGTGGTAGCTGCCTGAGGTGCAGCAGTACTAGTGGTGGCCTCTGTAATCACCGGTCTGGACAACCGTATGCGAATAGGTTGTACCGTGGGCTCAGCTTCTGTCTGTGGTCGCTCGGGAGAGGGTTGTGGTGACGGCGACTCTGGCACTTGGAGGCAAGGGATGGTGCCTCGCATGCGCTTACCAGCCCGTGTCCTACTGGGCTTCCTAGCTTTCTTCGCTGTGCTCTTGAATGCCTTCAATTCCTCTCCTGTTAATGCACGCTCGATGGGCAAGTCATAAGCCAAACACATATACACAATTCTTGTGAGGGCACAACATCCGTTAAGCACTTTTTTACGCTCCCATCTGTGCTGTGCCAGGTACATCTGATCTATGATCCAGCTAGCCAGATCAACTGTTTGAGGTCCCGTACATGCCAAATATAATCCGAACCATATTCTTTTGTGTGGCATGGTAAACCTGTCCTGAGCTGGAAATGCAAAATGTTGCATGCATATTCTTAGTGGCTTGGACAACTCAGGTGTAATGGCCGAAATCTCTTCCCACTTCGTGACATCCCCACGTTTCATCGGTTCTGGAATCAATCTCTCTCGGTCTGTGGGAGTGTGGGTTCCATGAATCTTGATGGCTGCTCTGATTAGGTCCTTAGAGAGATAAAATCTCTTGTAAGGTGGATCATCCACTAGAGTAGGCAATATGAAGGTTCCTGGGATATCCTTATTCTCCGATGCCCTCAATGTAGTGATTAAATAATAGCACCTATAAAAATCTGGTTTGGGTAGAGGATCACTGAAATATTCTGTGAAGCCGGCTCTGGCCCAAACATGAGTTAAATCCTGGGTGCTTTGTAGGGCTTCGAATTCTCTGGAGAAAAACTGGTACTTTCCCCACGTGCGGTCATCAAAAGTCAGAGAGGATTCAAAGATAAAGTCTGCGTCCGCGAGGGGTCCTGCCAGGCCCTGAAACCAATGAGAGTTCCTGTGTATCTTTTCGGTGTAGCCCATAGGGGGGTTATCGATAGGCATGGGCCCTGGAAATCCCTGAAATTCTGGCGGTGGAGCAGTAGGGTGGGACTCTGCTCGTAGCACGTTGAGTGGTACTGCTGCTACACTGGGGCCTGCTCCTGATGTTCCTTCGTCGGTTTGCATGGTGGCTAGTGCGCTAGTGAGAAAGATCTGCTACAAAAGATTAACACATTAGCATGGAAATTAATCATGATCCCATTAAAGTGAGACCGCAATCCCTTTCCATAACTGATGCGTAACCCGTGTAGCCAAGTGCTGTGATGTGATGGATGCAATGTTTCTTGCAGCACTAGTGCAGGTCTCTAGACACCTACACGTTTCAGATCATGCATACATTTCTTGAAGCGATGAGATTACGAGTGATGTGTGATGATGGTGGGTGAATTTTTACAAGGTTTAAAGGTTAGTGATTTAGTACAAGGTTGTAGGTTAGTCGGGGGGTAGTTAGACAACGGGTTAGGGGAAGACGGTTGGACACGTTTCGGTATCCATTTCCTAAGAGTTCTTGGATGGGTGGTGGGTTTCTGCTGAGGGGTAAAAGGTGGTAACGGGTGTGGTGGTATCGAGGGATGAGATGAGTTATAGGGGTTATATATTACATGGCATATGGGTTGAGCTATGATACATGGTTTGGGTACCCAAATCTGCGTGGGCGTGGGTCTATGGGTAAGGTACTTCTTGGCGATCCACATTTGTCGGATGCTTGGACCTGTAGAAGAAGGTCGAGGGGATGGTGGATATCGATTCTGTTTCTGTACTGCCCTTTTTTTGTCGATTTCTGCTTGGCTCGAGTTCGTTGGTGCTTTTTGTCCTTTCGGCACCCATATTGGTCTGGTACCGCTTCCTTTGGGAGGCCTAAACTGCCTTCCTGGTCGTGTCTTCTGATACTGTCGTCGGTCTGGGTTCCTTTGTCGCGGTTGACTCTGTTGTTGTTGAGGTTGAGAGGTCGGATGGACACTCTGCTTTGGAAAAGAAGGGAGTTCCAACACTTGCGTGACCTGCCCATTAGGAAGTGATGTCTTTTGTAACTTTAATCTAGGCCAGTCCGCAACAAGCTTGGAAGGATGAGCACCGTAGGGTGTCGTGCTCATTTGGCCGCTGATGCAACCCACCTGACCTCTGATTGTGCCCTTCTGCCCTTGCTGTTGGGTAACTGTCTCTTCTAGTTTGCAGGAAGTCCCATGGAAGACCTCCTGTCGTCCTTCTGACTGACAACTGTCTATAGCCAAGCCCGAGTGGGTTGGTGTAGATGTAACGTGACTGGTCGGATTAAAGATCTTCCGGTCTTCCGTCGCATGCGTTTCATAGGGTCTAGGGTCACAACCGTCAAGCGGAGTGCGGTTAGGGAAGTCAAGCGGTATCACTCGCTTCTGCTCTAAGGTTCCAATCTGTAAGGAGCCTTGTCTAAGATTTAGGTCCACTGAGTGATCGTATAGCCAATCTTGGCCAAGGATTAGGGGTTCTATCAGGTCATCATCATGGCACACTAATAGCTTCGCTGTCATGGTCACCTCCTTAACGAGGATAGGAAGGTCCACCTCACCCATGCAAGGGGTTTCCATGCCTCCTAGGCCTATGAGGTATGCCTCAATTGGCCGCATTTCTATTCCTGAATCCTTATAGTGGGACCATCTAATCGCACTAGTCGCAGCACCCGAGTCAATCAAAGCCCTGAGTTCGTGGCTATGGTTACCGTGCTCTAGCCTAACTGTAAGGAATGGTCTCCTGTCCACTATGCTAGGATGAGTGGTTGACTTTACTTGACACATGGCCATGGGATGTCTGGGTGGTGTTTCCAGATGGTTATAATGTTCTCTCCCTAGTCCTTGTCTTCTTAGCTTCATGCGCTTAATGCGTTCTATGGCTTCTGCCTGAGCTTCTGCTCGTATTCTATTTTCTTCCTCCTTACGCTTCTTTGCCAACGTGAGTCGTCTAAGCATATCCTCAGTAAGAGGCTCTTGATATAACCTGACTCTACAGCCACTAATGTAATTAGGCATTATATCTCCTTCTAAGGTGGCTAACTGTACTGCTCCGCTCGTCGAGAGTCTGTTAATGATCATAGGTCCATAACCTCGCTTTTCTAACTTCCGTGCGTGCTGTTTCAGCGTATATACTAGAACTAAATCTCCTTCTTTTAGGCCTTTATCTTTCACATGTGCATCAAAATATGCTTTCTGTCGCTTCTTCGCAGCATATATTCCTGCTGCTGCTTTCAGCCTGGTTTCGCCTACTCGTTCCAAGTCCATTATTCTCGCTGATAATTCATGGCCGGTCCACTGATGTTCTTGTGCAACCTTAAGGGTCGGTATCAAGAAGTCCAAGGGAAGCACTGCATTCTGACCAAAAACCATCTGAAAGGGAGTTGCATTGAGTACGGTCTTGTAGGCCACTCGATATGCCCAAACAGCGTGGTGTAGCTGTTTGTCCCAATCTGAACGTTTATTGTTCACGAGTTTCGTCAGTACAGTACATAGTATCTTGTTAGTGCTTTCAGCCTGACCATTGGCCTGAGGATGATATGGTGCAGATTTCTTGTGAATCACCATAAAATCCTGTAACAAATATTCAATGACTTGGTTTAGAAAGTGAGTACCTCGATCACTCACTAGCTCTATAGGCAGTCCATATCTTGTAAAGACATTTTCAAATAAGAATTTTGCAGTCGTGTGTGCATCATTCTTTTTTGTGGCTTTTGCCTCTACCCATTTCGTCAGATAATCTGTAGCAACAATAATGTATTCCGCATGTGTGCCTTTTGTAGGGGGGTTAATGGGTCCTACAAAGTCTATACCCCACTTAGAAAATGCACGTCCGCCCATCATGGGTTTCAATGGCATTTCATCTCTGCGAGTAGGAAACTGAGTTCTTTGGCACACGTCACATCTCTTTACATAGGTATGTGCATCCATGTGAAGAGTGGGCCACCATAATCCTGCAAAGAGGATGGCTTTGATTATCCTATCTGGTCCAAAATGACCTCCTGCAACACCTTGGTGTGCAGTCTCTAGTATTCTCAGATAATCGCTCTCATGAACGCACTGTCTTAGATATCCATCTCGTCCTCTTTTGTATAGATTATCGCCAATAAGTGAATAGTCGTGAGCTTCCTGCTCTAGACTACGTTGTCGAGCTAAGGTCATGCCTTGAGGGAATGTGTTCGTCCTCAAGTATGTCACTAAAGGTTCACTCCAATCTGGTGTGAGAGACACGTGATATAGTGTAGCATGTTCTACTGGTGGTTTTTCACAACAAACACGGCATTCCTTACACAACTTGTAGACATCTGCTTCCATCGTAGGCCAATATACTCCTAGTCTTTGCAGAGTCTGTAATGTTCGATGTTTTGGATGATGTTGCTTTAGTGCACCTACGTGTGCTAATTGCAACCAATTCGCATGTTCCGATTCATCTACGCAACAAGCAAGAATCTTTTGATTATCCTGTTTATATATGCTTCCTGCCATTATTTGGTATCTCTGAGATTTGGTAATCTCTCCTTCTTTGATCTTTATCCTAGGACTCTTGGGTCCGTATGTCAGAATAGGGACTAACGGCTTAGCCCATTCTGGTGCTATCTCAAGGTTAAACAAGTATGCATCTGGTAGATCATCCGCTACTCCTTGAGGAGCTTCTCCTGAGGTTAATCTTGAGAGGTGGTCAGCTCTAAGATGCGTCTTTCCTTTCCTAACTACCACTTCAAAATCATACTCCATGAGCAGTAGAAACCATCGTATCAGTCGTCCTGTGTTACAAGGTTTGTTGACTAAATATAATAGGGCTTGATGATCTGTAAAGAACTTGAATTTGTTGGCCAACAAGTAGTGCCTAAACTTCTTTACAGCGTAGATCATCCCTAATCCCTCTCTTTCCGTCGTGGTGTAATTTCTTTCTGCTGCGTTCAATTGTCTGCTAGCGTAAGCTATGGGGAGATCTATGTTACCTTCACTCGTGGGTTGTGCTAACACACATCCTATGGCGTAATTGGATGCATCCACATGTACATGGAATGGCTTACTCCAATCTGGGGTAGTCAATATGGGTGCTGAGCACAAACGTCGTTTAAGTTCATTGAATGAATTTTCGCATTCATCTGTCCACTCAAAATTGGTCAAAAGAGAGTACAGAGGCTTGGCTATGATTGCATACATGTGTATGAATCTCCTATAATAACCGCAATGGCCCATAAATGCCTGTACCTCTTTCACATTAGTTGGTCTGGGTAATTCTGCAATCACCTTCACTTTTTCCTCGTCCGTAGAGATTCCATTTTTTGACACAATGTGTCCTAGAATTTTGCCTTGCCTGACCATGAAAACGCATTTTTCTGGGTTCAGACAAACCTGATATTCTCGACATTTGTCAAATATTTGTCTCAACTCTGGGATATGTGTCTGTCTTACATTTGAGTGCGCACATAGGTCATCGACATAAACTTCCAAGCTCTTGCGTAAAAATTCCTTAAAAACATGACACATGAGTCGCTGGAAAGTAGCGGGTGCATTTGTCAAGCCAAATGGCATCACACGAAATGCAAATATGCCCCATTCTGTGGCAAAAGCCGTCTTGTGTTGGTCTTCTGGAGCAATGGCTACTTGGTTATAGCCTGAGAATCCATCAAGAAAGTTGTAAACTTCCTTGCCCGCAACTCTTTCCAATAGGTGTTCCGTGATAGGAAGAGGATAACTATCTCTAATCGTGGCGGCATTAACTTTTTTAAGGTTAATACACACACGCAATTTCCCATTCTTCTTGGGCACAACCACAATGGGGGATACCCATTCGGTATGTTCAATTTCGTAAATGAATCCTGCTTCTATCAAGCGATCTATCTCCTCTTTAATCTTCGCAGCGTAGTTATCGTTGTACGTGTACGGTTTCTGTTTTGTCGGTTTTGCATCTGGAGTCATAGGGATTCTATGAGAACATATGTCTGGGTCTACTCCTTTCAAATCTTTGTAACTCCAAGCAAAAACATCTCTATATTCGCGCAATAGGGCAACTAGTTCTTCTTCTTCTTCAGTCGTCAAATCATGCCCTATGTAGGTACATTTTTCTCCTTCTCCTTCTATGGCAACTATTATTTTCTTGGTTTTCTCTCGGTTATCATATGCTTGTCCATCATTCGCTTTTCTATTGGGCATTCGTACCATGATTCTTCTATCTTCAATTTCATATTTCTTGAAATTCTCGGGTACTTCAAACAAAGATTCTTCTTCTTCTGTCATGGTTTCTTTCTTCTTTCTCTTCTTGCCTTCACTCTTCTCAGTCACTTGAGTGGCTAACCTTACCTCGTTCGTCATGTCCTCGTGTCTCTGAGTGTGAGTCTCTACTTCGTAGAAATATTCTTCCTCTGATGCAAAGGGTGGGTCCATGATAATTGATTCTAAATCAAAATCGCTTGCGTCCTCAAATGCATCAGTGTTAGGTTCGCACTCTTCTAAAATTGCATCGCACATGATTGGCTCTATCGTGAAAACTGAAATGTCATAGCCATCCTCGTCACAGTGGGGTGTCCATTGTTCTTCATTGATGGCTACATCCATGGTTGCTAGTATTTCCGCCCAACCATGGGGTTCAAACTCCTCGTCAGGGAATACTACAGGTGCATAGGCTGGATCTTGAAGGGTTCGTGAATGTTGTTCCGCACCTAAGGTCCTTGCTTCTAAACGTTCTTCCTCTTGTTTGGCTACTTTACACATCCATAAATGGGTATCCTCATGCAACCAAGAAGGGTCTGATTCTAATGAGTGCACGGATTCCGTCTCTACGGGTGTCTTATGGATGGTATTCCATTGTATTGGGGGTACATCTCTGTGTGAATAGTCTTTAAGATTGACTTTGGTAGTCACTCCTAAATGTTGCAAGTACAAAGAATTAGTTCCCCAATCTTGTACAATTTGCAACTGACGCATGAATGGTCGTCCCAATATCATCTCATATGCATGATTTTTCGCAAAGTCGCAAATGGCAAAGGTATGCTCAAATTCTACACCGCAAGTGGTGAGAGATATGCCTTCTAGTAAGCCTAATGGTTTTTCTATGTGTCCATCAGCCATTTGTAGCTTCATCCTAGTGGGTCTGAGTGCTGGCTTACCCCAACGTTTCCATAAGGCGGTAGTAGCGATAGCTACTCCGGCTCCTGAATCTAAGATGGCTTTCGTGGTGTAGCCCTGATGGGTTATTGGAAGATATGTGTTACCTTCCTCTCCTTCGCTTACGTCTCCAATCTTTTCCACGGGTATCTCTGGTACCTTCTTCTGTGATCCTATCTGAGAGGGTGTGGTAGCTCGCTCAGGGAATTGATTTGCTACGTGCTTCCACAATTCTGGTTTTACCTTTAACAGTTCCTCCAGAGTGAGATTACACTGTACTTTGGTATTCTTGATCACTTCCGTGTTCCTAGGGATCACTGAGTCTTCATTCCTCACTATTATCGTGGGTGCTCTCATACTAATAGACTTTGCTTCCCAAGGTCCTGTGAACTGAGGTAATTCTTGTAAGGAATTAGATTCAAATCCTGTGGGTTCACTCAGTCGTTCCACCTCTACATCATCATATATAGAGGGGATGTCTTGGGGAAATTGTTCCTGCAAGTCGTCTATTTCTTGAATAGGAGGATGAGTTCCTTGTTCTTTTCTCCATTTCTCTTCTTGGATTTCTCTTAAAAATTCATGTGAGTACTTATGTATGGAAGATAGATTATCTTGACTCTCTGTATTGGGTACTTGAGACAGGGATGGTGGATTCCTTTTCGGTGTCTCTGGGATAATAGGGTTCCTATGCTGATCCTTTTTCTCTTTGCTTTCAATCAAGTGTTCTAGCCTCTCCATTAGTCCTTGAAAGTGTAGTTCCGGTTTTGCCATGTTATTCCAATTAAGATATCTAGAGGCTTCGAACAACGCTTGGGCTAGTTTTACCATCTTCATGCAAAGTTTAGTTCTCTCAATTTCTAGATCAGCTCGAGGGTAGTTTTTACTCATTTCCGTGACTTGCGGTCCCTCTTTTATTCTAGCTTGATATGCACGAAGCATCATGTCTAGATCTTCCGGTATGGGTTCCGCTAAGACTGATCCTGATTTCTGAGCTGGGATTTCTTGGTTTGATTCTTGTGAAGCCAATTCTTGTATTTTGGCTCTAGATTCTCTTAAACTTCCTTCCAACTCACTTATCTTTTTACTCCATTTTCTCTTCATCCTTTCTCTGGAATCTTTCCAAGATTTCGTCTTTTTACTACTCGATTCTGCAACTTCACTAGTTTCGGCTACTTTCTCTTGATTAAGCTGTTGGTTTTGTAAGAGTGCCTGGGCCCTGGTTATAGCTTGGATAGGCACGTACGTAGGATTGGATCCATCTGCCTTGTTTACAATACCTATCACGTTGATCGGTGTCACATTCGAAGCGTTAACTGGGTTCTTAGGACAATCTTTGATTATGTGCTCTTTGCCACAATCGGCACAAAAGCCTTGTATGCTATAGTACTATGATTGCCTTGCTATTGGGGGATGTGGACAGTCCTTTATGAAGTGATCTCCTTGGCACCTAAAGCATGGTCCTCTAGGGCCCTGTGGTCTCTGTTGTCTCAATTGGGGCCGTGGGTTTGGGTTTGCGTACATCACATTAGTATAATCTGGCTCCCAACTAGGTTCCATTGGTGGACTATCATAATGATATGTCTCCACATGCTCTGGTGACTCCGTGTAATAAGCGGGTGGACTAGTCACATGAGTAGAGTCAAAACTGTTTGAGTTCGGGTCACTTTCGGTGATCAAGGGTGAAGAAGGCACTAAGGCCCTACTTAGGTTCTCTTCTGCAGCCGCATATTTGACTGAGATGACATTCGCTGGTGGGGGTGGCTGTTGAGCTAAGACAGGTTGAGGTCTCTGTTGAGCCTGGTATGGGTGGTTCTGAGGAGGCCTATAGTAATAAGGCTGAGCATTGTATTGGCCTTGATACCTACCTGGCTGCTGGTATGTTTGCGGGTAGTTCTGTCTCACGGTTTGTTTGTTGTATGGGCAGTCCTGAGCTGTATGATTTGTGTATCTTCTCTCAATTGTGCAATATTGGCCACTAGGGTTGGCGTGAGGTTGAGGTGCATTGGGGCACATGTTTGCCAAATGATTTCCACCACAAGTGTAACAACGTACATTTGTAGGTAGCTTGGGCACCTGTTTGCTAGAAACTCCTAGTTTTTGGGCCACTTTTTCTGCTAGGTCCTCTATTGAATTAGACAATTTTGTGGATGCTAGAGAAGAACAATCTGAGTCCTTATAGACCTTTGAGAGTTCTAATTCATCTCCTAAGTTGTCCTCAATGTCTATACACATTCTTACACACTCCTCTAGCGTTCTGGGTTCTTTTAGGTACACATAAGAGCGTAGTTTAGCGCTCAACAAGCCATCTAGGAACAGTGATACTTGTTTGGCTTGTGAGGGCAGCTCTTGCATTGGACATCGCTCAACGTATTGTCTGAATCTACGACCTGCCAGTCTTACTGTTTCCTGAGGGGTTTGCTTAAAACTATGAATCAGCGAAGACGTATCATGTCTAACCCCACTTTTAGAGAATTCAGTGATGAATGACTCTAAAAAGTGATGGATGTCTCTGAATTGCCTTTGTTGCAGTGGTTGGAACCAAGTTAAAGCGGTATTCTTTAACGTTAGTCCAAATGCATTGTACTGCGTGAACATGTCCTCGACTTGTTCTGCTCTTAGTACTTGCTTGAATTCTGCGACATGGTCATAGGGATCTCCTGTCCCATCAAAATAATTTTTCATTGATTTTACTAATTGCGTGGGCCTCAATACTCTTGTGTGCTCGCGTGGTCTAGGTAGAGGAAAATCATCTCTACCACCTAGTATTCCATGATCTCTTTGTCTATCCGTCCTATTAGTGTTCGTGGTTGTTCCATCTCTCCCCATGGGGTGAATGAAGCTTACTTCCGGTCTCTCGTGATTTCCTTCTCTTTGATTTCCATGGGCTGAGGATGTTCCTGCCCCTTGTTGATTTGCATTCATGTTCGTTCGAGATGGAGGGAATATCAATTCACCTCTCCAAGTATAGGTGTTTTTAGCGCGCTCAGGCACCACAAAGACTCTTTCTGAAGTCTCATCCAGGTATACAACCTTTCCAGGTGTATCTGGGTCCTTGAATTCATAGATTGTAATGATGCCTACCTCACCAGGGTTTTCCTTTCTGTACCTCCAAAAGGCTTCATCTGTTTCTTTATTTATGAACAACTCGGTGCTCCTGTTATCTTGAGGGATCCACTCTGGGATGAGTACTCTTGTTAATACGGATTTCCCTCTAGGTGTCCTAGGTTCTTCTAACGGTTCTTTTCCTTGGAATTTCCCTTCTGTCTCTAATTGAATTGTGCCAAACTCATTAGTATCGTTTGGTTGCGTACCTAGGATGTACATGGTTCCTTCTTTGTCTATGTAAGCGTCTCTCTCAAATTTCACCACTGGTCTTTCCAAGCCAAAGGGTTGATCAGGGTTGTGCAATTGCACCACTTGCCTTTGCAAACCATCCTCATAGATGCGAGCACCTAGTCGGTTGGTTCGGAGAAACTCTAGCTGCGTTCTATAGGGTCCTTCAGGTTTTTCTAGGTATGCTACATGAGATCCTCCTGCTGGTCTGTCTGTGCTAAATGCCATTTCTGATTCACTTGATTCTGAGCTCAACTCGTAGGGATAACTACTGTTCAATTGCTGAGCCCAAGATCGAGCGGTAGTTCTCACACTAGCCTCTGATGATCTAAGGCTTCTTCTATCCGACTTACCTATATGTTTGCCCGATCTAAGGTTCATTAATTTCCTTCCTTGCTCACTCAATTACACACTTAGATCGTCAATGGCTCTTTGTGATTAATTCTTGATTCTTTTTAATTTTCTCTGGATTCTTGTCTTAATTTATGCGTCAGGAATTCGACTTTCGTGATGATTTTGAGTTCTCGTTCCGTCAGACTTAGGTTCGTTTCTTTAGGTTTTCGCGTCACACACACCTTTACTTTAAGTCTTAAACTTGAAATAATGAAGTATCTTAAACTTGAGGCGTTCCTATCGACTTAAATCCACAATGCTAACGTTTTAGCCTAAGCTAAGAATTGACTGAGGGGGTTGAGTAATCTTCCAACCTCGAGTCGGCTTTTCTGGTTGCTCTGATGCCCTGTTGCCCAAGAAGCCGTGCTTCCCAAGCTCTGCTGTCTTCACTGCCTTGCTCGCTTGCCTTTGATTGCCCTTGCTAGACCTGGAAAATTCCAATATTAGACCAATTCACAAGATGATTAACACTTGAGTATATTCACCTTTTAAGCTCAAATTTTCAATGTGTGCCCCCTGACTTCCTAGTCCCAGACTAGGTGAACCTCAAATTAGCCTATCCAAAAATAGACGTATAATTTATGAACAAAACAGTTGAGGTCACGTAGTACTCGTCACGAGCTTTCTAACGAGCTATTAAGCTCAAAAAACGGACTCCGGATGAAAAAGTTATGAGCGTTCAGGCCCTGGGGGGTAAAAACTGACAATCCAATTTTCCTTCAAATATGAGCTAAGGGGTCTCCTATGAGTCTAATGGTCCAAAAATTTTCCAAAAATACCCCCAAATTTGGTCAAAAATTGAAGTCCAAAATTTGCGATGGGGGTGGGCAATCGCGATGGTCTGGGACCGTCGCGATGGTCCGAGCGAACCGTCGCGATGGCGTGGAACTTGGACAATCGCGATGGCCCGAAAAGGCGAACCGTCGCGATGGCCCGAAGTGAACGATCGCGATGGCGTGAAGTCGAACCGTCGCGATGGCCCGAAAAATGAACCGTCGCGATGGCGTGATCAGGCGGACAATCGCGATGGCGCGGTCAACGGTCAACGGTGGACAATCGCGATGGTCCGAAGTGAACCGTCGCGATGGTCCGCGATGCGATGGCTTGAGCCAATCGCGATGGTTCGATTTTGGGCTGTCGCGATGGTCCAAAAATTGAACCGTCGCGATGGTCTATCGTGACACGTGGCACTGTCGTGGCGATGGCATAAGCCAATCGCGATGGTCCGGGGTCAGATGAACCGTCGCGATGGTCCAAGTGGACCGTCGCGATGGCTCAAGTGAACCGTCGCGATGGTCCGAAAAAGCGAACCGTCGCGATGGTCCGGCCGAGCCGTCGCGATGGCGTGAGCCTATCGCGATGGTGCGACACAATCGCGATGGTCCGAGCCAATCGCGATGGTCCACCAAATGACGAATTTTCAAAATGCAAATTTGGTTCCGTGTATGCGCAAGGGTCGCCTATCTAGTGGTGTGGTCGCTTACCTCAAAAACCGAAAAGTGCAGACCATCGCGATGGTCCGCCACACTCGGAAATCTCTGACAGAAAACACATTTTTTACCTTTTGGAAGCTTTCCTGATGCTCTGAAGCTCTGTACCTGCAAGAAAACTCAAGAAAACACAAGTGCATACAAGCGCAAAAACTCTCTCTCGCTCTCTCGCACGCACAAATGAGGGGAAATGAGGTGAATGGGTGGATATGGTGAATTTTCTGATTTTTTTGGAAATGGAGATGATGATGCAATGATGAAGATGGAGTGTGGGGAAGGTGAAAAACACTAAAAACTAAGTAAAAACAACAACAAAAACTGAAATTTTTACCTTCCAACGCCTCTTCTTGCTATACTCTTACCATCACACATTTGTCCTAGACTCGATCCCCGGCAACGGCGCCAAATTTGGTGTTGCTCTAGCACAATGATGAGAACCACGTTAAGAAGCTTCACCTCCTTAATGTCAATCCGAGGGAGAGGTAGGAGTGATATGAAGATCGTGAACGTGAGATGATGTGAGAGTGAAGGTGAGAAGCACAAAGATGCACACACACATACACACACACAATGAAGAGACAAGCAAGACACAATGGAAGGTGGGAAATTAGCTCTATTACTCAAGAATACTCTTACAAGCTCAAGAATAACTCTAATCTCAAACAAGCTACCATGAACCAACCTCAAAAATGAGCTCTCTAGCTCTTTTTATAGTTTCTAGACTAGTTTTGACCGGTTTCACATCTAATGACCGGCCTAGTTAAAAAATAGGTCCTAGAGGCTATTTGGAAGGGTAAACGATGTCTAAAAATAACGAAATTTGGTACGAGCATTCTACCTAAGCACCTCAAGCTCGAGGACTCCTCGGCTTGCACAAAATGGAGCTATGGATTACAAAATGGGGTTTTCTATGATACATATGTTACAATTAGTGATAATAATCACTGTTGAATGTTTTGGGAAAATTAATAAGACATGTATTTGTTTAAAAGATTGATCCGCCTGGCTCCCTGCTTCGTCTTCACATGCTTCCGTGGCGTCTGTGTCTCTGACTGCTTCCAACACTCTTGTTGTCTTGGGGAACCCACTCGGGATTGAGGATTCTAGTAAGAACAGATTTCCCTCGAGGGGTTCTAGGTTCTTCGCCCATGTTTCCTTGTTCTAGGTCATCTATGTCCGTCTCAGGGATCACATTCCTGAATTCGTCTGTCCTATCTGGGTGACTGGTGACTACGTATATGGTTCCTTCTTTGTCCAAGTATGCCCCGTTTTCAAACTTGACAGCTGGGTGTTCTAGTCCAATGGATTGGTCAGGGTTTTTAATCTGGACCACAGATCTTCCTAGACCGTCCTCATAGATGCTAGCACCTAATCGGTTGGTCCTAAGGTATTCCACCTGCGTCTTGTACGGGCCTTCTACCCTGTGCAAGTATGGCACTCCTAAACTTCCCATAGGTCGGTCCATGCCTTGAGACATCTCTGACTCACTGGTCTCAGAGCTAGGGTAGTATGAGTGGTGGCTCAACTGCTGGGCCCAAGACCTAGCAGTGTGGTTGACACTAGCCTCTGAAGACCTAAGACTTTGTCTATCTCTCCCTAGATGTCGCCCTGATCTAAGGTTCATAAGCCTAATTGAATAGCCCAAATTCGCCCAAGTACAACCTCGTTGCTGAGCTCTTTTGTATCAGTTACTTGATTCTTTTTAGTGGTTGCCGTGTTTATGCTCTTGTCAAAAATCACGTCGTCAGGAATATTTGATTTTATTTTCGCACTGTAAGTTGATCGTTCCACGTTAGGTTCTTTTCCTTTAGAGTTCTCGACCGTGCAAAGATTATTTCGTTAGCTTGAACTTGAGTATTTAGGCAGTCTTCAACTTGATAAATGCCTATCATCGCCCTGGCTTACTCCTACCTCTAGTCGTTCTTAGCCTAAGCTAGGAATTGACAATGGGAGTTGAGAATTTCCAACCTTTTGTTTCCTTCTTGGTTGCCCTGGTGTGCCCAGGACACGTGTTCCCAAGCTTGCACTTACTCTTGCTTAGAATGCCCTCAAGTGCTCTTGCTGGACCTGTAAAAGTCCCATGGTTAGCTCAAGACTTAGATTCAAATGACATCATAGACCACTTTCATGCATGTAACTCACAGACCAAATTATCCTTTGCTTTTATGGAAAACAATCCCAAGGATCCCTCAGTTTTCCTACCTCGGGGTATGGTCAACTTCAAAATACCCTATCTAATAATCCTGATATTAATTTTCACATAACCAGTGGAAGTTTTGGTTGTACTCCCCACGAGCTTTCCAACAAAACAAGAATCACAGCAAACGGATTTCGTATGAGAAAGTTATGTCAGTTCAGGCTTCAGGGATTAAAATAGGGTTCAAACAGGCCAACAGACAAACAGGTTTTCCTCGGGTTATTTGCCTATAGCCTCCTTATGTGCTCTAGAGTCCATGATCCATGTCCAAAATTAGCCAAAATCCTCAAATTAGAAACCCTAAAAAATTGGCCTAAATTGGCTGTCAATCGCGATCGACTGGGCTGTCAATCGCGATCGACTGGGCTGTCAATCGCGATGGATAGGTGTCAATCGCGATGGACAGGGTATCAGTCGCGATGGACTGGTATCAATCGCGATGGAAAGGGTATCAGTCGCGATGGACTGGTATCAATCGCGATGGACAGGGTATCAGTCGCGATGGACTGGTATCAATCGCGATGGACAGGGTATCAGTCGCGATGGACTGGTATCAATCGCAATGGACAAAGTATCAATCGCGATGGACTGGTGTCAATCGCGATCGATAGGTATCAGTCGTAATTTTTTTCTGTCGGTCGCGATGGACAGGGGTGTCCGTCGCGATGGACACGTGTCCGTCGGGGTCTGTCAGTCGCGATGGACTGGCTGTCCGTCGCGATGGACAGTGTCAATCGCGATTGACTGGCTATCAATCGCGATGGACTGAAATTTTGCAATTTTTTCAAAAATTTTTGTGGATCTGTGCTGTGCAAGGCCTCTAGACTACTGTGGTGCACTCAGTTTTACCAAAGGATGAAAATTTCTGTCAATCGCAATCGACAGAAGCTGGCGACTGCGAGACAGTTCTGCACATTTCCGTACCTGCGCAACGTGCTGGAGGGGATGATGCTGCTAGAACCTGCAAGAAACTCAACAAACATGCAAACACAAGGCACACAAAATCGCTCTCTCTCACAAGTGGAATGAGGGAAATGAGGTGGAGAAGGTGATATGATCAAAAACTGAAAATTTTCACGATGATGGAGATGGAGGTGGGAGATGGTGATGATGATGATGGTGATGAGATGAGGAAAAGAAAAATAAGAAAAGTGAAGAAATTACCTATAACGCCAACGTCCCAAATCTACGTCTTACCATCACACGCTCCTCCTCAAAGCTCGATCCCCGACAACGGCGCCAAAATTTGGTGTAGCTCAGTGATGAGTAGCACCTCTTTTAATGTCAATCCAGGAAGACGTGAGGATGGTATGAAGACCTCAAGCAAGTGGAGGCACAAGTGCGTGAGTGAGAAGCACACAAACATGCACACACATACACACACACGCGCACACACGGCAAGACAAAGAGTGAGAAGCAATGGAGTTCTTAGATTACTTTCAAAAAGCTCTTACAAGTTCATTTCAATTACAATCTAACCTCAAAAATGAGCTCTCTAGCTCTATTTGTAGTTTTTGACTAGGTTTTGGCCCTGTCCAGACCTAGTGTCCGGCCTAGTTAAAAATTAGGTTCTAGGGCCAATTTGAGGGCTTAAACGGAGTCTAAGAAATACAAAAATTGATATGTAGGTACTTCTAAGGCTCCTTAAGCTCAAGGACTCCTTGGCTTGCACAAAATGGAGCTACAGAAATATGAAATGGTATTTACAATGATTGTTAGTGATAAGAATCACTGTTATAGAGATGTTGATTTGGAAAAATTTGAAGGGCCTATCTGCCAGATTTGCGTCGACTGCTTTGTCTACTCAATCCTTCACCTCGCTCTGACTCTCTCCGCTGGCTTCCTTGTCTAGTCAGTCCTTGGGTGCCCATACTGCTCTCAACAACCGTAGAGATAGGATAAAGAAAAGAAGTTATTGCAGAAGAAGGAAAATGAGAAGAGCGAACAAAACCCAAAAGAGGAACAGAAATTTGAAGAAGAAAGTAAAAATGGAAAGCATTAAAAAGAAGAGGTAGGATCAGTTTTAGCAGACCCCATGCCTGAAGAATTAGCCATGTGGATTCAGGCGTACAAGGCATGAATAAGAGCAGGACCTAGAGAAAGAGAAGTTGGAGATCTGCAAAAAATTAATAGAAGTTGCTCAACAGACCTTAGAAAAACCTGCGTTGCTATTACCCAATACCCGAATTTCCGAAAGAGAATTCCAAGAGTGCATCATCACTAATGATCATGAAAAACCCGAAGCAAGTAAGACACAGAATGGCAATTATCGTGAGGATAGAAGGGAAAGATCCATTGTTCCCAAAGTAGAAGGGGAATGGCCTAAAGATTTGTGGGCAAGAGTCCAAGAAGACAGATGGAAGAAAGTGGAAGGAATTGAACTGCCCTTTGAAGAACTAGAAGCAGAAGATGGAATAGAGGATTCAATACCTGCGTTGAATTCAAATGAAATATTACCAATTGATGCGAGAAACGAAGAAAATGATAGTGTAAAGGTTTTGCCAAATTACACAGGAGAGTACGAACATAATTCAGAATTGTATTGCATTCCCTCAATAAGGAAAAAAGAACCGAACCCATCAGTCCAAACATCAAATATCATACAACACCTTAGAAAGGTCAAAATCCCTTGTACCCTAACATTAGAAGAACTGTTGAAGGTTAAACCACATTTGAAGGAGAAATTAACCAGTCAATTGGAGATCAAGACAGAAGAAAAAGAGATATCTGATGAAGTAAACACAGTAAAGATCCCAGTGGATAAGGTAGGAGATTTTAGTGAGGGAGATGAAGGAAACACTTGCCTTCCAATTACTTATAGGGGTTATACCACCAAAGCCATCTTACATTCCGGAGCTGGTGTAGGCATTGCTACTAGAGAAATCTGGGAGAAATGGGGAAAACCAGCTTTAAGACCAACGCGCATGAAGATACAATGGCAGACGGACACACAAAAAGACCCTTGGGATTATTGGAACGAGTAGTTTTTACCACATGCAGAGTTGAATTTGAACACACCTTAGCAATATGTCAATTTGAAAGGCCGAACAATTATGAAATGATACTTGGGAGACCTTTCATGAGACAACTAAAGGTTGTGCAAGATTGGGGAAAAGATGTTGTATACCTACAACATGAAGGAACCACCACAAGAATAAATCTCCACACATACACATATCAAGATGTTTCCCCCTTACAATGGAATCAAATTCATAAGGAGGAAGACAATCAGTCAATTCACAGCGTAGGTTCTAGTGACCAATCTTGGATGAACGAGGACACTCACCTATGGATATGCCAAACCACAAAAAAGGAAGAGGATAGGAGAAAGGGATGGCAGCAAAGGCAAGGAGTAGTTAGGTCTGTACAAGATCCAGCTTACATGCCTCAAGTCTTTTTGCATGAAGAGTTTGAACCTTACGGTTGGATGGAGATTTTAGCGACCCTCGATGTATGTGTGAACGAAGAAGTAATAACTATGAATGAATGTATTGATGAGGAAGGATATGACGTTAGTCTATATGTGGTAGTCCTTCAGGAGGCTGAAGAAGGAGAAGTGATAGAGAAAGAATGGAAGGAGGACTATGAGAGCATTGAGATGGAGCAAGAACCGACGGAACTAGAGGATGAAAATCAAGAAATAAATGTCACAGCTAATGAAAACAACCAAGAACCTACACAGGAAGAAGAGCTGGAGTTAGATAAAGAACCAGAAGCTGAAGAAAACAAGCCACAAGATCGGTTTGAAGTGCTAGCCCACTTCAAAAAATATGAAGAAGAAGAGAGAAAAATTGCTATTCAAATGCCTAAAAGAGAAGCACAGCCAGGAATAGCATATGACAATAAAGAACAAACTAAGAAGATAGTAGTAACCGTAGAGGAAGGAGAAGAACGATGTACTTTCATAGGACAGGATGTCTCAATGCAGGAAGAACAAGAGTTAATATGCCTCATAAGGGAATATCGGGATGTCTTTGCCTGGACCTATAAGGACTTGAAACGGGTAGATCCATCTATATGTGCCCATAGAATCCCCATGACATCCGAAGCCAAACCTTCTAAGCAAAGACCGTATACATACAATGATGTGTATTCAGCAAAGATAAAGGAAGAGATAGATAAGTTGTTAGATGCCGGATTCATTTACGAGATCGAACACACGGAATGGGTATCACCTTTGGTGGTTGTACCAAAAAAGAATGGGAAGTTAAGAGTGTGCATCAATCTGAAGAAAGTAAATGCCGTGACCATAAGGGATAGTTACCCATTACCCATTACGGATCATCTGTTGGAAAGAGTGGCGGGGAAGGAAGTTTATAGTTTTTTGGACGGCTTTTCAGGGTATAATTAGGTAGCCATTGCTCCTGAGGACCAACATAAAACTGCTTTCACAACTGTATGGGGAGTATACGCCTTTAGAGTCATGCCTTTTGGTCTAACGAATGCCCCAGCCACCTTCCAAAGATTGATGTGCCATGTATTCAAAGAGTTCCTGAGAAAGAGTATGGAGGTATACGTGGACGATCTATGTACTTATTCAGCTATACGATCAAAGCACATCCCTGAACTAGAAAAGATCTTTTCCAAATGTCGACAATATCGAGTATGCATCAACCCAAAAAAATGTGTATTCATGGTTCGACAAGGAAAAATATTAGGACATATTGTCTCGAAATGGAATTTCAACTGATGAAGACAAAATCAAAGTAATTCTAGATTTACCAAGATCAAAGACTCCTAAAGAAGTACAAGCATTTATGGGACACTATGGATACTACCGAAGATTTATACATATGTATGCCATAACTGCTAGACCTCTCTATGCACTCTTGTCTCAATTTAATTGGACCGAAGAATGTGAGAAAGCCTTTAATGAGTTAAAGAATCGATTGAGTTCAGCACCAATCCTTTGAGTACCTAACTGGAATAAGCCATTTCACATTCATGTGGATCCCTCCAAGTTTGCCATTGGTTGCATCTTAGCTCAACCTAAAGATACAGGAAAGCTAGACCACCCTATAGCCTATGCCAGTAGACAATTAAATCAAGCATAGCGCAATTATACCACAACTGAGAGAGAAGGCCTAGGGATGGTGTACGTAGTGAAAAAGTTCAAACATTACCTGTTGGCAAACAAATTCAAATTCTTCATTGATCATCAAGCCCTACTATATTTGGTCAATAAACCTTGCAATACAGGAAGACTAGTACGATGGTTTTTATTGCTAATGGAATTTGATTTTGGGGTAGTAGTCAAGAAAGGAAATACCCATATAAGAGCAGATCACTTGTCGAGAATGACCCGTGGAGAACCACCCATAGGAGTACCAGATGATCTTCCAGATACGTACCTTTTTAACCTGGAAGTATGTCCCCAATGGGCAGAAAAGTTGATCCCTATACTCACGCATGGACCTAAAGATGGGATCACACCAAACCGAACCCAAGACCTTTGGAAGACTAAAAACCTTCATATCATTGCAGGAAGTTTGTATCACCAAGATTCAAGTGGATTGCTAATGAGATGTGTTGAAGAGGAGGAACAGGAAATGTGGCTTCAGAAAGCACATGTAAATCAGTGGAAAACTCATTTGAATGCAAACGGAACATGGCAAACCCTGAGGAGATTAGGCATATATTGGCCAACCATGCAGAGTGATGCGCATGATTATGTACCGGCCTGCCAAACCTGTCAAGAACAAAATCCAGAAGAGAACTCCACTCTATGCTACTCCACAGTAGCACCTAGATGGAGCATGCCTCTGGTAAAATTCTTAAAGACCCAAGAATACCTAGAAGGAGCCACTTCAGCAAGGAAATGTGCACTTGTAGAACAGAGCAAGGATTATGCCATTATAGGAAAACAACTTTTCAAGCGAGGGAGAGATAATCAATTACGATTGTGCATTCATGAAGACGAATATCTTGCTGTTTTAGAGATGGCACATACAGGAGCTGCAGGAGGACACTTCTCTGCAGATAAAACAACAAAAATGATCCTCTTTGCTGGAATGTGGTGGCCAACTCTACATCAAGATGCCGTAACATATGTGCAACGATGTGATACTTGTCAACGAACAAAATATCCAATTAGAAGAGATGAGATGCCACTGAGACCCATGATGAGTGCCAGAGCTTTCACTAAATGGGGAATAGACTTCATAGGACCTATTAGCCCACCAACGAAAGGATCCCATGCCGAATATATAATTGTAGCCACAGACTATCTGACCAAATGGGTTGAAGCCAAAGCAACCACGAAAAATGACGCAAGAACTACGGCCAAGTTTCTCTTTGAGAATGTTTTCACTAGATTTGGACTACCGATAGAAATTGTGAGTGATAGAGGTACGCACTTTGTGAATGAAGTTATAGAAGCCTTACTGAATGAATTCTTGGTAATTCATAAGAAATGAGCTCCTTATCACCCACAAGCCAATGGACAAGCTGAAAGTTTGAATAAAATCTTGTGTACAGTTCTCACAAAAATTGTTAACAATGGTAGATCTGATTGGGATAAGCAATTACATCATGCTTTATGGGCATTTCGAGTAGCCTACAAAACCGACATAGGCACTACTCCTTTTAACTTAGTGTATGGACAAAATGCTATTTTGCCAATTGATTTCTTAATTCCCACTCTCAGAGTAGCAACCACTTACGAGTGGGCGGGACATGAACTATCGGCTCAATTGGATCCAATAGAAAAGCTTCACGAAACTAGGTTACAAGCAGTAGCAGGCATTTATGCTGCTAAACGGCGACAGAAAGCCTACTTTGATGCTCACATTAAAGACAAAATTTTGAAGGAAGGAGATTTAGTCTTGGTATATACCTTGAAACAACACGCTAAGAAGTTGTAGAAGAGAGGATATGGCCCATTAATCATCAATCATATATCGACAAGTGGAGCCATCAGCTTAGCAATCCTAGATGGGGAAGTATTACCAAACTATATCAGTGGATGTCGAGTGAAAAAATATGTAGAACCGTTGACCGAAGAAACAATGTTACGATTAATCAAGGGCAAGAATAGACGTATTGAGGAGGAAAGGATACGAGAAGAAGCGAGACAGGAAGCACTAGAAAGAATTAAGAAACGGAAAGAGTGGATGAGAGAGAGAGATGAGAGATATCGACTAGGAGAAGAACTCATCCCAATGGCTAATTTTAGAGCCACTAAAAACCTAGGTCCACAGAGAACACAACCATATTTAAATTTGGGAGCGGGTAAAACGGAGTACCACTTAGTGGATGCTCTCATTGACACAGGAGCCGCCATAAGCTGTATCAAACTTTCTTTGACTCAAAAACTCAAGGAGGAATTACGTCCATCGATGGCACAGTTGATAGGAATAGGAGGAACAATTACTCAATGTATAGGTGAAATCACTTTACCTCTGCATCTTGGCAACAACACTATGGAGTAGAAGCTATTAGTGTGCATGATCAGGATTTACTCGAAGATGTAGTGTTAGGTCAAGACTGGATATACAAATATGAAGTAACCATTCAATTGGATTTAGGATACATCTCAGCCAAAATAGGACATCGTGAAGTATTCAGTTTGCTAGATGAACGACCAATCAAAGCCGCAAGCATAGAGCCACAAATTCACTCTAATGAATACAGTCATGAATGTATATTCACTAGCACTATAGAAACCCCTTCATCAAGTACTTCATGTGAGGACACACTGAATCTTACTTGCATACCATCTTCTAATCTAGCAAGTCACAAGAGTGCCATTCAATCTAGAACCAACCTCAGTGAAGCACCATGCACAAGAGAGACTAGTCCTCTGAGTAATCCAAAGTCTGTACCTATTAGAATACACCCTATTTCGTACACTAAACAAGCTTGGATAAGAAAGGATCAAAAGGATGCATATCTTCAACGACAGAAACATCTTCGACATCAGAATAACCAATCAAACAAGAAGGCAAATCATTCTGAACACCAAAGTCAACGACGAATTGCTAGGATATGGATTCCAAAGAAAGTAGTAGCCGCCCAACCGGATCGAGTGCAAATATGGATTCCAAAATCATGTGCTCCAAAGAAGCTAAACCGAAACGATGAACCAGAGTAAAGCAGATTTGGTTGCCGAAAGACAAGAAAAACTGCATGCATCATCCAACTACTTCAAGTTGCACACAATTGGAGTTATTAGGACCAAAAATATGCATGATAGGGCCACATTACAAGGCCAAGCATTCGGCACATCTTTCTTCTATTTCAGGATAGTCGAGCACATTTCCCTCTTGGGAAATAGGAGAGCACTTCTACATACATTAAGACAATCACTCAAAAAATAATAACCGCTTTGGCTATGACCTAACTTTTCTGTTTTTCTTTTCAGAAGAAAATATAAAAATATTTAAAATATGGAAAAATCCAGGTATTACCTTTCTCACACCCACGGGGAAAGGACGACACCATTCACACGGAGAGTTGCCAATCTAATAAAGGATAACTGAAGGATGATTTTAAATACTATTCGGTGACTAATTACTGCCATCAATTGAGTACAAATGGCATCTCCCAATTCTGAAGCTACGCAAGAGGAAGAGGTGCAGCTTCTTCCATTGGAATCAATCACGAAAGCAAGAGGCCATTGGTTTCTGGATGAGCAACCAGTGTCAGACCTCATTTTCATGGCCACAATCAAGATTATGGATAGGGATCACTATTTCCCTATTATGTCACAAGACTTAAAAACTATAATACAAGGATTACCGCATATAGAGGATGTATGGACACAGGCAGGCATAGAGGCATTTCTCAAATTGCCGATTTATCTACCAGATTTTCAAAGATGTACACAAGTGATGAATACACTGGAGCCTGCAGCGACGAAGATATCAGTTCCTGAAGCACGAGTACTGGACAAAGTAGGCACCTGGAACCATTCAATTCACACATGAAATAATCAACAAAGCCTTCGGATGGAATCAAGAAGGGATCACTAATGTCAAAGAGGAATGTCATGATCCTAAAAAGAGGTCCTTTTTGGATATCAACAGGACTGATATTGAAGATGTTGTCCGTCTGGTGCACCAACATTTTTGTTTCCCAAGTATGCATAGATATACTGCACCACAAAAGATTGTTGTACAACTACTATCTCATGCAATGAAACAAATTGGAAATAAAGTGAATATGACTGGTTATGTCCAAGAGAGATTATTTGAAGCCCAGAAGAAATGGGGTCAGAAGAAGTTTCTAAATGGGAGTTCGGCTTTGACATTACTTATATATGAGGCTCTTGAGATGAAAAACTGCCTACGTGAGATGCCAACCTCAGAGGGGTTAGCCAAATATGCCAAATCCGCTACGGTCCCCAAGAAAAAGAAAGCAGCTGTGTTGTTAAAGAGGTAGGAACCAGTTCACAGAAACCCATGAGGAGTACAAAGCGCCTAAGAGAGGAAGAAGCCCAGGCTACACCCCAATCAAAACGGACACACATTTTACCAAAGATTCCGGTAGCCCGAATGCCAATTACCAAGAGAGATCTCTCTGCTGCCCTAGAAGAGACACATCAGTACATGCAAGGACAGGTAAATCTGAATGTTCAAGGTCATCATTATACACAAGCAAGTCAAGAGAAACAACAACGGAGTAAAGAAAAGACCCCAAAACAACTTGGGAGATTCAAAGAACTTGGCTTAGATGATTCGAGTTCCGATGCAGAAGTATATAAGTCAAATTGTGACTCTTTGTATAGACTTTTTGTCATTGTGAGAATCAAGAGCACAGAAATTCGAATTTGTGTCTTCTTCTCTTTGTATCTTCTTCTTTGTGAGCTTGTGTGCACGTGTATTGCTTGAAAAGAGTGTTAGAAAGTGTTGTCTATCCATGAAAGTGTTTGTTTACTGTTGTTAAGGTGTGTGCGAAGTGTAGGAAGTGGTGATGTGTAGGAAGGTTTTCCCTCGACTCAGTATTTTGCTCATAACTTGAAGTAGGAGTGTCAGAATTGAGTGAAACTACCACCATTGGATGGGTCTTCTCAAGAGCTTCGAAACGCATATGCTATTTGCTATATCTGAAGTTCAGAACTGAGAGAAAAGCTCAAATTACTGTTGGTTGCTGTACCAAGTATCGTGACACCATGACTGTCAGTTGAAGCTTGTTTGGATTAGTCTTTGCCTTGTTTGCACTCTTTGAGTAGTTCATTTGCATTGATCATCATTTGAATGCATGTCCTCATACACTCGGCTAGGTTTGTATACTCATCGGATTGATAATTAAAGCGTGAATCCCCACTATATGCACTTGAGGGGGATTGAGGTATAGTCTCTTTCTCCACAAGTCCCTAAGTTGGTGCTTAGGTCAACAGGTGTGAAGTAGGGTTTTGCAGCACCACTTCATCTCTAGAATCTATCCACCATCTCTCCAAGAGTGGTATCTGAGAAACATCAAAGCAAGATGGGAGATGGATTTCCATCATTCATTGACAAATTGGACAGAAGCAACTATTCAGCATGGTCACTAAGGATGCAAGCCTACCTCCGAGGAAGAAGCTTATATGGATATATCTTAGGAGATGAAGAAATGCCAACACTCCGAGGCAAACATCAACCTACAACGGAAGAGCAAGAAAGGCCAACTACATGGGGTGCAAAGGATGCTCTTGCCAAAACTTATATAGTTAACTCAATATCTTATTTCTTATTACCTCACATTAGGAATTGTGAAAGCTCCAAAGAGACTTGGGAAGTACCTTCTTCATACTTCTCATCAAATACATGGGGTAGGAAGAAGTAGCTATGGATGGAGTTTACAGCCTTAAAAAAGCAACCAAAGCAAAGTGTAGCTGACTATGTAACCAAAATAAAGGATGTGGCTGACCAGCTTGCAAGCATTGGAGAAGAGATAGAAGAGGAACAGATAGTAAGGCAGATCATAAATGGCATCAAAGCTGATGATAAGTGGGAGTCCTTCACCACAACAATGGAACTCTATATGGATATGTAAATACCTGACCTCAACACATTGATGGGGCAACTCTTCACACATGAGACAAAGCTCAACAAGAATGGAGACAACTCTAGAGGTAACCAGTCTCTAACCTTTACACATATAGAAATAAAATTAACGATAAAAGTAAAGGCAAAAAGAATGAAGAAGAGGGTAGTACCTCTTAAATGAACTTCAGAGATAGACGAAGAGGTACTAGAGGAAGGGGCAGAGGAGGAAAGCAAGGTAGGGTGAGATCTTACAACACTTCACCTTGAAATAAATGTGGCCTAACCAATCACACCACGGAAGAATGCTTCAAGAAAAAAAGGAATTAGAGAGGAAGAGGCTTCCATAGAGGAGGCTATGGGCAATCTAGAGGCAAGCTCAACAATGGAAGAAGAAATTATCATCACAACTACAATAAAGGCTACAACAACAACTACCAAGGAGGCTTTAGAGGTAGAAGAGATTATAAACACACAGAAGATCAAGAGGGTTCATTAGTGATCATGAACATGACATCCAAGAAAGGTAAAGATGATGAGCATCTTTTCTATATTGATTCTGGTTGTTGAATCATGTGGTTGGAAATATAGCATTGCTATCCGATCTTGAAGAACCTAGAGGGAAGCATGAAGTGTAGACATGTGATGACACAAAAAATTCCATTAAGAAAATTGGAAATGTCAAGGCTTCTGATGGTAACATGAACCTTTTGAAGAAGGTTTTATATGTGCCAACCATAACAAAAAACCTAATCAGTGTTGGGTAGATTTTTGAGAAAGGCTTACAGGTCAGATTCACAAGGCATGGAGCATATGTGGGAGATCCTCAACAAGGCTTCAAGAGGATTGCAAAAGGTAAGAAATCTGGAAGACTCTTTACATTTGAAGTTGAAGATACTAGATGTTGATATATTTAGGTAGTGATGTGTGTGTGAACACTCTAGGACCGCAGGGGCACTTTTTTCCCTCTTTAGGAGGTTTTTTTCCCCCGGCTTGTATATACGCCTATTGCCCTAATGGGCTACTTATCTTTGTACATTCTCTAGTAATACATTTAGTATTGTGTGTTTGTGCTCCAAGCTTCTTTTTCTTCCTTGTGCTGTTCGCGTGCTTCCGCAGACGTCTATCTCCAACAATTGGTATCAGAGCAGGTCATCGCTTCATCTAGGGCGCCGTCGACACTCCTCCATTTGCAGTCTCAGATTCCCACGAAATTTGGTGAGCATACTCAGGGTGTTTCAAAGATCAAAACAGCTTTGCTTTGTGGTGCCGAAATCGCGATCTTAGCTCGTTTCGGCCTCCAAACGCACTATCATAGTGCTTGTGCAGGCTATTTTGTCCTTTTGTGCCAAAGGTATATACCATTTTCTGTTCGCAAGTATAAGCATCTCGAAGTCTGCTAGAGGTCTAGCAGAATTCGTCTGGGCAGTTGCAGCATGTATTGGTTGCAGAAGGATTGTGGAACATTGAGTAGGGTGTTGAAAGACGTCCTGTTACACCTCTGACTACAGGTGCTGCAAATACAGGTACTGGAGCTGATGAAGATGGTGTCAAAGATGATATTCCACAGATTCCTCTTCGTGCTGCTGTTTCTGCTGCACCTATTGCAGATCAGATTCGTTGGGATGGCAGAGATGCCCAGGCACATGCATTGATAGCTTTGTCTGTCAAACGTGCCATTATTCCTCATATTCGCTCTTGCCAAACAGCCAAGGATGCTTGGGATACACTTACCACATTGTACCAAGCTAGGAATGAGGCTCGTGTTGCTTACCTCCGAAAAAAGTTGGAGAGTGAGCACATGAATGAAGGTGATTCTATGGACAGTTTCCTAACGAAGATCAAAAACTTGACGGAATAGTTGATTTCTGTTGATGAGGTTATACCAGATAGCTCACTTATGCAGACCATTCTGAATGGTCTTCCTGATTCATATCAGAGTTTTTCTTCTACTCTTCGGTTGATGATGAAAGGCAATCCAAATGACTTATCATTTGAGGAGTTAGTCTCTGTTCTATTGCAGGAAGATCAATCCAGGCAAAATAGGTCCATTATGCGAGTTTCCCATAGATCAGTGCATGCTTGATACTTTGATGTGATTTAAAGTGCTATAGAATCAATATAGTGTCTACTTCATAGCTACAAAGTTTCATTGTTATTGTTTTTTCCAATCATGAGATATCTTCATATTTGTGCTCTCTGTTCTGCACACTAAAGCACCCCAAAAATGTCGGGCAAGATTTCTAACTTGCTAAGCATAATTCTTAGTGTGTAGTCATTTTTACTGAAATAACTCATGATTGGTAGCTATCTAAGTTAATTAGATACTCCCAAAATGAATTTTCCAATGTTGGTGCAAATGATCAAGCCTACACATTTGGCTTAGCATGGAAGACATCATGTGGAAGCACTTGATGATTCATGTGAACTATAGCTTGTAACTTCTTGATCATTTACTATTCCAAATCATTAAATCCTTGGAGAATCTTTCAAAATCTCATATCTCATGGATTTAGGAAGAATATTAGCTACGACTTAAGGATGAGGGAATAAGTCCTAAATCAGTGGGATCACTTTTTGATAGGAGCCAAGTTTGAATTCAAAATTCAAACTTAGAAGAAATACTTATAAAAGGGTCTTGTAAAACTCACGAGATAGTGTGCCTCATTTAGAGATCTCTCCTTGATCATTTGTAGAAATTGAGTAGCTCACACCATAGCTCACTTAGTTAAGCATCATTGAGGATCATTATAATGCCAATGACTCTCAACAATCATGTGTTATAATACATATAGCTCATTGAACATCTCTGTCTACTTCTCTGCTATGACTACTCAGAACTGTCAACTTCTTCTGATCATATCTCAATGAATACTCAACCATTTTGCATAATCTTTTAGTTGTTGGAAACAGATTAAAGCCTACTTTGTGCTGTCAAAATTTCAAGGCATTTGGTTTAGGCTTCTCAGAGAAACTACCTTTGAAGTGCTCACTAGTCATCTATTGGTTAGTCCCTAAAAAGTCAGGGTAAGATCTGATTTGCTAAAATGACTTCTCATAGCATAGTTGATCATTTTATATGATTCCACTTGCAATCATTAGCTATCTAAGATAATTGAATCCCCTCAAAAGTAATTTTGTCCATCGTTATAGTACTGTGAGCTCTGAGTAAAAAAGCGAGCAAGTGTATGGACTAAAATACCAAGTTTTTCAACACTAGGTATTCTTGACCTAGTCTATTTTGGATTAATTGTTTCAAGCATCAACTGAAAATACATAGGTACTTTCTTGGTGTCATTCGCAAGATAAAAGGGCTTACTTTTTAACTCTGAAGTGCATCAAGGCTGGTACATGTTGGGGATAAAGGCCCCAAGGACTCTCCTTTTGTATATTTTGACCCTTCCATGTGAAAGCTCTCTTTGAGAGATTTCCAGACATATTTTTGTTATATTTTTTGGACCCCAAATTGGGGACTTATAGGCATTTACATTATTTTTATGACTTTTGGTCATTGGCCATGTGTGAACATGCCCAAATGACCTAAAATTCACTTATCAATAAGACTTGGTCCCAAATCTCTCATAACTTTATTGGGACTTCTTCAACTTCAGCTTCTCCATCTTCTTCTCCAAATTTTTATGTAGGTCTCTTTCTCTACTTTCTCTCTCCTCATGCAACAGCCCAGTCCCTTGGCGTTTAGAGCAACGAGCATACCACGACGTAGCTCTCTGCGGCCTCTTTCAACTGGTATCAGAGCTTTGAGCTGTTCCATCATGACAAAGTTGCTCGAACTGCTTTTCTACTTCAGCCTATGTTAAGCTGGTGTTTTCTTGCATTTGGGAGAATTTCATCGCAAAAAACCTTCTTTTTTCGCGATAAAAGTGCTATTTTTGGAGGATTACTTCAGCCCAGAGCAAAGTTGAAGCAAATTTTGTGCTTTTTAGAGAGTTTCATAACGAAGAATCTCTTCTATTCTTTCTTTCGTATCCCCACAGGTCATTTTCAGCATCCACATTGCTGATTTTTTCATCTATAGGTCTTCTGTGGTAGAAATTCTCTCTCATTTCAAGTGGGAGGACATATACAAAGATTGAGGAAGTGCATACTTGCTCGAAACTTATTACAACATGTCACTTCTCTGATTTTATAAGTCATATTGCTGCAAAAAATGGGGCTTTTGTGAAAACAAGCACTCATTGACTTCGCTTTGCATCTATGGATGCCTTTTGTGGTTGAAAAACAACGAATTTGTTGTTTTTTATGCAATTACAGCTTGCTAGAATTTTTTGAAATTTTCTTCAGAAAATTTCAGAAATTGATTTTTGCAAGTTTTGAACAGTTTTTGGGCTTGATTTCTTAGCTATAGTCTCGTAAGGTAATTGTGCACAGGACAACAGGTGAATTTTACCTTTTTGTTGAAATTTTTAAGCTCTTAGTGCGCAAACATGGCCTCTACATCCTCTGATGTCAAAAGCTTGTTTGAGATCAGGAGATTTGAAGGTAGCGGTTTTGATTTTTGGAAAGAGAGAATGTTGGGCATCCTCTTTCTTAAATATTGTGAAGGGGCTCTTGAGGAAGTCAAACCTGAAGATATGACAAATGCAACATGGATGAACCTAAATACGAAGGTCATCACTTACATCAAGATGGCTGTATCAGATGAAATCTTAGTGGATTTGAAAGGCCTTACAAATGCTTTTGAGGTATGGGAGAAGCTGAAAGCCACTTATGAAAATAACATGCCTGTAAATCAAGTGCATCTTATGTGTAAGCTAGTGTGTATGCAGATTGATGAGTCAAAAAGTGTGGCTGAGCCACTTTTGATTTTTGGAAAGAGAGAATGTTGGGCATCCTCTTTCTTAAATATTGTGAAGGGGCTCTTGAGGAAGTCAAACCTGAAGATATGACAGATGCAACATGGATGTGATGGAGAGTGTTAATCTCCAAAAGAACAAGTTAACCTTGAAATTAGATCACCTCTATATCAAGATTAACCTTAGACTCCACCAAACTTGGAGATCATTCACCAAGTTATCAGAAAAATTGAAAGTTCTGAAAAATTCAACTTCTTCAGAAAGTCTGCTGCAGATTAATCACTCATTGACTAATCAATCCTGTAAAGTTTTTTATAAAACTTTGCACAACACTTTGCCTTAAGATTGCGCAACTTTGCCAAGTTAAATCTCTCAAAAAGATTAAGTACACACTGAGAAATGTGTGAAACACTTTACCTATGTCTGAAAGTACTTCTCTGCAATGGCGACTTTGACACCTGCAACTTCTTAGCACTGGTTCTCCCAATTCTGAACCCGTTTGATCAAGATCTTTTAGCCATAGATGGCTTACCTTCCAACTTAGATTTTAAGCCCTCATTTGTGTAAAACTTTACACTATAGCCTGAGCAATGATCATTTCATTGAAGATGAAATGTGCGCCAGATTTCTCGACTGTTAGAACATTCTTACATATGAATGTTCCTAATCAAAATTCTCACAGCCTGATTACAATTAACCTCTCAAATTCTAGCCATAGATAGATTAGCTATGGACTTAGATACGTGCAAAAGGATTTCTCAAAAGATTAAGCACAGAAGGAGCAGACAGCAAAATATCGGGCGCAACAATTCTCGATTTCTCAGGAAATTTACATCTAAGTGAGGATGGACAATTCACTCACTTTTCATGTGTCTAATGACACTAATTTTTTTCTCCCTATTCTCAAATCTTCTTCTTCTCTACTTGCCCGACATTTTCAAACATATTTATAGATGAATATATACAAGTGTATGACTTAAACAAGGATATAAGTCAGCTAATGTACATATGTGTACATGTCTTTGGATTTTCTGAATATGCCCTTCCTTCAACCATCTGAATTTGTTCTCTTCTTAACTTCTTGACTTCATTTCTCCATAATCCTTCAATTGATGATTGTCATGCACCAACAGCTCCCCCTCAATCATTAATTGAGGTTCTTCTCTATCTTCTTTACTCCAGCCATATCCTTGAATCTTTGTAGTTTTGGTCCATCTAGACTTTTAGTCATCATATCTGCAACTTGATCTTTTGTGGGAGTGTGTATGACTTCAATCTCCTTCTCAATGACCTTCTCTCTCAGAAAATGATACTGTATTTCAATATGCTTAGTTCTAGCATGAAATACAGGATTAGCTGCCAAGTATAATGAACTCATATTGTCTCCACAAATAATAGGAGTACTCTGAATCACATCAAAAACTTTCAAAAGTGTCTTTAGCCATATTACCCCTTTTGCAGCTTCCACCATACCTTTATATTCTGCCTCTGTAGATGATAAAGCAACTGTATGTTGCTTCTTGGAACACCATGAAATCAATTTGTCTCCTACATAGCACAAGTATCCATGTGTTGATCTTCTATCATCAACATTACCTGCCCAATCTGCATCACTATATATCTTGATTCTTGTATCTGAAGTAAACCCATAGTACAACCCTTCTCTGAGTGTACCCTTGATGTACCTAAGTACTCTTTGTCCTGCAATCCAATGTTCCTTTCTAGGACAATGCATAAATTGTGAAAGCACACCAACTGCATATGACAAGTCAGGCCTTGTCAATGTAGCATAAATCAAGCTACCAACCAAACTTTGATAGAGTTTCATATCCCTGAACTCTTCTCCTCCAAACCTAGACAATTTATGGTTCACTTCCAAAGGTGTAGGTGCAACCCTGCAATCTTCCATTTTAAATTTGGTTAGCAAATTTTTAAGATACCTTTCTTGAGTCACATATACTCCATGTTGAGTATAAGTGATCTCCATTCCCAAGAAGAATGATAGGTTCCCCAAATCACTGATTTTGAACTCTTTCTCCATCTGCTTCTTGATCATTTGTATCCCCTTATCATCTGTTCCTGTAAGTATTATGTCATCAACATAAATACACACATAAATGAACCCATCTTCACTTGCTTTGACTAGCAAGCTACTATCTGCCTTTGATGCTTGAAAACCAAGATCATTCAAGAATTTCACAAGCCTATAATTCCAAGCCCTTGGGGCTTGCTTCAACCCATACAAAGCTCTCTTGAGCTTACACACATAATTTGGACTCACTTGATCTTTGAACCCATCTGGTTGCTCCATGTAGACTTCATCTGAAATGTAACCATTCAAGAAAGCATTTTTAACATCTAATTGAGACAACTTCCAACCTTTACAAGCAGCAATTGCAATGAGTGTCCTGATGGTTGTCATCTTTGCCACAGGACTATATGTCTCATCATAGTCCACTCCATATGTCTGTGCATACCCTTTCACAACTAGTCTAGCTTTGTACCTAGACACACTTCCATCTGCAAATCTTTTAGTTTTGTAAACCCACTTACATCCAATGATCTTCTGACTATTAGGTTTAGGAACCAAATCCCATGTTTGATTCTCTATCAATGCATCATACTCCTCTTGCATAGCATCTTCCCAATTCTTCTTTCCTTTGGCCTCTTCATATGTAGAAGGGTCTTCATCTGTTTTTACCAAATAAGCATAATCTTTAGTAGTCAAGAATGAAGTGTCATAGCTATACCTTGTAGGTTGCCATTTGTGCCTAGATGATCTCCTAACTTCTGCACTTCTTGAGGTCTCTGGTTCATCACATTCTGGATCAAACCTTGGCCTCTCTTCAACTTCATTCTGCACTTCATTACTCTCACTTTCATCAAGCAATTGAATCTTTGCTTTACCTTTCCTTTGCTCCACTACTTCTTCATCATCTGCATGTACATTATATTTACCTGCATACCAAGTACCTTGCTCATCAAATGTAACATCCTTGGATACAATAAATTGCTTTGTGGATGGACTCCACAACCTGTATCCCATTTGCTTATCATCATAGCCAATGAAAACATATTTCTCTGCCTTAGGCTCCAACTTATGCCTCAATTGAGATGGCACATATGCATATGCCAAGCATCCAAATATTCTGCAATGATCCAAGGTAGGTTTCTTACCCCACCAAGCTTCATATGGTGTCATACCCTGCAAAGCTTTACAAGGCAATCTATTTACCAAATATGTAGCTGTATTAACAGCCTCAGCCCACAAATAATTTGGGCAATTCTTCTCTTTCATCATGGACCTTGCAAACTCAACAAGAGTCCTATTTCTTCTTTCTGCTACCCCATTTTGTTGAGGAGAGTACCTGCAAGTAACTTCTCTCTTTATACCTGCATTCCACAAATAATCATTGAACTCATTTGAAAAATACTCTCCCCCTCCATCTGACCTTAGTCTCTTCAATTTTTGACCTGTAATCCTTTCTGCATATGCATGATAGTGTTTAAATGTATTAAACACTTCTGACTTTTCCTTAATCACATAAATTGTGATCCACCTGGTAGCATCATCAACATATATGACATAATATCTTGAACCATTTATACTAAAGTCCTTTGAAGGACCCCACACATCTGTATGCACCAATTCAAGTCTTTCTGAATACATAAATCCATGCTTGGAATAGGATTGCTTATGAGCCTTACCTAATTGACATGCCTCACATCTGTATGTCATGTGTTGACCTGCAATGTTAGGCATTCCAAGCACTGAATCATTGTTAATCATTTCTTTGATACCTCTTTCATTAAAGTGTCCAAGTCTTTTGTGTCAAAGATCCAATTCTGACACCTTTTGCTCTCCATATGTGAACATAGCATGTCCAACATTTCCTTGTACCTTCAATGTGAAAAGCCTTCCTTCTTTCTTTCCTGCAATAACTTGTTTATACCCTTGACTAGGGTCCTCCACATAAACTCCACCATTTGTGAACCTTACCTCATATCCTTTTTCCACAATTTGACCTACACTGATCAAATTCTTTGGAATTGTGGGAACATAAAGTACCTTACTCAGAAGAGTGCTCCCATCCTTAGCTTTGACTGAACCAATTGACTTTACCTTATGCTTTGTATTATCACCTGTCTGCACTGTATGATTAATTGCATTATGATCTAGGTCAGTCATCAAAGCAATATTTCCACTTAAGTGATTACTACATCCTGAATCAATATAGAACACTCTCATGTCCTCATGTGAGGTTTCACATGTATTCATAATGAGAGTCGAATCCTCCTTTTGATCTGATGCATAGTTGTAGTAGGTGTTATTATAGGATTGACTTTGGAAGTTTCTTCCACCACCTCTTCCAAAAGAATTCCTACCACCTCTACCTCTGAAATTTCCTCTCTGAAATCTACCTCCTCTTCCTCTTTGATTAAAGTTCTGATAATTACCATTGTTTTGATTATTATGCCAACAATCATGAGATAGATGATTGGTCTTACCACATATCCAACAAGCTCTTGCATTATCCTTGTTGTTTCTGCCTCTTCCTCTACTTCTGCCATTTCCTCTTCCTCTTATGAAGTTTGCTTGGTTTGATGTACCTTCTTCTTCACTTGATTGTTGCTTCCCTTTGTTGGTTTTCTTCTTGTCTTTAGAATACATTGCATGACCTGCACTCTTATCAACATCTCCTTTGATATCATTCTCAAAAGTTAGCATATGTCCTAACAATTGATTCAAATCAGGAGTAAAGTGATCTAATGAAAGTTCTGTAGATAAAATAAAAGGCTTCCACTTCTCATCTCCTCTTAGCCCTGTGAGTATTTGTCTTACCAATTTGTCTTCTTCAATATCTTCATCAACTGCACCTAAAGAATCTGCAATGTCCTTCATCTTTGTCACATAATCAGAGATTGATTGTGAGGCCTTCTTCTTGAAGGTAGTAAACTCTGCCCATAGTGAAGCCTTCCTTGATTTGGTTGTATTTTGGAAATGCTCTTCCAAAGCATTCCAAATGTCACAAGCACTTTCAAGTCCTCTAATGTGAGGAAGCAAATAGTCATTGACTGCCATGTAGATGATGCTTCTTGCTTGAGCATCCTTCTTCATCCAATTCTTCAAATCTGCAAGCTCCTCCCTAGTTGGAACACTAGGATCTCTGAATTCTGGCTTTTCTTCATCTCCTGTGATATATCCTATCAAATCTTTGCTCATAAGATGAGCTTCCATCCTCATAGACCAAGCAGGATAGTTCTCTCTATCCAACTTCTCAATTTGAAGACTATCTCCCATCTTTACTTCACCTGTAGCTTCAAGTCTTTAACCTTTACAGATAATAAGTGTACCTTTACTTCGAATGTTGCTCCTTCTGATCCTTTTGATGCTCTTTGTATGTCTTCCTTTGATCTTTCTTCAACCTTTACCCTTCTGCACCTTCAAGATGTAAAGTTTTGTACTTCTGCAATAGTCGGAGTCTTCTTCACTTCAATTTTGACACAACCTGCTCTGATACCACTGATGGAGAGTGTTAATCTCCAAAAGAACAAGTTAACCTTGAAATTAGATCACCTCTATATCAAGATTAACCTTAGACTCCACCAAACTTGGAGATCATTCACCAAGTTATCAGAAAAATTGAAAGTTCTGAAAAGATTAATCACTCATTGACTAATCAATCCTGTAAAGTTTTTTATAAAACTTTGCACAACACTTCGCCTTAAGATTGCGCAACTTTGCCAAGTTAAATCTCTCAAAAAGATTAAGTACACACTGAGAAATGTGTGAAACACTTTACCTATGTCTGAAAGTACTTCTCTGCAATGGCGACTTTGACACCTGCAACTTCTTAGCACTGGTTCTCCCAATTCTGAACCCGTTTGATCAAGATCTTTTAGCCATAGATGGCTTACCTTCCAACTTAGATTTTAAGCCCTCATTTGTGTAAAACTTTACACTATAGCCTGAGCAATGATCATTTCATTGAAGATGAAATGTGCGCCAGATTTCTCGACTGTTAGAACATTCTTACATATGAATGTTCCTAATCAAAATTCTCACAGCCTGATTACAATTAACCTCTCAAATTCTAGCCATAGATAGATTAGCTATGGACTTAGATACGTGCAAAAGGATTTCTCAAAAGATTAAGCACAGAAGGAGCAGACAGCAAAATATCGGGCGCAACAATTCTCGATTTCTCAGGAAATTTACATCTAAGTGAGGATGGACAATTCACTCACTTTTCATGTGTCTAATGACACTAATTTTTTTCTCCCTATTCTCAAATCTTCTTCTTCTCTACTTGCCCGACATTTTCAAACATATTTATAGATGAATATATACAAGTGTATGACTTAAACAAGGATATAAGTCAGCTAATGTACATATGTGTACATGTCTTTGGATTTTCTGAATATGCCCTTCCTTCAACCATCTGAATTTGTTCTCTTCTTAACTTCTTGACTTCATTTCTCCATAATCCTTCAATTGATGATTGTCATGCACCAACAGGATGAACCTAAATAAGAAGGTCATCACTTACATCAAGATGGCTGTATCAGATGAAATCTTAGTGGATTTGAAAGGCCTTACAAATGCTTTTGAGGTATGGGAGAAGCTGAAAGCCACTTATGAAAATAACATGCCTGTAAATCAAGCGCATCTTATGTGTAAGCTAGTGTGTATGCAGATTGATGAGTCAAAAAGTGTGGCTGAGCACTTATCTTCTTGTACAGGTACTCTTTCACAATTGTAGGACTCTAGATTACCTCCATTTGATGATAAGATTAAGTCCATCTTCTTGTTGATGACCTTACGTGATTCATGGGAAACATTGGTTGTTTCACTTTCCAATAGCCCCAATCTTACTTTTGATGGTGTAAGGGGTTTTATTTTGAATGAGGAAATCAAGAGGAAAGCTAGTGGAGGGGGCAGTGGTTCAGCCAATGTGGCTAGATGAAGAACAGAAAAGAAAAGTGGAAATGTATAGAGGAAAAGGAGCAAAAGCAAAGGCAAGGCTGAAGTGAATTGTTATCACTGTGGTAGGAAAGGTCACAAGAAGCCTGATTGCAGATACTACAAAGCTGAACTAGAAAGAAAGAAGAACACAGGTGATAGGAAGAAAAAGGACACCAAGAATGAAGCACATGATACCTCAAAGGACAAAGACAAAGAGAAGGCCAATGTGGCCTCTAGTGTCATCATTGAGAAACTATCAGATGCAGAAGATATACTTTGTGCTACTATGGTAGTAGATCATGCCAAAGTTATTGATGCTTCTATTAATATTCATGCACAACATATGCGAATCACAAAGAGGGATTTGATTGATGCCTTGCTTACTGTGAATGATGCTTTGTCACAAACATGGATTGTAGATTCAGGTGCATTGTTTCATGTAACTCCTATTAAGGAGTGTTTTACTACCTTTCATGCAGGCAGCCATGGACATGTATATCTTGGAAATAACCATGCTTGTTCTATTGAAGGTATTGGATCCGTGCCTCTCACAGTGGATGGTACTAATGAGCTGACTTTGCATGATGTAAGGTATGTACCAAGCATCAAGAAAAGCTTATTGTCTGTTGGGCAAATGGATATGCATGGATATAGTACCCTCTTTGAGACGGTGTCATGGAAGCTTATCAAAGGCTCTAGGCTGATTGTTAAAGGTACAAAGAAAGGGACTCTTTATTGCTTGCATGGTAAAGCCTTGCTGGGCAAGTTTATTGCTTTGGCTGAAATCCATTCACATATAGAATTATGGCATAAAAGGCTTGGCCACATGAGCCAAAAAGGCCTTGATAAACTATGTAATTTGGACAAGCTTGATGCTAAAGGCTCAAAACTTGATTTTTGAGAATGCCAATATATTAAGCAAGTAAAGAATTCCTACTACTCTGGTGTCTCTCGTAAGTCTAATGTGCTTGATCTTGTTCATTTTGATGTTTGTAGCATGCCCACAAAATCTATGGGAGGTGCTCTTTACTTTGTTTCTTTTGTTGATGACTACTCTAGGAAGCTTTGGGTATATTTGTCAAAATCTAAAGATGAAGGTTGAGCCTCTTACTTATAAAGAGGCAAAGCTATGTGAGCACAAGAAGAAGTGGGAGTTAGCTATGCAAGAAGAGGTAAAGGCCTTGCATGCAAATGATACTTGGGATTTGGTTGAGTTACCCAAAGGAAGGAAGGCTATTCCCAACAAGTGGGTATACAAAATCAAAATTGTTGATGGCAAACCCAAGTATAAGGCAAGGCTGGTTGCTAAGGGATATGCCCAAAAAGAGGGCATTGATTTCAAAGAAGTGTTCTCTCCAGTGGTGAAAATGACCACTTTACGTGTGTTGTTTGCTCTCACAACTGCCTTGGATTTGGAATTACTCCAAAGGGATTTAAAATAGCCTTTTTGCATGGTGATTTAGATGAAGAGCTGTACATGAAACTGTTACACTTATGTGTTCCTCGAGTAGCTTTGATGTGAACCTTTTCCCTATACATGGGCACTTTTTACTCTAGTGCTGGCTAGAGGTTTTTTCCCCATGTTACCACATACTTGATACTCTCATATGTGGTGGTACTTTGTACTTAGGGATATTATTCAGCTCTTACTTCAGTTCAGTTCATCGATCAATAGAGAGAGCTATTCCAGCCATCGTCTTCTCCATGTGTCTTGCTGCGTTTGTGCTCCTTGTGTGTGCTTCTTGTGTGTCTCTCGCACTTCTACACACTTTAATAGTGGTATCAGAGCAGGTTCGAAATTCTTCTCAAGTTTCGGTTTTTCACGTCGCGGCGCGCATGCACTTTAACAGTGCAAATCGACTTCGGAGCATAGAAGTGTGAATTTCAGCAGCCCGGAAACATTTCCAGCAAGTGCGCTGGGGTTTTTACCCCCATTTCGAAGCCATTTGTGCAGTCAAAATCGCCATCAAAGTGACGGTTTGTGAGCTAAAATTTCAGCACTCATTTCAGCTTTCATCGAAGTGAAGATTTTGTCACATTCTTGTTCCTCAGTGAAATGGCGGGCAGCAACGACTTGTTTGGCATGCTTCAAGCTGAAGATAAGCTTGATGGGACCAACTATCCGATGTGGTCTTACATGATGAAGCACGTTCTTGTTGCAAAACAACTTTGGAACATAGTGGCAGATGTAGATCGAAGACCGGCAGGTGCTTCTACTTCACAGTCTACTGTCACAAATGGAGCTTCTTCTTCGAGTACAGTGGTTTCTCCTTCTCCACCTACACAGGAGCAGCTTAGATGGGATGGAAAAGATGCTCAAGCTCATGCTTGGATTGCGCTTTCAGTGAAGCATCATATAGTTCCACACATTCGGTCATGTTCTACATCACGACAGGCATGGGACACTCTTGCTTCTCTGTATGCCGTGCGTAATGAAGCACATGTTGCATACTTGAGGAAGCAACTTGAGGATGTATGTATGGCTGAAAATGAGTCAGTGGATGTGTATGTGACACACATCAAGGACTTGAAAGAACAATTGGCAAACATAGATGAGATCATTCCGGATGCATCACTCATTTCTACATTGTTGAAAGGATTACCGGAATCTTTTCAAAGCTTTGCTACTACACTTCGTTTGGTTGCAAAAGGAAATCCTAATATGTATGCATTTGATGAGGTTGTGTCTCTTCTTTTGCAAGAAGAGCAATCTAGAGTGAATAGGAGTGGTTTGATTGAAGGAACGCAATCACTTGCTATCTCACAAAAGGGGAAAAGCAAGTATGGTTCAGCTTTTGGTTCATCAAAACCAAAGCCTCAAGCTTCCTCTTCCACTCATTCCTCTAATGATGGTGATTTGCAAAAGAAGAAGAGATGCAAATATTGTCGGAAGGCTGGTAATACTATTGATGAGTGTAGAAAGCTTGCTAAACGCAATGAAAAGAAGAAGGAATCGGGCATGTCTATTGCTGAAAATTCAACAAATGCAAAGAATGATGAAGCTACATGGCTCAAGATTTTTGGGCATGTGTTGTTACATGTCATTATGATGCTTCTTTACATTCTAAATGTATGGTTGTGAGTGAGGCTGATTCGGATTGGTTCTTTGATAGTGGTGCTTCAAAGCACATAACATCATGCAAAAGATTTTTTGCCTCTTTGAAAGATGCACCTAAAGGAGTGAAAGAACTTGGAGAAGCTTGTGGAAGGTAGAAAAGTGCGTTTCGAAGCGATGAAGTTTGGTCAAGCCAACCGGCACAAGACCAGCCCTTGAGCTTATGGAGACTCAAATAGACCTTATAGGCATGCTATAAGTGCAAAGAATCGCACTATGTACCTTGGAGCATCAAGGAGAATGAGTCGATACAAAACAGATAGGTTCGCGGGTCGACTAGCTCAAAAAACTTACTATCTACGGAAGAGACAATGAACTTCAAATGCCCATAGCGACCAGCATGATTACAATTAGAAAAAATCCTTTTATGGGAGTGATACACATAGGGTTGAGTGTATGGAATGCACAAAAGTATAAGGAATAAGCAAAATATGCTATAGGAATGAATGCAACATTCACCGGTGGTACTTCCTATTTTTCAGGAATACGCAGAGATTGACCCCGACACAGAAAAACTGATATTTCTCCAAATCTGCTACACCAAATGCTTTGAAAATTTACAGGCATAAACTAAACACTAGTACCTTTCCAATGAGTCCTCTTCCACGCAATTTGGAGCTCTGAGGAGAGAGCCGTAGCCTCTGCAAGATTACTGTTGGCGAAGAAGATGATGCAGAAAATTGAAGGAGCAAGACAATGATGGTCACAAGTGTATGTATATTGCTTCCATGTATTTTACAAGTGATTCCAAGTCTTTATATAGACTCTAGGAGTGTTCCACGAGTTTTACAAGTTGAATTTGAATTCAAATGAAGGTGGGAATGGTTGTTGGAGGGAATCAATTCACTTTCCTACAATCTAGGAAAAGTGAAGATCTTGATTGATCTACTTTTAGGTGATTTGATTTGCTTGATTGAATGCAACTTCAACCACCACAAATTCGTGGGATTTGGGCTCTATATTTGTACCTTTACATGTGCAAAGCTCAAGGCTTTTACAACGGTAAATGAGCCATCAAAATATTCTAAAAAAATATAATAAATGAGCATATAAAAAAGAACTCTCCAACGGATATTCTTTCGACGCGATAGCCTTTGATGTAGATCAAATCCACCTCAAGCATAGTGTAAGCTTGATGTTCCAACAGCTCCCCCTCAAGCTAAAGTATGCTTGAGTCTTCATTCTCTGATAGGTTGAATACCTGCCATAGCTTTGAATCTACAAAGCTTTATTCCATCAAGTGCCTTCGTCATCATATCTGCTACTTGCTTTTCAGTAGGAACAAAAGAAATGTCGATCTCCTTTGCCATGAGCTTCTCCCTGATGAAGTGGTAATGGACTTCTATGTGCTTGGTTCTCGCATGGAAAATAGGATTTGCCGCTAGATGCATGGAACTTACATTATCTCCAAATATGTGAGGTTTGGAACTCACTAGTCCCAAATCTGTATACAATGCTTTTAACCATATTGCCTCTTGAGTTGCTATGGTCAAGCCTCTGTACTCTGCTTCAGTTGAAGATAAAGCAACTGTTGGTTGCTTCTTGGAACTCCATGACACTAGCTTCGAACCTACAAATGCTAAGTAACCAGATGTACTTTTTCTATCATCCTTAGCTCCTGCCCAATCTGCATCTGAGTATATTTTGATATCCAAATCGGAAGAGTAAGGATAGAATATACCTTCGTTGATTGTACCTTTGAGATACTTCAGTACGCTCTTAGCCACATCCATGTGTGGTCTTCTCGGTGAGTGCATGAACTGACTAAGCACTCCCACACTATATCAGATGTCTGCCCTTGTATGAGTAGCATATATCAAGCTACCTACCAAGCTTTGATACTCTTTTATGTCTTCAATTTTCTCACCTTCATAAACACTAAGTTTATGATTCATCTTCAAAGGTGTACCTATAGGTTTAGTGTTCTCCATTTTGAACTTGAGAAGAAGATCCTGAATGTAACTTCTTTAAGTCAAATACATTCCTTCATCTGTGTATATCACCTGCATACCTAGGAAATATGTGAGCTCACCTAGGTCACTGATTTTGAACTCCTCTTGCATGCGTCTCTTGATCCTTTGAATGCCATTTAGATCATCACCTGTCACAATAATATCATCTACATATACACATAGATAGATAACCTCATTGTGATCCCTTTTGATGAATAGAGAAGGATCTGAGTTGCTAGCTTTGAACCCTTGATCTTGAAGATATGTAACCAACCTGTAATTCCAAGCTCTTGGAGCTTGTTTCAATCCATACAATGCTTTCTTAAGTCTACAAACATAAGATGGATGATTAGGGTTTTCAAAACCTGGTGGTTGTGACATGTATACCTCTTCACTTATCCAACCATTTAAGAATGCATTTTTCATATCAAGTTGGAGGAGTCTCCAATTCCTTGCAGCAGCTACACTTATCAATGTCCTGATTGTAGTCATCTTTGCAACTGGTGAGAATGTTTCCTCATAGTCTATACCATGAGTTTGTGAGCATCCTTTGGCAACTAATCTTGCCTTGTACCTGCAAACTGATCCATCTGAATTTTTTTTAACTTTATATACCCATCTGCAACCAATTACCTTTTGATTCGACGACATTGGAACCAAATCCCAAGTGTCCATTTCCTTCAATGCATCTATCTCTTCGTTCATGGCCTTTTCCCAATCAGGGTTTCCCTTTGCCTCTTCATAGGTTGAGGGTTCGTCTGAAATAGAGTCTTTTGCCAAGTAGATTGAATGCTTTGTAACAAATGTGGAATCATATCCATACCTTTCTGGTTGTTTCTTCTCTCTTGCTGATCTTCTAGGTGCTTGTTTGGAGCATTCTCCAACCTCTTGCATCTTTGCTTTGCCTCTTGACTTCCATAGCTTGTAATCCCTTTCTCTTTCATCTTGGTCATCGTCTGTATCACTTCATGGATCCTGGACCTGTGTATCATGCTTGCTTCCTAATTGATGAGAGTCAAAATCAAGATCATATGGTAGTGTTACCTTTTGTTTGTCTTCATCATACCAAGACCTGTGTTCTTCAAACACAACATCTCTACTTGTAGTGAATTGCTTGGTTGAAGGATTGAAGAACCTGTAACCCATCTGAGTTGAATCATATCCAATAAACACTGCCTTTGTTGCCCTTTCATCTAGCTTACCTCTTATTTGTGATGGTACATGAACATAAGCTAAACAACCAAAAACCTTGCAATGTCCAAGACTAGGTTTTGTTCCATGCCATGCT